>CM062819.1:1419610920-1420280489 GCA_031772625.1 Pinus tabuliformis | reverse complement strand
AATCATTTAGTGATCCAGGTGGATATTGGTGGAACCTGCCAAGTCCCCCTGGACCCCCACCATTGTCTTTCTCAGTATTTTACAGTTTCCTTAATTGTAGCACAACTTACTATTTTTAGCAGTTTTTCGGGTCCTGAACTTCCGGAGCCGTTTTGAGGCCCTAAACGACATTTTTTGGAAATCCATCCGCCAGCGATTTTTTTGATAAAAATCATCTTTTTCGTCGTAGTCCTCGGAGAGATATTTCCAACGGGCTATCTGGCGCGTCAAACGGAGATCATATGCCAAAGTTACGACCCCGGGAAGTTGAATGTACCAACTTACCCCCAAACGGGGCCCACAGTTTGGCGTTTCATCTCCTAGGGTTAGGTTTTGGAATGTAAGGGTTTTTCCATTGTTCTCAACAATAAATAGGCCTTCGAGCCTCATTGTAAGACAGTTCAGAGGCATGTAGCCATCACATCTCTTCTCAGAGATAAGCTACCATCGCCCTAGCTAGTTTATTTCCATTTTTGATTGTAAGCATATTTTCAGTATTTCCTATTAATGAAATGAAGTATTATTTCCGCTGCATCTTTGTGTATATGGTTATCTCTGTAATTTGTTGCGTTCCTGTTTAAAACCGGATCAGTGGTATCAGAGCGGTCTGCTTTTTTCTCTGTTTTTCTTTGCATGTCCCCAAAAAGGTCGGGATATAAGGAGTTAGGGCTCGAACTGGTTGAACCTTTGCAAGACCAGCCTCGCAAATCCCGACGGCCTCCCATGGCGGACGAGAAGAAAGACGAGTGGGGCAGAGATCCCATCAAAATCTTGCTCGAAGAAGCGCTCGAGCGACAAAGGAACGCGATGATGGACAGCTTTGCGCAGATCCTTCAGCGCTACCCAGAAGCCGCATCGGCTTCCAGCAGCTCTCTGGAAACGCCACACCCTTTAAGGTACAAGTTAATTTTTGAAATCCCCATATTCGAGGGTCAGATAGACGAGAGCCGCCGTAGATAAATGGTTAAATCTGCTAGAGGGTTATTTTTTCTGTTCATGAATTTTCGAGTCGGGAAAAGATTGTTTTTGCTCTTCTCAAAGCAGCCCCCCACGTCAAGGACTGGTGGGAAACCTACTGCGAGCAGAAGATGAAAGTACTGGCTCACTATTTTCAGCCGCACCCACCTGGGATTCGTTCCGGGATGCCATCAAGGAGCAGTACTACCCTGTCGGGAGCTATGAGGGATGAATACATAAAGTGGACCACGCTGCGGCAGGGAAGGGACCAAGACGTGTCAGAGTTCACCAATCTTTTCCATACCCTTCGCACAAAGTTGGGTATCAAGGATTCGGAGCAACATTTGATACTCAAATACCGTGGGCTGCCTTCACAAGTACATTCAGAAAGAAATACAGTTCCTAAACATCTCCCTCGCTCGCGCAGCATACCGGTATGCCGTCAAGGTCGAGCAGAAGTTTAAACAAAAAGAAGCGAGACTTTGGATCTGCGAATCCAAAGCAGGGGAAAGGTGCCCCTAAACCACAGAACAAAGGACAAAGCCAAGGCGGGACAGCCCAAGACAACCAGCCGAAGCTGCAAGCAAAGAACAGCGCCGCAAAGCCGAGAAAGGACACTAAAAATGGTGCGAGTTCCATAAGAGCTCCACTCACAACACAAGTGAGTGTCGGCCAAGCAGTCACTGGTGGCTGAGCTAAAGGTTTCAGAATCAGATGCATGTTCCGACTCTGAGTCAGAACCCGATAAGGGGTATGAAAAAGGGAAGCAGATCATTGATGCGGACCCCAACGCCACTGTTGCTACCGCAAAGATCTAGAAAAGTGAACCCGAAGATCCAGAGGAGGAGGAGCGTCTCTTTCACTCCCAGATGTGGTAAAGGGCTCCTCGATACAAGTTCATTGTTGATAGCGGGAGTCCAAAAGAACCTCATTTCAGACAGAGGTCATGAAGCGGTTGGGCTTACTGACCACAGCACATCCACAGCCATACACCATTGGGTGGCTTCACCAAGGACGAGATCTTCGCGTGAGCCAGCAGTGTGCGTCTTCCGTACAACATCAAGCCCTTCATGGATGAGGTATTGTGTGACATTTTTCCCCTTGAAGTTTGTGATGTATTACTAGGACAACCCTACTTGTGGAAGCGACATGCTGTGTATGAATCAAGGCCCCGTGCTGTTATTATCACATTGGGAAATAAGTTGTTTAGGATACCAGAGGCAGCACCACTTGCCACCCCATCTCTTTGATTACTGCAAAACAATGCAGTAAGATCATTTCCAAAACCAGGAAATTTGTTTTCCTGATGATACGCCCTCAAGGAAGAAGAAGACAGTGGCCCGCGGCCTCCAAACGGGGTCCCTCTGCACGGCAGCTGCAGATGGACAAGATTGTGGAGGAGTACGTAAGACATCTTCACCTCCCCGGGAGGGGTTCCTCTGCACTGTCAGTCAAGCACTCCATCGATCTGACCCCAGGTGCGCCGCTAACCCAATGGACCAATTATCGGCGCTCCGTTCTGGAGAACAATGAAATCAAGAGGCAGATTCAGGAGCTCCTGCAGAAAGGTCACATCCGTCCGAGTTCTTCACCCTGTGGGAGCCCGATAGTGTTGGTACAGAAGAAGGATGGGACAATGGAGACTCTGTATTGACTATCGGGCGCTGAAACAAGGTCACTGTCCGTAATAGGTACCCGATCCGCGAATTGATGACCTCCTAGACCAACTAAAGGGGGCGAAATATTTCAGCAAGATCGCTCTGAAGTCAGGATATCACCAGGTACCAATCGAACCCTCAGATGTGTGGAAGACTGCCTTCAAATCCAAGGAGGGCCTCTTCGAATGGTTGGTCATGCCTTTCGGATTGACGAATGCTCCTGAAACCTTTATGAGGCTAATGGATGACATCTGGCGGCCATTCACCAACTCCTTTGTAGTAGTATACTTGGATGACATTCTGATCTTCAGCCAGAGTTGGGAAGAGCACCTCCACCACATCCGACAGGTTCTCCAAACACTGCGGCAACACAAGCTATGTGCCAATTTGGAGAAATGCACTTTTGGCATGACCGAGGTTCAGTATCTGGGATACATCATTGATGAACGGGGGGTGCATGTCGATCCAGCCAAGGTCCATCATTCGAGATTGGCCCTCTCCAACCACTCTAACAGAGCTCCGCAGCTTTCTAGGTCTTGCCAACTTCTACCGCAGGTTTGTGTTTGGGGTTTTCTCATATTTCTTGGCCCTTGAGTCAAGTCACCAAGGGCGGGGTGAAAGCAAAATTCTTTTGGTCTGAATCTCAACAGAAGGCATTCAGGGAGTTGAAGGATCGCCTCTGCACGGCACCAGTGCTCGCGTTACCAGATTTACAACAACCATTTGAGGTCGAGACAGATGCCTCTGACTATGCTATTGGGGCAGTCCTTACTCAACATGGACATCCAGTGGCATATCACAGTGAAACACTTTCAGACACAGTCCGGAAGTACCCCACTTATGATAAAGAGATGTATTCCATTGTACAGGCTGCCGACAATGGAAGCATTACATTTTGGGGAAGGAAACGGTCATCCACACAGACCACCGACCTCTGCAGTTTCATACAGACCCAAGGGAAATTGCAGAATGATCGCCATCAGAAGTGGTCTACATACCTGCAACAGTTTCACTTGAATATCAAGTATAAAAAGGGCAGCACAAATAATGTTGCAGATTGCCTCAGTCGACCACCGATCATGGCGCTAACCACCGTGCTCAACTCTTGCGGCACGAGACTTCTGATTGGCCACTTCTCTACAAAAGCGACCCAGAATTCGGCCACACATACCAGACACTCTAGAGGGGTCGGCAGGTTGCAGATTTTCACCTCCAGGATGCCCTATTATGCCACCTCGGTCACCTTTGTGTTCCTTCAAGCGAGCGTGCCAAGATGATTTGGGAAGCACACTACAGTCGGGCTGCTGGGCATTTCGGGGTTGAGAAAACAGTGGCAGTACTGCAAAACTATTTCTATTGGCCGAATCTTCGACAGGATGTTGGGAAGTACATCCGATCATGTACTGCCTGTGCCATTGCCAAACCGACCATTAAGAAGCAAGGCCTCTATACCCCGTTGCCTACCCCTAGTCGACCTTGGGAATCCATCTCCATGGATTACATGTCAGGCCTTCCTTCCCACTAAGCATGGAAATGACTGTGTTTTTGTGTCGTCGACAGGTTTCTCAAAGATGGCCATTATGATGCCTGCAAGAAGAATATCACAGCAGAAGCCACTGCTAAACTCTTCTTCGAACGAGTGTGGGTGCACTTTGGGATCCCACAGTCTATCATCTCAGATCAGGGGACAGTCGGTTTCTCAGCACATTTTGGTCCAGTCTCTGGTCAATGCTGGACACCAAACTCACGAAGTCCACAGCCTTCCATCCTCAAACTGATGGCCAGACAGAGGTTGTCAATAGGATGATTGTGCACATCTGCGCATGTATAATTCAAAGCATCCACGCACATGGGACGAGAGCCTCCCTATGTTCAGCACAGCTACAACCGAGCTCTTCACAGCTCCACTGGCCATAGCCCTTTTCAGGTGGGTTTGGGATTCCAGCCACTATGTCCCATTGATGTGGCCATGCCACTTGCAGCCACTCACATGATTCAGCTCATGTCCAGTCCGAAACAGATAAGGCCACCAGCTTCATTGAGCGCATCCAACATATTCGCCAGCAGGTCCATGACATTCTTGAGAAATCAAACCAAGTACAAGCAGCGACATGATCAACATCGGGTGCCACACAAGTTTCAGGTGGGCGACAAAGTCTGGTTGCATTTGCAAAAGGAACGCCTTACTGGAGCCTATCGAAATTGAGACCACTCCGATATGGTCCTTACACCATTACTAAGGCTATGGGAGACAATGCATTTGAGCTCAGCATTCCCCCATTCCTTGGCCTGCACCCAGTGTTCAATGTGGACTGCCTTCGGCCATACTTTCCACCATTGCTAGACACATCCGACATTGCAGAACAGCTCAAACCCACAAATTAAATCAGATTGCATGGAACAAGCTGCAACTGATCGGATCATGGACACACAGATCAAGAACACTCGCCAACAGAATATCCAACTATATCGAGTTGTCAAAGCAGGCCAACTCCTTCAGCAGGGCAAGTGGCTCACCAGGGAACAAGTTCAGCAGAAGTTTCTCATCTCATGGAGGAGCTCAACGCAATGGGGACCATTGCTTCCTAAGGGGGGAGGAATGATCCAGGTGGATATTGGTGGACACCTACCAAGTCCACCTGGACCCCCACCATTGTCTTTCTCAGTATTTTCAGTTTCCTTAATTGTAGCACAACTTACTATTTTTAGCATTTTTCGGGTCCTGAACTTCCGAGCCGTTTTGAGGCCCTAAACGACGTTTTTTGGGAAATCCACCGCCAAGCGATTTTTTTGTTAAAATTCACCTTTTTCGTCGTAGTCCTCGGAGAGATCTTTCCAACGGCTATCATGCGCGTCAAACGGAGATCATATGCCAAAGTTACGACCCCGGGAAGTTGATGTACCAACTTACCCCCAAACGGGGCCCACAGTTTGGCGTTTCATCTCCTAGGGTTAGGTTTTGGAATGTTAGGGTTTTCCATTGTTTCTCAACAATAAATAGGCCTTCGAGCCTCATTGTAAGACAGTTCAGAGGCATGTAGCCATCACATCTCTTCTCAGAGATAAGCTACCATCGCCCTAGCTAGTTTATTTCCATTTCTGATTGTAAGCATATTTCAGTATTTCCTATTAATGAAATGAAGTATTATTTCCGCTGCATCTTTGTGTATATGGTTATCTCTGTAATTTGTTGCGTTCCTGTTTAAAACCGGATCAGTGGTATCAGAGCGGTCTGCTTTTTTCTCTGTTTTTCTTTGCATGTCCCCAACAAGGTCGGGATATAAGGAGTTAGGGCTCGAACTGGTTGAACCTTTGCAAGACCAGCCTCGCAAATCCCGACGGCCTCCCATGGCGGACGAGAAGAAAGACGAGGGGGCAGGAGATCCCATCAAAATCTTGCTCGAAGAAGCGCTCGAGCGACAACGGAACGCGATGATGGACAGCTTTGCGCAGATCCTTCAGCGGCTACCCAGAAGCGGCGCATCGGCTTCCAGCAGCTCTTCTGGAAACGCCACACCCTTTAAGGTACAAGTTAATTTTGAAATCCCCATATTCGAGGTTCAGATAGACGCCGATGCCGTAGATAAATGGTTAAATCTGCTAGAGGGTTATTTTTCTGTTCATGAATTTTCGAGTCGCGAAAAGATTGTTTTTGCTCTTCTCAAAGCAGCCCCCCACGTCAAGGACTGGTGGGAAACCTACTGCGAGCAGAAGGATGAAAGTACTGGCTCACTATTTTCAGCCGCACCCACCTGGATTCGTTCCGGGATGCCATCAAGGAGCATACTACTACCCTGTCGGGAGCTATGAGGATGAATACATAAAGTGGACCACGCTGCGGCAGGGAAGGGACCAAGACGTGTCAGAGTTCACCAATCTTTTCCATACCCTTCGCACAAAGTTGGGTATCAAGGATTCGGAGCAACATTTGATACTCAAATACCGTGGCTGCCTTCACAAGTACATTCAGGAAGAAATAAAGTTCCTAAACATCCCCTCGCTCGGCGCAGCATACCGGTATGCCGTCAAGGTCGAGCAGAAGTTTAAACAAAAGAAGCGAGACTTTGGATCTGCGAATCCAAAGCAGGGAAAAGGTGCCCCTAAACCACAGAACAAAGGACAAAGCCAAGGCGGGACAGCCCAAGACAACCAGCCGAAGCTGCAAGCAAAGAACAGCGCCGCGAAGCCGAGAAAGGACACTGGAAAATGGTGCGAGTTCCATAAGAGCTCCACTCACAACACAAGTGAGTGTCGGGCCAAGCAGTCACTGGTGGCTGAGCTAAAGTTTTCAGAATCAGATGCATGTTCCGACTCTGAGTCAGAACCCGATAAGGGTATGAAAAGGGAAGCAGATCATTGATGCGGACCCCAACGCCACTGTTGCTACCGCAAAGATCTAGAAAAGTGAACCCGAAGATCCAGAGGAGGAGGAGCGTCTCTTTCACTCCCAGATGTGGGTAAAGGGCTCCTCGATACAGTTCATTGTTGATAGCGGGAGTCAAAAGAACCTCATTTCGGCAGAGGTCGTGAAGCGGTTGGGCTTACCGACCACAGCACATCCACAGCCATACACCATTGGGTGGCTTCACCAAGGACGAGATCTTCGCGTGAGCCAGCAGTGTCGTCTTCCGTACAACATCAAGCCCTTCACGGATGAGGTATTGTGTGACATTGCTCCCCTTGAAGTTTGTGATGTATTACTAGGACAACCATACTTGTGGAAGCGACATGCTGTGTATGAATCAAGGCCCCGTGCTGTTATTATCACATTGGGAAATAAGTTGTTTAGGATACCAGAGGCAGCACCACCTGCCACCATCTCTTTGATTACTGCAAAACAATGCAGTAAGATCATTTCCAAAACCAGGAAATTTGTTTTCCCGATGATACGCCCTCAAGGGAAGAAGAAGACAGTGGCCGCGGCCTCCAAACGGGGTCCCTCTGCACGGCAGCTGCAGATGGACAAGATTGTGGAGGAGTACGAAGACATCTTCACCTCCCCGGCAGGGGTTCCTCTGCACTGTCAGGTCAAGCACTCCATCGATCTGACCCCAGGTGCGCCGCTACCCAATGGACCAATTTATCGGCGCTCCGTTCTGGAGAACAATGAAATCAAGAGGCAGATTCAGGAGCTCCTGCAGAGAGGTCACATCCGTCCGAGTTCTTCACCCTGTGGGAGCCCGATAGTGTTGGTACAGAAGAAGGATGGGACATGGAGACTCTGTATTGACTATCGGGCGCTGAACAAGGTCACTGTCCGTAATAGGTACCCGATCCCGCGAATTGATGACCTCTTAGACCAACTAAAGGGGGCGAAATATTTCAGCAAGATCGATCTGAAGTCAGGATATCACCAGGTACCAATCGAACCCTCAGATTGTGGAAGACTGCCTTCAAATCCAAGGAGGGCCTCTTCGAATGGTTGGTCATGCCTTTCGGATTGACGAATGCTCCTGCAACCTTTATGAGGCTAATGGATGACATCTTGCGGCCATTCACCAACTCCTTTGTAGTAGTATACTTGGATGACATTCTGATCTTCAGCCAGAGTTGGGAAGAAGCACCTCCACCACATCCGACAGGTTCTCCAAACACTGCGGCAACACAAGCTATGTGCCAATTTGGAGAAATGCACTTTTGGCATGACCGAGGTTCAGTATCTGGGATACATCATTGATGAACGGGGGGTGCATGTCGATCCAGCCAAGGTCCAAGTCATTCGAGATTGGCCCTCTCCAACCACTCTAACAGAGCTCCGCAGCTTTCTAGGTCTTGCCAACTTATACCGCAGGTTGTGTTGGGGTTTTTCTCATATTTTTTGGCCCTTGAGTCAAGTCACCAAGGGCGGGTGAAAGCAAAATTCTTTTGGTCTGAATCTCAACAGAAGGCATTCAGGGAGTTGAAGGATCGCCTCTGCACGGCACCAGTGCTCGCGTTACCAGATTTACAACAACCATTTGAGGTCGAGACAGATGCCTCTGACTATGCTATTGGGGCAGTCCTAACTCAACATGGACATCCAGTGGCATATCACAGTGAAACACTTTCAGACACAGTCCGGAAGTACCCCACTTATGATAAAGAGATGTATTCCATTGTACAGGCCTGCCGACAATGGAAGCATTACATTTGGGGAAGGAAACGGTCATCCACACAGACCACCGACCTCTGCAGTTCATACAGACCAAGGGAAATTGCAGAATGATCGCCATCAGAAGTGGTCTACATACCTGCAACAGTTTCACTTGAATATCATGTATAAAAAGGGCAGCACCAATAATGTTGCAGATTGCCTCAGTCGACCACCGATCATGGCACTAACCACCGTGCTCAACTCTTGCGGGCACGAGACTTCTGATTGGCCACTTCTCTACAAAAGCGACCCAGAATTCGGCCACACATACCAGACACTCTTAGAGGGTCGGCAGGTTGCAGATTTTCACCTCCAGGATGCCCTAATATGCCACCTCGGTCACCTTTGTGTTCCTTCAAGCGAGCGTGCCAAGATGATTTGGGAAGCACACTACAGTCGGGCTGCTGGGCATTTCGGGGTTGAGAAAACAGTGGCAGTACTGCAAAACTATTTCTATTGGCCGAATCTTCGACAGGATGTTGGGAAGTACATCCGATCATGTACTGCCTGTGCCATTGCCAAACCGACCATTAAGAAGCAAGGCCTCTATACCCCGTTGCCTACCCCTAGTCGACCTTGGGAATCCATCTCCATGGATTACATGTCAGGCCTTCCTTCCACTAAGCATGGAAATGACTGTGTTTTTGTGGTCGTCGACAGGTTCTCAAAGATGGCCATTATGATGGCCTGCAAGAAGAATATCACAGCAGAAGCCACTGCTAAACTCTTCTTCGAACGAGTGTGGGTGCACTTTGGGATCCCACAGTCTATCATCTCAGATCGGGACAGTCGGTTTCTCAGCACATTTTGGTCCAGTCTCTGGTCAATGCTGGACACCAAACTCACGAAGTCCACAGCCTTCCATCCTCAAACTGATGGCCAGACAGAGGTTGTCAATAGGATGATTGTCCACATCCTGCGCATGTATAATTCAAAGCATCCACGCACATGGGACGAGAGCCTCCCCTATGTTCAGCACAGCTACAACCGAGCTCTTCACAGCTCCACTGGCCATAGCCCTTTTCAGGTGGGTTTGGGATTCCAGCCACTATGTCCCATTGATGTGGCCATGCCACTTGCAGCCACTCACATGAATTCAGCTCATGTCCAGTCCGAAACAATAAGCCACCAGCTTCATTGAGCGCATCCAAGATATTCGCCAGCAGGTCCACGACATTCTTGAGAAATCAAATGCCAAGTACAAGCAGCGACATGATCAACATCGGGTGCCACACAAGTTTCAGGTGGGCGACAAAGTCTGGTTGCATTTGCAAAAGGAACGCCTTACTGGAGCCTATCGGAAATTGAGACCACTCCGATATGGTCCTTACACCATTACTAAGGCTATGGGAGACAATGCATTTGAGCTCAGCATTCCCCCATTCCTTGGCCTGCACCCAGTGTTCAATGTGGACCGCCTTCGGCCATACTTTCCACCATTGCTAGACACATCCGACATTGCAGAACAGCTCAAACCCACAAAATTAAATCCAGATTGCATGGAACAAGCTGCAACTAATCGGATCATGGACACACAGATCAAGAACACTCGCCAACAGAATATCCAACTGTATCGAGTTGTCAAAGCAGGCCAACTCCTTCAGCAGGGCAAGTGGCTCACCAGGGAACAAGTTCAGCAGAAGTTTCCTCATCTCATGGAGGAGCTCAACGCAATGGGGACCATTGCTTCCTAAGGGGGGAGGAATGATCCAGGTGGATATTGGTGGACACCTGCCAAGTCCACCTGGACCCCCACCATTGTCTTTCTCAGTATTTTCAGTTTCCTTAATTGTAGCACAACTTACTATTTTTAGAGCAGTTTTTCGGGTCCTGAACTTCCGGAGCCGTTTTGAGGCCCTAAACGACGTTTTTTGGGAATCCACCGCCGCAGCGATTTTTTTGATAAAAATCATCTTTTTCGTCGTAGTCCTCGGAGAGATCTTTCAAACGGGCTATCATGCGCGTCAAACGGAGATCATATGCCAAAGTTACGCCCACCCGGGAAGTTGATGTACCAACTTACCCCCAAACCGGGCCCACAGTTTGCGTTTCATCTCCTAGGGTTAGGTTTTGGAATGTTAAGGGTTTTCCATTGTTTCTCAACAATAAATAGGCCTTCGAGCCTCATTGTAAGACAGTTCAGAGGCATGTAGCCATCACATCTCTTCTCATAGATAAGCTACCATCGCCCTAGCTAGTCTATTTCCATTTCTGATTGTAAGCATATTTCAGTATTTCCTATTAATGAAATGAAGTATTATTTCCGCTGCATCTTTGTGTATATGGTTATCTCTGTAATTTGTTGCGTTCCTGTTTAAAAACCGGATCAGTGGTATCAGAGCGGTCTGCTTTTTTCCTGTTTTTCTTTGCATGTCCCCAACAAGGTCGGGATATAAGGAGTTAGGGCTCGAACTGGTTGAACCTTTGCAAGACCAGCCTCGCAAATCCCGACGGCCTCCCATGGCGGACGAGAAGAAAGACGAGGGGGCAGGAGATCCCATCAAAATCTTGCTCGAAGAAGCGCTCGAGCGACAACGGAACGCGATGATGGACAGCTTTGCGCAGATCCTTCAGCGGCTACCCAGAAGCGGCGCATCGGCTTCCAGCAGCTCTTCTGGAAACGCCACACCCTTTAAGGTACAAGTTAATTTTGAAATCCCCATATTCGAGGGTCAGATAGACGCCGATGCCGTAGATAAATGGTTAAATCTGCTAGAGGGTTATTTTTCTGTTCATGAATTTTCGAGTCGCGAAAAGATTGTTTTTGCTCTTCTCAAAGCAGCCCCCCACGTCAAGGACTGGTGGGAAACCTACTGCGAGCAGAAGGATGAAAGTACTGGCTCACTATTTTCAGCCGCACCCACCTGGGATTCGTTCCGGGATGCCATCAAGGAGCAGTACTACCCTGTCGGGAGCTATGAGGATGAATACATAAAGTGGACCACGCTGCGGCAGGGAAGGGACCAAGACGTGTCAGAGTTCACCAATCTTTTCCATACCCTTCGCACAAAGTTGGGTATCAAGGATTCGGAGCAACATTTGATACTCAAATACCGTGGCTGCCTTCACAAGTACATTCAGGAAGAAATACAGTTCCTAAACATCCCCTCGCTCGGCGCAGCATACCGGTATGCCGTCAAGGTCGAGCAGAAGTTTAAACAAAAGAAGCGAGACTTTGGATCTGCGAATCCAAAGCAGGGGAAAGGTGCCCCTAAACCACAGAACAAAGGACAAAGCCAAGGCGGGACAGCCCAAGACAACCAGCCGAAGCTGCAAGCAAAGAACAGCGCCGCGAAGCCGAGAAAGGACACTGGAAAATGGTGCGAGTTCCATAAGAGCTCCACTCACAACACAAGTGAGTGTCGGGCCAAGCAGTCACTGGTGGCTGAGCTAAAGGTTTCAGAATCAGATGCATGTTCCGACTCTGAGTCAGAACCCAATAAGGGGTATGAAAAAGGGAAGCAGATCATTGATGCGGACCCCAACGCCACTGTTGCTACCGAAAAGATCCAGAAAAGTGAACCCGAAGATCCAGAGGAGGAGGAGCGTCTCTTTCACTCCCAGATGTGGGTAAAGGGCTCCCATATACAGTTCATTGTTGATAGCGGGAGTCAAAAGAACCTCATTTCGGCAGAGGTCGTGAAGCGGTTGTGCTTACCGACCACAGCACATCCACAGCCATACACCATTGGGTGGCTTCACCAAGGATGAGATCTTCGCGTGAGCCAGCAGTGTCGTCTTACGTACAACATCAAGCCCTTCACGGATGAGGTATTGTGTGACATTGCTCCCCTTGAAGTTTGTGATGTATTACTAGGACAACCATACTTGTGGAAGCGACATGCTGTGTATGAATCAAGGCCCCGTGCTGTTATTATCACATTGGGAAATAAGTTGTTTAGGATACCAGAGGCAGCACCACCTGCCACCATCTCTTTTGATTACTGCAAAACAATGCAGTAAGATCATTTCCAAAACCAGGAAATTTGTTTTCCCGATGATACGCCCTCAAGGGAAGAAGAAGACAGTGGCCGCGGCCTCCAAACGGGGTCCCTCTGCACGGCAGCTGCAGATGGACAAGATTGTGGAGGAGTACGAAGACATCTTCACCTCCCCGGCAGGGGTTCCTCTGCACTGTCAGGTCAAGCACTCCATCGATCTGACCCCAGGTGCGCCGCTACCCAATGGACCAATTTATCGGCGCTCCGTTCTGGAGAACAATGAAATCAAGAGGCAGATTCAGGAGCTCCTGCAGAAAGGTCACATCCGTCCGAGTTCTTCACCCTGTGGGAGCCCGATAGTGTTGGTACAGAAGAAGGATGGGACATGGAGACTCTGTATTGACTATCGGGCGCTGAACAAGATCACTGTCCGTAATAGGTACCCGATCCCGCGAATTGATGACCTCCTAGACCAACTAAAGGGGGCGAAATATTTCAGCAAGATCGATCTGAAGTCAGGATATCACCAGGTACCAATCGAACCCTTAGATGTGTGGAAGACTGCCTTCAAATCCAAGGAGGGCCTCTTCGAATGGTTGGTCATGCCTTTCGGATTGACGAATGCTCCTGCAACCTTTATGAGGCTAATGAATGACATCTTGCGGCCATTCACCAACTCCTTTGTAGTAGTATACTTGGATGACATTCTGATCTTCAGCCAGAGTTGGGAAGAGCACCTCCACCACATCCGACAGGTTCTCCAAACACTGCGGCAACACAAGCTATGTGCCAATTTGGAGAAATGCACTTTGGCATGACCGAGGTTCAGTATCTAGGATACATCATTGATGAACGGGGTGCATGTTGATCCAGCCAAGGTCCAAGTCATTCGAGATTGGCCCTCTCCAACCACTCTAACAGAGCTCCGCAGCTTTCTAGGTCTTGCCAACTTCTACCGCAGGTTTGTGTTGGGGTTTTCTCATATTTCTTGGCCCTTGAGTCAAGTCACCAAGGGCGGGGTGAAAGCAAAATTCTTTTGGTCTGAATCTCAACAGAAGGCATTCAGGGAGTTGAAGGATCGCCTCTGCACGGCACCAGTGCTCGCGTTACCAGATTTACAACAACCATTTGAGGTCGAGACAGATGCCTCTGACTATGCTATTGGGGCAGTCCTTACTCAACATGGACATCCAGTGGCATATCACAGTGAAACACTTTCAGACACAGTCCGGAAGTACCCCACTTATGATAAAGAGATGTATTCCATTGTACAGGCCTGCCGACAATGGAAGCATTACATTTTGGGGAAGGAAACGGTCATCCACACAGACCACCGACCTCTGCAGTTCATACAGACCCAAGGGAAATTGCAGAATGATCGCCATCAGAAGTGGTCTACATACCTGCAACAGTTTCACTTGAATATCAAGTATAAAAAGGGTAGCACCAATAATGTTGCAGATTGCCTCAGTCGACCACCGATCATGGCGCTAACCACCGTGCTCAACTCTTGCGGGCACGAGACTTCTGATTGGCCACTTCTCTACAAAAGCGACCCAGAATTCGGCCACACATACCAGACACTCTTAGAGGGTCGACAGGTTGCAGATTTTCACCTCCAGGATGCCCTATTATGCCACCTTGGTCACCTTTGTGTTCCTTCAAGCGAGCGTGCCAAGATGATTTGGGAAGCACACTACAGTCGGGCTGCTGGGCATTTCGGGGTTGAGAAAACAGTGGCAGTACTGCAAAACTATTTCTAGTGGCCGAATCTTCGACAGGATGTTGGGAAGTACATCCATCATGTACGGCCTGTGCCATTGCCAAACCGACCATTAAAGAAGCAGCTGCTACCCTGTTGCCTACCCCTAGACGACCTTGGGAATCCATCTCCATGGATTACATGTCAGGCCTTCCTTCCACTAAGCATGGAAATGACTGTGTTTTTGTGGTCGTCGACAGGTTCTCAAAGATGGCCATTATGATGGCCTGCAAGAAGAATATCACAGCAGAAGCCACTGCTAAACTTCTTCTCGAACGAGTGTGGGTGCACTTTGGGATCCCACAGTCTATCATCTCAGATCGGGACAGTCGGTTTCTTAGCACATTTTGGTCCAGTCTCTGGTCAATGCTGGACACCAAACTCACGAAGTCCATAGCCTTCCATCCTCAAACTGATGGCCAGACAGAGGTTGTCAATAGGATGATTGTGCACATCCTGCGCATGTATAATTCAAAGCATCCACGCACATGGGACGAGAGCCTCCCCTATGTTCAGCACAGCTACAACCGAGCTCTTCACAGCTCCACTGGCCATAGCCCTTTTCAGGTGGGTTTGGGATTCCAGCCACTATGTCCCATTGATGTGGCCATGCCACTTGCAGCCACTCACATGAATTCAGCTCATGTCCAGTCCGAAACAGATAAGGCCACCAGCTTCATTGAGCGCATCCAACATATTCGCCAGCAGGTCCATGACATTCTTGAGAAATAAAATGCCAAGTACAAGCAGCGACATGATCAACATCGGGTGCCACACAAGTTTCAGGTGGGCGACAAAGTCTGGTTGCATTTGCAAAAGGAACGCCTTACTGGAGCCTATCGGAAATTGAGACCACTCCGATATGGTCCTTACACCATTACTAAGGCTATGGGAGGCAATGCATTTGAGCTCAGCATTACCCCATTCCTTGGCCTGCACCCAATGTTCAATGTGGACCGCCTTCGGCCATACTTTCCACCATTGCTAGACACATCCGACATTGCAGAACAGCTCAAACCCACAGAATTAAATCCAGATTGCATGGAACAAGCTGCAACTGATCGGATCATGGACACACAGATCAAGAACACTCGCCAACAGAATATCCAACTGTATCGAGTTGTCAAAGCAGGCCAACTCCTTCAGCAAGGCAAGTGGCTCACCAGGGAACAAGTTCAGCAGAAGTTTCCTCATCTCATGGAGGAGCTCAACGCAATGGGGACCATTGCTTCCTAAGGGGGGAGGAATGATCCAGGTGGATATTGGTGGACACCTGCCAAGTCCACCTGGACCCCCACCATTGTCTTTCTCAGTATTTTCAGTTTCCTTAATTGTAGCACAACTTACTATTTTTAGCAGTTTTTCGGGTCCTGAACTTCCGGAGCCGTTTTGAGGCCCTAAACGACGTTTTTTGGGAAATCCACCGCCAGCAATTTTTTTGATAAAAATCATCTTTTTCGTCGTAGTCCTCGGAGAGATCTTTCCAACGGGCTATCATGCGCGTCAAACGGAGATCATATGCCAAAGTTACGACCCCGGGAAGTTGATGTACCAACTTACCCCCAAACGAGGCCCACAGTTTGGCGTTTCATCTCCTAGGGTTAGGTTTTGGAATGTTAAGGGTTTTCCATTGTTTCTCAACAATAAATAGGCCTTCGAGCCTCATTGTAAGACAGTTCAGAGGCATGTAGCCATCACATCTCTTCTCAGAGATAAGCTACCATCGCCTAGCTAGTTTATTTCCATTTCTGATTGTAAGCATATTTCAGTATTTCCTATTAATGAAATGAAGTATTATTTCCGCTGCATCTTTGTGTATATGGTTATCTCTGTAATTTGTTGCGTTCCTGTTTAAAACCGGATCAGTGGTATCAGAGCGGTCTGCTTTTTTCTCTGTTTTTCTTTGCATGTCCCCAACAAGGTCGGGATATAAGGAGTTAGGGCTCGAACTGGTTGAACCTTTGCAAGACCAGCCTCGCAAATCCCGACGGCCTCCCATGGCGGACGAGAAGAAAGACGAGGGGGCAGGAGATCCCATCAAAATCTTGCTCGAAGAAGCGCTCGAGCGACAACGGAACGCGATGATGGACAGCTTTGCGCAGATCCTTCAGCGGCTACCCAGAAGCGGCGCATCGGCTTCCAGCAGCTCTTCTGGAAACGCCACACCCTTTAAGGTACAAGTTAATTTTGAAATCCCCATATTCGAGGGTCAGATAGACGCCGATGCCGTAGATAAATGGTTAAATCTGCTAGAGGGTTATTTTTCTGTTCATGAATTTTCGAGTCGCGAAAAGATTGTTTTTGCTCTTCTCAAAGCAGCCCCCCACGTCAAGGACTGGTGGGAAACCTACTGCGAGCAGAAGGATGAAAGTACTGGCTCACTATTTTCAGCCGCACCCACCTGGGATTCGTTCCGGGATGCCATCAAGGAGCAGTACTACCCTGTCGGGAGCTATGAGGATGAATACATAAAGTGGACCACGCTGCGGCAGGGAAGGACCAAGACGTGTCAGAGTTCACCAATCTTTTCCATACCCTTCGCACAAAGTTGGGTATCAAGGATTCGGAGCAACATTTGATACTCAAATACCGTGGCTGCCTTCACAAGTACATTCAGGAAGAAATACAGTTCCTAAACATCCCCTCGCTCGGCGCAGCATACCGGTATGCCGTCAAGGTCGAGCAGAAGTTTAAACAAAAGAAGCGAGACTTTGGATCTGCGAATCCAAAGCAGGGGAAAGGTGCCCTAAACCACAGAACAAAGGACAAAGCCAAGGCGGGACAGCCCAAGAAAACCAGCCGAAGCTGCAAGCAAAGAACAACGCCGCGAAGCCGAGAAAGGACACTGGAAAATGGTGCGAGTTCCATAAGAGCTCCACTCACAACACAAGTGAGTGTCGGGCCAAGCAGTCACTGGTGGCTGAGATAAAGGTTTCAGAATCATATGCATGTTCCGACTCTGAGTCAGAACCCGATAAGGGGTATGAAAAAGGGAAGCAGATCATTGATGCGGACCCCAACGCCACTGTTGCTACCGCAAAGATCCAGAAAAGTGAACCCGAAGATCCAGAGGAGGAGGAGCGTCTCTTTCACTCCCAGATGTGGGTAAAGGGCTCCCCGATACAGTTCATTGTTGATAGCGGGAGTCAAAAGAACCTCATTTCGGCAGAGGTCGTGAAGCGGTTGGGCTTACCGACCACAGCACATCCACAGCCATACACCATTGGGTGGCTTCACCAAGGACGAGATCTTCGCGTGAGCCAGCAGTGTCGTCTTCCGTACAACATCAAGCCCTTCACGGATGAGGTATTGTGTGACATTGCTCCCCTTGAAGTTTGTGATGTATTACTAGGACAACCATACTTGTGGAAGCGACATGCTGTGTATGAATCAAGGCCCCGTGCTGTTATTATCACATTGGGAAATAAGTTGTTTAGGATACCAGAGGCAGCACCACCTGCCACCATCTCTTTGATTACTGCAAAACAATGCAGCAAGATCATTTCCAAAACCAGGAAATTTGTTTTCCTGATGATACGCCCTCAAGGGAAGAAGAAGACAGTGGCCGCGGCCTCCAAACGGGGTCCCTCTGCACAGCAGCTGCAGATGGACAAGATTGTGGAGGAGTATGAAGACATCTTCACCTCCCCGGCAGGGGTTCCTCTGCACTGTCAGGTCAAGCACTCCATCGATCTGACCCCAGGTGCGCCGCTACCCAATGGACCAATTTATCGGTGCTCCGTTCTGGAGAACAATGAAATCAAGAGGCAGATTCAGGAGCTCCTGCAGAAAGGTCACATCCGTCCGAGTTCTTCACCCTGTGGGAGCCCGATAGTGTTGGTACAGAAGAAGGATGGGACATGGAGACTCTGTATTGACTATCGGGCGCTGAACAAGATCACTGTCCGTAATAGGTACCCGATCCCGCGAATTGATGACCTCCTAGACCAACTAAAGGGGGCGAAATATTTCAGCAAGATCGATCTGAAGTCAGGATATCACCAGGTACCAATCGAACCCTCAGATGTGTGGAAGACTGCCTTCAAATCCAAGGAGGGCCTCTTCGAATGGTTGGTCATGCCTTTCGGATTGATGAATGCTCCTGCAACCTTTATGAGGCTAATGGATGACATCTTGCGGCCATTCACCAACTCCTTTGTAGTAGTATACTTGGATGACATTCTGATCTTCAGCCAGAGTTGGGAAGAGCACCTCCACCACATCCGACAGGTTCTCCAAACACTGCGGCAACACAAGCTATGTGCCAATTTGGAGAAATGCACTTTTGGCATGACCAAGGTTCAGTATCTGGGATACATCATTGATGAACGGGGGGTGCATGTCGATCCAGCCAAGGTCCAAGTCATTCGAGATTGGCCCTCTCCAACCACTCTAACAGAGCTCCGCAGCTTTCTAGGTCTTGCCAACTTCTACCGCAGGTTTGTGTTGGGGTTTTCTCATATTTCTTGGCCCTTGAGTCAAGTCACCAAGGGCGGGGTGAAAGCAAAATTCTTTTGGTCTGAATCTCAACAGAAGGCATTCAGGGAGTTGAAGGATCGCCTCTACACGGCGCCAGTGCTCGCGTTACCAGATTTACAACAACCATTTGAGGTCGAGATAGATGCCTCTGACTATGCTATTGGGGCAGTCCTTACTCAACATGGACATCCAGTGGCATATCACAGTGAAACACTTTCAGACACAGTCCGGAAGTACCCCACTTATGATAAAGAGATGTATTCCATTGTACAGGCCTGCCGACAATGGAAGCATTACATTTTGGGGAAGGAAACGGTCATCCACACAGACCACCGACCTCTGCAGTTCATACAGACCCAAGGGAAATTGCAGAATGATCGCCATCAGAAGTGGTCTACATACCTGCAACAGTTTCACTTGAATATCAAGTATAAAAAGGGCAGCACCAATAATGTTGCAGATTGCCTCAGTCGACCACCGATCATGGCGCTAACCACCGTGCTCAACTCTTGTGGGCACGAGACTTCTGATTGGCCACTTCTCTACAAAAGCGACCCAGAATTCGGCCACACATACCAGACACTCTTAGAGGTCGGCAGGTTGCAGATTTTCACCTCCAGGATGCCCTATTATGCCACCTCGGTCACCTTTGTGTTCCTTCAAGCGAGCGTGCCAAGATGATTTGGGAAGCACACTATAGTCGGGCTGCTGGGCATTTCGGGGTTGAGAAAACAGTGGCAGTACTGCAAAACTATTTCTATTGGCCGAATCTTCGACAGGATGTTGGGAAGTACATCCGATCATGTACTGCCTGTGCCATTGCCAAACCGACCATTAAGAAGCAAGGCCTCTATACCCTGTTTCCTACCCCTAGTCGACCTTGGGAATCCATCTCCATGGATTACATGTCAGGCCTTCCTTCCACTAAGCATGGAAATGACTGTGTTTTTGTGGTCGTCGACAGGTTCTCAAAGATGGCCATTATGATGGCCTGCAAGAAGAATATCACAGCAGAAGCCACTGCTAAACTCTTCTTCGAACGAGTGTGGGTGCACTTTGGGATCCCACAGTCTATCATCTCAGATCGGGACAGTCGGTTTCTCAGCACATTTTGGTCCAGTCTCTGGTCAATGCTGGACACCAAACTCACGAAGTCCACAGCCTTCCATCCTCAAACTGATGGCCAGACAGAGGTTGTCAATAGGATGATTGTGCACATCCTGCGCATGTATAATTCAAAGCATCCACGCACATGGGACGAGAGCCTCCCCTATGTTCAGCACAGCTACAACCGAGCTCTTCACAGCTCCACTGGCCATAGCCCTTTTCAGGTGGGTTTGGGATTCCAGCCACTATGTCCCATTGATGTGGCCATGCCACTTGCAGCCACTCACATGAATTCAGCTCATGTCCAGTCCGAAACAGATAAGGCCACCAGCTTCATTGAGCGCATCCAACATATTCACCAGCAGGTCCATGACATTCTTGAGAAATCAAATGCCAAGTACAAGCAACGACATGATCAACATCGGGTGCCACACAAGTTTCAGGTGGGCGACAAAGTCTGGTTGCATTTGCAAAAGGAACGCCTTACTGGAGCCTATCGGAAATTGAGACCACTCCGATATGGTCCTTACACCATTACTAAGGCTATGGGAGACAATGCATTTGAGCTCAGCATTCCCCCATTCCTTGGCCTGCACCCAGTGTTCAATGTGGACCGCCTTCGGCCATACTTTCCACCATTGCTAGACACATCCGACATTGCAGAACAGCTCAAACCCACAGAATTAAATCCAGATTGCATGGAACAAGCTGCAACTGATCGGATCATGGACACACAGATCAAGAACACTCGCCAACAGAATATCCAACTGTATCGAGTTGTCAAAGCAGGCCAACTCCTTCAGCAGGGCAAGTGGCTCACCAGGGAACAAGTTCAGCAGAAGTTTCCTCATCTCATGGAGGAGCTCAACGCAATGGGGACCATTGCTTCCTAAGGGGGGAGGAATGATCCAGGTGGATATTGGTGGACACCTGCCAAGTCCACCTGGACCCCCACCATTGTCTTTCTCAGTATTTTCAGTTTCCTTAATTGTAGCACAACTTACTATTTTTAGCAGTTTTTCGGGTCCTGAACTTCCGGAGCCGTTTTGAGGCCCTAAAAGACGTTTTTTGGGAAATCCACCGCCAACGAATCTTTTGATAGAAATCATCTTTTTCGTCGTAGTCCTCGGAGAGATCTTTCCAACGGGCTATCATGCGCGTCAAACGGAGATCATATGCCAAAGTTACGACCCCGGGAAGTTGATGTACCAACTTACCCCCAAACGGGGCCCACAGTTTGGCGTTTCATCTCCTAGGGTTAGGTTTTGGAATGTTAAGGGTTTTCCATTGTTTCTCAACAATAAATAGGCCTTCGAGCGTCATTGTAAGATAGTTCAGAGGCATGTAGCCATCACATCTCTTCTCAGAGATAAGCTACCATCGCCCTAGCTAGTTTATTTCCATTTCTGTTTGTAAGCATATTTCAGTATTTCCATTAATGAAATGAAGTATTATTTCCGCTGCATCTTTGTGTATATGGTTATCTCTGTAATTTGTTGCGTTCCTGTTTAAAACCGGATCAGTGGTATCAGAGCGGTCTGCTTTTTCTCTGTTTTTCTTTGCATGTCCCCAACAAGGTCGGGATATAAGGAGTTAGGGCTTGAACTGGTTGAACCTTTGCAAGACCAGCCTCGCAAATCCCGACGGCCTCCCATGGCGGACGAGAAGAAAGACGAGGGGGCAGGAGATCCCATCAAAATCTTGCTCGAAGAAGCGCTCGAGCGACAACGGAACGCGATGATGGACAGCTTTGCGCAGATCCTTCAGCGGCTACCCAGAAGCGGCGCATCGGCTTCCAGCAGCTCTTCTGGAAACGCCACACCCTTTAAGGTACAAGTTAATTTTGAAATCCCCATATTCGAGGGTCAGATAGACGCCGATGCCGTAGATAAATGGTTAAATCTGCTAGAGGGTTATTTTTCTGTTCATGAATTTTCGAGTCGGGAAAAGATTGTTTTTGCTCTTCTCAAAGCAGCCCCCCACGTCAAGGACTGGTGGGAAACCTACTGCGAGCAGAAGGATGAAAGTACTGGCTCACTATTTTCAGCCGCACCCACCTGGGATTCGTTCCGGGATGCCATCAAGGAGCAGTACTACCCTGTCGGAAGCTATGAGGATGAATACATAAAGTGGACCACGCTGCGGCAGGGAAGGGACCAAGACGTGCCGGAGTTCACCAATCTTTTCCATACCCTTCGCACAAAGTTGGGTATCAAGGATTCGGAGCAACATTTGATACTCAAATACCGTGGCTGCCTGCACAAGTACATCCAGGAAGAAATACAGTTCCTAAACATCCCCTCGCTCGGCGCAGCATACCGGTATGCCGTCAAGGTCGAGCAGAAGTTTAAACAAAAGAAGCGAGACTTTGGATCTGCGAATCCAAAGCAGGGGAAAGGTGCCCCTAAACCACAGAACAAAGGACAAAGCCAAGGCGGGACAGCCCAAGACAACCAGCCGAAGCTGCAAGCAAAGAACAGCGCCGCGAAGCCGAGAAAGGACACTGGAAAATGGTGCGAGTTCCATAAGAGCTCCACTCACAACACAAGTGAGTGTCGGGCCAAGCAGTCACTGGTGGCTGAGCTAAAGGTTTCAGAATCAGATGCATGTTCCGACTCTGAGTCAGAACCCGATAAGGGGTATGAAAAAGGGAAGCAGATCATTGATGCGGATCCCAGCGCCACTGTTGCTACCGCAAAGATCCAGAAAAATGAACCCGAAGATCCAGAGGAGGAGGAGCGTCTCTTCCACTCCCAGATGTGGGTAAAGGGCTCCCCGATACAGTTCATTGTTGATAGCGGGAGTCAAAAGAACCTCATTTCGGCAGAGGTCGTGAAGCGGTTGGGCTTACCGACCACAGCACATCCACAACCATACACCATTGGGTGGCTTCACCAAGGACGAGATCTTCGCGTGAGCCAGCAGTGTCGCCTTCCATACAACATCAAGCCCTTCACGGATGAGGTATTGTGTGACATTGCTCCCCTTGAAGTTTGTGATGTATTACTAGGACAACCATACTTGTGGAAGCGACATGCTGTGTATGAATCAAGGCCCCGTGCTGTTATTATTACATTGGGAAATAAGTTGTTCAGGATACCAGAGGTAGCACCACCTGCCGCCATCTCTTTGATTACTGCAAAACAATGCAGTAAGATCATTTCCAAAACCAGGAAATTTGTTTTCCTGATGATACGCCCTCAAGGGAAGAAGAAGACAGTGGCCGCGGCCTCCAAACGGGGTCCCTCTGCACGGCAGCTACAGATGGACAAGATTGTGGAGGAGTACGAAGACATCTTCACCTCCCCGGCAGGGGTTCCTCTGCACTGTCAAGTCAAGCACTCCATCGATCTGACCCCAGGTGCGCCGCTACCCAATGGACCAATTTATCGGCGCTCCGTTCTGGAGAACAATGAAATCAAGAGGCAGATTCAGGAGCTCCTGCAGAAAGGTCACATCCGTCCGAGTTCTTCGCCCTGTGGGAGCCCGATAGTGTTGGTACAGAAGAAGGATGGGACGTGGAGACTCTGTATTGACTATCGGGCGCTGAACAAGATCACTGTCCGTAATAGGTACCCGATCCCGCGAATTGATGACCTCCTAGACCAACTAAAGGGGGCGAAATATTTCAGCAAGATCGATCTGAAGTCAGGATATCACCAGGTACCAATCGAACCCTCAGATGTGTGGAAGACTGCCTTCAAATCCAAGGAGGGCCTCTTCGAATGGTTGGTCATGCCTTTCGGATTGACGAATGCTCCTGCAACCTTTATGAGGCTAATGGATGACATCTTGCGGCCATTCACCAACTCCTTTGTAGTAGTATACTTGGATGACATTCTGATCTTCAGCCAGAGTTGGGAAGAGCACCTCCACCACATCCGACAGGTTCTCCAAACACTGCGGCAACACAAGCTATGTGCCAATTTGGAGAAATGCACTTTTGGCATGACCGAGGTTCAGTATCTGGGATACATCATTGATGAACGGGGGGTGCATGTCGATCCAGCCAAGGTCCAAGTCATTCGGGATTGGCCCTCTCCAACCACTCTAACAGAGCTCCGCAGCTTTCTAGGTCTTGCCAACTTCTACCGCAGGTTTGTGTTGGGGTTTTCTCATATTTCTTGGCCCTTGAGTCAAGTCACCAAGGGCGGGGCGAAAGCAAAATTCTTTTGGTCTGAATCTCAACAGAAGGCATTCAGGGAGTTGAAGGATCGCCTCTGCACGGCACCAGTGCTCGCGTTACCAGATTTACAACAACCATTTGAGGTCGAGACAGATGCCTCTGACTATGCTATTGGGGCAGTCCTTACTCAACATGGACATCCAGTGGCATATCACAGTGAAACACTTTCAGACACAGTCCGGAAGTACCCCACTTATGATAAAGAGATGTATTCCATTGTACAGGCCTGCCGACAATGGAAGCATTACATTTTGGGGAAGGAAACGGTCATCCACACAGACCACCGACCTCTGCAGTTCATACAGACCCAAGGGAAATTGCAGAATGATCGCCATCAGAAGTGGTCTACATACCTGCAACAGTTTCACTTGAATATCAAGTATAAAAAGGGCAGCACCAATAATGTTGCAGATTGCCTCAGTCGACCACCGATCATGGCGCTAACCACCGTGCTCAACTCTTGCGGGCACGAGACTTCTGATTGGCCACTTCTCTACAAAAGCGACCCAGAATTCGGCCACACATACCAGACACTCTTGGAGGGTCGGCAGGTTGCAGATTTTCACCTCCAGGATGCCCTATTATGCCACCTCGGTCACCTTTGTGTTCCTTCAAGCGAGCGTGCCAAGATGATTTGGGAAGCACACTACAGTCGGGCTGCTGGGCATTTCGGGGTCGAGAAAACAGTGGCAGTACTGCAAAACTATTTCTATTGGCCGAATCTTCGACAGGATGTTGGGAAGTACATCCGATCATGTACTGCCTGTGCCATTGCCAAACCGACCATTAAGAAGCAAGGCCTCTATACCCCGTTGCCTACCCCTAGTCGACCTTGGGAATCCATCTCCATGGATTACATGTCAGGCCTTCCTTCCACTAAGCATGGAAATGACTGTGTTTTTGTGGTCGTCGACAGGTTCTCAAAGATGGCCATTATGATGGCCTGCAAGAAGAATATCACAGCAGAAGCCACTGCTAAACTCTTCTTTGAACGAGTGTGGGTGCACTTTGGGATCCCACAGTCTATCATCTCAGATCGGGACAGTCGGTTTCTCAGCACATTTTGGTCCAGTCTCTGGTCAATGCTGGACACCAAACTCACGAAGTCCACAGCCTTCCATCCTCAAACTGATGGCCAGACAGAGGTTGTCAATAGGATGATTGTGCACATTCTGCGCATGTATAACTCAAAGCATCCACGCACATGGGACGAGAGCCTCCCCTATGTTCAGCACAGCTACAACCGAGCTCTTCACAGCTCCACTGGCCATAGCCCTTTTCAGGTGGGTTTGGGATTCCAGCCACTATGCCCCATTGATGTGGCCATGCCACTTGCAGCTACTCACATGAATTCAGCTCATGTCCAGTCCGAAACAGATAAGGCCACCAGCTTCATTGAGCGCATCCAACATATTCGCCAGCAGGTCCATGACATTCTTGAGAAATCAAATGCCAAGTACAAGCAGCGACATGATCAACATCGGGTGCCACACAAGTTTCAGGTGGGCGACAAAGTCTGGTTGCATTTGCAAAAGGAACGCCTTACTGGAGCCTATCGGAAATTGAGACCACTCCGATATGGTCCTTACACCATTACTAAGGCTATGGGAGACAATGCATTTGAGCTCAGCATTCCCCCATTCCTTGGCCTGCACCCAGTGTTCAATGTGGACCGCCTTCGGCCATACTTTCCACCATTGCTAGACACATCCGACATTGCAGAACAGCTCAAACCCACAGAATTAAATCCAGATTGCATGGAACAAGCTGCAACTGATCGGATCATGGACACACAGATCAAGAACACTCGCCAACAGAATATCCAACTGTATCGAGTTGTCAAAGCAGGCCAACTCCTTCAGCAGGGCAAGTGGCTCACCAGGGAACAAGTTCAGCAGAAGTTTCCTCATCTCATGGAGGAGCTCAACGCAATGGGGACCATTGCTTCCTAAGGGGGGAGGAATGATCCAGGTGGATATTGGTGGCCACCTGCCAAGTCCACCTGGACCCCCACCATTGTCTTTCTCAGCATTTTCAGTTTCCTTAATTGTAGCACAACTTACTATTTTTAGCAGTTTTTCGGGTCCTGAACTTCCGGAGCCGTTTTGAGGCCCTAAACGACGTTTTTTGGGAAATCCACCGCCAGCGATTTTTTTGATAAAAATCATCTTTTTCGTCGTAGTCCTCGGATAGATCTTTCTAACGAGCTATCATGCGCGTCAAACGGAGATCATATGCCAAAGTTACGACCCCGGGAAGTTGATGTACCAACTTACCCCCAAACGGGGCCCACAGTTTGGCGTTTCATCTCCTAGGGTTAGGTTTTGGAATGTTAAGGGTTTTCCATTGTTTCTCAACAATAAATAGGCCTTCGAGCCTCATTGTAAGACAGTTCAGAGGCATGTAGCCATCACATCTCTTCTCAGAGATAAGCTACCATCGCCCTAGCTAGTTTATTTCCATTTCTGATTGTAAGCATATTTCAGTATTTCCATTAATGAAATGAAGTATTATTTCCGCTGCATCTTTGTGTATATGGTTATCTCTGTAATTTGTTGCGTTCCTGTTTAAATCCGGATCAGTGGTATCAGAGCGGTCTGCTTTTTTCTCTGTTTTTCTTTGCATGTCCCCAACAAGGTCGGGATATAAGGAGTTAGGGCTCGAACTGGTTGAACCTTTGCAAGACCAGCCTCGCAAATCCCGACGGCCTCCCATGGCGGACGAGAAGAAAGACGAGGGGGCAGGAGATCCCATCAAAATCTTGCTCGAAGAAGCGCTCGAGCGACAACGGAACGCGATGATGGACAGCTTTGCGCAGATCCTTCAGCGGCTACCCAGAAGCGGCGCATCGGCTTCCAGCAGCTCTTCTGGAAATGCCACACCCTTTAAGGTACAAGTTAATTTTGAAATCCCCATATTCGAGGGTCAGATAGACGCCGATGCCGTAGATAAATGGTTAAATCTGCTAGAGGGTTATTTTTCTGTTCATGAATTTTCGAGTCGCGAAAAGATTGTTTTTGCTCTTCTCAAAGCAGCCCCCCACGTCAAGGACTGGTGGGAAACCTACTGCGAGCAGAAGGATGAAAGTACTGGCTCACTATTTTCAGCCGCACCCACCTGGGATTCGTTCCGGGATGCCATCAAGGAGCAGTACTACCCTGTCGGGAGCTATGAGGATGAATACATAAAGTGGACCACGCTGCGGCAGGGAAGGGACCAAGACGTGTCAGAGTTCACCAATCTTTTCCATACCCTTCGCACAAAGTTGGGTATCAAGGATTCGGAGCAACATTTGATACTCAAATACCGTGGCTGCCTTCACAAGTACATTCAGGAAGAAATACAGTTCCTAAACATCCCCTCGCTCGGCGCAGCATACCGGTATGCCGTCAAGGTCGAGCAGAAGTTTAAACAAAAGAAGCGAGACTTTGGATCTGCGAATCCAAAGCAGGGGAAAGGTGCCCCTAAACCACAGAACAAAGGACAAAGCCAAGGCGGGACAGCCCAAGACAACCAGCCGAAGCTGCAAGCAAAGAACAGCGCCGCGAAGACGAGAAAGGACACTGGAAAATGGTGCGAGTTCCATAAGAGCTCCACTCACAACACAAGTGAGTGTCGGGCCAAGCAGTCACTGGTGGCTGAGCTAAAGGTTTCAGAATCAGATGCATGTTCCGACTCTGAGTCAGAACCCGATAAGGGGTATGAAAAAGGGAAGCAGATCATTGATGCGGACCCCAACGCCACTGTTGCTACCGCAAAGATCCAGAAAAATGAACCCGAAGATCCAGAGGAGGAGGAGCGTCTCTTCCACTCCCAGATGTGGGTAAAGGGCTCCCCGATACAGTTCATTGTTGATAGCGGGATTCAAAAGAACCTCATTTCGGCAGAGGTCGTGAAGCGGTTGGGCTTACCGACCACAGCACATCCACAACCATACACCATTGGGTGGCTTCACCAAGGACGAGATCTTCGCGTGAGCCAGCAGTGTCGTCTTCCGTACAACATCAAGCCCTTCACGGATGAGGTATTGTGTGACATTGCTCCCCTTGAAGTTTGTGATGTATTACTAGGACAACCATACTTGTGGAAGCGACATGCTGTGTATGAATCAAGGCCCCGTGCTGTTATTATCACATTGGGAAATAAGTTGTTTAGGATACCAGAGGCAGCACCACCTGCCACCATCTCTTTGATTACTGCAAAACAATGCAGTAAGATCATTTCCAAAACCAGGAAATTTGTTTTCCTGATGATACGCCCTCAAGGGAAGAAGAAGACAGTGGCCGCGACCTCCAAACGGGGTCCCTCTGCATGGCAGCTGCAGATGGACAAGATTGTGGAGGAGTACGAAGACATCTTCACCTCCCCGGCAGGGGTTCCTCTGCACTGTCAGGTCAAGCACTCCATCGATCTGACCCCAGGTGCGCCGCTACCCAATGGACCAATTTATCAGCGCTCCGTTCTGGAGAACAATGAAATCAAGAGGCAGATTCAGGAGCTCCTGCAGAAAGGTCACATCCGTCCGAGTTCTTCACCCTGTGGGAGCCCGATAGTGTTGGTACAGAAGAAGGATGGGACATGGAGACTCTGTATTGACTATCGGGCGCTGAACAAGATCACTGTCCGTAATAGGTACCCGATCCCGCGAATTGATGACCTCCTAGACCAACTAAAGGGGGCGAAATATTTCAGCAAGATCGATCTGAAGTCAGGATATCACCAGGTACCAATCGAACCCTCAGATGTGTGGAAGACTACCTTCAAATCCAAGGAGGGCCTCTTCGAATGGTTGGTCATGCCTTTTGGATTGACGAATGCTCCTGCAACCTTTATGAGGCTAATGGATGACATCTTGCGGCCATTCACCAACTCCTTTGTAGTAGTATACTTGGATGACATTCTGATCTTTAGCCAGAGTTGGGAAGAGCACCTCCACCACATCCGACAGGTTCTCCAAACACTGCGGCAACACAAGCTATGTGCCAATTTGGAGAAATGCACTTTTGGCATGACCGAGGTTCAGTATCTGGGATACATCATTGATGAACGGGGGGTGCATGTCGATCCAGCCAAGGTCCAAGTCATTCGAGATTGGCCCTCTCCAACCACTCTAACAGAGCTCCGCAGCTTTCTAGGTCTTGCCAACTTCTACCGCAGGTTTGTGTTGGGGTTTTCTCATATTTCTTGGCCCTTGAGTCAAGTCACCAAGGGCGGGGTGAAAGCAAAATTCTTTTGGTCTGAATCTCAACAGAAGGCATTCAGGGAGTTGAAGGATCGCCTCTGCACGGCACCAGTGCTCGCGTTACCAGATTTACAACAACCATTTGAGGTCGAGACAGATGCCTCTGACTATGCTATTGGGGCAGTCCTTACTCAACATGGACATCCAGTGGCATATCACAGTGAAACACTTTCAGACACAGTCCGGAAGTACCCCACTTATGATAAAGAGATGTATTCCATTGTACAGGCCTGCCGACAATGGAAGCATTACATTTTGGGGAAGGAAACGGTCATCCACACAGACCACCGACCTCTGCAGTTCATACAGACCCAAGAAAAATTGCAGAATGATCGCCATCAGAAGTGGTCTACATACCTGCAACAGTTTCACTTGAATATCAAGTATAAAAAGGGCAGCACCAATAATGTTGCAGATTGCCTCAGTCGACCACCGATCATGGCGCTAACCACCGTGCTCAACTCTTGCGGGCACGAGACTTCTGATTGGCCACTTCTCTACAAAAGCGACCCAGAATTCGGCCACACATACCAGACACTCTTAGAGGGTCGGCAGGTTGCAGATTTTCACCTCCAGGATGCCCTATTATGCCACCTTGGTAACCTTTGTGTTCCTTCAAGCGAGCGTGCCAAGATGATTTGGGAAGCACACTACAGTCGGGCTGCTGGGCATTTCGGGGTTGAGAAAACAGTGGCAGTACTGCAAAACTATTTCTATTGGCCGAATCTTCGACAGGATGTTGGGAAGTACATCCGATCATGTACTCCCTGTGCCATTGCCAAACCGACCATTAAGAAGCAAGGCCTCTATACCCCGTTGCCTACCCCTAGTCGACCTTGGGAATCCATCTCCATGGATTACATGTCAGGCCTTCCTTCCACTAAGCATGGAAATGACTGTGTTTTTGTGGTCGTCGACAGGTTCTCAAAGATGGCCATTATGATGGCCTGCAAGAAGAATATCACAGCAGAAGCCACTGCTAAACTCTTCTTCGAACGAGTGTGGGTGCACTTTGGGATCCCACAGTCTATCATCTCAGATCGGGACAGTCGGTTTCTCAGCACATTTTGGTCCAGTCTCTGGTCAATGCTGGACACCAAACTCACGAAGTCCACAGCCTTCCATCCTCAAACTGATGGCCAGACAGAGGTTGTCAATAGGATGATTGTGCACATCCTGCGCATGTATAATTCAAAGCATCCACGCACATGGGACGAGAGCCTCCCCTATGTTCAGCACAGCTACAACCGAGCTCTTCACAGCTCCACTGGCCATAGCCCTTTTCAGGTGGGTTTGGGATTCCAGCCACTATGTCCCATTGATGTGGCCATGCCACTTGCAGCCACTCACATGAATTCAGCTCATGTCCAGTCCGAAACAGATAAGGCCACCAGCTTCATTGAGCGCATCCAACATATTCGCCAGCAGGTCCATGACATTCTTGAGAAATCAAATGCCAAGTACAAGTAGCGACATGATCAACATCGGGTGCCACACAAGTTTCAGGTGGGCGACAAAGTCTGGTTGCATTTGCAAAAGGAACGCCTTACTGGAGCCTATCGGAAATTGAGACCACTCCGATATGGTCCTTACACCATTACTAAGGCTATGGGAGACAATGCATTTGAGCTCAGCATTCCCCCATTCCTTGGCCTGCACCCAGTGTTCAATGTGGACCGCCTTCGGCCATACTTTCCACCATTGCTAGACACATCCGACATTGCAGAACAGCTCAAACCCACAGAATTAAATCCAGATTGCATGGAACAAGCTGCAACTGATCGGATCATGGACACACAGATCAAGAACACTCGCCAACAGAATATCCAACTGTATCGAGTTGTCAAAGCAGGCCAACTCCTTCAGCAGGGCAAGTGGCTCACCAGGGAACAAGTTCAGCAAAAGTTTCCTCATCTCATGGAGGAGCTCAACGCAATGGGGACCATTGCTTCCTAAGGGGGGAGGAATGATCCAGGTGGATATTGGTGGACACCTGCCAAGTCCACCTGGACCCCCACCATTGTCTTTCTCAGTATTTTCAGTTTCCTTAATTGTAGCACAACTTACTATTTTTAGCAGTTTTTCGGGTCCTGAACTTCCGGAGCCGTTTTGAGGCCCTAAACGACGTTTTTTGGGAAATCCACCGCCAGCGATTTTTCTGATAAAAATTGTCTTTTTTGTCGTAGTCCTCGGAGAGATCTTTCCAACGGGCTATCATGCGCGTCAAACGGAGATCATATGCCAAAGTTACGACCCCGGGAAGTTGATGTACCAACTTACCCCCAAACGGGGCCCACAGTTTGGCGTTTCATCTCCTAGGGTTAGGTTTTGGAATGTTAAGGGTTTTCCATTGTTTCTCAACAATAAATAGGCCTTCGAGCCTCATTGTAAGACAGTTCAGAGGCATGTAGCCATCACATCTCTTCTCAGAGATAAGCTACCATCGCCCTAGCTAGTTTATTTCCATTTCTGATTGTAAGCATATTTCAGTATTTCCTATTAATGAAATGAAGTATTATTTCCGCTGCATCTTTGTGTATATGGTTATCTCTGTAATTTGTTGCGTTCCTGTTTAAAACCGGATCATTTAGCCATTATGGCATACAACAAAAGAAGCATGAATAATAAATGTAGAAATAATATATGCAAGTGAAAAAGACATTCAAAGGAAATAAAGAAATTATACAAGAGGGCTCTGAGGCTTCTGGGATGGCCAAGCCCAAGGAAAATCATAGTCATATAAAGGAAACCAAGCTTTAGAAGCTAAAAATGGCACCAAACTTCATTATTTGAATCAATCCAAGTACATCCCTGCTAGAAATGAAAGTGGAGCTACTAAAATACAAGTTTTCTCCACAGGAAGACTAAGAAATACCCACCTCTAGATGAAAATACGAATTTGTACTTATACAAAGTGATGAGGAAGCATTCTCTTTGAAAGGAGGCAACTTTCCCCTCCAAAATACCTAAAAAAGTGGATATAGTTCCCAACACTAGGAATTTTCATGATAGGGAACACATTCCTATATTTTCTCAATTAGTGGAGCTCTAGAATTTGTCAAAAATTTCATGATTTTTTTTCATTTATTATCCAATATTTATCTTTGTATTGCAGGGGGAAGTCCCTAGATTATCTCCTCCTCCAAATCTTCATAGTCTTCCCAATATTCTCACAATATTCTCCAAAAGTAAATAATATTAGGCACACATAAGCAATTATCTCTAAACCTTCCTGATGAATACATTATAGCTCAAAACATGTCATCAAATGCAAAAAGAGAGGTTAAAGGATGGTGAAATGCGCCTTAATTTGTGTCTAATTTGAATGCCCATAATACCCTCTACTAAAAGTGTTGCTTATCCTTTGAGAAAATTAGTCACCTAACTGTACCTCATTCCTAGTCTTGTTAGCCTCTCTCTTGTACATTTATCAGTCCTTTCTCTTAAGAAGCTAGGTTTTGCAAGGACAAGCACAAAAATATAGTTCTTGTTTTCATGTATTTGTTTAGTAGTCTTTCAAGCACAAAAACATATCTTTTCTCTTTGAAAGTGAATTATGTTGGCTTGTAGGTCAAAGTGGTATCATCTCCATTTCATTCACACCCTCTCCATTCACACCCTCATTTAATGTTCACTCATACTTTCAAATTTTCTATGAACAAAAAAATCATAGTTTTGCTTGAGATCGTTAGTTTCATTCTCCTTCTTGTGCAAGATGGGCTCTTGAGGAGTTATTTATATGCACTTGACCTGCAAGAATAACAAAATGCCATAAAGTAGATTACAATGTTCACTTGCCTCTTTGAGGGGGAAAGCTCCAACAGAGAAGAGGTCGATTACAATAAGAATCAATGATTCTTCCCTTACTATCTAAGACTATTTATAGCTTAAAGACATAAAAAACTCTAACTACTAGTTGTCCCTTGCATAACATGGGTTAACCTATTTGTTTATTAACTATGGATCATTTATAATTAATTGTGATCCATTTTCTATAATGCGAGTCAACCACTTATAATTATTATTAATGCGGATAACTACTTACGAGATTTATTGACTCAACTAACTAACTATGACCCTAACTAGGTCCCTTAGGATTGTTACATAAATAAAGGGGCTAGGGTTGGACCCTAACATGCCATTCCCCATCAAAATTAGGCTTGTCCTCAAGGCCGAAGTTGTGGAAGCTTTTGAAGAATAGTGGTTGGTTCCCATGTCACATCTTCTTGAGAGGTGTCTTTCCACTTGATGAGGAATTCCTTGATCATGCAACCCTGGAGATGTCTTTCACAAGTATCAAGGACCTGTTCTGGTCGGAGCAAAAGTAGGCCTTCCTCATCCAATTATGGCAGACTTATTTGAACTCTGCAATTGTTCCCCACAACTTTCTTGAGGCACGATACATGGAAGACCAGGTGGATTTTTGAAGTAGTTAGCAAGGCCAGGTTGTAAGCGACTACTCCTCTATACTAAAGTACCTGATAAGGCCCATAGAATTTTGGTGCTAGTTTTTGGAAACCCTTTTCTTTGAGAGAGGCTTGATTATATGGTTGGAGTTGTAGGAACACCTGGTCACCTACTTGAAATGACCGCTTGAAACGATGTTGGTCAGCATGTTGCTTCATTCTATTATGATATTGATGAGGATTATCTTTGAGATGAGTGATCATAGCGTCATGGTTCTGTAGGAGTTGATAAACTACCTATATTTTGGGACATACGAGCTTATAAGATACTAGTGAGGGTGGGGGTTGGCCATACACTACCTCATGTGGTTTCATATTGGTGGCCTCATGATAGTTAGCATTATACCACCATTCAGCTAAAGGAAACCACTATACCCCTTGATGTGTCTTGTCTAAAGTGAAGCACCGTAGATAGGTATCCAAACATTTGTTGAATATTTATGTTTGGGGATGATAAGTTATATTCTGTTGGAGTTTCATTCCCTGGAGCTTGAAAGTTCCTACCAAAATTTTCTATTGAATGTGGGGTCTCGATCAGACACAATGGAATTTGGCATGCCATGTAGTTTGAATATTTGGTCCATGAAAACTTAAGTCACCAATGTTGGGGTAAATGGGTGCGGTAAAGTGCAAAATTGGCTTATTTGGAAAGTTTTTCGACAACCACCATGATGAATAATTTGTTTCCTAACTTTGGGAGCCCTGTAATGAAATCCATGGAAACATCCATCCAGATGAAAATAGGGAGTGGCAATGGTTGTAAGGTTCTTGATAGTTTGTTCGTTTTCCCTTTGTTGTGCTGGCATACATCGCATTCAACTACAAAAGTAAGAATGTCGTTCTTCATGCCGGTCCAAAAGAAAGAGAAATGCGCTCATGCATAAATATTTTGAAAGCCTGAATGTCCTGCAATTGGAGAGGAGTGAAACTCTCCCAAGATGCGGGTTTTGAGGGTGGAGGTTAGGGATAACACTACCCGATCCTTGTAGCGAAGAACCTCATCCTTCCAAGAGTAGTTTTCCAAGGAATTAGGATATGCTTTTAAGTTATTAATAAGATGGGACATAGATGAGTGGGAGAACCATTCATGGTGGGCCTCTTCAATCTAATCTGGTATGGGTAGAGAGAGAGATAAAAGGGTGCCCTCAACCTCAAATTGGTGTGATAAGGCATCAACCACTACATTTTCACACCCCTTATTGTCAATGATCTCATAATCATATCCAATCATTTCTGAGAGCCTTTTATTTTGTTGTGGAAATGATGGATGCTGCTCGAGGAAATATTTTAGGCTATGATGGTCAATGCGGATTTGAAAATGACATGCCAATAAGTATGGTTGCCAAGTGTCTACTGCATGTAAGATGGTCATCATTTCTTTCTCATATGTAGAGTGACCTAGATGTTTTCCACAAAGTTTTTGACTTGTGAAATCCAATGGTATACATTCCTGCATTAATACTGCGATAATGCCCATACCTAAAGAATCACATTCAATCACAAAAGCTTTTGTAGAGCCTAGTAGGGCCAATGCTGGAGTGGAGCACATGGCCTGTTTGAGAGGCAAAAAGTCGCGTTGAGCTACGTTAGTCCAAAGAAATTAATTTTTCTTGAGAATATTAGTGAGGGGTCAGGAAATGCGTCCATAATTGTGGAAGTATTTGTGATAATAGTTCGTGAGACCCAAGAATCCCCTCAAACTCTTCAAGGTTTTTGGTTGGGCAAGTCTTTCATTGCCTGAATATCTTTAGATCAACCCTCACTCCTTAACGACCCACAAGATGTCCCAAATACTCTACTTCTTCCATGCCAAAGGAACACTTAGATAATTTGGAAAATAGTTTATGATCTTGGAGTAGTTGCAATACTTGGTCAACATGATGGAGGTGCATGTCCCATGTTATGCTGCAGATGAGAATGTCATAAAAAAATACCTGGACAAATTTTCTGAGATACAGTTTTAGAAGGTGTTTCATGAGGCTCTGAAAAAGTGGATGGGACATTACAGAGACCAAATGGCATGACCAAGAATTCATAATGGCCTTCATGAGTTTGGAAGGCTATCATTGGAATGTAAACTTCCTTCATCTGTATTTGGTGATATCCTTGCCAAGGTCTAGCTTGGTAAAGCAAATGACACCATGCAGTTCATCAAGCAGATCATCAAACACTGGGATAAGAAATTTTTCCTTGATAGTGAGCTTGTTAATGGCCCTAAAGTATCGACACATGCACCATTCACCATGTTTATTTAGAAGCATGACCACTAAAGATGAATAAGGGTTGGTGTTGGGATGAATAACACCTGCTTTGAGGAGTTCCCTGATGATTTTTTAAATTTCATTCTTTTGGGAAAAACTATATTGATAGGGGTGAATATTTTATGGCTGGGTACCCAGTAGCAAATGGATTCTATGATCATGTTCACCTCTAGAGGGTGGGAGATCCTTATGTTTGTCTAATACCCACTGGTGGAGATCTAATACTTGTTGCATCCCAGGATGAATGGGAGGAGGAGTGGATTCAATGGCATGAATGGAATTAAATTGTGCGACTATCCCATGATGACCCATTTTTAAAAGCTTCTCCATTAGATGCGAACATATGATAGTAGGAGAACTTGCCTGGAGTCCCCTTAGTGTATGAGTGTTTCCATTCTACTTAAAGCTCATATATAGCTCCTGGAAGTCCATTGTGATAGGGCCTAGTCTGTGGATCCCTTCAACACCAAAATAAATGTCACAACTGCCCATTTCAATGGAAAACATATGGATTTTGAGGTTATAATCCCCCATTTGAAGTGTAATATTTTCACAATGGCCTTACATTTCATGGTTCCCCCATCAATGATAAGGACTTGGAAATTAGATACCGCCCTGATGAAACAATGAACTACTTCTGCTACTTTCTTATAGAAAAAATTATGTGTGTTGCCACTATCAATCAACACCATTATTGGTTGATGTTTAATAAAACCTCAATTTTTTAGAGTTTGGGAGACTAAATGTCGACCAGAGCATGGAGTGAGATAACTGACTCATCTAGCATAGATGGAGTATCTGTGTCCAGGGCTATTAGGGTTTCACCCTCTTTCTCATCAATCACTTCAGTCGCTTGAGCTTCACCGATAGAGCTATTTTCAGAAGCATCAATTTGAAAGAATTTTGGTCCCTTGCATTTATGTCCTAGGGAGTATTTGTCATCACAGTAGTAGTAGAGTCCTTGTTTCGTTCTTTCATCCATTTCTACAGGTGACACTTTTTGAACCTTAATTGTTTTGGTGGGGCCCACAGTGGAGGTGGGACGTGCCCATATGATGAAATTTAGATGATTTGATTGGGCATTTAAAGCGACTTCTACCTCTAATTTCTTGTTTCATGCTTCCAACCAAGTAGATGGGTGATGCATTCTGACATGGGCTTGGATAACTTCCTTTAAGCCACTGCTGACACATTCAAAGTAAAAGGAATCTCCTAGTCCTCCATTCTGGATGTTCGATTGTTTAAAGGCTGCTATGTAGTCCCTTACTATACCCATCTTCCTGAGCTTAGTGAGATGACACAAAAAGTGAGATTCCTGATCAAAGCAGTTGCAAATGGCCTTTGAGAACATGTTCCAAGTTCACCTCCCTAGATAATATTTTTGATGCCACTATCACCACTGCCATTACTCATGGTCCAAGTAAAGTGCTCCTACATGTAATTTGGTTTCCTCTTCCCATGTACTGTTAAGGAAGAAATATCGTTCCATTTGTGCTAGCCATACTGCCAGGTTAGAGCCATCAAATTTGTACATGTCTAGCATGGGTGTCCAGTGGCTTGAGTATTGGTGACCTACATGGAAACGAATGTGATGGATGGATTCTCCTTCTAAGAGTGCATCAACACTATGTTCTTCCCTTATGGGTTTGTGAGGTAGCTGCAAGGCACTCAATGCGCTTGTGAGTTTGTAAACTGATGCCTAGATGCAATCGATTTTTTTCTCAAGATCTTCGATTCTCTCCACTGCCTTCTCCACAACCATAACTTGAGACTTGATACCATACATACACTAGCTCTAGTCAAATTTTGAGCTTACTTAAGAGTAGTATGGTTGGAAAGAGGGCAAGATCAGGAGTCTAGTGATGTGGGTCACTTGAAGCCACATCGGGAAAAAATTAGGACGGCATGAAAATTGGGGGCTTACAAGTGAATGGTACCACTACGATCAACTCATTTTCATGAATCTTATGGGATAGGTCTCTTTCAAGCGTCCCGTGATGGCCCTAGACTTTTTTTTTACTATGAAAGGAATCTTACTCGTAGCAGATCAATACTGCAGTGGACGAAATCCATAATGCTTGATACTGCCAAATATCCTATGAAAATTGGGCCTGGACTGTTCGATTGGGGGCAACCTACAACAGAGAAGAGTTCGATTTCAGTAAGACTCAATGATTCTTCCCTTACTATCTAAGACTATTTATAGCTTGATGACATCAAAAACCCTAACTACTAATGGTTAGGCTTGCATAACATGGGTTAACCACTTTATTTATTAACCATGGACCATTTATAACTAATTGTAGTCCCTTTTCTATCATGCAGGTCAACCAATTACAATTATCATTAATGTGTATAACTTCTTACAAGATTTATTGATTCAACTAACTAACTATGACTTTGACTAGGCGCCTTGGGATCATTACATAAATAATGGGCTAGGTTTGGACCCTAACAGTTTTGGCCTTCACAAGGTCTTCCACATGATTTACCAACCTCATGATACATTTTTCCACCTTTGGATACCTTTGGAACCCTCAAAATTCCATCGGATGCAATCCTATAACATCATGTAGCATCCTGTAGGAGAACTTTAGCACCTCACATAATCCATCCAAACTTGACTAGAATTGCACCTTAGACCACCTATAACTGATCTAGGTGGATGTTGGTGGCCACCCACCTATTCCACTTGGACCCCACCACTATCTCTTTCAGTTTTTCAGTTTCCTTAATTGTAGCACAATTTACTATTTTTGGCCGTTTTTCGAGTCTTGAACTTCTGGAGCCGTTTTGAGGCCCTAAACGATGTTTTTTGGGAAAACCGGGAAAACATGAGTCTCGAATTCAATTTTTTTTCATTTGAAAGTTGTTGGTATTGGATAAATATTTCTAGTGACGTATTGTGCATGTCAAACTGAGAATGTATGCCAAAGTTACGACCCCAGGAAGTTGATGTACCAATTTACCCAAACATAACCCATAGTTTTGGCGCTTCATCTCCTAGGGTTAGGTTCTTGGATGTTTAGGGTTTTCTATTGTTTCTCAATAATAAATAGGCCTTCAAGTCTCATTGTAACACAGTCCAGAGGCATGTAGCCACCACATCTCTTCTCAGAGATAAGTTACCATTGTCCTAGCTAGTTTATTTCCATTATGTTTGTAAGCTTATTTCAGTATTTGAGATTAATGAAATGAAGTGTTATTTCTATTGCATATCTATATTTATGGGTATATCTGTAATTTGTTGCATTCCTGTTTAATTTCATATTAGTGGTATCACATCAGTCTTCAATTACTCGGTTTTTCTTTACATGTCCCCAACTAGGTCGAGATATAAGGAGTTAGGGCTCGAATTGGTCGAACCATTGTAAGACCAACCTCGCAAACCCTGATGACCTCCCATGGCGGAAGAGTAGAAAGGTGAGGGGGTAGGATATCCTTTCAAAATATTTCTCAAAGAATCCCTCAAGCGGCAGAGGGACATGATGATGGACAACTTTGCCTAGATCCTTCAACGGCTACCCAAAAGCGATGCATCTCCTTCCAACAGCTACTCTAGAAGCGCCACAACCTTCAAGGTACAAGTTAACTTTGACATCCACATATTTGAAGGTCAGATAGATGCAAACACCTTAGGTAAATGGTTAAATATGCTAGAAGGATATTTTTTTGCTCATGATTTTTCCAACTGGGAAAAAATTACTTTTTCACTTCTCAAAGTGCCCCCCATGTCAAGGATTGGTGGAAATCCTATTGTAAGAAGAAGGACGAAAGTACACCCTCACTATTTTCAGCCACACCCACTTGGAATTCATTCTGAGATGCCATCAAGGAGCAGTACTACCCTGTCAAGAGCTATGAGGATAAATACATAAAGTGGACCACACTGTGGCAGGGAAGGGACCAAGACGTGCCAAAGTTTACCAATGTTTTTTTATACCATTTGCACAAAGTTGGGTATCAAGGATTATGAGTGGAATTTGGTACTCAAGTACCAAGGCTGTCTACATAGGTACATCCAAGATGGATGGAGTTCCTGTACATCTCCTCGCTCGGCACTACGTATCGATACGTTGTCAATATTGAGTAGAAATTAAACAGAAAAAGCTAGACTTTGGATCTGCGAATCTGAAGCAAGGGAAAGGTGCTGCCAAACCATAGAGAAAAGGACAAATCCAAGGCAGGGTGGCCAAGGATAACTTGACAAAGCCACAAGAAAATAAAAACATGAGAAAAACAAAGAAGGACACAGGAAAGTGTTGTGAGTTGAGCTCCACTCACAACACAAGTGAGTGTTGGGCCAAGCAGTCACTAGTGGCTAAGCTGAAGGATTCCAAATTAGACGCATGTTCCGACTCTGAGTTAGAACTCGACAAGGGAAATGACAAGGAGAAGTAGATGATTGATGTAGATCCCAGTGCCACAGTGGCCACCACCAATATCGAGAAGATTGAACCTGAAGATCTAGAGGAGGGGGAATGCCTCTTCCACTCACAGATGTGGGTGAAGGGTTCTCTGCTACAGTTCATTGTTGATAATGGGAGCCAAAATAACCTCATTTTAGCAAAGGCCATGAAGCATATATGCCTATTGACTATAGCACATCCACAGCCGTACACCATAGAGTCGCTGCACCAAGGACGAGATCTCCGTATCTGCTAGTAGTGTCGCCTTCCCTAAAGCATCAAGCCCTTCAAGAATGAGGTACTATGTGATGTTTCTCCTCTTGAATTTTGTGATGTATTATTAGGACAACCATACATGTGGAAGTGACATGTTGTATATGAGTCTATACCTCACTCTTTTATTATTTATTTGGGCAATAAGTTATACAAGATACCACAGATATCCCCGCCTACTACCATATCTTTAATCTCTGCTAAGAAATGTAGTAAGATCGTCTCCCAGACTGGGAAATTTGTCTCCTTCCTGATTCACTCTCAAAGTAAGGGGAAGATCATAGCCATATCCATGGGCCCTGGGATGGGTTCCTCCACATAGCAGAAGCAGGTGGATATGGTCGTGGAAGAATACATGGGCATCTTCTCCTCACCCACATGGGTACCCTTGCACTGTCAGGTCAAGCATTTGATCAATATGACTCTCGAAGCACCTCTACCCAATGGGTTGATATATCAACACTCCATTCTAGAAAATGAAGAGATCAAGTGGCAAATCTAGGAGGTGCTACAAAAAGGGCACATCCGGCCAAGTTCCTCGCCTTGTGGGAGCCTGATTGTACTTGTACAGAAGAAGGATGGGACGTGGAGGCTTTGGATTGATTATTAGGCACTAAAAAAAACCACTATTAGGAACAACTATCCAATCCCATAGATTGATGAACTTTTGGACCAAATCAAGGGGGCCAAGTATTTCAGCAAGATTGATCTTAAGTCTAGTTATCACTAGGTTCCAATAGAGCCCACAGATGTATGGAAGACCGCCTTCAAATCCAAGGAAGGCCTTTTTGAATGGTTGGTTATGCCCTTCGGGTTGAAAAATTCCCCTGCTAGTTTTATGAGGCTAATGGATGACATCTTGCAGCCCTTCACCAACTCATTCATGGTTGTTTATCTAGATGACATCCTCATCTTCAACAAGAGTTGGGAATAACACTTGCAACACATTTGGCAGGTCCTTCAAACTCTGCGATAGCACAAACTATGTGCCAACTTGGAGAAATGCACCTTTGGCATGATCCAGGTCCAATATCTAGGTTACATCATAGATGAGCATGGTGTGCATGTAGATTCGACTAAGATCCAAGTCATTCAGGATTGGCTAGCCCTGACCACTCTAAAAAAGATTCACATATTTTTGGTCCTTGAATTTTTTTATCGAAGGTTCATGTTGGGATTCTCCCATATCACTTGACCTTTGAGTTAGATTACTTGGCCTTTGAGAAAAGTTTTCCTGGTCTGAGTCCCAACATAAGGTGTTCATTGAGTTGAAGCACCGCCTCTGCTTCGCACCAATACTCACACTGCCAGACCTGCAACAACCATTTGAAATTGAGACAGATGCCTCCGATTATGCTATTGGTGTAGTCCTCACCTAGCATGGGCATCCAATGGCCTATCATAGAGAGACACTTTTTGATACAATTTAGAAGTACCCCTCATATGATAAAGATATGTATTCCATCATGAAGGCTTGCCGGAAATTGAAGCATTACATTTTGGGGAAGGAGATGGTCATTGATTAGGGACCAGTAAAAATAAAAGTGCTCAGAATTGCTTCAAACCTGAATGAACGGATAGAGTTCGTTGCTAGGATTCCAACGCTATGAATGGTTCAAAAAACGACATCGTATGCAAAATTTAGAGCTTCTGAAAGTTTGGTCATAAAGTCAAAGTTTGACTAGGGTTGACTGGATGCCCAGTAAGCATGCAGAGAATATTCTGTAGTTCAGACCAGTGACAATGCGACGAGTGTCACCTCCGGATTCGCCAGTTTGTCTCAGGGAAGGTGAAAATGCCTAATTGGCCTTTAAGGTGGAATTTGATTTTTTATTATTATTTAATTAAATATTATTATATATTTCAATATATTAATACAAATTCAAGAATTTCAAATTTCATATGACATACGCATATCCCAAAATCCAAAGTCAACATATATATTTGGAATGGCACATGTTATATTCGAATGGCAAATATATTATGGTATTAAAAATGCAATGGAGAGGGCATGCTTGACCTGTGACCTCCCCATCCTAATTTCGTGTTTTACCATTGAGCCACAAACACATGTAGTGAATAAGAGGGCGTGCAGTTAAATTTAGATGCGTACAACAATCCGTCGGTGAGAGAGGAGGGAGCCAACCCTGCGGGGCCAACCCCCTCTCAATGCGACCTCAACAATATGTCCAAGGGCCAATGCTAAGCGCGTTTATCGCCCATAATTATGATTAACTTTTAATTAAATATCCATTAATGATAGATTAAATTGGTGGAGATTTTGGAGGAGACACCAAATCTAGAACCGCCACCAAAGTTGGCGGACTTAACTGGAGTCTCTCCAGATTTAGTGGAGGTTTTCTAGGAAAGATTGGTTTTGCCATAACTGAGGCAATTCTTGGCCAAATTTCGAAAATGAATAGTCATTTTTGGCTAATTGGCATGATAGGAACTCATTGGAGTAGGTTTAAGAAGTAGAGGAGGTAATATACAGGTGTTTTTGGTCACTTGAATATTTTTGAAGCCTAGGGCCACCAGGTGTTGGAAGCCATGCCCAGAGCAGGTGGTAACCAAATTGAGTAAAAAAATAGTCATTTCTGATAGATTTGAATGGTTTAAACTCATTGGAATAGGTTCCAAGAGTATTGGATGCATGTAACATAAATTTGAGCACTATTGAAGCTAATACAAAGGCCCACACTATGAAGCCGGACTAAGGAGATGTAGCCCAGGAGGGGTGAACTCCTTCAACAAAAAATTGTGTATTGAGATCTGTTATTTGTGCTTGCTGCGTTTTTATATGCTACTATTCATCCATTTAAATTAATGCTTTTAATTTCATGCAAAACACTAAATTTCACCAAGTTAGATGAATTGATAGTCACATTCTCATGGATAAACTCTTTATGGATAAGAAAACCAAAGTAAAATAAAATTTTCTATTTGGAAATGATACTAGCACATCATTAACTAGCAATCAATTTTAGATCAGGTGGTATCAGAGCACAAGGTTGCTTGCTTGATTTTCTTGAAGGGTTTAATAGTTGAAATTGTTGTTATGATTACAAGGTTGAAGTTGCAGAGAGGAGAAGGGAAGCTACTGATAGCTAGTCCTGAGATTAGGACAAGAAGGAAGAAGGTTGAGAAAGCATCATCCTCACCCAAAGGACCACTCAAGGCAGCACCTGAATCACCTCAAGTTCCATCTCCATCAGTTGAGATAGAAGAGGCATAGATTGCACAAGAGGCTGAAGTGATTGAAGATGTACAATCAATACAATTTTCTGAGCCTGAATCCATAGCCATTATGTTTGGAGAAAGAGAGCATGAAGGTGCCTCTTCAGAAGATGAATAATTCAAGAAATCTTTTTATACTTTGACTAAGATGGTTAAAGTCCCAAAGAACAAAAAAAATGAAAAGAATGATTCCAAAGGGAATGGTGGAAAGCCACCTCCATCTCCACCATCCTCATCATCTTCCTCATCATCTTCACCATCTCACATAACATCATCTTTCACTACCACCACCGCCCATACTCATTCCAAAACCCCAAAAGGAAAAAATCCATTACTCAAATTGGACATAAAATTCGAACTTCCCATGTACAGTGGAGAAGTGAATGTAGAAGATTTGGACAATTGGTTTCGACAGTTGGAGGTATACTAAATTCAAAACCTTCAAGAAGATGATATAAAGATCCAGTTGGCTTCACTGAGGCTAGAAGGAGCTGCACTAGTTTGGTGGGAAGTAAAGACTCAAGAGGAAATGAGAATCCATGGTAAGATATCCATTTCTTGGGTTGAATTTGTTTCTACAATTAAAATATAGTTTTATCCTTTAGCTTTTATGCAAAAATCCATTATGAGTTGGCAGAATTTTAGGCAGCTTAAAGGCCAAACAGTCCAAGATTATACACAGGAGTTTAGGAAAAGGGCTTTATTTTTGGGATTAAACTTGAATTCACAAGAAACACTCTTGAAATATATTGGAGGTTTACATTCCTATTTGCAACATACTATCCTTATGTTTAACCTAAGCAACTTAGATGAAGTATGTGTGCAAGCCATGCATCTTGAGGCAAGGGGAAAACAAAACATAGAGGAGAAAGGTGAAAGTGAGGGTAAGGGAAAAGGGAAGGGAGGAAAATGGAAGGGAAATAAGAATGCAAGTATACAAAAAGAGAAGGAAAAACTCACATGCAAAAACTGTTCAAAGATTGGCCATGATGAAGACCATTGTTGGCAACTTCATCTAGAATTAAAACCAGATAGATTGAAAGCCAAAGAGAAGGGAAAAATTGTTGCTATAGCTGAAAAAGACTTAGGGTCAGATTCAGGAGATGAGACAAAAATTACAGCTATGGGTTTGAAAGGTCAACATGTTGAAAGTACTAGTTCCTCAAATAGTCACAACAACACTCCAAATGAAGACAAAAGGGAAAAGTTGTTCACTGTTAGAGTAATCTCAAATCATACCAAGGTTGATGCAATCTTTGATAGTGGATCACAAGCAAAACTGATTTTAGAAGGCTTAGTTAAATAGATTAAACTTGAAACCGTACCACATCATAAACCATACCCTTTGGGTTGGATAGTTAAGGATTCCAATTTACAGGTTTCAAGGAAATGCATTTTTAGATTTGCTATTATTGCAAACTTTGTTGATGAAGTCGAGTTAGACGTGGTTCCACTTGACATTTCTAGAATTATCTTGGGAAGTCCATATTTATATGACATGAAAGCGGTGTTTCATCACCACGAGCACAACTATCATTTGCTTAAAGATGGGGTGAAGTATATTGTGAGAGATCATTGCAAGAAACTGAACATCTCTTTAGTTAATGTAGGGAAAATGAAGAGGTTAGTGAATGAAAGTCAGAACTTGACATTGTCGATGATCAAATAAAGAGATGTTTTGAATCATACTTTTCATAAATATGCTTATATTTGTAATGAGTTGTTTTAGAATGATAACAGGTTGCCTTTGAAAGAAGGCGAAAAACATTTGCAGTAGCTAACATTGGTGTTGAGTGGTGTTGAAAACAAGGTGTCGATGCAAGAAGTTGCAAAGGTCAAAGAGAAGAGGACAAAGCAGATTGGAAAATAAGGCACGGGTTTCACAAATGTTCATTGCTGATTTCCAAAAGGCACATTACAATGGCGAAGAAGCTTGAGCAAGAGTCGACTCAAGTACAAGGAAAAAGCAACTAAAAACCACCATAGAGAAAAAGTGCAAGGTGAGAAAGATTCCAAGTTTCCTTTGATTGTTGACCAAGGTAGGAACAAGATGTTTTTTGCAAAATTAGATTCTTGTTCTGCAAATTAAAAAATATTGCAGCATGACGGTGTCAAAGACAACAATAGATGGTCGTCAGAATCAAGGAAAATTTTGACTTTTTATGAAAAGCTCCAAATGATGAAATTAGGAAAATTTCAATGAATAAAGACTAGAAGGATGAGGGAAAAATCCCCTAATCAACATAATCAGTGATCAAGAGAGATTTTGGGGTCCAAAAGGCTTCTAGTGGGGAGGAATGATCATAGATCAGTGTTTTAGCTAAAAAGTGAAAGTGCTTAGAATTTATTCAGGAATGAATGAATGGATAGAGTTCTTCACTAGGATTCCAACACTACAAACAGTTCAAAAAACTGACATTGTATGCAAAAGTTAGAGCTTCTGAAAGTTTGGTCAAAATGTCAAAGTTTGACTATGGTTGTCTGGATGTCCAATGAGCATGCAGAGAATATTCTCCAGTTTCAGCCAACGACACTGTGACAAGTGTCACCTTTGGATTCACCAGTTTTTCTGAGGGAAGGTGAAAATACCTAATTGGCTTTTAAGGTGGAATTTGATTTTTTTATATTATTTAATTAAATATTATTATATATAATTCTTATGTTATATTATATAATTTTTAAATTATATATTATAATATAATTAATATATATATTATATATTTTAATATATTAATTACAAATTTCATATGACATACGCATATCCAAAAATCCAAAGTCAATGTAAATATTTGAAATGGCACATGTTATATTCGAATGGCAAATATATTATGGTATTAAAAATGCGATGGGGAAGGGCAAGTTTGAACCCATGACCTCCCCATCCTAATTCTATGTTTTACCATTAAGCCATAGACACATGCATTGAATAAGAGGGCACACAGTTATATTTAAATTCATACAACAATCTGCCAGCAGGAGAGGAGGGAGCTAGCCCCCTCTCTCTGCGACCTCAGCAATATGTCCAAGGACCAACGCTAAGTGCATTTAGCGCCCATAATTATGATTGAATTCTAATTAACTCTCCATTAATGATGGATTAAGTTGGCTGAGATTTTGGAGGAGCCACCAAATCCGGAACCGCCACCAAACTTGGTGGACTTAACTAGAGTCTCTCCAGATTTAGTGGAGGTTTTCTAGGAAAAATTGGTTTTGCCATAACTGAGGCAATTCTCAGCCAAATTTCAAAAATGAATAGTCATTTTTGGCTAATTGGAATGCTAGGAACTCATTGGAGAAGGTTTCAAATGAAAAAGAGGTCATCTACATGTGTTTTTGGTCACTTGAAGATTTTTGAAGTGTAGGACCACCAGGTGTTGGAGGCCATTCCCAGAGCAGCTAGTAACCAAATTGAGTAAAAAAATAGTCATTTCTGATATATTTGAATGTTTTAAACTCATTGGAATAGGTTCCAAGAGAATTGGATGCATGTAACAACAATTTGAACACTATTGAAGCTAATACAAATGCCCACACTATGAAGCTAGACCAAGGAGATGTAGCCTAGGAGGGGTGAACTCCTTCAACAAAAAAATGTGTATTGAGCTCTGTTCTTTGTGCTTGTCATGTTTTTATATGCTGCTATTTAACCATTTAAATTCATGCTTTTAAGTTCATGATAAACACTAAATTTCACCAAGTTAGATGAATTGACAATCACATGCTCATGGATAAACTCTTTATGGATAAGCAAACCAAAGCAAGAAAATTTTATATCTGGAAATGATACTAGCACAACATTAAATAGCAATCAATTTTAGATTAGTCATCCACACCAATCACCAACCTCCTCAGTTTATACAGAAACTAGGGAAGTTGCAGAACGATTTCCATCAGAAGTGGTCTACATATCTGCAACAACTCCACTTGAACATTAAATACAAAAAGGGAAGCACCAATCATATTGTAAACTGCCTTAGTTGGCCCATAGTTTCAACATTGACTAATGCTCTCAACTCTTTTGGCCACGAGACCTCTAGATGGCCGCAACTGTACAAAAATGATCCAGAGTACGCCTCCGCATACAGAATGCTAGTAGATGGAAAGCAAGTTTCTGATTTCCACCTACAGGATGCATTATTATGCTACCTATGCTACCTTTGTGTTCCTTCAAGAGAGTGTTCAAGGCTAATTTGGGAGGCACACTACAGTTGGGTCATAGGACACTTTGGTGTGGAGAAACTGTGTCTGTACTACAAAAGTAATTTTATTAGCCAAAACTCTGACTGGATGTTGGGAAATATATCATATCCTACACTTCTTGCGCCATTTCCAAGCCAACCATCAATAAGAAAGGACTTTACACTCATCTGCGTGCTCCCATCCAACCATGGGAATCCATCTCCATGGACTATATGTTTGGACTCCCTTCTACCAAGCATGGTAATGACTGTGTATTTTTGGTCTTAGATAAATTTTCTAAGATGGCTATGCAAGAAGAGTATCACAAGAGAGAACACTGCCAAACTATTCTTTGAATGAGTGTGGGTACATTTTGGGATCCCATGGACCATTATATCAGATTGAGATAGCAGATTCCTGAGGACATTCTAGTCAAGTCACTGGACACTATTAGACACTAAGCTCACCAAGTTGACTGCCTTCCATCCCTAGATGGATGGTTGGACAGAGGTCATCAATAGGATTATAGTGCACATACTCCACATGTACAACTCCAAGCATCCATGAACCTAGGATGAGAGTCTTCCCTATGTCTAGCACAATTATAAAATAGCTCGACTGGTCGCAGTCCCTTTCAAGTGGGTCTAGGATTTCAACCATTGTGTCTTATTGATGTTTCCATGCCTCACACAACTACACATACATAATCCAAACATGTATTTTCTAAGGATGATAAAGCAACTAGATTTATTGAACGCATCAAAAACATCTTCCAGAAGGTTTACGGCATCTTAGAGAAGTCAAATTCCAAGTACAAGCAACGACATGATCAACATCGAGTGTAACACAAGTTTCGGGTGGGCGACAAAGTTTGGTTGCATTTGTAGAAAGAACGCCTTACTAGATCCCATCAAAATCTTAGACCACTATGATATGGTCCTTACACCATTACCAAGGTTGTGGGAGACAATTATTTTGAGCTTATCATTCCCCCATTCCTTGGCCTGCACCCAGTATTCAATGTGGACCACCTTCAACCATACTTCCTACCATTTCTAAACACATAAGACATTACAGAACAACTCACACCAACAGAGTTAAACCCAGACTACATGGAACAGGCTACAACTGATCGGATTATGGACACAAATATAAAGAACACTCACCAGTAGGAGATCTAACTATATCAGGTTGTCAAAGCTGGCCAAATCCTAAGCCAAGACAAGTGGCTCACTAGAGACCAAGTTTAGCAAAAGTTTCCCCATCTCATGGAGGCACTCAACGTAATGGGGACCATTTCTTCCTAAGGGGGGAGGACACATTTTGTTGGATGTTGGTGGCCATGCCTATTCCACTTGCACCCCCACTACTGTCTCTTTCAGTTTCCTTAATTGTAGCACAATTTACTATTTTTGGTAGTTTTTCAGGTCTTGAACTTCTGGAGCCATTTTGAGGCCCTAAATGACAGTTTTTGGGAAAACTGTGGTAATCTTAACACTTTGATGGATTTTTTAAATTCGAAAGTTGTATTCCTCAAACATATATTTCTAACGAGTTATTGTGCATGTTAAACGAAGATCGTATTCCAAAGTTACGACCCGGGGAGGTTGATGTACCAATTTACCCAAATTGGGCCTGTAGTTTTGCACTTCATGTCCTAGGGTTAGGTTTTTCGATGTTTATGGTTTTCCATTATTTCAAAATAATAAATAGGCCTTCAAGCCTCATTGTCACACATTCTAGAGGCATGTGACTACCATATCTCTTCTCAGAGATAACCTACCATCGTCGAAGCTAGTTTATTTCCATTCTTTTTGTAAGCTTATTTCAATGTTTGAGATCAATGAAATGAAGTGTTATTTCTATTTCATCTCTATATTTATGGGTATATTTGTAATTTGTTTCGTTCCTGTTAAATTTCAGATCAGTCATATCAAAGGGGTCTACTCTTTCTCATTTTTTCTTTGCATGTCCCCAACGAGGTCGGGATATAAGGAGTTAGGGCTCGAATTGGTCGAACCTTTGCACGACCAACCTCACAAACTGTGATGGCTTCCCATGGCAGTAGAGAAGAAAGATGAGGGGGAATGAGATCCTTTCAAAATATTTCTTAAAGAAGCCCTTGAGTGACAAAGGAACACGATGATGGAAAACTTTACCCAGATCCTTCAGTAGCTATCCAAAGACAACACATCTCTTTCCAGCAGCTACTCTGGAAGTGCCACACCCTTTGAGGTACAAGTTGAATTTGATATATCCATATTTGAAGGTGAAATAGATGGGGATACTATATATAAATGGATAAATATGCTAGAAGGATATTTTTTTGTTTATTATTTTCCAGCTGGGAAAAGATTACTTTTGTACTTCTCAAAGTCACCCCCCATGTCAAGGACTGGTGGGAAACCTACTATGAGAAGAAGGAGGAAAGTAAACCCTCACTATTTTTAGCCACACCCACTTGGAATTAGTTCCAAGATGCCATCAAGGAGCAGCACTACTCTGTTGGGAGCGATAAATACATAAAGTGGACCACATTGCGGCAAGGAAGGGACCAAGACATGTTATAGTTTAACAATGTTTTTCATACCCTTCACATGAAGTTGGGTATCAAGGATTCTAAGTGGAATTTGGTACTCAAGTACTGTGGCTATCTACAAAGGTACACCCAGGAAAATATGGAGTTCATGGACATCTCCTTGCTTGACACAACATATCGATATGTTGTCAAGATTGAGCAGAAGTTTAAACAAAAAAAGCGAGACTTTGGATTTGCGAATCTAAAACAAGGGAAAGGTGCCCCCAAACTATCATGGAAGTAGATCATTGACACAGAGACTAGTGCCACCATGGCCACCACCAAGATCCATAATGTTGAACCTGAAGATCCAGAGGAGGAGGAACGCTTCTTCCATTCACATATGTGGGTGAAGTGTTCTCCAATGCAGTTCATTGTCGATAGCGAGAGCCAAAAGAACCTCATTTCAAAAAACGTAATGAAGCAACTAGGCCTACCAACTATAACACATCCGAAACCATAAAACATTAGGTGGTTGCATAAAGGACAAGATTTTTGTGTCTGGAAGCATTGAAGCCTTCCCTATAGCATTAAGCTCATCACGGATAAGGTACTGTGTGATGTTGCTCCTCTTGAAGTTTGTTGTATTATTAGGACAACCATACTTGTAGAAGAGACATGTTTTATATGAGTCTAGACCTCACTTTGCTATTATTTCTTTGGGTAATAAGTTATACAGGATACCGAAGGTAGGCCCGCTTACTGCCATCTCTTTGATCTCTGCTAAGCAACGTAGTAAGATCATCTCCAAATTGGGAATTTTTTTTTCTTTCTGATTAACTCTCAAAGTAAGGGGGAGATCGTAGCCACATCCATGGGCCTCAGGAAGGGTTCCTCCATGCAACAGAAGCAAGTGGATACAGCCATTGAAGAAGACAGGGACATCTTCTCCTCACCCATAGCGGTACCCTTACACTGTCAGGTGAAGCATTCAATCGATTTGACTCCCGGAGAACCTCTACCCAGTGGGCCAATATATCACCACTCCATTATGGAAAATGAAGAGATCAAGTTGAAAATCCAGGAGTTGCTGCAAAAAGGGCACATCCAACCAAGTTCCTTGCCTTGTCGGAGCCCAATTGTACTTGTACAGAAGAAGGATGGGACCTGGAGGCTCTACATTAATTATCGAGCACTAAATAAAATCACTGTTAGGAACATGTATCCAATCCATTAGATTAATGACCTTCTAGACCAACTCAAGGGGGCCAAGTATTTCAAAAAGATTGATCTGAAGTCTAGTTATCACCAGGTTGCAATAAAGGCCACATATGTATGGAATACTACCTTCAAATCCAAGGAAGGCCTTTTTTAATGTTTGGTTATGCCCTTCAAGTTGACAAATGCCCCTAATAATTTTATGATGCTAATGGATGACATCTTACAACCCTTCACCAAATCATCTGTGGTTTTTTATTTGGACGACATCCTCATCTTCAACAAGAGTTGGGAAGAACACTTGCAACACATTCGGCAGGTCCTTCAAACCCTACGGAAAAAAAAAATTTGTTGCAACTTGGATAAATGCACCTTTGGCATGAGCCAGGTTCAACATCTGGGTTACATCATAGACGAGCGTGGCGTGCATGTAGATCTGACTAAGGTCCAAGTCATTCGGGATTCACTAGCCTCAACCACTCTAACAGAGCTTCGCAACTTTTTTGGCCTTGCAAATTTTTATTGGAGGTTCATGTTGGGATTCTCCCATATCACTTGGCCTTTGAGTTAGATTACTAAGGGTGGGGTGAAATAAAATTTTTCCTAGTCCAAGTCCCAACAAAAGGCATTCGTCGAGTCGAAGCACTGCCTCTGCTCTGCACCGATACTCACACTGAAAGACCTGCAACAACCATTTGAAATTGAGATAGACACCTCTAACTATGATATTGGTGCATTCCTCACCGACCACATGCATCTAGTGGCCTATCACAGTGAGATGATTTCCTTTACAATTAAGAATTACCCCACCTATGATAAAGATATCTATTCCATCATGCAGGCTTTCCGACAATGGAAGCATTACATTCTGGGGAAGGAGACAGTCATCCACACCGATCACCGACCTCTTCATTTTATATATACACAAGAGAAGTTGTAGAACGATCACCATCATAAGTGGTCTACATATCTACAACAATTCCTCTTGAACATTAAATAAAAAAAGGGTAACGCCAATCATGTTGTAGACTATCTCAACTAGTCCCCAATTGTAGCACAAAGTATTGTTCTAAACTCCTATGGCGACAAGACCTCTGGATGGTCACAACTAGACAAAAATTATCCAGAGTTCACCTCCATGTACCAGACGCTAGTAGATGGAAAAAAAGTCCTTGATTTCCACCTCCAGGACACATTATTATGCTACTTGGGCCACCTTTGTGTTCCTTCAAGAGTGCGTGCCAATATGATTTGGGAGGCGCACTACAGTTGGGTCGCAAGGCCCTTTGGTGTGGAGAAAATTGTGGTTGTACTACAAAAGTACTTTTATTGGCCAAAATTTCGACTGGATGTTGGCAAATATATCAGATCCTGCACTACCTATGCCATCACCAAGCCAAATATCAAGAAGCAAGGCCTGTATACTCCTCTGCCTACTCCCAGTCAGCCATGGGAATCCATCTCCATGGACCATATGTCTAGACTCCTTTCTATCAAGCATGGTAATGACTGTGTATTTGTGGTCATGGAAATATTTTCTAAGATGACTATATTGGCGGCCTACAAGAAGAGTATCACAAGAAAGGACATTGCCAAACTCTTCTTTGAATCAGTGTGGGTACATTTTGGGATCCCACAGACGATTATATTAGATCAGGATAATAAGTTCCTGAGCACATTTTGGTTAAGTCTTTGGACACTATTGGACACCAAGCTCACCAAGTCGACTCCCTTCCATCCCCAGACTGATGGCCAGATGGATGTCATCAATAGGATGATAATGCACATACTCTGCATACGCAAATCCAAGAATCCATAAAATTAGGGTGAGAGTCTTCCCTATGTGCAACACAGTAATAATAGAGCTCTCCATAGCTTGACTGGTCACAGTCCCTTTCAAGCGGGTCTAGGATTTCAACCATTGTGTCTGATTGATGTGACCATGCCTCAAGTGACCACACATACATAATCCACACATGTATTGTTCGAGGTTGATAAAGTGACCAGATTTATTGAACGCATCTAACACATCCACCAACAGGTTCATGATATCTTAGAGAAATGAAATTCCAAGTACAAGCAACGACATGATCAACATTCGGTGCCACACAAGTTTCAAGTGGGTGACAAAGTTTTGTTACATTTGACGAAAGAATGCCTTATCAAAGCCAATCGGAAGGTCATACCACTCTGATATGGTCCTTACACCATTACCAAGGCCGTGGGAGACAATGCGTTTGAGTTCAACATTCCGCCATTCTTTGGCCTACAACTAGTCTTCAATGTGGACCACTTTCGACCATACTTCTCACAATTACTAAACACATCAAGCATTGCATAACAACTCACACCAATAGAGTTAAACTTAGACTGCATGGAACAGGCAACAACTGATCAAATTATGAACACACATATCAAGAACACTCACTAGTAGAAGGTCCAACTATAGCAGGTTGTCAAAGCTGGCCAAATCCTCCACCAAGGCAAGTGGCTCACTAGGGACCAAGTTCAACAGAAGTTCCCCCATCTCATGGAGGCACTCAACAAAACAGGGACCATTGCTTCCTAAGGGGGGAGAACTGATCCATGTGGATGCTGGTGTCCACCCACCTATTCCACCTGAGACCCCACCACTATCTCTTTCAGTTTTTTAGTTTCCTTAATTGTAGCACAATTTACTATTTTTGGTAGTTTTTCGGGTCTTGAACTTCCATAGCCATTTTGAGGCCCTAAACGACATTTTTTTGGGAAAACCCAAACAAACATGATTTTTTTGTTGATTTTTTCCATTCAAAAGTTGTAGTCCTCAGATGGATATTTCTAACTAGGTATTGTGTGTGTCAAACAAAGATCATATGCCAAAGTTACGACTCCGAGAAGTTGATGTACCAATTTACCTAAACGGGGCCCATAGTTTTGGAGCTTCACCTCCAAGGGTTAGGTTTTTGTATTTTTAGGGGCTTCCATTATTTCTCAATAACAAATAGGCCTTCGAGTATCATTGTAACACAGTTCAGATGCATGTATCTACCACATCTCTTCTCAAAGATAAGATACCATCGCCCGAGCTAGTTTATTTCCATTTTGTTTGTAAGCTTATTTCAGTATTTGAGATTAATGAAATGAAGTGTTATTTCTGTTGCATCCTTGTATTCATGGGTATATCTGTAATTTGTTGTGTTTCTGTTTAAGTTCGGATCAATAATTGCCTCTTACCTTTCTATAACATCTTCTATGCCTTGGACATAAGCTAGAAAAGATCAAAGACCCCTTGGAAAACCTCTTTTCATCACTGTGGTTTGAGTTCTATTTTGATGGTGAATGCCTTCTTTCGTTTTGTTGCCTTCTCTTATCTTTTTTGGTCTAGATGATTTCCCAATGGCCTCTTCTTGTATCTCTGGTTTTTCCTCTTCCTTCCCTTCAATTTTTTTCTTTTCTTCTTCTCCTTCCTCTCCATCTTCTTCTTATACAAAGTCGTGTTTTGTTGTCTCCCATGCTCTAGTAAAGCTTGAGCTTGGGTTTCCATGAAAGCCTCCCTATCCATGTCTATAAAGTATAGCCAAAGTGCTGAGAAATCTAGGGCATTATATTTCTCTTAGATATTTGACATTTACTTGTGAAATATGTTATGTTCTTGTTAGTTCTTATTTCTATTTTTCTTTCATCAAGATAAATGCCAAGCAATGAACAAAAAGGGGACACAAGATGTAGGAACACAACCAGGCCAAAACCCCTAGGTAGGGGAAAAAAAAGTCAATAAATATTCCTTCAGTAGATTCATATGACAATGAGACAACCGAGACCTTTACCTAAACTTCTTTCCATCCATCAAGTTAACCTTTGACATATTCTTCTTCTAGAACATATCTTCAATTTTTTATCCTTCTTGACATCTGCATACTTCTTGAAATACTACAATCACAGAGATTTCACCTTCTTGTAATTATGAAGACTTTGGCTTCTTGCAATAATAAAGATTCAAACTTTGACTTTCTGTATTGGAACTTGGTTCCTTTTTTCCATACTCTAGTTTGTAATAATATTCTGGTCCTGTGAAAATTCTTTATTATTCTTTGATTTCCCAACTTTTGTGAATGTTCCTTAAACTGAGTCGAGTACACATGGTCATTTATAGTTTTTGCTGCCTATAGCTAACATGAGTAGAATATTTATTTGAGGCTGACTTTCAAGGTGACAAAGGCTGACTTGATGGATGAGAGGTGAAACTTAAACATTCTTTTCTATCATGTTCCCAAGAAGGGTTTATTACATCTATTTTTGAATTTGATTAAATAGAAAAAATCCTATAAGTATGCAATGGAGGCTTGACCTATCACTATTGAACCAAGCATGAAAACCATGCTTTAATAAGTCAAATTAATAATAATAATAAATTTATTTTGAAAAATATATTACATCATGACTCACGTACAATTATGAAGGCCGACACTACTTACATTATTCAACACTCCCTCTTAACTAGGGAGGTAATCATAATTTCATATATGTAGAGGTACATGGAAGATATCAAGATGAACTAAGAATATTTCTAGCATGCTCAGTGCTGCAAACTAAATACTTGACTATGGTAATCTATCCCAGTGGGACTAAGATGGACTTAAGATTTCAACCACATTAGGTACCATTAGGTTTACTAACTAACCATCAACCCAGGGATCTAGGTGTGTATCCAAGGCTAGAGCTCCATGAACGAATCCACCCTCCCTCTTCAAAATCAGGACGTCATCGTAACCATCCAGATGCCCTCCCAAGTATCCACCATTAGATGCTTCATCTCTCCCTAATAGACTAAACCAAACATATCCATTTGTCTAGGCATGCTTCCAAAGTGTTCAACGTTTTTGTGGAGAGATTTACCTGCACAAACACAACCTCAATCAATAATAATATTTCAAATATAAGTAAACACAAACCTTCAGGGTTCTCTGATGCTACTATCAACAAGTTATCCATATACAATTTGTTGAAAACATTCTTATTCTTTCATTTCTTTAGTAGCATCAAATACATCTTTAGATTTACTTAAATATTTTTTTTTGCAACTTAATGAATGTTCATCGATAGTTCTTTCTTTTATTTGGCTTCATTCTTACTTCAAGGAATTTACTGTAATAATATGCCCTCCTTCTTAGTTGGGGAGATATACTCTTGCTTTTATCAAGGCTCACTCTCAACTTATGGGGATCAATAACTTCATATCATCAAATAAACTTCATCTTTTCAAGGATTGATTCATTCTTATGGTATCAAGGTTATTGTGATATAAAACATCTTCATTGTCTTGAAGATCATGTACCTATAAAACTTTAATAGAAAGTACAACCAAAAGAAAATATAGAAAGCATGATATTAACTATATCAAAATCAAAACATTCAAACTTTAGACATTATATACCTAAACCTAGATAGGTTCATAATCAACAAAGATTACATCTCCTATACTTTAACAACTTGCTTGGGTTTTATTATAAACCCCAGACTTCTATTAAAAACCCTCAGATAATATAATTTCAAGATAAACTTTACTAGGGTTTTTGTTATAAAACCTAGATACATTGATAATCAAGTTATTACTCTCGCATATGTATATCTAGGGTTTCATCGTTGAAACTTATATCAATAATTACTATGGTAAACTCTAGAAACAAATTTTACAACATCAAATTTAGATACACACCAATATAGATCAAGTTAGGGTTTTGATTGAGCGGAAGCATACATTCCTAAGGTTTCATTTTTAGGACATCCTTTTATAAGGGTTTTTCTTATATACTCTAATTTTCCAAACCGTCAGTTGCACTTATCACATCCTTAAGGATCTAAGGTTTCAGTTTATAACAAGGATTAAAACAACAAATCCTAGAATACTATGATTTTGTCATAACAATACCAAAAACTTAATTATTACAAGAATGTACTTTTATTTATTTTACTAACAACCCTAAGAGGACTAGGGTTTCATCACTATCTTAAATAATGATAGAATTTATTTGTACAAACCCTAAGTAGGCTAAGGTTTCATCGACATACCCTTAGCATCAAGAGGCTTAGGGTTTTACATTGAACCCTAAGATTAGGGTTTCATAAACAAAGTAGTAAGGGATAATATGACGGGGATAGATTTAATCAAGAGATTAATCACCCTAACAAGAATCCTTATTATTCGAAAACCTAGACATGAGAGAGTTAGTTATATCAAGCAAAAATTTCAAAATGATCATACTTTTAATAGATAAGACTTACATACCTTGCTTTTTTTACACACCTTGTAGGGTTTCCTTTTAAAGCTTCTTTCTCCATTTTGAATTATAACTCTAGTTGTAAGCTCCTTCTTAATATTTATACCTGCAAACTTTTCTTTCAAGGAAAATTATCAACAATAATAAAGAGATCAAAGTAGAATACTTATCTTTTGTGAGAGGGACTTATTTTTGTAAAAGCTCATTATATGTATCTGCAACATTTCTTGTCAAGTATAATATACGAGTACACTCGCATGGTGATTAGGATTTCTATTATCTCAATGATTGATATATATCTTGGACTATTTAAAAATCCTAAACCTTTTGTTCGATGGAGACCAATAACTGAATTAGTAATATTTTAATCACAATAAATTAAAATTAAGATATAAAACTTAAATGACCAGATCATACCTTAAGAAATACATACCTTTATTTGATACTCCATTGAGCTTAATTCTCCTATTGCAGACATAATGTTAGATATGTGGATCAAAAGAATACAACAATTCTTACCTAATCTTGATGAAATATTCAAGGATTCTTTCATGAGCTAGTGAATAACATATTTACTATTTGAAGACTTATTCCTTCAATACTGAGATTTTGTTATTGTTTTTAAAGAGGTTTCGTAGGTTGGCTTACTTTCTTCTTGGATTGTGTATTTGTATATGCTCATTGTATCTATGAATGCTCAAATTCTCAATACATAGGAAAATTGTTGATGATGTAACAAGGATGTCTACTCTTCCTTCAAAAATGTATGATTTGTCTTGTTGTAAGGATTCCTTCAAGAGGTGATGATGAATGCTTGTTGATTGTCACTTCAAGTTCATGTCATATGCCCTTGGGCCTTCTTCCACTTGAAGTTATCTTGTGTCTTGTGTATTGCCCTTATGTTCTTTACTTGTCCATCATACTTTGTCATCAACCAAGGACTAGATACATAGTTAACTAAGACATGCCTCTTCTTCGCTAATCTTGTAACAAATTTCTAATCGCAGGTGTAGCCACCATAGGACCAAGATTGATAATGCCTTCCAAATTGTGTACTTTTAGGACCGTGGGGTGTGTAGACCACAAGATATTTTGTATAGAAAATAATTGTCCCCTTGAATGAATGGATATGCACTATGATAACTGGCTCAAGAATGATGCCTTTTTCTTAAACTGCAATTCATATAGTTCTTCATTCAAAGTTACAGTCTTGTTGAAGGATCGAGACCCTGTATTACCCTTCACTAAAATTGTAATAACATTTTCTAAAAAATGCACACCTGTAATATTATTCTTTGTTCAAAACGGGTTATTAATCACCTAAAAATATAAACATTAAAGTTTTTTCAAGGTGGTTGAAGGTTTCATTAAAATATTTGTTCATTCCTTGTAGGTATGTGACTTTGTCACAATGACTAGGCTAATGAGAGTTCCCAAAAAATTGCCTTCCTTGATTTTATAGGTCCAGTCTTGGGTAGATATCTTCCTTATCTTGATATCAAGTCAAGAATGATCCCCTTTTCTACCCTTAGATCAAATTCCTAGCTTTGAAACCATGTTGAGAAATCTAGGGCATTAAATTTCTCTTAGATCTTTGACATTTACTTGTGAAAATTCTTATGTACTAGTTTGTTCTTATTTCTATTTTTGTTTCGTTAAGATAAATGCCAAGCAATGAACAAAAAGGGGACACAAGATGTAGGCACACAACCAAGGAAAAACTCCTAGGTAGGGGAAAACCTAGTCAAGAACTATTCCTTCAGTAGATTCATATGACATTGAGACAACCAAGACCTTAACCTAAACTTCTCTCCATCCATCAAGTCAACATTTTGCATATTATTCTTCCATAACATATCTTCAAATTTTTATCCTTCTTTACATTTGCATACTTCTTGACATCCTGCAATCACAAAGGCTTCATCTTCCTGTAATCATGAAGACTTTGACTTCCTGCAAAAATAAAGATTCAAAATTTGGCTTTTTGTATTGGAGTTTGGTTCCTTTTCTTCATACTTTAGTCTGTAATAATATTTCAGTATTCTAAAAAATAATTATTCTTTTGTGATTTCCAAAATTATGTGATTTATGAACTTTTGGGATTTTCTAACTTCTATGATTGTTCCTTCAACTGGGCTGAGTACACATGGTTATTTATAGTTGTTGCTACCTATAAATGAGCTAACATGAGAAGAAGATTGATTTGAGGCTGACTTGCAGGGTGACAAAGGCCGACATGATGGATGAGATGTGACACTTACATATTCTTTTATGTCATGTTTCCAAGAAGGGTTTATTACATCAAAATTTGACTTTGACTCAATAGAAAACATCCTAGAAGCTTACATGGGAGGCTTGACCTATGACTATTGACCCACACATGAAACACATGCTTTAATAAGACAAATTAATAATAACAATAAATTTCTTTTAAGAAATATATTACATCATGTCTCACATACAATTATGAAGACTAGCGCTAGTTACATTCTTAAACACAAATCACATGTTTCTTGTTGAGTATGTGGTCTCCCTCCTATTAAAACCTCCTCCCATGTTCCCTACTATAGCTTCTTCAAAATTTTCAATGAATTATATGTCAATTATTAGTTTCTAGGCAACCTAGGGTTTCAGAGTAGAGATGACAAGAATGATGTTATTTTGTTGAGTAATGGTAGGAATATAGCATGCCAAGTTTAAAACGAATTCACCCTTCTGCTAGAATGTTCTTACGTAAGAAAGATCAAGGTTTGGAATTTTTTAACTTTCAGGGGTTTGCTACAGGATGCATGTAGCAGGTAGAATTCAATATGAAATTGTATGGAAAGTGAAGAGGGAGGATTCCACTTACCCTTAACAAGATGAATTATTTATGTTCATGGGGGTTTGGAGGAAAATTATCAGTGGTTTGGACTCATTTTCACCTCTCAACGCAATCCTGTAGCACATTCTATGTGTTCATGTGGCTCTTCTAGCACTCCTGTATCAACTACCTCCGGCCCTGTAGCACATTCTATGTGTTCTTGTAGCACTTCTGGTACTCCTGTAGCAATTGCCTCCTATCCTGTAGCACTTGATTTTCAACCCTGTAGCACATCTATAGAAACCTAGGGAGCTCATGATGGTGGTTATCTTGGTTCTCAATGATGTCGTGGGCCTCTCTTACCATTTTGGGAATGAACTCTTGGTACAAATGAAGTTATGGATCATCCCTTATTCCTTTTGTGGTTTCGTGGTGGGTTGAATGTGTTGTATGAGTTTCTCCTCACCTACCACCTTTGTAAATTTTCAAGCCCATTGGCCCACTCGTAATTTTCATCCTCCTTTTCCACACTTAGGATTGGTAAAAGGGAGATAAATGTAGTTAACTGTCAAAGGTGTCCAAGACCCTTTGACCCATCCTTATCTTATAAAACATTTCTCTCATGCATTGATAACACTTTTTAAACTAAGATGCGCTCAAAAGGAAGGGTTAGGAATGTGCATACCTGAGCCTGCCTAATGATGCTCATGTTGATGTGTTTTGGCTAATGTTTTGACCTTCTGATGCTTGGATGAGGTTGATGAGCATGGATGAAACTGGTTGAATTTCCTTTGAGGTGCAATGTGTTGTCTTGATTGCTTCATGTAGTGTCTTGAATTTTTTTGAATGTCTTTTATTTATTGAAGGTTTATGATGTAGATCCTCCAGAACCTAGGTGTTTTGATTAAATTTTATTATTATTTATTGAACTTGGATCTTGTAGCAATCTGCAGAGGACATTGTAGTTGTCCAAAACTAGTGTTGAAGTCCTATGATGCTCCATGATGCATATATTTCTTGATCTGGTGCATTGAATGTGGTTTTGTAGGTATGTGCAAGATGATACCGGATTGTGTGTCTTCATGTAGTAGTCACATGAACTCTTTTAGGATCAAAATTTTTTCCAAGTGATGCTTAAGAAAATATTGTTAATTCACAAGGAAGATGTAGATGTGTGTTACAGAGTTTTGTGGTGATGGAAAGAGGTGGAAAAAGGAATGAAGGACAATGATTTTGACAAACATAGTTGGGAATGAAGTTGGGAAAAGTGTCAAATGGTGTGATAGATAGATTATGAGGGAGTGGTGGACCTATCCCTTCATTCCTCCCAATCAAAACATGAGATTTGACCCTTCTCTAAATGTTGATCACCATAATGTAGCAAATATGCATAATCGTGTAGCAATTCTGGAGCACTTCTATAGAATAATTGTCTTATCTATATTTATAAAATAGTGGATTTGATTGACCTGAAATTTATTGAGAATGTTTCCATAATCCTTATGCATCTCCCCATAAAATATATTGGCCAATAGGTGCATGAATCTCGAGAACAATGAAAAATGGTTGTAGGTGATGGAGGCCATTTTCTCAAAAATTTTGCACTCGAATTTGCTAAAATTTCTTAATCCTGTTAACATCATCCTTATGCATCTCCCAATGAAATAGATCGGAAAAAATATGCATAGTTTTTGAGATATGGTAAAAAAAAAATCTGACCTATGTATTTTGGCAGTCCTGTAGCAAAACATAACCTTCCCTCACATTTTCACAGAATTGTTTTTAGGCTAGATACATGTTCCAACGTCTTTAAACCACATGACCTGTAATTGAGCACATAACCCTGTGGATTTGGGGAGGCATGCATGAGAGAACTACAAGAGGTTTTCACGCTTATTAAACTCCCTTGTAATCCTTGTGGGTACCCCTTTGAGTAGTAGCACATTAGACAAACTTTCGCACATATTGCACTTTCATGTACCCTTGGGTATATCGGAAGCCCCCTTGGGTAACCAAAAACCTAAAATTAGATAAGTCATCTTCTGTCTTGCTACTACAATACATTGAGAAAAACACTAGGGGAGATTACTTGCACATAAAATAGGGTAGTCAGGTAGTATGCATAAGGGTACGATCTATCCTCCTTAGTTAATGCTCTAAAAGATTGGGGTGAGTACTATTGTTGGAACCTTGTGTATATTGTGATTTGTAACACTTGAGACATAGCCCATAAGATTCATCACGACGAGCTGATTGTAGTGGTACCATTCACTTGTAAGCCCCCAATTTTCTTGTGATCCAAATTTTTTCCTGACGCTGCTTCAAGTGATCCTCATCACTAGGCTCCTAAGCTTTCCCTCTTTCCAATCCAAGTACTCTTAAGTAAGCTCAAAATTTCACCAGGTCTAGGGTACGTGTGGTACCAAGTCTCAATTTATGGATATGGAGAAGGTAGTAGAGAGAGTCGAATCTTTCAAGAAGAGACTCGATAACTTCCAGGCATCGATCAACAAAATCACATAAGCATTGACTCCCCTGAAGATTGGTGAGGCCCATCAATAAGTACATTATAAGGGACATAATGCGATCCTCCATCTTTAGAACTATCTCTTTCTCACATTTATTTACAATTTTTGTTGTATTATGCTTAGCGAGAAGGGTAAAATATGTTTTACTATGTCATGTGGCCAAATATGGTTTAATTATAGGAAATGGATAATTTTTGAGATAATTTCCATGCAGGGGCTCGAAGTAGACAACAAGGAGAGGTTCTAGGAGTTTTTCCGCCTCCTTAACTCCTTCAATCAACCCAAGACCACAACACTCTCTCTCATTAGCTTGAGGTCATTGGAAGCCAAGCAAGATGAGGTCATTGGAAACCAAGAAAGTGTAGTTAATGAAGATCAAGATCCACCATTCTCGAGTTATGGGAGACAAACATTCCTATTTTCTAGGGATTTGCTAGTATCTACCCTCTTGTATAATAAATATGTAAAAGAGCTCATTAGGATTCAAATTTTGTTTTCAGATAGGTAGCTATTGAGCTCAAGTACTTAGAGCTATTATTTTTTACTGTTATATGATGTATTAGACATTGATGTAATGATAATGAGAAATTTCTTATTGGTTCATCAACGAGTTAGCTTAAGAGGGCTAAGGCTCTTGGATTTGGGCCCAATCCCAGTGGCTTAGGTCTATCTTGTGTATTTGTATCTCTTTTTATTTCAGGGTGCTTATTAGTTTCTTTCATTTCATTAGAAAATAACCCATCAAAATTATGTGATTGCAACCTCTACCTCATCTCTCCCATTGGAGCATGAATAAACAGATCTACAATCACAGCCAAAAAATACTATGTTTATGATTTCTTGGAATAATATTTATGTTAGTCACCTTTTTTTTCATGTGCTTACTGTAGGTTAGGAGTTGATTTATGGACTAGATCCTAGTTTTGGGCCTAGATTAGATGGCATTCAAATTCAACTCATATTTTCCAATACTAGTTGCTTCATTTTGTTAATGATAAAAGGGTATATGCATGTGATGATTGCAGGTTTGTTTGGATATGTAGGTAAGGGAACCTTTCACCACCTCCATCTTGGACTTCCTCACCCTCTTTTATGAATCCCAAAATATGTCTTCAAAGTTCTGTTCTTGAGATCATTTTTGTAGACCACTGTGAGAATCTCTCCCAATGAAAACAAACCTTCAAAAGGCTTTGATCTTAGCTAGGGGCTTTGGCCACCCTTCATCCATTTACCTCAACCTCCATATACCTTTCCATCCCTTGAACTCATCATTTCCACCTCATAAACCTTCTCAACAACCTTCCTGTAGCATTACAAGCCTCCCTGTAGCATCCTCCTGTAGCACACTTGTAGCAACCTGTTTCCTCACTAGTTTTGAACTTTGCTATAGTTTGGACTTAGATTAGAACTAGGTTGACCCCTAGGTGTGACTCCATGATCAAAGGTAGCTCCTAGGCCACTCCAAACACTCATTTTCCTTCACTGAAAAATAGAATAGCGTTAGTTTCCTTATCACAGATTTGGCACAAATAGAACATTGATTTATATGCAAGTGTGAGCTAGATAGATGATACATGGAATCTTGAGTTATGATATGGTAGGGTAGATCATTTTCTCCAAGTATATTTCGTAGCTATATGGTTGGTTACAAGTTAATGTAGTTTCCTTTCGGAAAGTAGTGTAGCTCTTAGATTTTCATGAATTGATTCAATAACATTTGCAAGTTGAATTTAATATTCCTTTCCTTTTCATGGTTAGAAGTAGCTTCTAAATTTCACCTTCATTAGCTAGTTTTCATTCTAATTCATTAGGAGTAATGGTCTTGTAGCACTATTGATCAAATGTCCTAGTTGAGGGTGGCATGAGTGAAATCCCATCTGCTATGCATATAGCATTGTCACCTCGAAGTTTCTACGAACCCCAGGTTGATAAATAGAGTTGAGGAGCCCTTGGGAGTTGCAACACTCTTGGTGCAATACCAGGGCTCACCACTTTTTGGCGCCATTGTCGGGGAGGTGTCTAGGTAGATGTTATTTCTGCTTAAGCATTGTTTTTTGTTTTGCATACAGTTTTGAAAAAGTAACATAAAATAAAAAGAGAAAATTTTCTTTCATTCCTTGTAGGAATATAGATACTCAAGGAAAATTCTTACCAAACACCCCCACACCCTCAAGTAGTTAACCTTCACTCTTATTCTGTGACTATCAACTTCCCTCTCTGACTACAGGGGAGTTAGAAGACCCTCTAGGTGAGGAACTTGAGATAATTTGAAGAACTTATTAGGGAATAAGAAGAACCCACTTCAACTACCCAAACTATAGCGGAAAACATGAACAATGATGTTTTCCCTATCAAAGAGACAAATGGAGAGGCTAGAATGAAGAATATAAGCCCTACTTCCCTTCTACACTTCCATGGCTTAACCTCTGAGGATCCTGATACCTTTATGTTTGAATTTGTTGTTGTCTGTAGGACCTATGACTATGCCTTTGATGACCATAAGTTGAAGTTATTCCCATCTACCCTTAAGGATGCAGCCTTACGTTGGTTTATGGGTCTGCCTTGGGGTAGCATCACTACCTGGGTTGAAATGTAACAAGTATTCAATAGCAAGTACATGGAAAATTGTAGGTATAAAGAAACCAAGAAGAAATATTTAGAATGACCCTTGGACCTATTGAATCCCTAGAGGAATATGAGGAGAGACTTCAACTCATTTATAGGGGGGCCATATGCACCCTTGATCCTGAATCACTCAAGCTAGTTCTTCTTCGAGGGTTTGGGGGACACGATGGAAACCCTAAAAATGTTGTATAAGGTATATATCTCTCATTTATCCTATGAGGACATCAAAATACTGTTCAAAAATCAATCTAGGGTTGCTAGAAAAAAGGGTAGGGCTAGTCAAGGCTTGATTAGTTCCTCTCCTTCCACAACATCCATCAAGAATGAGATTGGGAAAATGTTGGTGGACTTTAAAATTGAAATGATGCATACCATTTCTTTGCAAATGGATACCATGTAGATCAAGAGGAAACAAGAGGAAGCAGAGAGAGCCCTAGTTATTTTCTACCCTAAATGCACTAGAAGGAAACCCAGAAATGAATGCCCATTAAATGTCATAGAGGTCTGCTCAGTGTGTGAGGAAGACCATGATACATATAAATGACGTTATTTCCATGTTTTAAAAGTTGTATACGAAGGGGCAGAAGGTGGGGCTGAGCAACTCTGCTTTATAAATCAAAGGAGGCCTCAAGGACCTCGTCCATACCAGCAGGGCATGCAAGGTGCATCTTACTCTTATTACCATCCCAACCAGAATGCACCCTTTCCACCCTAGTACTCTTCCACTCATCCATCATGGTCCACACCTCCTTCTTGGCCTTATTCTCCTTAATATCCTCCTCGACCTGTCAATCAACCATTTCAGCCTTATGCCCCCCAACCTCCTCAATGAAACAACCCATCACAAGCGTGGAGGTCTGAACTCGTCCAACCTCCTTATTGATTACCTCAACCAAAACTCACTCATCCTACTCCACCCAAGAGACCTCAGATGCCTACTCAACGCAATCCAAACCCGAATAACAAGCATGCACAACAATTCTACAATGGAGAGATATCTCATCTTACCTATTTTGTGGAGATCCAAGAAATCAACCTTAGGTATGGAAGAGTGATTCTAGATAGCCATTCTCCATCTCCACCTCAAGAACTTGAAGAGGAAAAGGAAGAGAGTACCCCTCAAGTAAATCCACCTCCTTTTCCTGGGATATTGATCCACCCTAGCCAACACACCCAAGAAGAGATTGAACTTCTGAGAGAATTGAAGAATTTATGTGTTAAAATACCCCTTATCCAAGCTATTAAGGATGTTCCCATCTATAATAATTTGATCAAGGAGAAATGTTTCAAACACCCCGGAAGAAGAAAAAGACACACCCCCACCATCAATGTTATTGGTCCATTATCTGATTTGATGTTGGGGAGAGTAATTTTTATGAAATAATTAGACACTCGAAGTCTAATAGTGGATGTACACATTGATAACATCATTGTCCCTCATACCTTGATTTATATTGGGGTTTCCATAAATTTTATGACTAAAGAAACCATGCTCAAAACTAAACCTCCAAGGAGCCTTGACAAAGACCACTACAGTGTTGCAACTTGCAAATGGTTCCACAATAGCTCTTGAGGGAGTTGTTGAGGATGTAATGGTCTCCATTGAGTCCTAAGAGTATCCTACTAACTTCTTGGTTCTCCAGCCCAAAACCAAATTCAATGATTGTCCTATAATATTGGGAAGGCCATGGTTAGCCACTGTTGATGCTTACATTAGTTGTAGGGTTGGAAACATGACCATTAAGAATGGGTATTTTTCCAAACAATTGGTATTATATCCTCTTTCTCAACCATCCATTGAGCATGAATTACCCTTGTGGCTAGGAGAGGAAGAGGAAGAGGAAGATGAAGTGTACCATACAACAACCTACCTAATATATACCCTAGATGCTATTATAAGAGGGGGGAAACCTGATGAAGATGACCTCATTGATCAGATCCTTCAGAACCAACCCCCTAATACCATGCCTCTTGATGAGTTAGTGAAAGAGTCTGAGAGTAATCCTTGGACTGATTTATGCTCACTTGACCCAAGTCCTGCCCATGTCAAAGTTGTAGAATTTGGTCCATCTAGAACTTTAAAGATTAACCCCTCTCTCTCAGTCAACCAAGAAGAGAAATTGTGCGAGATGCTGAGAGAACACTTAGATGCATTTTCTTGGAACGATAAAGAAATGAAGGGGATGCATCCCTCAGTTTGTACTTATCACATCTACATCAAGAAGGGATACAAACCTATGCGCCAACCTTAAAGGAGAGTGAACCCAACCCTCAAGGACATAGTAAAGGAATGGTTTTAAAACTTGTTGGATGCAGGGTTCATATACCCCATCTCAGATAGTGAGTGGGTGTCCCCTCTAGGTTTATCCCAAAAAATAATGGGAAGCAGAGGATCTGTGTGGATTACAAAGAATTGAACAAAACCACCAAGAAAGACCATTTCCCTTTTCCTTTCATTGATCAAGTTTTGGATGGTCTTGCAGGGAAGAAATTTTTCTCTTTCCTGGATGGATTCAGTGGTTACAATTAGATCTAGATTAGCCCTGAGGATCAGGACAAGACGACATTCACATGGCCTTGGGGTACCTTTTCTTATAGGGTCGTCCCTTTTGGTCTAGGTAATGCCCCTACCACTTTTCAAAGGGAAGTTCTGAGCATATTTGCTAAGCTTGTGCATTAATCTTTGGAGATCTACATGGGTGATTTCACTCCCTATGGGTGTGACTTCTTAGAGACTCTCTATAATCTGGGAAAAGTCCAGAGAAAATGCATTGATATGAACCTCTCGCTTATTCCTAAGAAATGGAAATTATTAATGAATTCAGGAGCTGTCCTTGGCCATTCAATATCTTAGGAGGGAATACAAGTGGACCCAAACAAGATTTCCATCATAAAAAGGGTCCCTACTCCTCAAAATTAGAGGGATGTTAGGAGTTTCTTGGGCTTAGCTGGATATTATAGGAGGTTTATCAAGGATTTCAGTAAAGTGGCTTCACCATTGTTTGGATTTCTAGCCAAGGACTTTGAATTCTGTTGGACAAGTAGCTGCCAAGAGGCCCTTGAGATTTTGAAAGAGAAATTGACCACTGCACCCATACTTAGGGGTCCCAATTGGGCTCTGCCTTTCCATATCCATGTTGATGCATCCAACAAAGTTGTGGGGGAAACCTTGGGGAAAATAGATGATAAGTTACCCTATGCCATTTATTTCATTAGTAAAAATATGTCTAAGGTTGAATTGAACTACACTATCACTGAGAAAGAACTCTTAGTTGTTGTACACTCAAACAAATTTAGACACTACATCACTGGATACCAAAATTTTGTGCATATTGATCATGCAACTATTAAATATTTGATGAACAAGCCTGATGTGAATGCTATAATCATTAGATGGTTGCTATTGTTACAATAGTTTGATTTAACTATCATTGAGAAGTCAGGAAAAGAAAATGTAGTTGTATATTTTTTGTCTAGAATTTCTTTTCCTGCACGTGATGAAGGGATGTTCAATGATCAACTTCCAAATGAGCACTTATTTTCTATCTCAATGCTCTCTCCATGGTTTGTTGACATATCCAACTACCTAGTTGCTGCAAGATTTCATCCAAATCTATCATCTAGGGAGGAGAGTAGAATTGTAAGGAAAAGTGACCCTTTCACTTGGATTGGGGAAAATCTTTTCAAGCTAGGATCAAATCAGATCTTAAGGATATGTGTCAAGGAAGAGGAAGTATTTGAAATCCTCTTGATCTACCATGATGTGCCCTGTGGATGTCATTTTTCTGCTAATATAACAAATTTCAAAGCTCTATAAGCTGGCTACTATTGGCCCACTCTTGAACAAGATGCAAGTAGGTATACCAACAGATGTGATCAGTGCCAGAGGATGGGAAAACCCACACCTAGGGATGAGAAGCATCTACAACCTCAAGTGGCCTTAGATCCATTTGACAAGTGGGGCATGGATTTCATTAGACCAATTGATCCACTGTCAAGGCAGAGAAAGTACATTCTCATGTGCACTGATTATTTGAAAAAGTGGGCTGAGACAAAGGATATCGAAGCAAAAACACATGAGAAATTTGTTGAGTTATTAAGGGAAAACATTTTCTACAAATTTGGGTACCCCAGGGAGATAGCCATTGATCAAGGGGCTCAATTCGCATCACATATGATTGAGAATATCCTAAGGCAAAATCATATCAAACGCAAAACATATACTTCTTATCACCCTCAGGAAAAAGGGAAAGTAGAGGTTACAAATAGGGCGTTAGAGAGCATCCTCACTAAGTTTGTGAGCAGCAGTAGGAGAGATTGGGAAGATAGATTAGTGGAGGCCACTTGGGCCTATAACACCATTTGGAAGACAACTACTCGGTTCAGTCCATATGATCTGGTTTATGGAAAGAAAGATCTTCTTTCCATTGAGTTTGAGTATAATACTTTGAGAATGGCAACCTAATTGGACTTAGATGTCACCAAAGAACAACAAGAGAGGCTGCTCCAATTGAATGGCTTCGATGAGTTTAGAATGCAGGTACTCTTACACACTGAAGTTATACAATTGTGAAGGAAGGTATGACATGATAGGCATATCAAGTAAAATGTTTTTCAAGAAGGGGATTGGGCATTATTATATGATTCTAGGTTTAAATATTTTATAGAAAAACTGATGACAAGATGGTTAGGCCCATACTTGATAGAAAAATGTCATGACAGTGGAGTTGTTCAAATATTAACCATTGATGAGGAAGGGATCCCCTTCCTTTCAATGGCTAAGGGCTGAATATATAAATAAAAACTATGTCTAAGGAGGAATTCATCAATGTAGTCAGGAGAGAAGCCAATGTGTTTGGGAGTGTCATAGCTTCTAGTCCACATAAATTCTAGATAGTTTTTGTTTGAAGAAAAAAAGGAAAAAAGAAAAATAAAAGGCTTGGATAAAAACCTTTATGAAGTATTTGAGGCCAACTCCTCGGTTGAAAACCTATTTGAGGAAGCCTAGGAGAAAAAAAAGAGAAGAAAAAATAATAAAAATCCCTAGGTGAAAACCTCTCTTGAGGCACCTAGGGTATGAATATAGGTTGAAAAAATCCTCTGAGGTAACCTTCATGTCTTAAAAAAATAGAGGAAATAAACAAAAGAAAAAAACACAAGAAATGGATCGACACCATGTATGCTAACAAATTTTTTGTCATTTTGCAAGATTATATACAGTGGTAGATTCCATGCCTATAGGGCCAAAATTTTCAAGATTTCCTTCACTCCTCCATCCATCCACTTCCTATCCATCATCCACACTCATGTGATCATCTCTCTGCACAATCCCGTTAGCGCAAAATTTAAGTTTGACCCCCTCTCTGCATTGTTACAGGAAGGACCTGCAATTGCTACAGGAAGGTCATGTAGTGCTACAAGAGGGTTCTGAAAAACTACAGGAGGGATATCTGAGGACAAGGACAACCCAATAGGGACCCTAGGACCTTTAAAATTATGATTAAGGTTCCCCCACATTGGTCCATCATCCATCTATCACTCATCCATCGCATTTCATAAAAACAATGCACCAAAAGTCATGATTTTCCATGGAAAATCCAAAAATGTAAACCTTTGTCATTTGGAGCTTCCTATTGTAAGTGCGTGCCATGTGGCACAGCACACAGGGAGAAAAACCCTGTTTTTTGCACAAAAATTTCCAAAAATACCAAAAATGCCCAAAATTTCTTGAAATTTGGGCTGGAGCTTCCTTATCAAGTGTTATTTTGGGCTAAAGAGGCTTTGGCCAATATCTGAAGTCGATCGAGCTCCCTTTGCCTCTTTTTCTTCTTGATTCCCTTCCTCAATTTCGCCTTCAAATTCCTGATTCGGGCCTTGCACACTTTGTTTCACGCCATGTAGTGGAAAGCCATGTGTCTCAGTAATGCATGGTCCTTGTCAGCCTTGTCCAGAAGCCTCTCTAAGTGCATGTTAACTCTCTCGAGATTGGCCTCCCGATCCTCATTAATCTCTTGCTCCAATGACGTGAGCTCAACTCTTCTCCTTTGCGTAGCTTGGCGATTCTCGCGAATGTTTTGTAGCTCCATGATCGCTTACTGATCCTCAAGTTGTTTGTTCCTCTACTCCAGATATTTCATGTTCCACTTAGCCCTCTCCAAGTCAAGGGATAAGGCTTCGATCTCTGATTGCTACTCCTGGATGATCTCTCTAAGTTTGGCGCTTTGTGGACCCGTATCTGTATCATCATCATGAAGAAGAATGAAGTCGGTCTCTCGCTCACCTGATGGCTCCCCTGAAGGCCCCTCATCCTGCATTGGCTCCTTACCTTTGTCTTGTTCCTGTGATGTTGATGGATGAAGCAAGGCCGCTTCCACCACGGATGGAGATAACACTCACTTTGCCGCTACAAACAAACGCCTGGTTCCTTTCTGATATGTGATGAAAACTGGCACACTAGCAGTCTCATGGCGCTCATACCGATGAGAAGGTTCACCCTCATGCTTAACCTCTGATACTCCCCGTGAAGCTCTAAAGAAATCACGTGAGATGAAATCATCCCAAGTGATGCCCTGCAATCCAAGCTGATGAACCACCAAAATCTTAATAAGAGCAAAATGATAGACACTGTTAAGTTGTTGCTGAGGTGTTTTGCACTGTATAAAGGTGGTCATCCTCTCTATGTTTTGGCAAATGAAATATGGAATGTTCATCATCCGTACCCTGGTGAAATGCATGAGCAACCTGATGTGATAAGCATAAAGACGAGAGAATCGCCCCTCACAGCTGAAATATTTCATAATCAATCTCATTAGTGGAACATATTCATCTTTCAGATACCAAAATGGAAACACTCTCTTGAGCTGCCTTAAGAAACTGGTTTTGATGTATGGCTCATAATGCTGCCGGTCAATCTTCTATTTCTTGTGCCATGGCTCACCAATGTTCGGTATACCAGTTGCTAATGAGACAGATTCTGGTGTAAGTGTGAAGGTGATGCCAGCCAAGATAGCTTGATCTCCGTGCAAGTGCAGCACAAAAAGACGAGCCAACTCATGATGAAATTGGACACTAGCCACCTTTTGACAAAACTCATAGCATGAATGATGCTGAAAACAGGACATAGCAAGAGGGCAGGCTTGCAATTCTGTAAGGGTGGTTGGTTCTTCTCTAAGATGTCTACCACTTTTATGAGGCCTCCGGGGTGCCTGTTCTTCCAAGGGAGAGTCACTTTGGGTTTCCACCTCATAGTCTGACGAATGCTCAGATGCCATGACTGCTATACAAAATACCTTGAAGACAAGATGACTGTTGTGTATGAACTGTGCTTGAACTGCTCTTTTTGGTGTTGTATTTCAACTTCTGCCACCAAGGGAAAAAACAAATGCAATAGGGACTCTTAGGGATTGTTAGGAAGGGGAAACAATATTGAGGAATGAGAATTATTGGGATAATTTCAATTAGGGAGAGGAGGGGGATTATATATATGGGAATAAGGTTTAGGGTTTGGGATTAGTTATATAGGGCTAAGGAGATTTTAATAAGGGCTAGGGTTTTGGCATGTTGAATGTAATGTAGGATTGATCAACTTGGTGGGGGGGTAGGAAATGAGGCAACAAGGGAGGATGGTGAAGGAGGAGAGTCCTTGGTGAAAAAACTGTGAGCTTCGAAACCCTGGCAACAAATTTGTTTGTGTTGGGTATGAATTTTTGTTTCAACCTTTATTCACCCTTACACCACCATCTCTTATCATAAAATCTGAGGCAATGTCAAAATAGAAGGCCCAACCTGATAACTCCATGCAAGGGATGAGCAATTTGAAAAGATTTGACACAATTTCGGGCTCTGAACTGTGTGCACCGTGCCAAGAACCCAGTGCGCCACCCCCTCTATGTGCAGCACGCCCGTTCAAATTAACACTGGGTGGAAATCCCCAGTGCGCCGCGCTCCTCCTCCTGTGCGCCGCACTCCAACCTTTAACACAGTCATGGCCTTTCAAACTGCGATTTGTTCTTCAACCTCCAAATTCGACTTTGCTATAAGATTTCATGAATATGACTTGGTACAAATGATTTATATACTTGGAGAAATATCTTGCAAGAGTTGGATTTGATTTTTTCTTTCTCCAAAACCCATTTTGTAATGTTTTCACTTTGGCACTTTTTCACAATTAATACAACTCTACTTTTCACAATTCCTTTTGATTTCTTTGACTAAAATGATGAAATTTTTGGCAATTTTTTGCAGGGGTAGACGACATGGAATTTGGCTAAGGAGACCAGGGCTGCGTTTGGAGAATCCACTGAGAAACTTTTGAAAATTATTACAAATGACAAACTGTTGACTTCTCTTCAAAACAGAGTTTTGAAGAAAAGTCATAATCTATCGATATGACGATGAAAATATTTAAATCACAACTTTATAAGAGCCTCCCTCTAGCCTTGCTGGCTTTATTGGACATTGTTTGAAGACCAAATGACTAATCCTTAGACTTAATGACCGAAATGACTCTCGTCCATTAAAAGATCAAACATTGATTGTCATGGAATTTAATACACATTGATGAAAAGACCCAAGCCAGCAGGTACAAGACATGAGGGGAATGAATGATAAGGCCCTTCCGTCAGATAATGGCGTGCCCCTAGCGGAATGCAGCTGAGTGAATGGAGCGAGACACCTAAAAATGAAATGCAGAAAGATTTTTGATCTCTGGCAGAGGATTGACAAGACCGACTCTAACAACTCCCATAAGGACTCTCCACTAGAATTAGCAACTTGGACATCAACAATATACCTACACACAAAACAAACACAAGAGTCAAATATCACGAGGATCAATGAAGAAATACATAAGAAATAAGCCAAAAAGTCAACTCCCTTGATGCCAATGATGTGGTCCAGGTCCAACATGAAAATACCGGCATCAGATTGATAATGGGGTACACACAGGTATCGAAAAATCTCACCTCATCCCTATGTGTGAATAAAAAAAATGTGTAAATGTTGAGAGGAGATCTTTTAATAAGTTGTAGGTGGCTAGTTAACTTGGCAACCCTTGGCTAGTAAATTAAAGGTGATGGTAAGCACTCATGCAACATGGAGGTGTCACATCAACCAAGTTGGGATCACAAATAGTGGGTGGTGATTACAAGGAAAGAATAAATAACTACTCCAAGTGGGGACTGTTAGGCACCAAATCGGGTTATCTTTCTGTTGCATTTCCATCCCTCTTTTTGTCATTTTTGTACTTATTCATTTGTATTTACTATGCTAAATCCACAAGGTAATTACCCCTTGGAATATTTTATTAATGAAGTAAAGTCATGGGGTTTTTCCTATTCACAGCACTAAAACGCATGTTTGACCGCAGCTTCCTGAGAATAGGTATCGATCTTTCAACATCCCGCAGTAGATCTGCAATTCACAGCAATGACCAGCCATAAGGAAGCCATGTAGCCAGAGTCGTAGATGTCCCTGAACCATTCTTGGACCATTCTCTGATCTTGTTCATCTGGTGCTGGTGTCGTTCTGAACCGATGTATATTTCTGGGTATATGGTTACCAGGTTTTGGGGAAGGATGTTGTTCTCCTTCGCTTTGTATAAAAGACAGGTTATTCCTATAGAGGGGAGACTCCCCATCGATATTATAATAGATTTCTTCCAGTTAATAATATACCACTTCTTTTGCTGCTCCACTCTTCCCTGTGATTAACGCAGCCCTGATTAGAGAGTTGGGCCTGCTCTTCTGATTAGGTGCTACATAGTTCCGGTTGTGTATCATTTATCATTTCATGGTTGCTGTTGCAGATTCTTATTTCTTGTAATTTCTTTTCTTGAGTACTCCAGTTAATTTTAGTTTTATGGCAATGCTTTGAGTATTAATCACAAACCCTTGGTCGGTGACAGATGGTAACCTTGCCCCTACATATAATTTGTGTGTTTCCTTGAAAAGGATATGCACCCAGATTGATAAATTAATGTAGGAAAAAGTGTGAATAGATTGTTCATACCTGGACATTTTGGCGCCATTGCCAGGGAGGCTAACAAGGTGCAAGACACGATCCGGACCAATGAGAGGGTCAATCTCTCGTCCTGGGGAGAGAATGAGTTTTCTCACTCTGCTCCAGGTCTTGAGCGTAGGTGTTTCTTTTTGCTTGTTTTTATTTTCTTTCCTGTTTTCATAGGGCCGACCTCTTGTCCTGGGGAGGGAGGAGTCTTTTGACGCCCTGCTCCAAGCCCTGAGTTAGATTTATTTTTCAAATCCTTTTGTGTTTTAATTTTAGGGAACCCTAGCTTTTACCCTGGGGAGGGAGGAGTCTTTTGACGCCCTACTTCAAATCTGGAAGTATTAGGTCTTCTCGGAGGTGTGTTTTTGTTTCTGTTTCTTGTCCTGGGGAGGGAGGAGTCCTTTGACACCCTGCTCCAGGCCCTAAACCTTAGATTCCTGTTTCTTTTCTGTTAGTTGTCTCTCTTTTCATAAGCTCTTTTGTCTTGGGGAAGGAATGGTCTTTTGACACCTTACTTCAAGTCTAGAGCGTTGTAAGTCGACACCAAGACCTTCTGTCATATCATTATTTGTATGAACAGAGAACCAAATAAGAGGGGCAGAGGAAGAGCCCCAAAGAGGGGAGGACTGGTGGGCTCCAGTATTGTAGCAATAATGCTACAACTCCTGGAGCTTCCTTCTCTAATTTTATCAACCCGGTAGTTCGTAACAAACTTGGAAGCGACGGTGCTGTATGCACAAGTACTAGCTCTTGTCGTAGCCGTCACTTGGTCAGCTGGCACAAGTCCGCTAGGGCTCAAGCCAACTTCTATATGTTCTCAGAAGAAGCTTTTTAAGTGATGAACGAAAGCTATCTCAAAGGAAATTAACCTATTTTGCAAGAATGAACTGAAAGCCAACAAAGCATGGAAACCCTAGTAAACCCTAATCTAACTAGCTTAATCCTTACAATGCAATGATGGGAATGCAACTCCTAACAATGATGCCATTACTTCTAGTGAGATGAGATGCATGAATTTAAACTACTTCCATTGAAGAGAACACGTTTTTGTATTTTCGCTCAAGTGGGTGGAGTTATTATGATTGTGCTTCTTACTGGGTCTTGACTGTGCAGGGGTAGTTCAAAGGGGAGGAAGGCTTGGGAAAGGTCAGGAGGACTCTGAGAGGTTCCAGGGGATCCCTCACATCATTCCACAGAAGTCCACAACGTTCAGGTGCTTGGCAACCATGTTTGCAGGCTTCTACAGGATGTCTGCAGGGGATCCTACAGGAAGCTCGGGATTTCTACAGGAAGTCTGCTAACTTCTACAGGATGTTCTGCAGTCGGAGTTTTGGATGATGGAGGAGTGAAGGAGCTGTATGGAGGGATGGGTAAGATGAACGAGGAGCTTGAGATGGCCTATGGTCAGAGAGATGAGATGGGGAAGGTGTGTGTAAAGCTGGCTGGTCTAGAGGAGGGTAGTAGTAGTGGAAGGTCAAAAAGATTGAGCAACGTGGACAGTAGAAGGGTTGGAAGGCAAATGAGCTGAACAGAGGATGCGTAGGTGGCTTAGGCACGGTTTAGAAGGATAAGAACACGATGAAGTGGTGCTGCGCAGTGTAAACGAAACAAATCACCCTTATCTTGCATGTAAACGAAAGTTCACCAACCTATTCTAACTGTTTTATTAGGAATCAAAGAACATCAATGTAAGTTGAAGGGAAACCGTGCATGATGCTGAACCAAAGAGTCATTACTCAAGATATAATCGTATGGACAATTCTGCAACCGAAAACATTACATCAATACTTGCATGCATATGTTAAAACAATATTTTTGGCAGTTGGCACGGTCTACACTTCCGGTCCCCAAACAGAGGTGAAAGTGAGCATGCATTCAACCTTTTTTGAACTCAACGTAACTTCAATCTCCCTACGCTAATTCTGAACTACTGAAACAACTGCATTCATGAAACTAACCTACATAACCAAACCGAAACAGTCAACTCAGCAAACTGTGTTTTCCAAGTGCATGTAAAGGAAAGAAATGCAATGATAAAAGAAAGACAAGTAACAATACAAAGAAAAGGAGGTCTATTGCTCTCAGGTTGGGCCCTAACCTGAGAGCTATAGCTCCTCTAAGAACTCAAAATTGAATCCAAATCTGCCTGCCTTTTATTAAAAGATCATAATCATGAGTCTAACAACATGCCAAAATTGGCTTACAAAGAGCAAAAACAGAGCTAAAGCTCGTGATTCAAAATCTACAACAAAAGTTCAAGAGTCTCATCGAAGGCTACAGCCTCAATATTTATACATGATGAGGGCCAAGCTAGCCTCCTCAATTAGTGGGGTTTGGCTGTCCAACTAAAGGTAAACTGTTGTTCCTGTAGAATCCGTTGGCTGCCTTCTAGCTCGGTGGTGATAGCTATTGGAGCTCGGAGTTGGGGTGGAGATCACGAGGAAGGTCATTCAAGGCTAGAAAACCTCCCTATAAACCCGCAATGCCACCTTGGCTGCCTCCTTGTCTTCATTTGCGTGGTCTTTGCTCCATTTAATGTCAAAAAAACCTGAAATCATCATGTATTAGCCACATAGGTATAATGACTGCCCTTCTTCCTACAAATAACACGAATATACTAAGAAATGATGCATAAGTGATAAAAAATGAAGGGTTGAGCAAGGTAAGTAGGCCAAATGAGCCCAAATTGTTACCAAAAATTGGGGCTCATCATCACCCCCCAGCTGAAATATTTTCTCATCCTTGAGCAACTAGTCCAACTCTTCATCCTTCATTGCCTTTACTGCTACCCTTACATCCCAAGCCTCTGTAGTAGTGTCCTCCTTGCTGATATGAAACCCAGCCCTTCTGTTTACCTCTTCCCACTGTTCATTATCATCTGTCTCTATGTTGCCTTCCATCAATCCTAGCAGCAGTGGTGGGCTGAGTTTAAGGCCAATCCAGCTGGCCTGGAGGTTTTTCATGGATTTCTTATAGAGGGCTACCCATACCAGAGCTTCCCTCATCCGAGTTGGGGTATGGTACTCTCGGATTTTCAGAATCTGTGCCAATGTATTCCATCTGCGTGTGCATGCTTGGACAGCGTTGTCTCCTAACAGTCTCTCCATGTCCTCAAAATGTTCTATGGCTTGGGCCTGTTGATCCATATATCTTAATGAAGCTTGAGGGTCAGTGGACAAATGTTGGTGTGCCGAGATTAGTGCAACTGGATACCCTGGTTCTGGTCTGATGAGCAATGGCTCGTTCAACTCTCGGTTCATGATTGCTTTGGCTTCTGCTGCTCTTTTGTCCTCATGGTTCAGCCATGAGGCAAATGCCAATAATTGCATATCTCCCAAGGCCGTATTGGGATCCCATGAAACTACATTAGGCAGGGCCAGATTATGGAGGTAGAACTCCGCTAATTTGGCCCTATCCTCTGATGAGCTAGTACTGCAAACTTCAGTGAATTGCTGCAGGTCTTGGAGCTGAGAGATGCCTCTTTGCACCAAGGTATTGATTTGGAATTGCAGCCATTGGTCTTTCAAGTACAAGCCATAGGATTTGGCTGGCTGTCTGCATTGGATAGCATCCATGGCCCAGCTGGCCATGCAGGCCAATTGTGCTTCTTTCTGCTGCAGCTGTTCTCTGAGAGCTTGCACCTCAATTTGTGCTTGTTGTTCTGCTTCCTGTAGAAGTGTGGTTGGCTCCCCAAGACCGGTGTTCAGTTCCTTTTTTCCTTGCTGTTCCTCTGTGGTGTCCTTGGAGGATGTACCTGCCCCTGCCCTCAGTTCTTGTAGCTGCAATCTCAGCCTCTGGTTTTCTTCATGTAGGAACACGCGTTGGCAATTTGCCACGTGTTTGGCCATGGACAATTCACTTCTGGCCTCCTTGAGCTGCTCCTGTAAGGGACCTATGTCCGCCACACCCTTTGACTTGGCTATTTTCATCCACGTGTGTGTACGGACTCTTTCTTCCTCTAATGCAAAAAACAGTGGCACAGTAAATTTCTGAGGTATAATCTTGCCAGCCTCTAAAAAGTTGTAATATGAACTCAGACTTGGCTGAGGGCTGGGCTCTGGTATATGCTCTTTCTCCACTTCCTTTGGTGGCTCTACTTCACCCTCCCTTGGTGGTGATAAGGGTGCTTCTCCTTCCATTCTCTCAGTTTCTTTAAGCCTGGCTAAGGTTTCCTGTAGAGCATTTTCAGCATCCTGTAGCCGAGCTTTTTCAGACAATTGGTCTAACTTTCCTTGCCACATAGTTTTCTTCGGGCTTCCCCTCTCATAGGTGACTGATATCCTCGAGGGGGACCTTTCCTTGGGCGAAGTAGGGGCATCTTCAATGATGATCAGGCTGCTGGACGGAGGCTGTGGCTTGCCCGTCTTTATTCTCACACTTCTTCGAGCTTTAAAATATAGAGGGGTCTCCCTCTTTCTCTTCTCCTTTGGCTTAGGAGGTGTGCTGAGGGCGGCCAGCACAGCTGCTACCTCCCTTTCACGAATGTCAGCTTTCTTCTCCTTGGGTTTCACTTTTTCGGGGCTTCCTGTAGAAGACCCTGTTTTAGTCAATTTCGGGCTTCCTGTAGAAGACCCTTTTTCAGTTAATTTCGGGCTTCCTGTAGAAGCCGGTTTCGGCTTTCCTATAGAAACAGGTGTCACCGCCTTCGTTTGCTTTGCTTCATGAGTTTTGCTTTTTGACTTGGTTGCGGTCGCTGTCGAGGCACTCTTGCTGATGTGGACCTTCTCAGCCTTGTCCACTCTGCCTTGCAACCTTTTCTCTCTTGGTGTCAAGATGGGTGTGTCATCTTTCTCCTTGTCACCCTTTTTCTCTTGTTTCTTTTCTTGCTTTTTCTTCTGCTCTGTGGTCGGGGTCTTTTGACCTTTTTCTTTCTTCACTGCGGGCACTGACTCTTTCTCCTCACTGCTAGATGAACCGAGCTCTTCGGTTAGCATCTTTATATCCCCATCCTTTGTCAAATTTCTGAAGGCTTCCCATGAGAGAGGAACCTTGTATGTGTGGAGCACATCCTCCATGAGGAGTTTGATCAGTCCATGGTGGGCTACCTGGTCTGGTGTGCCTTCTTTCAACTTGGTGGCACACTCAATCAGAGACTGTAATAGAAATTAAGGGAGACTGAGTTTGTTTTCTACAGGTAGATCCATCTGGTGCCGTAATTCAGTGAGTAACCGAAAATGATACCCGTATACAATGCTAAAACGGCCTTCGCAGGTGATGTACTTCATAATTTGCAGGCTAACTTCATTCCACGGTGGCAGTAAACTGGTTCTACGAACCCCATTTTTGTCTTCTGAGAATTCCTCCTCTGGTGGAAAGAATTCTTTCTTAGCTTGTTGGCCCAATTTCCTTTCTTCTTTATCCCATGGTAATCCCATTGGGAGCTCCGTAACTCGGCTAATGAATTGTGGGGTGAGTTTGAGGCTTAAACCCCTGAAGTTAATGGTGGCCAACGTTTTAGATTTCGGCCTTAGAGATTGCAAAAACTCTTCTGCCACTTCATCGTCATAGCCCTGCAATTTGTCACAGAAGGATAACCATTGTGCTCGTGTGAAGAGCTCCACCACCTCAGGATTTTCTCTTAACTTCGTTGAATCAGTGGGTTCCCTTCTGATGAACCCACCCGACATGGTGAAAAACTGCTGCGTTAGCTGGAGGTGGCAAATGCAGACGAAATTTGGTCTACTGGGACAGAGCGTAGGATTACGCCTCTGTCATGCACATAATTCACAAAGCTTATCCCCTGAGAACCTTTAACACAGCTAATTACACTGACATCCTGTAGGACGACAGTTCATGCACGGCAGACAAAATTTGCAACAATTTCCTACGACCAGACTATAGACGACGATTCTGCCACCTTCAAAAACCAATTGCATGGAGAGTTCAGGCTTACCTTTTTAATCCGCCACCTTTTGACGTGAGGAAACCGACTTCCTGTAGAAACAGCTTTCCTGTAGGAGCAGCGCGCGATTTCCAGGGGATACTGTAGTGGGTCTGCGCTCTTGGTGTTGCTTCACAGGCGTTTTGATGGCCATAGACTCGGAGTATCGAGCTGCAGAGGGATCCGGATGATCACTCGAGTCTCAAGCGGTGAATGATAAATGCATGGGGTGGCAATCTAGCCGATTAGATTTGAATCGGCGGAATCCGTGGCGCGGGGGTGAGCTGTCCCTGCCGGACCATTGGACGATGTCATCCCATCATTTGCCTGTGAGTTCCCTTACTGCCGCATCATTCCCCGCAGATCCGCCGCCGTCTCTTCTGTTAAACTCGTTTTTTTTCGACGGGATTGCTCTCACGTGTGTACTGCCCGTTTCTTTTGCCACGACCGCCACCCAAACATACGACTAGACCATTAACTGATCGATGTGGCCAGTCGAATGGCCATACAACCGCTCAACCCATTCACTTCACACTTGCAAACATTTTCAAAGTAAAATTCATGCAATTTGACGGAAGAAAGGGTCGAGACACTTACCTATGCGGCCGCAACACGATTTTCCAGTTCTTGGACTATGATGAGTGGATTTATTTGCTGCTGGTGGATTTGCACAGGCCCGGAGGTTCATATTCACAGGCCGCTGACGATGGATTTGATGCTTCGGCTACATGCGCCCGCGTTTTCATTGTATATGGCAAGCACTGTGAATGGTGTGCACTCTAGCGGGCTTAACTGTTACGGGACTCCTGCAGGATGTCATGTAACAGTTTTTTCCTCCTCGGGTGCATGCTGCACGACAAAGGCAATGGCCCCACGATCACGCTCACAGAGCTCCTGGATGGCTGGGATGGATATGGTATGACATCTCAGCGTTTTTTCATCTTAAAAATTGCTTTTCTCTTGATAACTCACTTATCTGCTTTGATGGTGCAGGTAACTTCATTGCATGTCGACAGGGATGGTAGAAAGAGGTGACAACAGTGTATAAGGGTGCCAACAGTAGCTTTCATGCGTCCAAACCGACCTTTGGTTGTTAGATCTCCTCATAAAATGAATTCTGGGCCGTCCCGAACTTCTACAGGAAGTTTCCTGTAGAAATACAGAACTTCCTGTAGAAAGTTTGCGTTTCCTGTAGAAAGTCTGCACCTTCCTGTAGAAAGTCTGCATCTTCCTGTAGAAGACTCAAGCCATGATGAAATTGTGCACATACCTTGGAGAAAATGAGTATTCTTGGAGGAGGTGCTGGTGAGGTCTCCTGGCAGTATGATAAGGATCTTTGGCTTTGCATTAAAGACCTCCTCTCCTTCATAGAACACCTGCATCCTGCATGCATTTTCACATTATAAACTTGTTGTCCCTATCTTTTTGCTTATTGTCTTCTTTTCTCCTTTCTCTTTTCTTTTTTCTTTTTTTTTTCCTTTTTTTTTTTTTTTTTTTTTTTTTTTTTTGAAAAATAGCAGGGGCGCCTCAATGAGGTTTTCACCCTTGCCATCTGCCTTAAGCGCCTCAGAGAGGTTTTCACTCAAGGATATTTTTCAAATCTCCCCTTTTTTTTTTTTTGAAAGACAATAGGGGCGCCTCAATGAGGTTTTCACCCCTACCACCTGCCTTGGGAGCCTCAGAAAGGTTTTCACCCAAGGATCTTTATTATTTATTATTATTTTTATTTATTTATTTATTTTTTTTAGATCTTTCAGGGTATGCCCAAAGCAAAGGCAGAACCCTTCTCTATGACCAACACTTATTTCTCCATAGTTTTGATGAACTCTTGTCTTGAGAGAGGTTTCCTGTAGATCTTCAATCGATGCCCATTGACAAGCATGGGGATGGCTTCCTCATCAATGGTTCGAATAAGAACAGATCCATTGTCATGGCATTTTTCCACTACATATGGTCCTAGCCATCTGGTTCTCAGCTTCCCCTTGAAATCTTTGTACCTGGAGTCATACAACAAGGCCCAATCTCCCGGCTGGAATTGCTTGTCATGGAGGTGTTGGTCATGCCACACCTTTCTCTGAAGTTGAACCACTTCTGAGTGAAGGAGGGCCTGCATCCGGTGCTCGTCCAGTCCATTTAGCTGCAATAACCTTTCTTGTTGTGCATGGCTGAGATCTAGGTCCAGCTGAGCTGCCATTTTCAAAGTGTTGTATTCAAACTCAATGGACAGCAAAGCTTTCTTCCCATAGACCAGCTCATAAGGTGTGAAGCCGGTGGTGGTCTTCCAGGTGGTGTTGTAAGCCCATGTGGCCTCAACCAGGCGATCTGCCCAATCTTTCCTACTGCTGCTCACCACCTTAGTCAAAATCCATTCCAATGCTCTATTGGTGACTTCCACTTGCCCATTTGCCTGTGGATGATAGGGGGTGGAAGTCCTATGCTTGATTTTGTGGTGAGCTAGCAAGTTTTCAATCAAGTTTGATGTGAACTAGCTCCCTTGATCGGTGACCAGCTCTCTTGGGTAGCCAAATTTGTAGAAGATGTTTTCTCTTAAGAACTCGGCCACCTTCTCTTCTGTTGCTGCCTTGATTGCTTTAGTCTCTGCCCACTTTGTCAGGTAGTCAGTGCACACAATGATGTAAGACCTTTGCCTCGAAGGAGGGTTGATTGGACCCACAAAATCCATACCCCACTTCTCAAATGGCTCAAGAGTCACTTGAGATTGGAGAGGCATCTCATCCCTTGGAGTCGGTTTCCCCATTCTTTGGCATCGGTCACATTGGCTGATATATCTTCTGACATCTTGATGAAGTGTGGGCCAATAGTAGCCTGCCTGCAGGATTTTGAAGGCAATCCTCTTTGCTGCAAAATTTCCTCCACAAGGCCCATCATGACAGGTGAGGAGGATATCAAAGACTTCCTCCTCCCTTACACAACGCCTTAAGATCTGATCAGGGCCAAGCTTGAACAGATTGCCCCCAATCCAAGTAAATGAGGCACTTTTTCTGGTGATTCTCCTCTTCTCTCTTGAAGATAGGTGCGGAGGGAACTGTGCTAAAACAAGGTAGTTTGCTATATCAGCAAACCATGGAGAGAGTACTGAGATAGCAAACAGATGTTCATCGGGCATCTAGTCATCCACCGTTCCATCCTCATCTGCAGACAAATCCAATCTAGATAAAAAGTCAGCAACAACATTTTCTTTACCTGGTTTGTCAACAATGGTCAAATCAAACTGCTGCAACAAAAGTAACCATCTAATAATACGAGCATTCACATCTGGTTTATTCATTAAATATCTAATTGCAGCATGATCCGTATGTACAAAGGTTTGATAGCCAGTAATATAATGTCGGAACTTGTTCAATGCATGGACCACAGCCAAGAATTCTTTCTCGGTTACAGTGTAATTCAGTTCGGCTTTGGACAAGTTTTTGCTAACAAAGTAAATGGCATATGGAATTTTTTGTTCAACTTGTCCTAAAGATGCCCCTATGGCTTTGTTCGAGGTATCAGTGTGGATGTGGAAAGGTAGGGCCCAGTTTGGACCTCTCAGGATTGGGGCTGACACCAACTTGTCCTTTAATTCATTCAAAGCCCTCTGGCAATCGTCAGTCCATTTAAACTCCACATATTTTGCCAACAGGCCAAACAATGGCGAGGCTAGCTTGCTGAAGTCTTTAATGAATCTCCGGTAATACCCCGCTAACCCTAAGAAACTCCGGACATCCTTTACCTTTTGGGGAGGTGGAACCTTCTTGATGAGAGCAATTTTGTTAGGATCCACTTGTAACCCTTGGCAAGAAATGGTATGGCCTAGCACGGTCCCTTCAGTCATCAGGAATTCACATTTTTCAGGACTAAGGGACAGGTTCATCTCAATGCATTTGGTTAGGACCTTTCCCAGATTGGATAATGCTTCCTGGAAGTTGGACCCATAAGGAGTGAAGTCATCCATATAGATTTCCACCGCATCATGGACCAGCTCCGAGAAGATGCTCAAGACAGCTCTCTGGAAGGTAGCAGGAGCATTGCATAGCCCAAAGGGGAGAACTCGGTAGGCAAAGGTACCCCAAGGACAAGTGAAGGTGGTCTTATCTTGGTCTTCCGGGCTGATTTGGATTTGGTTGTACCCGCTAAACCCATCCAGGAAAGAGAAGAACTTCTTTCCTGCCAGTCCATCCAACACTTGATCTATGAAAGGTAGAGGGAAATGGTCTTTCTTGGTAGCTTTGTTCAGTTCTCGGTAGTCCACACAGATTCTCCACTTCCCATTTTTCTTGGGAACCAATACCATAGGGGACACCCATTCACTATCTGAGATGGGGTAAATGAATCCGACATCCAACAGTTTTTGCAATTCTTCCTTGACAATGTCCTTAAGGGCTGGATTCATTCTCCTCTGAGGTTGCCTAACCAGTTTACAACCCTCTTTGATGTATATGTGATGGGTACAGACCGAGGGATGGACTCCTTTCATCTCCTTATAGCTCCAAGCAAAAGCATCTAGATGGCTGGCCAACAGGCTACACAGCTCCTTTTCCTGGGAAGGAGATAGGGAGGAGCTGATCTTTAACGTTCTCTCAGGGCCGAACTCCACATTCTTGACTCTGGGAGTGACAGGGTTGGTGGCACAAAGGTCCACTAAGGTGCTGGCTTGGGCATCCTCCACCAATTTCTCTAAGGATAGTGCACTGGAAGGTGGATTCTGGATCAAAGTCTCAATCAAGTCATCCTCGGTTGGGGGGTCTCTTCTAGTGGTATCTAGGGTGCACAAAGGCGCTAAGTACACCTCATCCTCTTCTCCTTCCTCCAACCACAGTGGTAAGTCATGCTCTAAGGAGGGTTGGGCAGGAGGGTATAGGGTTGGGCAAGAGGGTATAGGACTAGCTGCTTGGACATAGGACCGTTTTTTATGGTCATGTTTCCTGCATGGCAACTTATGTAAGCATCTGCAGTGGCTAACCAAGGCCTTCCCAAAATAAGAGGATATCCAGTAAGCTTTGCCTTGGGTTGCAGAACCAAGAAATCTGCAGGGTATTCCCAAGAGTCGACAGAGACCAAGACATCCTCCACAATCCCTTCGGGAGTCACGGTGGAGCGATCTGCTAGTTGCAGGACTGTCGAGGTCTTCCTCAAGGAACCCTGAAGATTGAGTTTGAGCATGGTATCCCTAGTCATCACATTAATGGCAGCCCCCAAATCAATCAAGGTGTGAGGTATGATGGTGCCATTGATGTGGACATCTACTACAGGACTCCCAGGATCTAGGTACTTTGGGCATATGACTTGTCCTAACATAAGGTCAGACAGTTGTCCTAAGACATTGATGGTTGAAGCATCTCTCTTTCGCCTACCTGGGTGTTTAAAACACTTTTCCTTAACCAGTTTGTTGTATATTGGCACATCCTTGATGGCTTGGAGAAGTGGTATTTTCACACACAACTGCTTGAGCTCTCCCAGAAGCTCATCCTCCTCTGGGTTGGGTTGTGTGGTGGATGTTAGTCTCTGAGGAAAGGGTGGAATAGCCTTTGGTTCACTTTCCTGTTTGTCCTCCTCGTCCTCTGGGGGAGGAGGTTGCCGATCCGGAAGAGTCTTTCCAGATCGAAGATTGATCTCCTGGATCTCCACAGCATAGGTAGGGCATGATGTTTCCCCAGTGTATACCTGCTGGGCCTGTCTATTGTTGGGGTTCGGGTTCGGTTGAGCAGGCATTTGAGGTTGCCTTGGAGGAGCAAGAGGTAATGGTTGAGGTTGAACTGGTGGTGGAGGAAAAATGGCAGGAGGAGTGTTGTACTGGGGCCTCCACCCCGACTGAGGTGCATTCCACTGAGGCTGTGGCTGGGCATGTGAATGATATGAATGAGTAGTGGGTTGAGTAGGGTACTGAGGTGGATAAGACCATGGAGGAGGCATAGACCAGGAAGGATGAGCAGGGGGGCCCCAGGAAGGCATAGGAGTCGATTGGTTGGGGCTGTAATAAGCTTGGGGTGCCCCTTGCATCCCCAGCTGGTAAGGTCTAGGTCCTTGTGGCCTCCTTTGGTTGAGGAAATAGAGAGGTTCAGTGGGAGCTTTTGTCCCTTGGTACATAGCTTTAAGTCCAGGTAAGGTTGGGCATTGATTTGTGGGATGGTCCTCCTCACAGACGAAGCACACTTTGACCGAATGCAATGGGCATTCGTTCTTAGGGTGTCTCCTTGTACATCTAGGGCAGAAGATAGCCAAGGCCCTCTCAGCTTCTTCTTTCTTCTGCTGGATCCTGAATGTGTCCAGTTGCATGGTGATGGTCTGTCTCACCTCACTCTTAAGATCTTCTAATTGATTTGCAAACTCATTCTTGGAGAAAGGAATACCAACTGAGAGAAGGTTTCCTCTACCTCATTTCCGAGCTGCCCTAGAGTGGTTTCTGAACACAGTCTTGATGTCCTCATAAGGCAGCTGGTAAATATCTCCCCCAGCTCATGTGAAGGGTATCTAAAAGGTCTTAAGGGACTCCTCGGAGCAGGACCAACTTGAGGGATTCAAGGTCAAGTGTGCACCTGGCCCGCTTATAGCTAAGTTGGAAACTCTCCTCATAATCCTCTAAGGACTCATCATTTCCCATGGTCATCCGAAAGATTTCTCCCTTGGTTTCCTTAGACCTACAGTAGTCCCGATACTTGGTATTGAAAGCTTGTTGCATCTGAGCCCAAGTGGTGATACCATTCCCAGGTAAGCCCATGAACCAGCGTAATGCTGCATCCTTAAGAGTTGAAGGGAAGAGTTTCAGCTTCTGCTCATCTTCAGTATAGTCATAGGTTCTACAAAGGACAGCAAACTCAAACAGGAAGGTATCAGGATCTTCAGTAGTCAGTCCATGGAAGTGAGGTAGAGCGGAGGGACTAATGTTTTTCATTTTCATGTCTCCATTGGTTTCTCGGATGGGGAAGGCACCTTCTATTCTCTCATCTTCTCCTCTATTGTCAGCCATAGCTTCAGATGGGATGGTCTCTAATTCTTCTTCTGCTATAGGATCTTCGTATATCTCAGGAGGTTCACCTATAGGTTCTTCTGGATCACTGTCACCGAAGAAGAGAGAAGGGTGACTCAGTGATGTGGTGGGGGTGTTGGGTAGGAATTTGCCTATTTTATCTCGATTCCTATGAGGCATGAAATGGAAAGACTTTTTGATTGCTTTTGTTTTTCTTTGGTACCTGCAAAACTGAAACAGATTGATCTACAACTAACTGTCTTGCTGAAATAAAAATGCAGAATTGAAATGAAAGCAGGAAAGGACTAATCTACTTTGCTCAAATGGAATTGCAGGAATGGAAATGCTAGTCTACGCTTGCAGAATTAAAAGGCTAATCTATGCTTGCAAAATTGAAATTGCGGAATTGAAATGCTAGTCTATGAAAGCAGGAAATGTCTATGCTACTTTTTCAAAATGGAAATGAAATAAACTACTTGGCAGAAGGCGAGAGTAAGAAAATAGAAGAAAAACAACAATTACTAATACTCTGACGCTTCCCTAGCAACGGCGCCAAAAAGATGGTGGGCTCCAGTATTGTAGCAATAATGCTACAACTCCTGGAGCTTCCTTCTCTAATTTTATCAACCCGGTAGTTCGTAACAAACTTGGAAGCGACGGTGCTGTATGCACAAGTACTAGCTCTTGTCGCAGCTGTCACTTGGTCAGCTGGCACAAGTCCACTAGGGCTCAAGCCAACTTCTATATGTTCTCAGAAGAAGCTTTTTAAGTGATGAACGAAAGCTATCTCAAAGGAAATTAACCTATTTTGCAAGAATGAACTGAAAGCCAACAAAGCATGGAAACCCTAGTAAACCCTAATCTGACTAGCTTAATGCTTACAATGCAATGATGGGAATGAAACTCCTAACAATGATGCCATTACTTCTAGTGAGATGAGATGCATGAATTTAAACTACTTCCATTGAAGAGAACACGTTTTTGTATTTTTGCTCAAGTGGGTGGAGTTATTATGATTGTGCTTCTTACTGGGTCTTGACTGTGCAGGGGTAGTTCAAAGGGGAGGAAGGCTTGGGAAAGGTCAGGAGGACTCTGAGAGGTTCCAGGGGATCCCTCACATCATTCCACAGAAGTCCACAACATTCAGGTGCTTGGCAACCGTGTTTGCAGGCTTCTACAGGATGTCTGCAGGGGATCCTACAGGAAGCTCGGGATTTCTACAGGAAGTCTGCTAACTTCTACAGGATGTTCTGCAGTCGGAGTTTTGGATGATGGAGGAGTGAAGGAGTTGTATGGAGGGATGGGTAAGATGAACAAGGAGCTTGAGATGGCCTATGGTCAGAGAGATGAGATGGGGAAGGTGTGTGTAAAGCTGGCTAGTCTAGAGGAGGGTAGTAGTAGTGGAAGGTCAAAAAGATTGAGCAACGTGGACAGTAGAAGGGTTGGAAGGCAAATGAGCTGAACAGAGGATGCGTAGGTGGCTTAGGCATGGTTTAGAAGGATAAGAACACGATGAAGTGGTGCTGCGCAGTGTAAACGAAAAAAATCACCCTTATCTTGCATGTAAACGAAAGTTCACCAACCTATTCTAGCTGTTTTATTAGGAATCAAAGAACAGCAATGTAAGTTGAAGGGAAACCGTGCATGATGCTGAACCAAAGAGTCACTACTCAAGATATAATCGTATGGACAATTCTGCAACCGAAAACATTACATCAATACTTGCATGCATATGTTAAAACAATATTTTTGGCAGTTGGCACGGTCTACACTTCCGGTCCCCAAACAGAGGTGAAAGTGAGCATGCATTCAACCTTTTTTGAACTCAACGTAACTTCAATCTCCCTACGCTAATTCTGAACTACTGAAACAACTACATTCATGAAACTAACCTACATAACCAAACCGAAACAGTCAACTCAGCAAATTGTGTTTTCCAATTGCATGTAAAGGAAAGAAATGCAATGATAAAAGAAAGACAAGTAACAATACAAAGAAAAGGAGGTCTATTGCTCTCAGGTTGGGCCCTAACCTGAGAGCTATAGCTCCTCTAAGAACTCAAAATTGAATCCAAATTTGCCTGCCTTTTATTAAAAGATCATAATCATGAGTCTAACAACATGCCAAAATTGGCTTACAAAGAGCAAAAACAGAGCTACAGCTCGTGATTCAAAATCTACAACAAAAGTTCAAGAGTCTCATCGAAGGCTACAGCCTCAATATTTATACATGATGAGGGCCAAGCTAGCCTCCTCAATTAGTGCGGCTTGGCTGTCCAACTAAAAGTAAACTGTTGTTCCTGTAGAATCCGTTGGTTGCCTTCTAGCTCGGTGGTGATAGCTATTGGAGCTCGGAGTTGGGGTGGAGATCACGAGGAAGGTCATTCAAGGCTGGACAACCTCCCTATAAACCCGCAATGCCACCTTGGCTGCCTCCTTGTCTTCATTTGCGTGGTCTTTGCTCCATTTAATGTCAAAAAAACCTGAAATCTTCATGTATTAGCCACATAGGTATAATGACTGCCCTTCTTCCTACAAATAACACGAATATACTAAGAAATGATGCATAAGTGATAAAAAATGAAGGGTTGAGCAAGGTAAGTAGGCCAAATGAGCCCAAATTGTTACCAAAAATTGGGGCTCATCAAGGACCAGACTTACATCCAACAAATTATAGCAAAAGCTGAATCAGAAGCATCCTCTCACACAGTCGTGAGACCGGGTGTGTGGAGAATAAAATCCAAGGGAAAATCAGTAGATCAACCAGTGCTGTCTACAGCATTCTTGGGTGATTCGACACAACATCCCCTTCCAGCAGTTGAGGAGACATCCAGCAGCATACCTGACCAGGGGAACCCTACACTGGTAATATAAAGGGAAGAGGTTGCAAGCAGAACATTGATAGGGTCATGCCACTTCAGCAAGGGAAAGGAGGTCGTAGCCGAGAGATCAAGTCATCAAGACACAGGAGAAAGAATTGTAGGGGCACTCGCATCACTAAGGTATCGGAGAAGTGCTGTCAAAGCGACTCAAACCTGAGTGGTAAGGAACCCTCGGCCATCTTCTACAGAGCCTGTCGAAATACCCAGTGGTTATTGGAGGATATTTATGGCACCTACAACCTCCACTATCGATTTTCCGATCGGGGATCTGGGAGTTGGCGCGCCCACAAAGCCCATTCCATTAGCAGCCTTACCAAGCTTTCATGGGCTTACTTCAAAAGACCCCAGCACGTTTTTGTTTGAGTTTGACATAGTGTGCCAGGGGTATGACTACATGACAGACGCCCAGAAGTTAAAAAATTTCCCTGCCACACTAAAAGGGACAACTCTGTGATGGTTTATGGGCCTTGGAGGAAGTTCTATTTCCACATGGGATGATATGCAAACAGCTTTCCTGGAAAAATTCCAGGATTACTGCAAATCCTGGAACATCAAAGAGGAAATTTTTAAGTTCACACAAAAATAAGACAAGAGCTTGGAAGACTGTGTGGAATGATTTAAGTACACATTACAGAGGTCAAGTCACTCCAACCTGGATAGGGATATTTTGAAAATCATCCTCCTCCAGGCTTTTCGTGAGGACTCTTTGGAATTGTTGAACATCATAGGAAAGGGAGATATATCGAAGGAAAGCTTCAACGTTATCTGTGAACTATGCATCCAGTGCTCGAGGGGACTCGCAAGAAATAGACAAGGGATTCGCTTAGCAAGGGTATCTAGCAGGGGTGCTACGAAGGCAAAAATCGGAAACCTGCTGGACAACTTGAGAACTGATATCTTGAGTACTCTGTTAGCACATATGGACATGTTACAAGTGAAACAGAAGCAGCTGGAATTGAACAGGACCATGGCTATATTCTACCCAAAGTGTAGAAAGAAGCATCCAGAGAGGGAATGTCCATTGAACTCCATAGAGGAATGCGCAATCTGTGAATTAAATCATGCAACAAGCTCATGCCCCTCCTTGCCAGGCCTGAAAGCAGTGTTTCAAGGGACAGGAGAAGACATGGAGCAGTTGTACCTCATGGGGTCTAAAAAGCCATGGCAGCCTCGACCACCAATGGGAAATCAAGGTATGTACTCAGACCCATCTCAATATTTCAGTAATTTCAATATGAATCCTCAATCCATGCCCTATCCACCCATGTGGCCACAATACTAGTTTTCACCTTGGCAACAGTGGAGCCCTCAAGCTGGTTCGAGCTCCCCATGGGCTCCAACTTGGTGAGGATCTTCTCCTGGGCAGTTTCCTCAGCCAATGCCACAACAACAACTCCAACTGCCCTCTAATGTGCCTCCTAGTAGTCAACCTACTCGTCCCCAATCCCATCCAACCTAACCCGAATCCTAATAATAATAAATGAGTTCATCAAACCGACACTCTCAACCTACCTTCATATAGCATTTCCACTGCATAATTGTATGAAATGAATTTACAATCAGGGCAGACAATCGATGCTCAACCTCCACCAGTTATCATTGAACAACTTGATAGTGAGGGTAAAGAATCAGAATTAATTAACAAGGAACCAAAAAAAATTGGTAGAAATCAAGCGCCTCCTGCAAAACAACATCAAGCTGAACCACCCTATCCAGAAAGACTGACTTTGAGTAAATCAAGCCCTCAGGCTGAATTCGACTTATTAGGTGAATTACAGAACTTATTTGTCAAAATTCCCCTGTTACAAGCTATGAAGGATGTACTGATATATGCAAAGACTCTTAGGGAATACTGTTCAAAGAAGCCAACAAAGAAATCCAAAGACCCCCTTACTATTCACATCATGGGAAAATTATCATATTTTATGATGGGAAAGCCAATACTTGTAAAGTATGGAGATCCAGGGAACCCAATTCTGATAGTGCAAATTAATGGGATAAAAATTCCAAATGTGCTGGTAGATCTAGGTGTTGCCATCAACGTTATTACCATTGAAACTATGCATACATTACGTCTTTGTAACTTGAAGTACACACCTACAGTGTTAGAAATCGTAGATCGATCTATAGTAAAACCGGTAGGAAAGTTACAAGATGTAACAATTTCGGTGGATTCATGGCACTATCCCATAGATTTCCTAGTATTACACACGCAATATTCGATCGGCGGCCATCCCCTGATTTTAGGTAGGTCGTGGTTGGCTACTGCAGATGCTTACATTGGGTGCCGTTCAGGGCACATGGTCATTTCAAATGGGCACAACACTAAGAATTTAGTGTTATACCCACTTGCAGAACCAAACCCATCCACAAAACCAGCAGGTAGCAAGAAAATCTTATCCAGGAAGGAACCTGAATCAGAAAATGAGGAATTAAGACCAGTCCTTACTATTGGATAGGCCCTCCAGTTAAAAATGGAATCGGAGGATGATGTAATCACCTCCTTTATGAATGATCCTTGCTCCGTTTCAGAACCAAATCAACAAATCCTAGAATCCATCTTAAGCTGTGAAACACAGGAAACTATTGAAACAGCAGAGGGATCTGAGGAGCTACCCGTAGTTGCACCCCATGGAAGTATCCCAGTGGAATTAGAACCAGGAAAGACCCTGAACATTAACCCAGACCTATCAGAATCCCAGAAGAAACAACTTTTAGATGTCCTTCGGAAACATAAAGAAGCCTTCGCTTGGGATTACTCAGACATGAAGGGGATTCCTGCTAATTTATGTACCCACCATATATATATTAAGGAAGATTACTGTCTTGTGAGACAGCCTCAGAGAAGGATGAACCCTGCATTGAAAAATGTTGTTAAAGAAGAACTTCAAAAATTACTGGACGTAGGTTTTATTTACCCCATTTCAGACAACCAATGGGTTTCTCCATTAGTAATGGTCCCTAAGAAAAATGGTAAATGGCGGATATGCGTGGATTATAGAGAATTAAATAAGGCAACACAAAAAGACCATTTTCCTTTACCATTTATTGACCAAGTTCTGGTTACATTGGCTGGCAAAACGTTTTTATCCTTCCTAAACAAATTTAGTGGGTATAACCAGATCTAGATAGCTCCTGAAGATTAGGACAAAACTACTTTCACATGCCCCTGGGGAACATTCGCATACTGGGTCCTTCTGTTTGGCCTGTGTAATGCACCTGTAACATTCCAGAGTTTTGGGAATCTTCTCTGATTTGGTGGATGATAGTGTTGAAATTTACATGGACGACTTTACTCCATACGGGGATTCATTCGTAGAAGGGTTTAGAAATTTAGAGAAAGTTCTTGAAAGGTGCATTAAGCGTGTGTCTCCTTAAGTACGGTAAAGTGCCATATGATGATGAAGGAAGGAATTGTTTTGGGACATTTGCTGTCAGCTGAAGGAATTCAGATCGACCCAGATAAAATAAAGGTAATTCTGCACTTTTCGATACCCAAAACACCCACGCAGGTACGCAGCTTTATTGGTTGTGTCGGTTATTATAGGTGCTTTATAGAAAATTTTGCTAAAGTAGCAAATCCACTTTTTCAATTGCTAACAGAAGATGCAAATTTTGTGTGGACAGATGAGTGTGATGTAGCCTTCACGAAAATCAAGGAATTGGTCTATAGCACTCTGATCCTTAGAGGGCCAAACTGGGCATTACCATTCCATATTCACACGGATGCTTCCCAGACAGTGGTTGGTGCAGTATTGGGACAACAAGAGGACAGGGTACCATATGCAGTTTACTATGTTAGTAAGAATTTGGCCCTTGTTGAATTAAATTACACAGTGACTGAAAAAGAGTTCCTTGTTGTCATCTATGCCATCAACAAATTCTGGCATTACATTATCGGGTATCCTACCTTTGTACATACTGATCATGCAACTATCAGGTATTTAATGAATAAACCTATTACCCCTGGTCGCATTACAAGATGGCTTTTGCTACTACAAGAATTTGACATTACTATAGTAGATAAACCAGGGAAGGACAATGTGGTTGCTGATTTCCTATCTAGGATAGAAAATGATGGTAAGAATACACCCATTGAAGATAATTTTCCAAATGAACATCTTTTTGCAGTTTCTGCTAACACTCCGTGGTATGCAGATATTTCTAACTATCTTGCTACAGGGAAGATGCCTCGTCATTTGTCATATAAGGATCAGAGGAAGATTATTCATCATAGTACCCGATATTCATGGATGGCAGGGTATCTCTTTCATACAGGGGTTGATCAACATATTCAACATTGTGTGGCAGAGGATGACATCTATGAGATATTAAAGGCCGCCCATGACAGACCCTGTGGAGGACATTTTGCAGATAAGAGAACAGGCCACAAAGTGCTGCAGATGGGATACTACTGGCCTTCCATCTTTCGTGATGCTCGGGATTATGTCCATAGATGTGATAGTTTCCAACGGATGGGACAACCTGGGAAAGCAGATGAAATGCCTCTACAACCCCAGATAGTCCTCGAACCTTTCGAGAAATGGGCCATCGATTTTGTTGGACCTTTCAATCCACCTTCTCATCAGAAATCTCACATCTTGGTCTGCACTGATTATGTGACTAAATGGGTGGAAGCCAGAGCAGTCGCAAGAGCAATAGAGCAAGTAGTGGCAGACTTTCTTTTTGAAGAAATCTTTGCTCGATATGGTACTCCAAGGGAAATTGTGTCAGATGGAGGGGCGCAGTTCACATCTCACATGATAGGGAAGCTGATGTAGAAATACGGGGTTAAACACAGAGTTACAACCTCTTATCATCCCCAGGTGAATGGACAGGTAGAAAGTACAAACAAAATATTGGAAAACATCTTGACAAAAATAGTAGCAAGTCATCGCTGGGACTGGTCACAAAAACTTCCAGAAGCTTTATGGGTGTATAGAACAACATGGCGGAACACAACCGAGTTTTCTCCATTTGAGTTAGTCTGTGGGAAATCCCCCTTGTTTCCAATAGAATTCAAGATCAACATGCTCAGAACAGCTTTAGAAGTAGGCCTAGAATTATCAGAAGTACAGAAACACCGACTGGAACAACTCAATGAGTTGGACAAGATTAGATCAGCAGCTATCCAGAAAACTACTACTGTTCAATAGTAGAGAATGAAATGGCATGATAAATTTATCAAGAGCAAGGTGTTTCACATAGGGGATTGGGCATTACTTTACGACTCCCAGTTTAAAGATTTCAAAGGCAAGCTTCGCACTCATTGGATGGGACCATATGAAGTGGACGCAGTGTTTGACAATGGAACAGTTAGACTAATTACAATAGATGGGAATCATACTTCGTTCTTAGTAAATGGACACCGTCTAAAGCTATACCATCATCCAGCCTCTAGAGATGCCTTCGTCAAACATCTTTCTGATTCATCTGGTTTAATGGTTGTTGGTATAAAGGACACTCTCACTCTGCTCTATTAAAAAAAAAAAAACACTGTTATTACTTACTTGTTTGTATTTTGCAGGAATAACAAAGGAATCTAGTCAAGAGAAATGTAACACTTGGCGCTATTACTCCACCGGTGTTGTTACTCTGTCGATGCTGTTACTCCACTGGTGCTGCTACTCAGTCGTTGTTGTTACTCTGCCACTGTTGTTACTCCACTGGTGTTGTTACTCTGTCGTTGTTGTTACTCCGTTGCTTCTGTTACTCTGCCGCTGCTGTAACTCCGCCGATGTTGTTACTTATCCGTTGTTGTTACTCCGCTGCTGCTGTTACTCCACCGCTGTTGTTACTCCACTGGTGTTGTTACTCCACCGTTGTCATTACTCCATTGTTTCTGTTACTCCACTGGTGTTGTTACTTAGTCGTTTCTATTACTCCGCCGGTGCTGTTACTCTGCTAATGTCGTTACATCGATGGTGCTGTTACTCCGTCACTACTGTTAATCTGTGTTGTTGTTACTCTGCCAGTCATTTTGCTATTACTCCACCACAAGGTAGGTCCCCGGGTACGTCTCCGCTAAGTTTTACGGATTTATATAAAATATTCCAAAAGACACCAATACGTGCTATGGACAGCTGTAATTAAGTTGGAGGGGGGGGGGGGGGGGGGGGGGGTCCCGTCATAATAAACGATGCCGTACCAAAAAAAATGCATTCGTATCACATGATTCACACCGAAAAAAATCTAATGATTACGGCGATTTCATAATCACGACCCCAACACATTGGAATTCATATTCGTACGCAAAAAGTTATAACTGGTCACTTCCCCAACACGCCGCATTGAACCATTGAAAACATCCAACCGTACTGCCATAACTCACCATCATTCTCTGAGATTTCTTCAGACGTACCAGTACTATTACCATCCTTTTTCCCGAGGCGACCATGACGTTATTACTGTTACCAACGGTTTGGGTCCCTGTCATTTTCCCCTACCAGCTAACTGTATTCGTCGTGTTGATCCCGCCTCTACAGCGATGGGTGGATGGTCTGTGCGGCATGAGCCAGAAGACACAACAAGAGTTCGAAACAGTTAGGAAGTATGGCAGGTCTTTGAAAATGTAGGTTGGGATGTCTACTTTGACAGGTTGAGGGGGTCCAATGAGGCAATTGTGGTGGAATTCGCACTCAATCTGGAAGAAGAAAGTTCTCGGGTCCGTGGGATAGAAGTCCCTGTTACAGAGGAAGCCATTGCAGAAGTTAGCGGGCTCCCTCAATATGGACAGAGATGGTTTTCAAGGAGAACTTCCCTCCCGGATTTTCCTAAAGCCTTTTTGCAGGCAGGAGAAAGCATTGCTCAGAAGGGGCGAGGATACGACTGAAACTCGTTATCGCATCCATGGGGAGAGGTAGCAGAGTTTGTAATAAAGTATATAACTTGTGAGGGGAGGTACTCCACTATGTTCAAATATCATCTCCGGATATTAGCTCACCTGTGATTCCCCCAAGTAGAGGCCTTCTCATTAAATTTGCCTTATTTCCTACTAAGGAGTCTTCAGCTAATGGCTCAGTCTGCTCAACAGTCGCGACAGGTGATGGCGGTCATTACCCACCACGGGCTAGTCCAGCTACTAGTGATGAATGCAATTAGATGGATTCCAATTCCGTGGGAGCTATTTCGGGATTCCACAGAGGAAGAGATAGCAGCCACTGTGGCCGCCAGAGAAGATGAACCAGAAGCAATGGAGGAAGAATATGGAGAAGGAGATTACTATGTTGACCAAAAGGAGCCGAAGGAGATCGAAATGGGATTCAAAGAACTTGAAGAAGAGGTTGCTCCTCAAGAGCAAGCCACAACTGCGGAACCGATGGAAGATGGAGGAGTCGATATAGAAAGGCCCACTAGTACCACGGTTGAGGTTGTTCCACAAGAACTAGCCTTGATTGTGGAGCTAGCAGAGCAAATCGACAACACGACAACAACAGAGGAGGTACCACAATAGGCAAGGATGGGAGAATTGGTTGATATTGTGGCCGAAGGTACCCCACAAGAACTTCCCACCACCGTGGAACCAATGGAGGAAGACAGCCCGAATGAAGAAGAGGTCATGGCCGCCCCGACCATAGAACCAATGGAGGAGGATGAACCGAGACAAGAAGAGCTCGAAGTTGGAAGAACCATGGAAACTACGGAGGAAGTTCTAGGAGAACTAGGGCATGAGGCTGGCGCTACTCCACAAGAACCAGTGTCAACCTCAGGACCAAACACTGTACAAGCAAGGAACGTAACCCAGAACAGAATTTTCAAAGGCCAGAATGAAGATCCCTGCCAGTTTTCCTTTTTCTCTTCTATCCCAAGAGGAGCGAGGGTATCTCGTTCCCCCCAGTGCACAGAAGAAGATATCACCGTTCCTCCTGCTTTGAAATTTGATGAGTCAACTAGAAGAAGAAATGCCAGAGGATTGTTGACTGTGGACTCCCAACAGGACCCTTTTGAAGGACAGCTCGGAGAAAAGGAGCCTGAAACATCACAAAGACCACAACCGGGTGGGATAGATGCTGCCTAGACGACAAGCATCTCGGAGCCTGAAAGAGAAGAAGAGGCAGATATCCTTGAGGCAGGGGAACCTGGAGGGGTTCCAGTAGAAATATTAACGGGTGATCATCTCACAAGGGCACCACCGGTCATAGTGATCACACAACAAAAGGAAGTAGTTGTTGGCGAAGAGGAGGGACCAAGCGAAGCGGTCCTGATGAATGAGCCAGTGGTAAGGCCGGGCGAGAAGGCCGTAAAACAAGAAATAATTGAGGAAGAACGAGCAATGGAAGGAAACCCGGCAGTCAACATAGTAGAAGCTTTCCCGGGGGATTTACCTCCAGCTAAACCAGTTGCAGAAGCTGAAGAGGTTTTGGTTAAGCAAGAATGGGTGGAGTTGTGCGAACAACGAAGACTACCTGTCTGACAAAAATACCAGTTGTAATTCAGAGAAACAATGCGGCTCAAGACAGAGGTTAGGAAGTTGAGAAAACAAGTATATAAATTGCAGAAGCAGGTGAAGAAATACAAGCGGCGGGCCAAAAAGTTCCAAGCCACAGTAGTTGAAGCAGGGACTCAGGTGGACCAGATAGCCACAACTTCTACTACCACTCAAACAGACTCGGTCGAGCAACTGTTTGAAGACCGTGAATATGCCCTAACAACCGAAGTGCAGACTTGGAAATCCACTGCAGCACGGTATCAAAGCGAGGTAAAAAGAACTCAGGAACAAGCCTCCACAACCATTTTTGAATATGTGGAGTGTATAGATGTCATTAGGTTGAGGCATGCGAAGCAACAACTCAAGATGGAGCAGCTGGAAGGGCAAGTGGCAGAATTGAAAGCTGATAAGGAGCAGATGTTTAACTTAGCACAAGAGGTGATGGCATGTCATTCCCCTGCTTCTTGTTATTCTTTATTCTTGCATGAACATTTTCTTTTATTCTGCATGGAGAGCATTAAGAACGAAATCAATTATGAAATAGAGGATGGTGTACAATTCCTTTGCATATTGAGGAGCCATGATTTGCCAACTCAGCATTTGATGTGTGAGTTTTACATGCATGGGTATCTATTGTACACGGATAGAGGATTCAACCCGATCCCATATGTGGGAGACATTCATCTAAGGGCTCTCACCTCTTACACTTTTAATCAGATCAGTTGGCAGAAGGATTTTAATACATTTGAGTCCAATTAGGTTACAAAGCCTTTTATATTTAGAGGATAACATGAAAGGTCAATAACCATGTTCAATAAACACAGCACCTTTTTGGGAATTGTGGGAAACAAGGAAAGAATGCTAAGAACACAAAAATGGTGCCTTGATCTTTGTGTAAAACAATTAGTCACATTTCAAGATGAAGCCCTTGATTGCTCTCAGAAAAGATGGATGATGTCACCTACATCTGTCCGGAATAGGGAACCGTTTGGAGCACTGAATTTTGCAGGAGCGCTCAATGGAGTGTCAAGGTATGTGGCATGCCTCCAAACATGTGGGGTCCAGTGGATGGGGATCCGGTTCCAGTTCCCCACCATATGGTTGCCACTGGAAAATTACACCCCAGCATATAATGTTCCGGGTGACTGGTAGAAGGAAATCCTCCTCTCAAAAGGTTTTAAGGTTCCAGGGACAAACATGGCCGAAGAGTATGATCTCGCTCAGCTCCAGGAAGCCAGCAGTCTTCATAACCTAGACCTGCGGAGGCGACGAGCTGCATGAGGACATGAAGAAGGCTAGCTGGGGGGAGATGTTGGGCACCAAATCGGGTTATCTTTCTGTTGCATTTCCATCCCTCTTTGTCCTTTTTTCACCTATTCATTTGTATTTACATGCTAAATCCACAAGGTAATTACCCCTTTCGTGTCTATTGGAATATTTTATTAATGAAGTAAAGTCGTGGGGTTTTCCTATTCACAGCACTAGAATGCATGTTTGACCGCAACTTCTGGAGAACAGGTACCGGTCTTTCAGCGTCCTACAACAGATCTGCAATTCACAGCAATGACTAGCCATAAGGAAGCCATGTAGCTAGAGTCGCAGATGTCTCTGAACCATTCTTGGACCATTCTCTGATCTTGTTCATCCGGTGCTGGTGCCGTTCTGAACCGATGTATATTTATGGGTATATGGTTACCAGGTTTTGGGGAAGGATGTTGTACTCCTTCGCTTTGTATAAAAGACAGGTTATTCATGTAGAGGGGAGACTCCCCATCGAGTTGCTGCGTAGGAACCGGATCCCTAGAGCAGGCCCAACTCTCTGATCAGGTGCTGCGTAGTTCCTATGTGTGTCATTTATAATTTCATGGTTGTTGTTGCAAATTGTTATTTCTTGTAATTGCTTTTCTTGAGTATTGCAGTTAATTTCAGTTTTTGCGACAATGCTTTGAGTATGTGTTAACACCCAGGTTGTTCCCTATGAATCCCAAGGGAATACGGCCGGGGTAACCACTAACTAATCTTTGGATTACCGTGCCTAGCCACACTGTAATCAGAGAGGGCTCTCTCTTTATAATTTGTCTCTGTTTGGTGGAGATTTTAGGCTAGTTATGAAATGATGGTATTTAGTTTTGTGATTTGGTTGAGGGATATCTTTCTGTACTTGAAGTGTGCAATCTGCAGATGAGTTTATTTCATTGGGCAATGGAGTCTGTGGCTATAAGTGTTTGGAAACCTTGAGATGATTTACTGAAATTACAGGGCCATTTAAATACTTCATATAACAAAGTTAGATTATGATGGTGACATGTGAACAACCAGTGAAAAGCATTCAAGAATTTTCCACTAAGCTGGGTTGTGGGAAGGAGATAGATGCCTCAGGGGCAAACTTGAATTCCTAAGAATATTTATCACAATGAGAGATATAGCTTGAAAGTGTAGCAATTAAGAATTACACCTTATTTACTCTATCTGAAGAAAACATTGATAACAGCTTAGATTGAGTTCAGGGTAATCTGTGATTAAATCCTGGAACCATTCTTTTACTTTGCCATTAAGTGTAAAAACTCATAAACATGAAAGAAAATGATAGACTAGAAAACATATAACACAAAGGTTAAAAGAAGACTTATTGTGCTATGAAATATGCAGGAATCCTGTAACAATCAGCCAGCCACCACAGTGCATCAAGGAACACAGAGCTTTGGAAATTCCATCCACCTTTTGTATTATTTCTCTGAGAGTTGTATAGCAACAGAAGTCTAGAAAGGAAATCAACAACAACCCTTGCAAACTCATGCGAAGGGGACTTTATAGAAATGTTTATACAAAATATCTCAGGCATTGAGTCATCTGAGAGAGAAATATCTTCATTACTTCGTATAGAAAAGTAGAAAAGAAGTTATTACAGCTTTGAATGCAGTATAACTGCTCTTTAAGTCTGTCAGAGGATATTTTGACCTTTGGAGGTCACTGAGTCGGTTGGAACGCTTGGCTTTAATGCTGGAAAATGTGCCTTTACGTTTGTTGCGCTGTATCTTCTCGGCCCTGCCACCTGTGACTGTGTTTGCTGCTGTGGTGACCAAATAGCCCTGCTGAGTTGGCTCAGCCTTTCATCCTTCCTTTGTATGCTTATCTACCAAAATTTTCCGTGTGTATGATCACTTATAAATTTGACAAAACATAACATTACAGGTTCTGGCTTGATAATATCAGCTGTGTCAATCTGTTCCAGACTTCCTGTGTGGGCAATTGGTGCTTCACAATTGCCTCTATGGTTTCATCTGCTTCTGTATATTTATAGAAATTTGGAGGCACATCGAACAGATGATTGATCTCGTTCATGATGAAAAACAGGTTTTCCACCCTATTATATAGAGTCTGCCCTGATGCTGCTGAAGTGCTGGGTTGTCCTGCAATTTGACTTGCAGCAAAGGCATTGACCCTTTTAGCATAGTTTTCATGGGTAAGCAGTCTTCCCACACTGCTTAGTAGGCTGGGGAGGCCTCTGTTTTGCAATACCTGAAACCTGTCCATGAACTTGTTGATTTCGGTCTGCATATCTTGAGTTCTCCTTTCTAATGTTCCAACCAGGTTTCTTAATGTCAGGACCCTTTTAACCATTGAGATTGTCTCAGTCCTGTGAGCAATTCCCATGGTGGTCAGTTGAGAGCTTGTCCTGTTATTTAATATGTTGATCATCCTACTGGCAGCATCAGGCATGTTGCCAAGGCTTGCTCTTGCTCTGTGTATCTCCCTATTTGCCTTTGTAATGAGCACTGACCGCTCATCTATGGTCTCAATGAATTGCCACTGATCAGTAATGGACTGGCCAATATTGTCCCACAGGACTGTTTTGAGCTCTGCTGTCACCTTATCTAGTGTGAGCTCTTTCTCAAGCTCAGTTATTCTCTTTTTGAGAGCTTTTATATCTCTTTCCTTCTCAGCCACATTCTGTTTGCTCTTATCATATCTTTCATTTACTTTAGCCAAAGATTCTTTGGCTTGATTAAGCTCTAACATTTGAGCTTCCAGGACTTGAATTTCATTTTGAAGCTTCTGCATATCCAGACTATGAGTCTGCTCTGTTGTTGGTGCAGCTGTCGATGTAGTTGGTGCTGTAGGTTCTGTTTGCTGAGGAGGAGGAGCAGTAGTTGGAGCAGCTTCCTCAAGGTTGATTACTTCAGGAGGAGGCTTGGAGGTTTGCCCTTCTTCTCTTTGTTTCAAGGCTGCCTGTAGTGCTGCTTTTGCAGCCTCCGATTCTCCCAGCTTTTCCTGAGTTTGGATTAGCTGCTTGTACAGAGATATCAACAAGGTTGTGGCCTCTTGATCATGTCTTTGCTGGGCAACATCATCTGTTTGAGGGTGAATTGAGGCTGGGAGTTTGATCTTTCTCCTCAAAGCTGCCTGTCTGCATCCCTCAATTTTAATATCTCTTGTATGCCCTTGATGTCTTTGGGATCATGCCCAATCTCTATGATGATGTCCTCTAAGGACCTTATTCTATTGTCCTTTGCCTGGGATGATGCTCTCTCCAACTCTAGCTGAGAGGTTGTATTGTTAAGGCTATTTTGTAGCCTGTAGTTATCCAATGTTTGGTCTGCCAAGGAAGCATAGACCATCTCACCCATTTGCTTATGTAGTTCTATCTTGTCCATTGGGTGGATATCCTTGGCAAGGACTTCCAGGTTAGTCCTCAAGTAGTCAGAGGCAGATTGGGGCTGCACTGCTGTTGGCATAAAATGACTCATGATCATTTTGCCTTCCTGCACATCATATGCAGACATGAGTCTTTGTTGATTGGTGGGAGCCATGTTTAACAGATGGTTATATAGCTGTATCTTGATGGGCTCATTTCTCCTCTTAATGTCGATGAACTGCTGTTTAATGCTGGGTCCACCTTCTCTTTGCTGATTTGAGGAACTCACTTCTCCTCCCATTGCTCTATCCTGTTCCTGTTGAAAGGAACTTGCTGATGCTTCCCTGCTGGGTGGGACCATACCAAAAGACTGTCCTATTGGCATTTCTTCCTCTGAGAAGGGATTGATTCTCTGTCTTTTCACCCCATGAGTTGTTGATGTTGTAAGGGGAGTCTCTCTATCCCTTTTCCTGCTTGTATCCTCCTTTTGTGGAGTTTGGAGGATTGATGCCTCAGCTGAAGTTTCTTGCCTTGGAGGCACAGTTTGTTCAGTGGATTTAGGGGCTTCCACTGTTTGCTCTTGCTGGACAGGCTGTTCCTGCCTTTGTTCTTCCTGTTGTTGCTGTTCTTCTTGCTGCTGCACTTCTCCCTGCTGCTCCATCTCTTCTTGTTGCTGCACTAGTGTTTCCATTTGCTCTTCAGTCATAGGAGGTGGCTATTCCACCTGCTTTTCTTTGCCTTTGCTGGATGTCTGTGGAGTATTCATGGCAGCTTGCTGATGTGTTGTTGAGGATGAGGCAGCTGCTCCAAGTTGTCTTTTATATGAGAGGGGGACCTGTCCACAAGTTTCTAAGTCAGCTTCTTTTTGAATATTTCTAGCCTCTCTTTCTAGCAGCTCTTCACTAGTAATTTCCTCTTCTAGGGTACCCTTTTCCCAGCTCAATGCATTGGCATACTGCTCAATCTCAGGCAGCCTCATATGTGAATAGGTACCCAATTTGTACCTTATCCTCCTGAGGGAAACAAAATGATTGGGGTCATAGGGTATCCACTCAAAACTAGTTTGCAGTTTGAGGGCCTCTAGGATACTATTCGCCTCTTTACATCCCTCCTCTTTTTTGTTATATAGGAAAGGGCCCAGCTGGCTCCTTACCTTCAAATGCGCCTTCTTGTTCTTACTTTGGAAGTGGAGGTAGTCGGCATTCCCAAATTGCCTGAAATATTCTAGGGCAAAAAGTCTCATAGGGACATACCTTGGCAGCCTATAAGGCTTCAACTCACAGCCATATACTCTGATGACTGTGTGGTCTTGGTAAAAGTACCAATTACCAATACTGTAGGTTTTGTTTAGATGGAGAATTCTCCTCATGTCATCAGTTAACCTTGGAGGAGAAACACCATACAATAATGTCATAGCTGGATGAATGAACAAGTCTATGAACTCACAGTATGTGTATGGTGATACAGAGGTGCAATGAAAAACAGAGGTCCAAAACACAACTGACCTTGGATTTCCCTGGGCATTAACTTGCTTCAGGGGAATGAGGAAACTGCCTGGTTGATAAAACAAGAATAGATGGTAAATATACGAAGTGTATCTGAACAGTCTTTCCCTTTGCAGATTCATTAGCTGGTCATGGATCCTATCTGCAATATATGTGGCATAGTCATAATGTACAGCTGGAGGCTTTCCAGGAGAGAATATAGACAGCATTGCCATTATACTATCATCCACATCCTCCACTCCCTTGAACCCTAGGACATAGCTGATCAAATCCACTAGCATTCTGCCCAATTCATTTAAGTATGCATATCCAATAGGAGGAGTTCTGATGGCTTCAGAGCCTGATTGTACAAACAACTGGTTGATTTTGATGATCTGGTCATTTGACAACTTAGTCCCCTTCTTTATCAAGTTCTACATGTAGAGGGGGGTCAATGGTTTTGCAGTGTGGAAATGCAGCATCTCATTTATGCTCTCTGGGGTGATATGGAACAGAATTGAGCATGTGGGGCTGAGGACAACTCTTTGGCATGGATCATAGCACTCCTGGCATCTGTGGATCAATTCTGGCATAGGATTTACCTGGGGGAGGTTGTAGATGGGCAAGTTTGAGTCCCAAATCCCTAGGATATCAGCTCCACTAAGGTGCTGGGCTTTCAACTCATTTAGCAACTGAATATTATATTTAGAGCCTATTGGAAACCAATATAACATTTGATAATCCATATCTCCCAGAGCTTTCCATTCTAACTCCCTGTGAGGGGTATTGAGAGGCTTGATGTTCAGTGCAATTGGAGTTTCCATGGTCTATTAAGCTTCTGACTTGCAGGTGAACTGGTTGAAGTAAGCAGAACAACACAGAGGTGATTCCTTGCAATGAAAGTGTGAATTTCAGGGACCAGAGGGTGAATTGAGCACACAGCAATTGAAATACTGTTTAACAGATTGATAGAGACAAAATAGCAGGGCTGACCAGAACTTTTCTATGGTGAATTTAGCCAGCAGAGGTTTCTAGCTCACGGTTGCGCGAGCTACCTGTGAATTCAGGTTGTTTCAGTCGACTGCAGGTTTTATAAACCGTTCGTTGTCTTGCCAGAGGGAAATAGGTGCAGGTTACTGGATACTAGACGGTGAATTCAGTGTTTTAACACTCCCTTAACAGTTTGTTCGAAGAAATTTGGATAAAAACCAGGTGCAAAGAATAATTTCGAAAAATACCTCGCGGATTGTCACTAATAGTTGCAAATGCAGGTACGGCGGAGGCGCCCGTGGTTTCAGAGTTGGACGTGCAGGTTGGCGCTGGTATGGTCGTCAAATTCATGCAGCAACAACGACAGTCTCTTTCGGCAAAAGTAGAAAAAACACGAAATTTTGGCTTAAAATAGATTTTTGGCAATATTGGCGCGCTTTTGGGATGACGTCAGCATGACGTCATCAGGTGGGGTCAGAGTCGGATGACGTCAGCATGACGTCACCGGGTGATGTGGCAGGCCCTGGTTGGTCCACGGATATGCTGAGGTGGCGGACATGTCAGCGAAGGGACGGACGAATGAGGTGATGCGACGGCGGGGTGGCGGCGACGTGGCTCTGACGTGGGCATGACATGGGACCAGCAAACCGGGCGGTAAGTGCAATAGTGGTTACGGTTTTCTCGGACCGCTTACGATACGGCCCCGGTTTTGTCAGAGGCCGCGCCAAGAGCCTTGAGAGGGTGACGCGTGGCCGAGGACTGACGTAACCCTTCGTCATTTTCTCGGGCGCTAACTGTCAGGCGCAGGGGCCGCTCCGATATCAACGAGGGCCGTCGGATCACATGGGTCTGATCCGACGGTTGACGGAAGGGCGATGTGATCGAACAATACGGAGGGGGAGCGGGTTTAATTTATTATTTGTTTTGAAAGCTGCGCCCGGCGGAAAACATTAGGATATGGGTTTTTGTAAAGTTTTTTCAATGTATTTTGGAAAATCAAACATATGCGCCGAAACTTTGGATAAGCGGCATAATGTGGGTTTTTTGGGTTTTTTCACAATTTCAAGGGGTTTATGGGTAAGAGGGGGTTTTTATAAGGTTTTTTCTTTACAAACAAAGGCTTAATGGGTGGAATGACTTCAAAGAAGGGAGAGGGGTGATGTTTAGGTTCATCAAAGTGACCAGATCCCAATTTGATCCCTGACAGAGGATTTATTGGCTATAATGCCAAGGGGAGGGATATTTATACAAAATTTGGGGTTTATACACCATGGTGTTAATACTAGTAGAGGAAGGGTAACATAGGGGAATTACATAGTAGAGTTAGAGTAAATATGGGGGAAAATGTGAATGAGGGGGAAAATCACTAAGTTTATTTGAGACTTACTTAGTTTAGGGGGTAGATCAAAATGAAAAGAGTTTTAGACAAGAAATGTGGCTTCTAAAAAGATTAAGAACCACCATGAAACCATAATCTCTTCCATGAATCTCAGCTGATGAGGGTGTGTTAGTAATGAAATGGAAAGGGGAAGAAGGGAGGTTAGACATGCTTCTTGCTTGCTGCAACTTGATGAAGAATGACACCTTCTCAATTCATTGATTTTGCTTTGGTAAACAAAGTTAGCACACATGCAACTTATAAGAAATGACCTTTCTGCAACCCCAACTGCCTACCCATCTATTTGCCTAGCATTTTTTATTTCTTCTTGGAGGGTGCACTTGGACTTGCAGACCCTTACTAGCCTTTTCTTTTCTTTGGCTTTTTCTTTTGTTTTTCTATCTACTTCTACCTTTATTTCTTCCAAGGTCCCAGATTAAGCTATTGGGAGCCCTTTTTTTTTTCTCTACCTAAACTACTTGTCTGCCAAGATTAAACAGTTTGGACAGACTCCTTTCTCTATTCTACAACTAAAAATTTAAAACATGACATGATCCAGATTAGACTGTTGGACCATCCATCAAAATTTGGGTCCATACCAAGCTATAAGCGCAGATTGGATTCTCTTGGAAATATGTGATCTTTGAATCATCAAAGCAGAGCATATTTGGACTTTTTCATAGCCAATCATGAAATATGAAACCTATTGGTATAGGTAGCTAACAGTGGCTCCACATGGGGATGGTGTTTCATTTGAAAGACCAAGAACAGCAGGTCAGTTTGCCTTGCTCCTTGACTGCTCTTGCCAACCTTGAAGTTTGATGCTTTAAAAAATGCCAAAATTGTGTGCTTATCTTCTTGGTAGACTTGTGATTCCTTTCACCTTTCGCTGGCAATTTTAATAAAACTTTGAGAAATTGCATTTTTTACATGTTGACAGAAAATAATATGTACATCTGGATATGTACAAGGGAGGACTCAGGCTGCACTTATGGGTGATATTCAAAATAGTGCTTCAGCATCCTGCCATTCACAGGACCCTCATCCAAATCAGTTTCATTGAGACTCTTAAGGAAATAAGTGTTGTTTCCTTGTACTGCTTGGACAACAAATGGTCCTCTCCAAAGGGAATCAAATTTTCCATGTTTTCCCTTGTCCTCTCTTTTTGAATCCCACTTGAGGACTTTGTCACCAATGTTGAAATCTTCTGCCTTAGTTCTTCTATCAAAGGACTTCTTTAATTTTTCTTGTAGAACTTGGGCTCTGCTGAAAACTTGGTCTCTAGTTTGCTGTAAACATATGATGTGATTGATTCTTCTTTGCATATCATTTGGTTCAGCTTGGCTTTCTTGAAGAAGTTTCATAACAAGCACTCCTAGTGATGAAGGAAATTTGGCCTCTAATCCATAAACCAACTCATATGGGCTGGTCCCAATTGATATTTTGGTTGTTAGTCTATCTGCCCATAGGGCATTCACAAGCTTCTTATGCCAATTCTTTTTGTTCTCTTCTAGTACTTTCTTTATGATGTTTACCAGACTTTTATTTGATGACTCTGCAAGGCCATTTCCTTGGGGATAGTATGCAGTAGAATGGCCCAAGGTGATGTGAAATTTATGGCAGAAGTTCACCATTTTCTTGGATCTGAAAGCAGCAGCATTGTCTGTTATTATTTTGTCAGGACAGCCAAATCTAGCCAATATGTTGTTCTCCAAGAACTGAATGATAGTGGAATCATTTGCTTGTCTGCATGGAACAGCTTCAATCCACTTAGTGAAGTAGTCTGTGGCTGTTAATATCCATCTATGTTGGCCTGAAGATGAGGGATGAATTTCCCCAATGAAATCCAAGCCCCATTGTTGAAAAGGTCTCTCTGTTGCGATAGGCCTTAAGGGAAGTGGCAGCAACTGTCTCTTTCCCTCAAACACTTGACATTTATGACATGAGGTGGTGAATTTCTTGACATCAGAGAACATGGTCGGCCAGTAGTACCCAGCCCTTAGTATTTTATCCACAGTGGACTTCCAGTACAAGTGTCCACCACAGTCACCTGCATGAAATTCCTTTATGATATTGTCAGTTTCATTCTCGATTAGGCAGTTTAGCAATATTCCTTCATGGTTTCTCCACAATAAATTTCCATCCATAACACAAAATTTAGAAGCTTTCATTTTTAAAAACCTACATTTAGTTCTGGACAATCCTGGGGGAGCACACAGGTTTTGCAATACATAGCATATATCAGAGTACCAAGGGGATTGTTCAAAGGCTACATTGATCTTTGGAGTCGCCAGCTCCGATTCACTGTCCAGCTGGTTGATGTCCAAGGCTTGGAAATTTGCTTCTGTCATTAATTTGGCCAAGCCTTGCCCTTTTATTAGTTTTGTAGGTTTTATTTCAATATCAAATTCCAAGATGTTGGCAATCCACTTTCCTCTTCTGCCTTCTAAATTTTCTTGGGTGAGAATGTCTTTGACAATAGGACTTGGCACATATGCTATAACATGGGAATAAAGGATATAAATCCTAAAGTCTTTAATGGCTTTGACCAAAGCATAAGCTTGCTTTTCCATGATTTGATACTTTAAAGGTGCATCTCTAAGAACTTTGCTAAAGAAAGCAATTGGCTTCTCATTTCCTTGGTCATCTTTTTGCAATAAAACAGCAGCAATAGTATGCTGGGAGGCAAAAGAGAAAATGATAAATTCTCTGTCAAACTGAGGATTGGTCAACACTGGTGTTTGGGTAAGGGCCAGTTTTAGACTTTCAAAGGCTTGATTGGCTTCAACAGTCCACTTGACTTTTGAATCCTTTTTTAGCATGTTATTTAATAATCTGATTAGTTCTGCTAAGTTTGGGATAAACCTCCTCAAGAAATTGATTTTTCCCAAGAATCCTTGCAACTCTTTGACATTTCTTGGGTGGGGCATTTGTAGGATAGCCTGTATCCTATCTGGGTCAATTCTAATGCCATCTTTAGAAATGATGTGGCCCAACAGCTTGCCTTCCTCTAAACCAAACAGGGATTTCTTGGGATTCAAGGAAATTCCATATTTTCTGCATTTTAGGAAGATCTGTCTCAAATGTTTTATATGTTCTTGGTATGATTTTGAGAAAGGTGTAAGGTCATCTAGGTAAATGACTAAAAAGTCATGAATCTCCTTGGCAAAAGCAATATCCATTGCTCTTTGAAATGTTGCCCCTGCATTTTTCAATCCAAAAGGCATCTTTACATATTTGAAAGTTCCCCATGTGGTTGTAAATGCAGTTTTGTCTTGATCATCAGGGTGCACCAGGATTTGATTGAAGCCTGAAAATCCATCCAGTAATGAGATCCTTGAGGCCCCTACCACTCTTTGGAGAATGTGATCCATCTTGGGTAAGGGATAGTTGTCTTTGAGGGATACTTGGTTCAGATTCCTTAAGTCCACACACAGCCTAATTTCACCAGTCTTCTTTCTTGTAGGGACTAAGTTGGAGATCCATTCAGAGAATCTGATTGGTGCTATGATGCCTGCCTTAAACATTTTCTGTACTTCTTGTTCCATTGCTGGGAGAAGCATAGGATTGATTCTCCTCAATTTTTGTTTAAAGGGTTTCTGATCAGGCTTGAGAGGGATTGTATGCTGGATTACAGAGGTGTCATAGGACTTTAGGTCCTCATAACTCCATGCAAAAACATCCTGGAACTCTTTAAAGAGGTCAATGTATTTAGGCTTTTGATCAGGAGGTAAAGATGCAGACAATTTAATTATTTTGGGTTTGTCCATTGTACCTATGTTGCATTCTTCAATGGCTGCATTTAGGGGCTGCATTTTTGGTTTTCTGGGGATATCATTTGAATCAAATATGTCCTCTAGTGGAGTTAGGCCTGTTGGTAGAAAATTGTCTTTCAGCTCTATGATTTCAGTTTCAGCATTGGCCACTTCCTCACAATTGGTTGATTTAATTTGCTGAATGTTGTCCTTATTGAAAATAGTTGGATTTAGCATTTGTTTTGCTGTTCTAGGTGATATTGGGTGAGTAATCTGTTGAAACTGTATTTGTGATGGACTTGCTCCATCAAGTATTTGTGATTGACTTGCTGTATCAAGTATTTGTGATTGACTTGTTGTATCAAGTATTTGTGATTGACTTGCTGTGTCAGTGTCAATATTTAATCCTGCAAATTCATGTTGCAGGGTTAAAAAATGGTTTATTTGCTTGTCATCCTCAAATACTTGCCAATCATTAACATTGTTTGGAATGGAGGGTCTGTGTTTTACCTCAGCTGTAAAACAATGATGGGGCTCAAAAGGAAGCTTGCAGGTACTTGCAAAGGTGGCCAAACTATGAGCGTGCAGATTGTGGGTTCTAGGAATTTTAGTGATTTGGAATTCAGAGAAAAAGTTCAGTATCTCAGCAACAGCAGACCTATAAGTCCTTAGTCTTTTGTCATTGGTGACAAAATTTCCCTTCACTTGTTGGATAACTAAATCTGAATCACCCATGATTGAAACCCTGGCAGCTTGTAAGAACTTTACTAACTTGAGGCCTAGTAAAAGAGCTTCATATTCTGCCATGTTATTAGTACATCTGAAGTTCAATCTATAGGCTCTGCCTTCTGCATGACTATTTTCTTTATTGTGTACCCAAACTCCAGCTCCTGCCCCTAACTTGTTGACTGAGCCATCAAATTCGAGGAACCATAGAATATCCTGTTGGGAAGGAGATTTAATGATTTGTTCATGGGCTGGCAATGTGAGTAGAAGTTGTGGTTTTTCCTTTAGCTTGTCTTCTAGGACAGTTTCATCCTTTGATTGGATATGCTTGGTATTTGGAACAACAGCAGTATCTAGTGTTTGATTGACTGTTGTTTCATGGGTAGTATTTCTTTCATTTGAATCTTCCTCCTATATGAGTATCTTGGTTTCAACCTTACCTTTTGAGGGAGTTGTGCTGTCATTGAAGAGAATGTATGAGTCTATGTCTGAATGGACAGCATATATGGGAAAGTTTTGAGGCTTTTCTTCACTGCTGACCATATATTTCATGAGTGTTTCTCTGTACAGTCTTTTTGGTTGCCCAAAAACAGAGATGGTGGCATATGACATGTCTAATTGTAGGGAACCTTGGAGTTTAGCTCCCCATGATCTTGATAACAGCATCCCATACTTAGGTGGGATATCAGCAACTACCACATCCATTAGGATTGTTTTGTTTGGGTATTGAACCAGAGACACACATAAATCTTTTATGAGACCTAGACACTTGACTTGGCTGGAGTCAAAGGAAAACAGGTCCTTGTATGGTCTTGTTATGTTTAGATTCAATCTTTCCATGACTGCTTTTGGCATGAGATTGTGAGAGGCACCTGAGTCAAACATTGCATTATGTAATATTTTATCATGAATATGTAAACTGACATAGAAAGGTAATACCCCTGTGACTACCATTCTTCCATCCACTTCTGGGCCAAACAGGAGTTCTGGGGTGTCATCCAGCACATTGACATCATCTTTGTTGCTAGTGAGTTGAAGGGACTTCTTAATTTTTAGTTTATAGATGTCATGCTTGGCTAGTTCTGAGAGAGGGATTGCTATTTTTAGTTTGCCAATTTCAGTTTCTAGGTCGAAAGGTTTTTCAGATTGGGTCTTGGGGTTATGGATAACAGTCCTTTCCTTGTTCATTAAATCTTCTTCCTGATTGTTATCTTGACTTTGGGACTTGCCTCTTTTACTCATCTCTTGGGGAGTAACATTCAGATTAGACTGAGAAGGTGAAGTGGCCACAGGCTGCTGTTTTAAGGACAGTGGTTCAGTGACCTCTTCAATAATCACTTCTTCTGTAGGTGAATTTGTTTTGTCATTAGGCTCTGTGACTATGACTCTTTCAGGCTGCTGATTATCCTTTATCTTTTCAGGCTGGTTTACATTCACAGTTCTACTCCTAAGCTTGTATTGTTTATGGACTTCATAAACAGCAGTGTCATAGCCTTGTTTAAAGTCAAAGGATTCACCTGATTTAGTTTGGAACGGTTTGATTTCATCATCCTCATGATCTTCTTGTGTTAAGAAAACTTGACTTTCACCATCTAGACCCATTAAATTAATCTCAGGATCTTCATTGGGTTCTGTTGATGTGGAAGTTTCTGCATAATTTTCTTGGAAAGGGGGTCTTATGTCTTGGTCATTACTGGTCTTGCCAACATTTGGGTTTTGAGTTCTCCTAAAATTTGGATTCCTAGGAGGGTTGTTTTGTGGTGGTTCCCATGATGATTTTCTTTCAACCGATTCCACTCTATCACCCAATCTTTTCATTCCAGTGAGAATTTCATCTAGCTTTTGATCAAAGGCAGAGGGTTCCTCTTTGAAAGCAGTCCTCTTTTCCAACCTTGCCCTGTTTCTTTTGGCAATTAGGTTGGCTTCCACTGTAACAGCAACTCTTTGGGCCTCTGCAAGGGATTGAGGATCTCTTTCCTTCAACTGATAGGCCATGTCAGGGTCAAAACCATCAGGGAATTTGTACAAGGCTAAATCAGGAGGAGGTCTTAAATTTTGTGGGATCGCGTTATATACATTGTTAAATCTTGCACAATACTCCAAAACAGTCTCTTGGGGACCTCTTTTGATAGTGTCATATTCCCCAAGTATGTGCAGAGGATCTTTCTTCTTCTCCCATCTACTAGTAAAGGCTTGATACAGTTCATCAGGAGTTGTAATGGAGTTTGCATTCAGGGATCTAAACCAAGTTCTTACATCCCCAGTTAGGCTTTGAACAAACATCCTCATTCTGACACTGTCATCATCTATTTCATAGGTCTCAAAATGGTCTTGCATCCTCTTAGCATGCTGGACAGCTGTCAGAGGGCCATTGGAGTCAAAATATGAGATTTTGGTTTGGTAATCTTGGGGTAGAGCTGCAGCATTAGCTGGTATCTGCAAGGGTGCATATCTGTTAGCCATATTTACAGGGTTTAGAGGATTAACAGGGGCAGCTGGGATAATAGGAACAGTGGGTACCACAGGGGTGACAAGTAAGGGTGAACCTAGAGTGTTGGTCAACGGGATATGTGCAGTGGATGAAGATGTGAGAGGAGGACTTTGAGATGTGGATGGTGAACTCGGGGAATTAGGGGTGGACCGGAAAAGGACCTTGCATGGGGTAGAGATAAGGCTGGGATGATCTGAATCTGAAGTTAGATCAGCAAGCTGCTCCTGCCTTTGCTACCTCCTAATGTTTCTAGGGATGGTATTTGGATTAAGAACAATGATGGGTGGATTAGGGTCAGGATTTGCCCTAGTATACCGTGGATTTTTCTTGGGAGCCAGCTTCTAACTGTTTTTTAGGATTTTATAGGAAATTTTTATATCTTTAAGGACTAGATAGAGATTTTGGAATGGCTATATATATTTCAAAGCTGAGATGAAGACTCACTGAAAAAGCTCTTCCCTATAGCTGTCACTGTGACACAGAAACAGCTTTGCAGGCCTCCTGACTGATTTCAGGCTTGATTTGTAGCTTTGAGAGATGTATAGAAATTGGAAAATCCTAAGAAGTCCCCAGTGGAGTCGCCATTTATGTTAACACCCAGGTTGTTCCCTATGACTCCCAAGGGAATACGGCCGGGATAACCACTAACCAATCTTTGGATTACCGTGCCTAGCCACACTGTAATCAGAGAGGGCTCTCTCTTTATAATTTGTCTCTGTTTGGTGGAGATTTTAGGCTAGTTATGAAATGATGGTATTTAGTTTTGTGATTTGGTTGAGGGATATCTTTCTGTACTTGAAGTGTGCAATCTGCAGATGAGTTTATTTCATTGGGCAATGGAGTCTGTGGCTATAAGTGTTTGGAAACCTTGAGATGATTTACTGAAATTACAGGGCCATTTAAATACTTCATATAACAAAGTTAGATTATGATGGTGACATGTGAACAACCAGTGAAAAGCATTCAAGAATTTCCCACTAAGCTGGGTTGTGGGAAGGAGATAGATGCCTCAGGAGCAAACTTGAATTCCTGAGAATATTTATCACAGTGAGAGATATAGCTTGAAAGTGTAGCAATTAAGAATTACAACTTATTTACTCTATCTGAAGAAAACATTGATAATAGCTTAGATTGAGTTCAGGGTAATCTGTGATTAAATCCTGGAACCATTCTTTTACTTTGCCATTAAGTGTAAAAACTCATAAACATGAAAGAAAATGATAGACTAGAAAACATATAACACAAAGGTTAAAAGAAGACTTATTGTGCTATGAAATATGCAGGAATCCCGTAACAATCAACCAGCCACCACAGTGCATCAAGGAACACAGAGCTTTGGAAATTCCATCCACCTTTTGTATTATTTCTCTGAGAGTTGTACAGCAACAGAAGTCTAGAAAGGAAATCAAAAACAACCCTTGCAAACTCATGCGAAGGGGACTTTATAGAAATGTTTATACAAAATATCTCAGGCATTGAGTCATCTGAGAGAGAAATATCTTCATTACTTCGTATAGAAAAGTAGAAAAGAAGTTATTACAGCTTTGAATGCAGTATAACTGCTCTTTAAGTCTGTCAGAGGATATTTTGACCTTTGGAGGTCACTGAGTCGGTTGGAACGCTTGGCTTTAATGCTGGAAAATGTGCCTTTACGTTTGTTGCGCTGTATCTTCTCGGCCCTGCCACCTGTGACTGTGTTTGCTGCTGTGGTGACCGAATAGCCCTGCTGAGTTGGCTCAGCCTTTCATCCTTCCTTTGTATGCTTATCTACCAAAATTTTCCGTGTGTATGATCACTTATAAATTTGACAAAACATAACATTACAGGTTCTGGCTTGATAATATCAGTTGTGTCAATCTGTTCCAGACTTCCTGTGTGGGCAATTGGTGCTTCACAATTGCCTCTATGGTTTCATCTGCTTCTGTATATTTATAGAAATTTGGAAGCACATCGAACAGATGATTGATCTCGTTCATGATGAAAAACAGGTTTTCCACCCTATTATATAGAGTCTACCCTGATGCTGCTGAAGTGCTGGGCTGTCCTGCAATTTGACTTGCAGCAAAGGCATTGACCCTTTTAGCATAGTTTTCATGGGTAAGCAGTCTTCCCACACTGCTTAGTAGGCTGGGGAGGCCTCTGTTTTGCAATACCTGAAACCTGTCCATGAACTTGTTGATTTCGGTCTGCATATCTTGAGTTCTCCTTTCTAATGTTCCAACCAGGTTTCTTAATGTCAGGACCCTTTTAACCATTGAGATTGTCTCAGTCCTGTGAGCAATTCCCATGGTGGTCAGTTGAGAGCTTGTCCTGTTATTTAATATGTTGATCATCCTACTGGCAGCATCAGGCATGTTGCCAAGGCTTGCTCTTGCTCTGTGTATATCCCTATTTGCCTTTGTAATGAGCACTGACTGCTCATCTATGGTCTCAATGAATTGCCACTGATCAGTAATGGACTGGCCAATATTGGCCCACAGGACTGTTTTGAGCTCTGCTGTCACCTTATCTAGTGTGAGCTCTTTCTCAAGCTCAGTTATTCTCTTTTTGAGAGCTTTTATATCTCTTTCCTTCTCAGCCACATTCTGTTTGCTCTTATCATATCTTTCATTTACTTTAGCCAAAGATTCTTTGGCTTGATTAAGCTCTAACATTTGAGCTTCCAGGACTTGAATTTCATTTTGAAGCTTCTGCATATCCAGACTATGAGTCTGCTCTGTTGTTGGTGCAGCTGTCGATGTAGTTGGTGCTGTAGGTTCTGTTTGCTGAGGAGGAGGAGCAGTAGTTGGAGCAGCTTCCTCAAGGTTGATTACTTCAGGAGGAGGCTTGGAGGTTTGCCCTTCTTCTCTTTGTTTCAAGGCTGCCTGTAGTGCTGCTTTTGCAGCCTCCGATTCTCCCAGCTTTTCCTGAGTTTGGATTAGCTGCTTGTACAGAGATATCAACAAGGTTGTGGCCTCTTGATCATGTCTTTGCTGGGCAACATCATCTGTTTGAGGGTGAATTGAGGCTGGGAGTTTGATCTTTCTCCTCAAAGCTGCCATGTCTGCATCCCTCAATTTTAATATCTCTTGTATGCCCTTGATGTCTTTGGGATCATGCCCAATCTCTATGATGATGTCCTCTAAGGACCTTATTCTGTTGTCCTTTGCCTAGGATGATGCTCTCTCCAACTCAAGCTGAGAGGCTGTATTGTTAAGGCTATTTTGTAGCCTGTAGTTATCCAATGTTTGGTCTGCCAAGGAAGCATAGACCATCTCACCCGTTTGCTTATGCAGTTCTATCTTGTCCATTGGGTGGATATCCTTGGCAAGGACTTCCAGGTTAGTCCTCAAGTAGTCAGAGGCAGATTGGGGCTGCACTGCTGTTGGCATAAAATGACTCATGATCGTTTTGCCTTCTTGCACATTATATGCAGACATGAGTCTTTGTTGATTGGTGGGAGCCATGTTTAACAGATGGTTATATAGATGTATCTTGATGGGCTCATTTCTCCTCTTAATGTCGATGAACTGTTGTTTAATGTTGGGTCCACCTTCTCTTTGTTGATTTGAGGAACTCACTTCTCCTCCCATTGCTCTATCCTGTTCCTGTTGAAAGGAACTTGCTGATGCTTCCCTGCTGGGTGGGACCATACCAAAAGACTGTCCTATTGGCATTTCTTCCTCTGAGAAGGGATTGATTCTTTGTCTTTTCTCCCCATGAGTTGCTGATGTTGTAAGGGGAGTCTCTCTATCCCTTTTCCTGCTTGTATCCTCCTTTTGTGGAGTTTGGAGGATTGATGCCTCAGCTGAAGTTTCTTGCCTTGGAGGCACAGTTTTTTCAGTGGATTTAGGGGCTTCCACTGTTTGCTCTTGCTGGACAGGCTGTTCCTACCTTTGTTCTTCCTGTTGTTGCTGTTCTTCTTGCTGCTGCACTTCTCCCTGCTGCTCCATCTCTTCTTATTGCTGCACTAGTGTTTCCATTTGCTCTTCAGTCATAGGAGGTGGCTGTTCCACCTGCTTTTCTTTGCCTTTGCTGGATGTCTGTGGAGTATTCATGGCAGCTTGCTGATGTGTTGTTGAGGATGAGGCAGCTGCTCCAAGTTGTCTTTTATATGAGAGGGGGACCTGTCCACAAGTTTCTAAGTCAGCTTCTTTTTGAATATTTCTAGCCTCTCTTTCTAGCAGCTCTTCACTAGTAATTTCCTCTTCTAGGGTACCCTTTTCCCAGCTCAATGCATTGGCATACTGCTCAATCTCAGGCAGCCTCATATGTGAATAGGTACTCAATTTGTATCTTATCCTCCTGAGGGAAACAAAATGATTGGGGTCATAGGGTATCCACTCAAAACTAGTTTGCAGTTTGAGGGCCTCTAGGATACTATTCGCCTCTTTCCATCCCTCCTCTTTTTTGTTATATAGGAAAGGGCCCAGCTGGCTCCTTACCTTCAACTGCGCCTTCTTGTTCTTACTTTGGAAGTGGAGGTAGTCGGCATTCCCAAATTGCCTGAAATATTCTAGGGCAAAAAGTCTCATAGGGACATACCTTGGCAGCCTATAAGGCTTCAACTCACAGCCATATGCTCTGATGACTGTGTGGTCTTGGTTAAAGTACCAATTACCAATACTGTAGGTTTTGTTTCGATGGAGAATTCTCCTCATGTCATCAGTTAACCTTGGAGGAGAAACACCATACAATAATGTCATAGCTGGATGAATGAACAAGTCTATGAACTCACAGTATGTGTATGGTGATACAGAGGTGCAATGAAAAACAGAGGTCCAAAACACAACTAACCTTGGATTTCCCTGGGCATTAACTTGCTTCAGGGGAATGAGGAAGCTTCCTGGTTGATAAAACAAGAATAGATGGTAAATGTACGAAGTGTATCTGAATAGTCTTTCCCTTTGCAGATTCATTAGCTGGTCATGGATCCTATCTGCAATATATGTGGCATAGTCATAATGTACAACTGGAGGCTTTCCAGGAGAGAATATAGACATCATTGCCATTATACTATCATCCACATCCTCCACTCCCTTGAACCCTAGGACATAGCTGATCAAATCCACTAGCATTCTGTCCAATTCATTTAAGTATGCATATCCAATAGGAGGCGTTCTGATGGCTTCAGAGCCTGATTGTACAAACAGCTGGTTGATTTTGATGATCTGGTCATTTGACAACTTAGTCCCATTCTTTATCAAGTTCTGCATGTAGAGGGGGGTCAATGGTTTTGCAGTGTGGAAATGCAGCATCTCATTTATGCTCTCTGGGGTGATATGGAACAGAATTGAGCCTGTGGGGCTGAGGACAACTCTTTGGCATGGATCATAGCACTCCTGGCATCTGTGGATCAATTCTGGCATAGGATTTACCTGGGGGAGGTTGTAGATGGGCAAGTTTGAGTCCCAAATCCCTAGGATATCAACTCCACTAAGGTGATGGGCTTTCAACTCATTTAGCAACTGAATATTATATTTAGAGCCTATTGGAAACCAATCTAACATTTGATAATCCATATCTCCCAGAGCTTTCCATTCTAACTCCCTGTGAGGGGTATTGAGAGGCTTGATGTTCAGTGCAATTGGAGTTTCCATGGTCTATTAAGCTTCTGACTTGCAGGTGAGCTGGTTGAAGTAAGCAGAACAACACAGAGGTGATTCCTTACAATGAAAGTGTGAATTTCAGGGACCAGAGGGTGAATTGAGCACACAGCAATTGAAATACTGTTTAACAGATTGATAGAGACAAAATAGCAGGGCTGACCAGAACTTTTCTATGGTGAATTTAGCCAGCAGAGGTTTCTAGCTCACGTTGCGCGAGCTACTTGTGAATTCACGTTGTTTCAGTCGACTGCAGGTTTTATAAACCGTTCGTTGTCTTGCCAGAGGGAAATAGGTGCAGATTACTGGATACTAGACGGTGAATTCGGTGTTTTAACACTCCCTTAACAGTTTGTTCGAAGAAATTTGGATAAAAACTAGGTGCAGAGAATAATTTCGAAAAATACCTCGCGGATTGTCACTGATAGTTGCAAATGCAGGTACGGCGGAGGCGCCCGTGGTTTCAGAGTTGGACGTGTAGGTTGGCGCTGGTATGGTCGTCAAATTCATGCAGCAACAACGACAGTCTCTTTCGGCAAAAGTAGAAAAAACACGAAATTTTGGCTTAAAATAGATTTTTGGCAATATTGGCGCGCTTTTGGGATGACGTCAGCATGACGTCATCAGGTGGGGTTAGAGTCGGATGACGTCAGCATGACGTCACCAGGTGATGTGCCAGGCCCTGGTTGGTCCACGGATATGCTGAGGTGGCGGACATGTCGGCGAAGGGACGGACAAATGAGGTGATGCGACGGCGGGGTGGCGGCGACGAGGCTCTGACGTGGGCATGACATGGGACCAGCAAACCGGGCGGTAAGTGCAATAGTGGTTACGGTTTTCTCGGACCGCTTACAATACGGCCCCGGTTTTGTCAGAGGCCGCTCCGAGAGCCTTGAGAGGGTGACGCGTGGCCGAGGACTGACGTAACCCTTCGTCATTTTCTCGAGCGCTAACTGTCAGGCGCGGGGGCCGCTCCGATATCAACGAGGGCCGTCGAATCACATGGGTCCGATCCGACGGTTGACGGAAGGGCGATGTGATCGAACAATACGGAGGGGGAGTGGGTTTAATTTATTGTTTGTTTTGAAAGCTGCGCCCGGCGGAAAACATTAGGATATGGGTTTTTGTAAAGTTTTTTCAATGTATTTTGGAAAATCAAACATATGCGCCGAAACTTTGGATAAGCGGCATAATGTGGGTTTTTTGGGTTTTTTCACAATTTCAAGGGGTTTATGGGTAAGAGGGGGTTTTTATAAGGTTTTTTCTTTACAAACAAAGGCTTAATGGGTGGAATGACTTCAAAGAAGGGAGAGGGGTGATGTTTAGGTTCATCAAAGTGACCAGATGCCAATTTGATCCCTGACAGAGGATTTATTGGCTATAATGCCAAGGGGAGGGATATTTATACTTGGGGTTTATACACCATGGTGTTAATACTAGTAGAGGAAGGGTAACATAGGGGAATTACATAGTAGAGTTAGAGTAAATATGGGGGAAAATGTGAATGAGGGGGAAAATCACTAAGTTTATTTGAGACTTACTTAGTTTAGGGGGTAGATCAAAATGAAAAGATTTTTAGACAAGAAATGTGGCTTCTAAAAAGATTAAGAACCACCATGAAACCATAATCTCTTCCATGAATCTCAGCTGATGAGGGTGTGTTAGTAATGAAATGGAAAGGGGAAGAAGGGAGGTTAGACATGCTTCTTGCTTGCTGCAACTTGATGAAGAATGACACCTTCTCAATTCATTGATTTTTCTTTGGTAAACAAAGTTAGCACACATGCAACTTATAAGAAATGACCTTTCTACAACCCCAACTGCCTACCCATCTATTTGCCTAGCATTTTTTATTTCTTCTTGGAGGGTGCACTTGGACTTGCAGACCCTTACTAGCCTTTTCTTTTCTTTGGCTTTTTCTTTTGTTTTTCTATCTACTTCTACCCTTATTTCTTCCAAGGTCCCAGATTAAGCTGTTGGGAGCCCTTTTTTTTTCTCTACCTAAACTACTTGTCTGCCAAGATTAAACAGTTTGGACAGACTCCTTTCTCTATTCTACAACTAAAAATTTAAAACATGACATGATCCAGATTAGACTGTTGGACCATCCATCAAAATTTGAGTCCATACCAAGCTATAAGCGCAGATTGGATTCTCTTGGAAATATGTGATCTTTGAATCATCAAAGCAGAGCATATTTGGACTTTTTCATAGCCAATCATGAAATATGAAACCTATTGGTATAGGTAGCTAACATATGAATCATGAACCCTTGGTCGGTGACAGATGGTAACCTTGTCCCTGCATAAACTTTACATGTTTCCTTGAAAAGGATACACACCCAGATTGATAAATTAATGTAGGAAAAAGGGTGAATAGATTGTTCATACCTGGACACCAACAGGGACAACATTCCGAAAGAGGAAACCCCGTGTGAATGCTAGGACACTACAATGCTCCAAGCCTAAACAAAAAATGGCATATTATGTACTGAGGCTCAAGTTCTTTTACATAATATATCATTCCAAAAACATTTAGGGAGAGGACAACCTCGGGGTTCCATCGAGGGGTTTCGAACCCGGTTATGCAATTACTACAGGAAGGAGCTACAGGCAAGCCTGAAATTGCTACAGGAGGGTCGAGAAAATGCTACAGGAAGATTAAGAGCGTGTATGAAAGCCACAAAGGTTCAAATTGGTCTATGAATTACCACCTTAATCCCATCTTATTTGAAAAAAATTAAGTGCCATCATCTCCTTCATCCACCCATTAGATTGCATGAAAATTACACTTCAAATTGTACAGGCAGTGGTAGTCTAACTGTGGAATTAAAAGGTATTTTTGAGTAGTAGAGTCATGGGAATGTAGGAAATTGTCATTAACAAGGCATTTATAACTCACTGTTTCCACTTAATTACACACTGAATCTATTAAAGAAGTATATCTCCCTCACTTGATTAAGAATATAAAGAATAAATGGGGGGAGTATTTAACATAAGAGAGCCCTTAGATACCAAGAGAATCCACCTACACCCTCCTATGGTAGAAATCTTTAGAAGACACCAGTGGCTAGGGTTATTCAAGTTCTTGAAAGAGTATGATGCTGACCTTGACTTTGATTTTCCACGGCTCTGAATTCACAAACAGAGGACAATTCCACAACTATGGTAAGGGGATTGGTTATCTCACTCAGCCCTAAATTGATTAGCAGAGCGATAACCTTACCTCTAGAGATAAAACGGAACAGAGAAGAGAAAGCCACCAGTTTCATTGCTAAAAAGAATTTCTTCACTACCAATGAAAATCTCGTTGAGGAAAAGAATGGAGTTAGGAGGGAAATCCTACCTTATCCTTGGGATGAGGTGGCCTACCATATTCTGAAATACATCTATTGTGAGGGAATAATGAGTGTGGTATATGCCTACCACTTTAGATTACTTCATGAACTCATGTTCCTGGCATAATTGCATCTTGCTCAAAGACTTATTGTTCCATACTTCCTCATACAATTCATTAGGGGCATGAGTCAAAAAGCGAGAGAGGGAAAACACCAACACCTAGGTCACCATGGCCTCATTAAACTGATAGTGGTAGATTCCTTGAGAAATTTGAAAATCCATTTCCTTTGGTCCAGATTCATAGACATAGATAGAGAAGCCTTCATTGAAATACAAACCCTCACACTAGGTGAGACATCGAACTCTAGTGTTGGAGGAAAAATGGGAAAAATAGAGGAAGAAGAAGAAGGGGCAAGGACAAAAGAGGAAGAAGTAGCAGGGTCAAAAGAAGAGGAAAGAGAAACATAAGCAGAAAGGATAGTGGAAGAACCAAAGGCAGAGGTAGGAGGAGAACAAGATGAAAAAGAAGAGGGGGAGAAATAGGAAAAATAAAGTCTTTAGAAAACTACTGAGCCTAGATAAACAAAGATACCCCCAAAATAAAAAAGTTTGTCTCTAGGAACCATTGAACAAGAGGTAGTTGCAACTTTAGCTACCTTAAGCACCCCAGTCAAACCTAAAAGGAAGAGACAAAGGCAAGCCCCCCTATATTTTAAGACTAGGAAAATCACTAGGATCAAGCAAGGGAGGCCACAAACTCCCACAAAGGTTCCATAATAATTGAGGAGTCCCCAAGCAAGAAAGAGGAGGTGGGACCAACTGAAGGAAAAATTGAAGAGGTCACCTCTCCAAAACCCACAACAAAGACTCCTATAGCATATGTAAGGAGGCCCACCACTAGATCAACCTCCTTCAAACAACCCAAGACACCAACCACCCTCCAACAAGAAGAAAAGGGGAAGCTATAGGAGGGGCAGAGTATGCTACAGGAAAAACATAGTGTGCTATAGGAGGGGAAGAGGATACTACATGAGGGGGAAAATGAGATATAGGAGGGGCAGAATGAGAAACAAGAGGGAAAGAATGTGACACAACAACTACAAGAGGTAGTATCCTCCCCGAAAACATTTTAGAAAGACTTCCAAGAGCTCTAAGAGCCTAGTATACAACCTAGCTTAAGCTCCTATTATAAATTCATTGAAGGAGGGAGAATTATTCCCCAAAAATTTGCAGTCCCACTTTTCTATGAGTTAGAAACAACAAGAGGAAGAACCCATAGGTGGATGCAAATTGCTAAGTCTAGGAATGTAGAGGATGTGGGCCTCATGAAAGAAAAGGTCATTGAAATGGAAAAATAATTAAGTGAGTTGAGAATGATGGAGTCCACAATGAAGGAGCAACTACGAGCAAAAAAAATGTGGTTGAGAGAGAAGCTGTAGGAGAATGAAACCAAACTTGCAACCATGGAAAGCCTCTCCATGGAGGCATTACAATGTAGACAACCATCCAAGTCTTATGCACTCTTTCTCAAAGAGCAATGGCTACAATTCCAAATCAAAACCTTAACACAACATGGATCTATGTCATTTCAGAATTACAAACAATTCATTGAATTTGGCAACTAGGTTAGCATGGAGGACAAAGAAAAATTGGTTGATTTTTACATTCATAACCTCACTTTGAATTATATGAATATTTGGGATCCCAATGCAAGATTGGGGGATACATAGTTGATCACCTTAGCATCATGGATGCCTCATGAGGAGGCAAGAGCTGAGGAATTGAAGAGAGTCATGGAAAAGGAAGAAAATGAGCCATTATATATTAGGGCATAGCAAGTGAGCCCAGTGGCTATCATTAGCAATCACATCATTATCTCCAATGATACTGACTTAGCACCTAAATACCTTTCCATCTACGAACGAGCCATATTACATTTTGAATACACATTTAGGTTGTTGGTAGTAGAAGGTCTGTGGGCCTACCAAACAGATGGCATGCCTTACCCCACAACTTCCAGATTAGAGAATATCACTATCTTGAAAGGCTGAGGAATGCCTTGGAGAGGACACCCCTGTACAAGAGGATCATGCAAAGATTAAAATTTAAGTGGATAGGACTCAAGATCATTTGACCCTTGTTGTCGGGCCTATAGGAAGGAAGAGATGAATTAGAAGAGTAGAAAGAGTGGAAAAAATAGAAAACAATGCAGGTTTCTATCACCAAGAAGGAAAACCATCTGAGGAACCCTATGATTCCGGGGAGGCCGCTAGGGCCATGAAAGAGATGAACATAGATGAATTAGTTTCTTAGAGGATGAGAAACAATTTCAGTAGGGGGTGATGATGAGGCCCCATCAATAGGTACATTATAAGGGACATAATGCCATCCTCCAACTTTATAACTATCGTATTCTCACATTTATTTACAATTTTGTTATATTATGCTTAGTGAGAGGGGTAAAAGTTGTTTTTCTATGTCATGTGGCCTAATATGGTTTAATTTCACGAAATGGAGCATTTTTGAGATAATTTCAATTTAGGGTCTCATAGTAGACAACAAGGAGAGATTCTAGGAGGTTGTCCAATTCCTTAACTCCTTCAATCAGCTCAAGATCACAACACTCTCTCTCATTAGCTCAAGGTCATTGGAAGCCAAGCAAGATGAGGTCATTGTTAACCAAGCAAGTGCAGTTAATGAAGATCAAGATCCACCATTCTCGAGTTATGGGAGACAAACATTCCTATTTTCTAGGGAGCTGCTAGTATCTACCCTCTTGTATAAATAAACATGTAAAAGAGCTCATTAGGATTCGAGTTTTGTTTTTAGCTAGGTAGTTATTGAGCTCAAGTACTTGGCACTATTATTTTTTACTGTTATATGATGTATTAGACATTGATGCAATGATAATGAGAAATTTCTTATTGGTTCATCAATGAGTTAGTCCCATAGGGTTTAGGCTCTTGGGTTTAGGCCCAACCCCAGTGGCTTAGGTTGCTCTTGTGTATTTGTTTGGGCCCAACCCCAGTCATATTGTTTGACATCTACTTACTATAGCTTAGGAGTTGATTTATTGACTATATCAAATTTTTTGGCATATATTAGATGACATTTAAATTCAACTCATCTTTTCCACTACTAGTTGTTTCATTTGTCAATGATAAAAGGGTATATGCATGTGATTATTGTAGGGTTGTTTGGATCTGCAGCAAAGGGAACCTTTCACCACCTCCATCTTAGACTTCCTCACCCTCTCTTATGAATCTCAAATTTTTTCTTCAAAGTTCTGTTCTTTAGATCGTTTTCCTAGACCACTGTGAGGAGCTCTCCTAGTGCAAAATAGGCCTTCAAAAGGCTCTGAGCTTTGCTAGGGGCTTTGGCCACCCTTCGTCCATTTACCTCAACCTCCATCCACATTTCCATCCCTTGAGCGCATCATTTCCACCTCCTAAAACTTCTTGGAAACCTTCATGTAGCATTACAGGCCTTCCTATGACAATACAGGGCACCTGTAGCAACCTCCTATAGCACACCTATAGTAGCCTGTTTCCTCGCCATTCTTTGCCTTTAATACAATTTGGACTTGGCTTAGGAGTAGGTTGACCCCCAGCTATGACTCCATGATAAAGGGAATCTCCTAGGCCACTCCAAACCCTCCTTTTCCTTTATTGTAAAATAGAATAACGTTAGTTTCCTTATCACGGATTTGGCACAAATAGAACATTGATTTATATGAAAGTGTGATCTAGATAAATGACACATGGAATCTTGAGTTATGATTTGGTAGGTTAGCTTCTTATCTACAATTATATTTGGTATCTAGATGGTCGATTACAAGTTAATGTAATTTCCTTTCTGCAAGTAGTGTATCTCTTGGATTTTCATGAATTGATACAATATCATTTGCAAGTTGAAGTTCATAGCACTTTCCTTTTCATGGTTAGAAGTAGCTTCTTAATTTCACCTTCATTAGCTCATTTTAATTCTAATTCAGTAAGAGGAATGATCTTGGAGCACTATTGATCAAATTTCCTAGTTGAGGGTAGCATGAGTGGAATCCCATGTTCTGTGCATATAGCATTGTCACCAAGAAGTTTGTACAAACCCTGGGTTGATAAATAGAGTTGAGGATCCCTTGGGAGTTGCAACACTCTTGGTGCAATATCATGGCTCACCAAAGGTGTCTCGTGAATCCATAAGGGAAGAACATAGTGTTGATGCCCATGTAGAAGGAGAATCTATCCATCACATTCATTTCCATGGAAGTCACCAATATTCGAGCCACCAGACACCTAAGTTGGACATGTACAAATTTGATGGCTCTAACCCAACGGTATGGGTGGCACAAATGGAAAAATATTTCCACCTTAACAATATCTAGGAAGATGAAACTAAAATGCAGATGGGAGCTATTTACTTGGACTAAGAGCAATGACAATGGTGGAAGTGGCATCATAAATTCCATCTAGGGAGGCGAACTTGGAACATGTTATCAAAATCCATTTATGACCCCTTTGATTAGAAATCTCACTTTATGGGTCGTATCACTAAGCTCAGAAAAATAGGTGCAGTACAGGAATACATTGTAGCCTTTAAAAAATTGGCCATCTAGACTAAAGGACTAGGAGGTGCCTTTTACTTGGAATGCTTCATTAGTGGCTTAAAGGAAGTTATCCAAGCCCATGTCAGAATGCATTACCCAACTACTTGGTTGGAAGCATGCAAGAAGGAATTATAGGCAGAAGTTTCTTTAAATGCCCAATCCAATCGTCCAAATTTGATTATATGACCACGTCCCACCCCCACTACAGGCCCTACCCAAACATTTAACGTTAAAAAATTGTTGCTGACAAGAATTGGCCGAAAGAAGGAAACAAGGTCTCTGCTACTATTGTGATCAATAATACTCCTTGGGACATAAATGCAAGGAACCAAAATTGTTTCAAATTGAAGCTACTAAAAACAGATCCGTCGATGAAGCTCCATCTACTGAAGTGACTGAGGAGGAAGAGGGTGAACCCCTAATAGACCCGGACACTGATACTTTGTCCATAAGAGAATAGTAGAAGAAATTCGTTGTTTTGTCAAGGAATTATATAATTTCTAAGTCTTTATCTCTTATGTGGGGACCATGAAATGTGAAGGCTACTCTGAAAATATAAAACTTCAAATGGGATATTATCACCTAAAAACCCACATGTTTTCCATTGAAATTGGCGGTTGTGACATTGTCATTGGTGTTGAATTGCTTCACACATTGGGCCCAATCACAATGGACTTCGAGGAGTTATGTATGAGATTTAAGTAGAACAACCACACTCATACATTGCAGGGACTCTAGGCAGGTGCTCCTACTATCATTAACTTGCATTAAATGGAGAAGATTTTAAAAAAGGGCCATCCTGGGATAATAACACAATTTAATGTCCTTCATTCCATTGCATCAACTCCTCCTCCCATTCATCCAGATATGCAATAGGTATTAGATCACCCCCAACGAGTCTTCAACAAACCTAAGTATCTCCCACCCTCTAGGGGTGAACATTATCATAACATCCATGTGCTTTACCCAACCACCAAATGTCAACCCCTATCGATATCCTTTTTCCCAAAATAATGAAATTGGAAAAATCATCAAGGAACTCCTTGAAGTCAGTGTTATTCATCCCAATAATAGCCCTTATTCATCTTTGGTGGTCATGGTTTTAAAGAAATACGGTGAATGGTGCATGATTCCAGACTTTAGGGCCCTTAACGAGCTCACCATCAAGAACAAATTTCCTATCCCAATAGTTGATGATTTTATTGATGAACTGCATGGTGCCAAATTTTCTACCAAGGTGGAATTCTGCTCAAGCTATCACCAAATATGGATGAAGGAAGTTAATATTCCCAATACATCCTCCCAAACTCATGAAGGCCATTATGAATTCCCAGTCATGCCATTTGGTCTCTGTAATTCCCCATCCACTTTTCATAGCCTCATGAACCACCTTCTAAAACCGTATCTCAAAAAATTTATCCTCGTATTTGATGAGTCCCATTAATAGGTACATTTTGAATATCAATTTTCCATCCTCCAACCTTAAAACTATCCTTATCTTACATTAATTCACATTTTTTGTTATATTATTGTTAGTAAGAGGAGTAAAATGAATCATTTTTTAGGCTATTACTATGTAGGGGCTTGATGGAGACAACTATGAGAGAATCTAGGGGGTTTGTCCACCTCCTTAACTCCCTAAACTCAGCTTGGGATCACAATATCCTCTCTCACCAGTTCAAGTTCATTGGCAGTTGAGTGACTCCTAGTCCAAGTGAATATCAAGAGGGACAAGATCCACCATTTTTGAGATCAAGGAGGGAACATTCCTACTTTCAAGGGAGCTACTTCAGCTGCTCTTTTGTATAAATAAACTAGAAGAAGGGCTCAGTAGGATTCATATTTTTTGTTCATCTAGGTGTAGTTATTGAGCTTCAAGATTGACATTGTTATTTTAAACTTTTATGTGATGTACTAGACCTACAATTTTTGATAATGAGAAGTTTGATTTTAAGTTGCATCTGAGTTTGTTTGAGAGGGCTGAGACCCTTGGTTTTGGGACCAAGTCAAAGGCATTGGTTCTTCTTATACTTATGTTTCTTCTTGATTCCAAGCAGTTCATAGTTTCTTGCATTTGAGTAGAGATTAATATATAAAATCCTATGGTTGCAACCTCTACATCACTTCTCTTGTGGGAGAATGATTGGAAGGATTCACAACCACAATAAAAACATATTGTATTTATGATTTCTTGGAAATAGATTAGTGTTATTTGTCTTGTTTTACATTTTCTTTCTATAGCTTAGAAGTTAGTTTAGTGATTAGAATAATGGTATTTCATAAATTAGATGTTATTTAAATTCAACTTATATTTTCCGTCATAAGTTATTTCAATTTTTCAATGATAAATGGGTGCACGTATGTGATTGATTACAGGGTTGGTTGATATGCAGGGAAGGGAACATTCACCACTTCCATCTTAAGCTCCTTCATATTCTCCTTCCAATTCCAAACTTTGTCCCAAAACCATGTTTTATAAGCCATTCTACCTAGTACACCGAAAGAACTCATCATAGTGCAAGACAGGACTCCGAGAGGCCCTGAGCTTGGCTAGGGGCTCAAACCAACTTCCATCCATATTTTTCAACTTACATCCACCTTTTCATACCCTCAAGAAAACATTTTCACCTTCAAAAACCACTCGGATGCCCTCTTGTAGCATTACAGGTCTCCTGCAACAATTACCTGTAGCAAACCTATAGCAACATTTTCCTTCATCAATTTTTATCCCCACTACAATTTTGAATTAGCCTAGATTCATAATGACTCCCAGCTATTATTTTATGAGCAAGGAAAGCTCCTAGGCCACTCCAACCGTTCCTTTTCTACACTTCAAAAACATAGTAGAGTTAGTTTCTTTATCATGCAAGTAGGTTACTGATTTATAAGCAAGTGTGAACTAGGTAGATGGTAGATGCAATTTTGATTGGTAGTTTGATGAATTATGCAAGATAAATTAACTTCCTTTCTACAAGTAAATGTGGTAGTTTGAAGAATTCTTCAAGCTAACATAGCTTTCTTTCTACAACTAGATTAGACTTTGTCCTTTCATGAACTGGTTAGTTAGCATTTACAAGTTGAGTGAATGGAATTTGTATTTTCATAGCTAGAATAAATTTCCAATTGTATCTTTATCAGCAAGCTTTCATTTTAATTCAGTAGGAGGAAGGGTCTATAACAACTTTTGGTCTAATTTCATAACTGAGGTTGGCATGAGTGGAATCCTATCTGTTGTGCATATATCACTATGACCTCGAAGTTTGGACGAACCCTGGGTTGATAATTTGAGTTGAGGAGCCCTTGGGAGCTACAACATTCTTGGTGCAATACCCAGGCTCACCAATTTTTGGTGCCATTGTCAGGGAGGTTTCTTAAGTAGATGTTGTTTCTTCTTAAACATTGTTTTCTATTTTTCATGCAATTTTTGAAAAGGTAAAACAAAAATTCTTTCATGCCTCGTAGGAGTAGAGATAATCAGGGAAAATTCTTACCAAAAACCCCCACACCTCAAACAATCAACCTTCACTCTTCTTGAGTGACTGTGAGCTTTCCTCTCTGATTACAGGGGAGTTAGAAGACCCTCTAGATGAGCAACTTGAAATTTTTGAAGAACCTATTGGGGAAGAAGAAGAACGGACTTCACCTACCCAAAATATGGCTGAAAACAGGGACAATGAGGTTTTCCCTACTAGAGAGACTAATGGAGAGGCTAGAATGAAGAACATAAGCCCTGCTTCCCTTTCACACTTCCATGGAATAACCTCCAACGATCCTGATACCTTCATGTTTGAATTTGTTTTTGTATGTAGGACCTATGACTATGCCTCTGATGAGAAGAAGATGAATTTATTCCCATCTACCCTTAAAGACACAACCTTGCACTAGTTTATGGGTTTGCCTGGGGGTAACATCACTACCTGGGCCCAAATGCAACATGCCTTCAATAGAAAGTATAGGGACTACTGTAGGTCCCAATAAACCAAGGAATAAATCTTTAGGATAACTATTGGACCTGATGAACCCCAAGAATACTATGAAGAGATATTTCAACTAAGTTATAGGAGGGCCAACTACACCCTTGATTGTGAATCACTCAAACTAGTTCTTCTCCAAGGGATCAAGGAAGATATGTTGGAAACCCTCAACATTCTATCTGGAGGAGATATCTATCAGTTATCCTATGATGACATTAAAAATGTGTTCAAGAATCACTCTAGTGTTGTTATGAAGAATGGTCGGGCTAGTCAAGGCTTGGTCAGTTCCTCTCCCTCCACAAAATCCATTAAGAATGAGATAGGTAACATGTTGGAGTATTTCAAGAGTGAAATGCTACATACCTTTGCACTACAAATGGATACCATGAAAATTAAAAGAAAGCAGGAGGAATCAAAAAAGGCACTAGCTATTTTATTCCCTAGATGCACGAAAAGACATCTTAGGAATTAGTGCCCATTGAATGTCACAGAGGTTTGCCTAGTTTGTGAAGAAAATCATGCAATAGAAAAATGCCCTTATTTTCTAGGACTAAAAGTTGTATATCAAGGGGAAAAAGGAGGGTTAGAGCAAGTTTGTTTCATCAATCAAAGAAAAACTCAAGGACCTCAGGCATATCAAAAAGGCATGCAAGGTGCACACTACTCTTATCATTATCCAAACCAGAATTCACCCTTGCAACCTTGGTACTCTTCCACTCATCCATATTGGTCCAAACCTCCTTCTTGCCTTATGTTCCTCCATAACCTCCTCAACCTGTCAACCATACGTTTCAACCATATCCACCCAAATCTTCTCAATGGGGCAACCCATCACAAGGGTGGAGGCCTCAAGTCAACTAGCCTCCTGATTTACTACCTCCACCCCAACCTCAACCACAAGTCACTCATCCTACTCCACCTAAGCAACCTCAGATTCCTTCCTAACAAAATTCGAAACTGAACAATAAGCAATCACAACAGGCCTACAATGGAGAGACATCTTAACCTGTTTATGTTGTGGAAATCTAGGGGCTCAACATTCAGTCTGGGAGAGTGCTTCTAGATAACCACACAACTTCTCCACCTGAATATCTTGAAGAAGAGAAGGAAGAGAGTGTTCCTCAAGTCAATCCACCTCCTTTTCCTGAGAGTTTGATCCACCCTAGTCAACACAACCCACAAGAGGTTGAACTTTTGGGAGAATTGAATAATTTGCGTGTTAAAATACCACTTCTCTAGGTTATTAAATATGTTTCCATATATGATAAGCTCATCAAGGAGAAATGTTTCAAAAATACCAGGAGAATAAAAGGAGACACCCCCACCATAAATTTTGTTGGGAAATTATCTGATTTGATGCTTGGTAGGGTGATCTTCGCGAAATATCTAGACCCTGGAAGCCCTATAGTAGATGTGCACATTGATGGAATTATAGTCCCTAACACCCTCATTGATATAGGGGCTACATTGTGATGAATAAGGAAACCATGCTAAAGATAAACCTCCAAGGGGATTTGAGAAAAAACCTCCAAGGGGCTTTGAGAAAGATCACCACAGTGTTGCAACTTGCAGACAAATCTACAATAGCTCTTGAGGGAGTTGTTAAAGATGTTATGGTCTCCATTGGCTCTTAGGAATATCCTACTGATTTCTTGGTTCTCCATCCCAAAACCAAGTTTAATGGTTATCATCTCATCTTGGAAAGGCCATGGTTAGCCACAACTAATGCTTACATTAGTTGTAGGGTTGGGAACATGACCATTAAGAATGGACATTTATCTAAACAGTTGGTATTGTATCCTCCTGCTTAGCCTTCTATTGAGCATGACTTACCCTTGTGGTTAGAAGAGGAGGAAGAAGATGAATTGTATCACACCACCCCCCACCCAATATGCACTCTAGACATTATTATAGGAGGGGGGAAACCTGATGAAGATGATCTCATTGACCATATCCTTTATAATCAACCTCCCACTCCCATACCAATTGATGATTTGATGAAAGAATATGGGAGTAATCCTTGGGCTGAATTATGCCCTATTGACTCAAGTCTAGACCATGTCAAGATTGTAGAGTTTGGCCCATCCAGAACCTTAAAGATCAACCCTTCTCTCTTAGGTAAACAAGAAGAACAATTGTGCAAATTACTGAGGCAACACCTGGATTCTTTTGCTTAGGGCAATAAGGAAATTAAAGGTGTGCATCCCTCAGTTTTTACTCACCATATTTACATCAAGGAGGAATGCAAGCCTGTACACAAACCGTAGAGTAGGATGAAACCAAGAACTGCAAAACCTACTGGATGCAGGGTTCATATAACCCATTTTAGATAGTGAGTGGGTGTGACCTCTTGTGTTAGTTCCTATGAAGAATGGGAAGTGGATAATTTTTGTGGATTACTGGGAACTCAACAAGGCTACAAAGAAGGACCATTTTCCCTTTCCCTTCATTGACCAAGTCCTAGATGACCTTGCAGGGAAGACATTATTCTCCTTCCTAGATGGATTTAGTGGACACAATCAAATCTAGAGTAGCCTCGAAGACCAAGATAAGACCAAATTCACATGTCCTTGGGGTACCTTTTATTATAGAATTATTCCATTTGGGTTGTGCAATGAACCTCGTACTTTCCAAAGGGTAGTTTTGAGTATTTGTTTTGAATTGATTCATGACGTTGTTGAAATATACATGGATGATTCCTTATACAAGGATAAGTTTCCTTATGCTATTTACTTCATTAGTAAGAGTTTGTCTAAAGTTGAGATGCATTACACAGACACTGAAAAAGAGCTCTTAGTTGTAGTACATTCTTTAAACAAATTTAGGCATTATATCACTGGGTACCAAAATTTTGTTCATACTGATCATGTAACCATTAAATATTTGATGAAAAAGCCTGATGTTAATGTTAGGATAATTAGATGGTTGTTATTGTTACAACAATTTGATTTTACTATTATTGACAAACCAGGGAAAGAAAATGTGGTTGCAGATTTTTTGTCCAGGTTAACCTTGCCTGTAGGTAATGAAGAGATGGTGGATGATCACTTTCTAGATGAGCACCTCTTCTCCATCTCAGTGCTTTCTCCTTGGTTTTTTGACATATAAAACTACTTGGTTGCTAGGAGGTTCCCTCCTAATTTATCATCCAGGGAGAAAAGAAAGATTGTAAGGAAAATCTCTCCTTTCACTTGGATTGGGGGAAATATTTTTATATTTGGGCCAAATCAAATCTTGAGGATATGTGTAAGAGAATAGGAGGTATTTTACATCCTCTCAGCATGTCATGATGGTCCTTTTGGAGGAAATTTTTCTACAAAAAGGACAACCTTTAAAGTTTTACAAGTTGGTTACTATTGGCCCACTTTATATCAAGATGCAAGGAGATATACCACTAGTTGTGATCAGTGCCAAAGGATGGGAAACTCACACCCAGGGATTAAATGTCCCTACAACCTCAAGCGGCTTTAGTTCCATTTGATAAGTGGGGCATGGATTTCATTGGGCCAATCGATCCACCATTAGGGCATAAAAAGTACATCATTGTGTTCACTGATTACTTGATAAAGACGGTTGAGACAAAGGCAGTCAAAGAAACAAATGAGCAAAAAGTGGCATATTTTTTAAAAGAAAACATCTTCTACAAGTTTGGGTATGAAAGGGAGGCATTCAATGATCAAGGAGCACAATTCACATCCAATTTGATTTAAGATCTCATGAGGCAACAACATATCAAGCACAAGACATCCACTCCCTATCATCCTTAAGAAAATGGGAAAGTAGAGGTCAAAAATAGAGCATTAGAGAGCATCCTCACCAAGGTTGTTAGTAGCAACAGGAAAGATCGGGAAAAGAGACTAGTAGAGGCCACTTGGCCTACAATACCACTTAGAAAACCACCACTGGATTAACTTCATATGATTTGGTTTATGGGAACAAAGCTATAATTTCCAGTGAGTTTGAATATATCACTTTGAGAATGGCAGGTCAGTTGGAATTAGATGTCACCATAACACTTCAAGAAAGGTTGCTCCAACTGGATGGCTTAGATGAGTTCAGAATGCAAGATCTCTTACACACTGAAGTCATACAGCTGCAAAGGAAGGCCTGGTATGACAAGCATATAAAGGAAAATAGTTTTAAAGAAGGGGATTGGGCCCTATTATATGATTCTAGGTTCAAAGATTTTAAAGGGAAGCTAATGACAATATGGTTGGGTCCATACCTAGTGGAAAAGTGTCGTGAAAATGGATCTGTCAAGATCAGAACTATTTATGAGGAAGGCATTCCCTTGCCTGTAAATGGTTATAGGTTGAATTTATATAGAATACCTCTGTCCAAGGAGGAATTTATCATTACAGTCAATAAAGAATTAAATGTGATTGGGATTTTCATAGATTCCATTCCACAAGATTCCTAAAAATTTGAAAAAATAAAAAAAAATAAAGGCCTAGATGAAAACCTCTATGAGGCACTTCAGGCCAACTACAGGGTTGAAGACCTCTCTGAGGCAACCTAGGAGAAAAAAAAGAGAGGAAAGAATAATAAAGATCCCTAGGTGAAAACCTCCCTTGAGGCACCTAGGGCAGGCATGCAGGTTGAAAACCTCCTATGAGGCAACCTTTAAGTCTCAAGAAAAAGAGAAAAAAAAAAGATAGAGAAAAGAAAAAGATAACAAGGAAGAAGCTTATATCATATTTTCTAACCTTTCTTTTGTTTTGCAGAATTGTACACAGTGGTAGATTTCATGGCTACATGCCAAGACCTACAAGCTATCATCCATTCCTCCATCCATACACCTCATATACATCCTCTCCATTCATATTACTATCTCTCTCCACCATCCTATCATTAAGAAATCAAAATTTCACCTCCTCTCTGTGATGTTATAGGAAGGACCTATATTGCTATTCAAAGGTCTTGTAATGCTACAAGAGGAGCCTGTGGAGCTATAGGAGGGAGATCCGAGGAGGAAAAAAATCCAAAATACCATCCTAACTCTAAGAAATGATAAATAAGGTCCTCCTATGACTTTTCCATCATCCATCCATCACCCATCCACTCATTTCACCAAACATTTTCTCAAATTCTCCACTCTATCCTACCTTAAGGAAAAACACATAAGCTACTATTTTCTATCTCTACAGTGTCTACACTACTCCTCCATGACTCTAACCCTATCCTCATTATCATCATCTCCCTCATCTCCCTCATGCAAAATAAATACTTCAAGGGGAGAACAAAAGACTGCTACAGGAAGAAACTCCTCCTGTAGCAACATGTGCAGCCACACAACAATCACTGATATTAGTTTTTTTCCACCAATAGAAGGGATGATGAATATTTTTTTGTAGCTATGGAGACACCACATTCTCAGGGAGGTTTTCCACCAACAACTGCAACTTGGATATTAGAAGAGATACATGCAAACACACAACAAAAGCAACAGTCAAGGTAGCATCAAGAATGAAGACATGCACATGAAATAAGTTAAAGAGGTCAACTCCATTGATCATAATGATATATGGTCTAGCTCCAGCATGAAAACCTCTGCAGTAGTTCGATCCATAGGTAGGCTTAGGTATGGAAACCCTAACCTCCTCCCTCTACATAAAAATGACAAAAATGTGTTTTAAGCGAGTAAAGTAGTTTTAATAGGCCGAAGGTGTCTAGTGAACTTGGCCACCCTCGACTAATAAACTCAAGTGTGAGCTAAGTCACCCATGAAACATGGAAATGTCAACTCAAAACGAAGTGGTGTCCTCGAAGAGTGGGATGATAATCACGAGCAGGGAGAAATGATTACAATTAGTGGGGATAATGGTCCAAAAGAGGAAACTCGTGTTAATGCCACATCACTAGAGAACACCAAGATTTTAATGAAAAGAGGATATTATGTATTGGTTTGAGTTAATTTTCACCATCACTCATTCCAAAAACAGGTAGAGGAAGGACAAGCTAGTACATCGAGCAGCCTAGAGTGCCACCGAGGAGCTTTGAACCCTGCCTGCAAAGTGCTACAGGAGAAAGCTACAGTAATACCTGCAATTTCTATAGGAGGGTTGAGAGGAGCTACAGGAGAAGTTGGGAGGAGAAAGAGGAGTCACAGTGGCTCAATACTATCTCAAAACCTTCATGCACACCAAAAATTTCTCTGATAAGAACTAAGTGATACCCTCATCCTTTGTTTCTACACCCAATTTCATGAGTAGTATGCTTGAAATTAAGAGCCTATAGCAGTCAATTGATCAGTAGGGGGTCCTTTTGGAAGTTTTTTGTGGTTAAGATAAGAGAAAATAGTTTGGTTGATATCAATTCGAGCACCCTTCTTCCTCACTATTACCAAGCATTGTGTCATTGTTTCACCACTTTTTGTGCCACTATTTCACCACTGAGACTATATTTTTTTTTGAATTCCACACCTACATAGCATCAAGGAGTAATAGAGAAGAGATGGGGGGAGGATTTAACAAAAGGGAACCCTCAGACACTAAGATAATTCACCAACACCCTCTTGTAGTTGACATCTTCAGAAACCACCAATGGTTGGGTTTCTTTGAGTTGCTAAAGGGGTATGATGATGATCTTGCCCATGAATTTTCCATGGAATTACACTCTCAAGAGGAAGACAGTGCCACAACTGTTGTCAGAGGGTTGGCCATCTCTCTCAGTCTTGAAACCATTAGCAGAGTGACCACCTTGCCTCTAGGAATTAGATGGAGCAAAGAAGACAAGCAAGTAAGTGTCACAACTAGGAAAAACTTCTTCCTTTCAAAAGAGAAGCCTGTAGAAGACAAGAATGGAGTGAGAAGAGAAAGTCTGCCTTACCCTTGGGATGAGGTAGCTTACCATATCCTTAAATATATATCTTTTGAAGGGAGATTAAGTGTGGTTTATGTCTACCATTTCAAGTTGCTCCAAGACATGATATTCAAGGAAAAATCATCCCTTTCTCAAAGTCTTAGTGTCCCTCATTTCCTTCTCCAGTCAATCATGGAGATGAGTTAGAAGGTAAGGGAAGGAAAACACCATCTTTTATCTCACCGTGGTCTTATCAAGTTGATAGTGGTGGATGCTCTGAACCACTTGAGAATCCCTGTCATATGGAAAAAAATTGTGGACATGGATAGGGAGACTTTCATAGAAACACAAGCCCTCACACCAGGAGAGACTTCAACCTCTAGTATTGGAGGAAGAGAAGGAAAAAAAGAGGAATAAGAAGGAGAAAATACATAGGAGGAAGAGGCAGAAAGAACAAAAGAAGAAGAAAGAAAAATATAGGAAAAAGAGGTAGCAAAGACAGAGGAAGGAGAAGCAGAGATGAAAGGAGAAGAGGAGGAGAAGAAAGGAGAAGAAAGAATAAGCCTTGAGGAGACTTCTCCACCCCAAGGAGTAGAAGACACTAAACAAGAAGTAGTTGCAACCTTAGCTACATTGGGAACTCCTATCAAGCCCAAGAGGAAGCAATCAAGACCAAGTAAAATGTATTTTAGAACTAGGAAGAGCACTAGAATTAGACAAGGGAAGCCACAAACTCCTACAAGGGTTCCTATAATTATTGATGAGTCACCAAGAAAAAAGGAAGAAATAGGACCTAGTGAAGGAAAAATTGAGGAGGTCACTCATCCTAAAACCAAAACCAAGTCACCCATAGCAACTGTGAGTAGGCCTACCACTAGAAATGCCACCTTCATGAAGACAAGGACAAATCCGCCTTTGAGGAAGAATAAAAAGAGAAGCTATAGGAGAATCAAGGTTTCCTACACGAGAGACGTGATTTGCTACAGGAGGGGAAAAGTCTGCTACAGGTAGGACAGGGTAAGCTACATGAGCACAAGAAAGATTCACAAGAGGAAGCCACCACCTCAAAGACTATTGGAAAAGACCTACAAGAGCTCCAAGAACTAGATCCACAACCTATTTTGAGATCCTACTCAAAATTCATTGAAGGAGGAAGGATTTAGGATTATCCCTAAAAAGTTTGCAATCCCACTCCTTTATGAGCTGGAGATAGGGAGAGGTAGAATCAACATATGAATGCAAATAGATAAATCTGAGAAGGTAGAGGATGTAGGCCTCATGGAAGAAAAGGTCATTGAAATGGGAAAAGAGTTAAGTGATTCGAGAATGAGAGAGTCTATGATGAAGGATAAACTATAGGTATAGAATGTTAGGGTCCTATAATTTATAGGATCTCAAGGTAATTGAGTATTGTATCTCAAGAATCTTATTTTGTAAATACTTGCCAATTTGCCAATGATTTCCAAATAAAAGAAAAAATAGAATAAAAATAAAAAGATGGTCAAATAAGGAAAACAAAGAGAAAAAGCAAGAATATTGAAAAAGAAGAAAATATTGAACCCTACCAAAAGAAAGAAAAATAAAAAAAAGGAATAATACTGAATGTGTTGCAAGTCTAAATGCGACTACTAATAGATAGTTTTGCTTCATCACTGAAAAATAAAAATTTGTGTGCAACTTGTTCAAAATGCAACAATCACTAGCTTTTAGTTTAATCATATAGTGTAATCATGATTAACCTCTTTTCAATTTCTGTATATTAGATTAGAGAATAAAGATTTGCCCAACAGTTAAATTTGGGTAAATAAATAGTTAGGTAGAAAATGACATTGATTCAACTATTTAATCTGAATCAATAGGATAAATCAGGGATACGTTATATAGTTTTTCATTATGTATAAAAGAAAATAAAGTGGGTTTTCTAGATTAGATGATTTGTAAATATTTTCATATGTAATTTTTATCCTAAGTTTTAAGGATATCGTGAAAAGGCCAAAACTATGCACCATGGATAAAGTAATTTCATATGTTTGATTAATTCCTCTTATCCTATGTTCAGAGGTAAATTATAAAAAGCACATACAGACAAATTTTGTTTGTCGTATTATGGTTCAAGTACAATAGTTTTGAAGCTTTAGGATCCTTTCTTGCTCCTCATCCACGACCCTCATCATCCTTCAGCCCCCCCTCTCCATTTTTCCTTTACTGCCTTGGGGAGGGGGTGGGGTCCGAAAAGCTATTTCTCCCATCGAGCCCCATCCCCTACGTGTTGGCCTCTCATGATTTTTCACCCCCCCTCACCAAAACCACATACTGCGTACTACCCCCTCTGAAAACCACCTTTCCCTCGCCCTCTCTACCACGCCCCACCACGACTCCTCCACCACTCTCCTCCCGCCATGTTGCATAACTATTGGTCTATTGAATTCCCTCCCGGCAAATAACTATTCGACATTAATTTTTTTCTCCCAGATAACCGTTCGGAAGCTAACAGTCTAGCGCCATTTTCATCTGAACCTTCTCGACGTTTAAAACCTTTTGAACCCGTCACTCTCCTTTCTTTATTGTTCATCCTATTGCTCTCTTTATTTTTATTGTTTGTCTTCTGTTATTGACAATTCTCCACAACGATCACTCAAAAATATATTCCGCAACCAGACCACGATAGAAGCCTGATAGTTCCCTGCTTCTTTTACCTAACAGTTTGTTACTCAAACACTTTCCCTCGTAAGCTCTTCCGTAAATTCCTATTGTTCTCAGATTCTTACAGTCATGCCTCCAAAGACTAAGACTCAAGATAAGAATGTTAATCCTTTGATTCCCCCTTCTGTAGATTTAGATCATATACCTTTAGCCGATAGGAATTACAGGATTAATGAAGCCCAATGTGACTGTGATTTTCTTGAGTTATATTTCTAGTTAGAAGATAAACATGCAGATAACACCAATGAAATTGGGATCTGGGAGTCCAACCTCCCCCATTACATTTTCCCCTTGACCATCCAAGCCCCAGAGTTTACCAGAAGGTGTCAAGCATGATATGTCCCTGCCCAAAGTCCTATCATGGCCCCTTCAAGTGACATTCTCTTCACAATTACTGCTCAGTCCATTGAGCAAATGATGCTTCATCCCACTGTGGAAAATATTGCTTCTTTCTCCCTAGAAGCCCTCACCCAACTTTATCAGAAGCTGGATTTCGCCACCAGAGCCAAAATTTTTGAGATCTTCTTGCATGAGAATGCCCAATTAGCCAAAAAGAATCCTCCATATCCTTCCTCCATCTTCCCTGATTAGGAAAAACAAATTATGTCCATGATTTCCTACATTTTAGGTTATTTTTCTGATCAGTGGGTAGATGAGCCCATTTTAGGATTCCTTTCCATATTTTCCATAGACAGCAAACCTTCCACTGTGTTCAATTTCAGTCAATTCTTGGCTGACAGTATTCATGAAAAATTTCATAAATTTTCCCACAGAACAGGTGTTCAATTACACCCCCATTTTGATTTACATGTTCCTTTACTATCAACCAGACAAATTCAGTTTTGCATTGCAGAAGCTTGATGATGCAGGAAATCAACAACCAGTGATCTTTTGGACTTCATTGGTCATGAAATAACAACATGAGTTTTCTTATAAACAATTCATTAAAGATTTTGTTCACCCAACCATGAACATTCTGAACAGTCCAGTACAACCCCGGATCAGTGAAGAAATCACGAGAATTATGCACCTAACAGATCAAGAAAAGATTGGGGATTGGTATTTATACCAAAATTACACAGAAATTAGGGTGTATGGTTGTGAATTAGCACCCTATAAACTCCCCAAATACCTCACAATGAGGATTTTTTCCCTAGAGTATATTAGATAGATGCTAAATTCAGATGACATCCATTTTGTAGTAGCCAAGAAGAAATCACAATTTAGAATAAAGACATAGGTGGGCCCATTTGTGTGTAATACAAGGACAACAGGTGAAGAAGTAGATAAAATGCTTAAAGAAATGAAGTTCAGTCTAATATTTACATGGTCTTATGACCCCTATGGCATCATTTCAAAGCTCAGAGTGGAGAATAAAAGCACTCATTACATTCATACTTCAAGACCTGAAATAGAGAAGTATTCCAATCAACTAGAATGGACAGAAAACACTTTGCAAGAAGCTGAAGAAACATATTTTCCACTTCCAGTTTGTAGACACCCACTCCTTAGGAAAAATCAAGAAAAAGAAAGATGGAGGAAGGATCATCATCGACAATAAGAAGTGAAGCCAAAGAATTTAGAATCAGTTATAGGAAGAGGACAAAGTTGACTCCTAGAGTAGATTTGGACAAAGAGACTAAGGGGAAGGATACCATCATAATCACATATTCACCACCTACAACCAGCAAATTCGCAACATGTCCTACTGAACCTTCATCAAAACAAGGTTAGAAGGAAACTAAGCTAGAGTAACAAAATGTCCAAACAGAAAAAGAGAAGACAGTTTTTGATAGGTACAGAGAGATTAATACCAGAAATGAGATTTTAAAAATAGTACCTATAACCAATTTCAGAAGTAGACCTCTAGCTCACAGAGTAGGTTGTTTTCAGTATTTGACACAGAGCATGGAAAAATGCAGATGGCCTTTCTTGAGGCCCAAATTCCACAACCAAAATCAGCTACAGACTACAAGAGCACTGCTTTTGAATTCAGCACTAAAGACATACATCCCATTGATAAAATGGAGATGCACAAGAAAATTGATGAAATGATATCCTCCACTTTGACTAACACTGCTATGTCACTATCTAAATTGCAGGCTTCATTTTCCAATGTTCAATCGCAGTTGAATATGGAGAAAGTGTCCTCCTTAGCCAAATATAACAGGATCAAGTCTTTGGAAGACTTGGTACTAAAGATAGGGTATGACCCTAAAAATGTCAATGTTGTTGAGGATATTATTAAAAAGAAGAATCTGGACATTGCAGCCTTGAGAAAGCAGCTCAAGCTACCAGCGACAGAGGATCCATTGACTAAAGACATTGAAGAAAGTGAAGCACAAAAAGCAGACATGATGAAGATGATCATATAAGAAAATATACAGATTAGGCAGATGGAGGCAGAGATGGAGAAAATGATAAAGGAGAAAGAAGAGAGTCATAAGATGGCCATTTTCCCCTTGGATGCCATACCCATTTATCAGCTTCCAACAACAGGGACAACCACTGCAGCCACTTCTTCCACTCAGACGATGAGTGTTGAACAAGTAACAAAGATGTTGGAGAACGTGTCACTATAGTCAAAGGAGATTGAGACATTTTAGGGCTAACTCAAAGCTTTAGAAGTGAAAAGGCCAATGTTGAAGCTACTCGGATTATTGAAATGCAGAAATCACAGAGACTGTTGGAGAAGTTGCAGAAGGTAGAGAGAGACAGTTCAATTGGTCAAACCTTGGCCCAAGCCAAGGAAACCATTTGGATGAATATACTAGACTCTATGAATGAGATTTGGCCTTCTATCCAAATCATATTTGAATAGAAAGAGTTGATAGAAAAGGATACAGAAACTATTGTGCACGGAAGAGAGAAGCTTGGAGAGATGCCCACAGAAGCCTCCAACATTATCAGGTTCTTGAACTCTAAGTCCAAGTATCAGCTTGAAGAAGTAGACTGCTACTATTATGGAAGTCAAGAAAATATTGACAAAGAGGAATCTTATTGAGCAGTTGGAAGAAAGATGTGAAACCTTGGAGCTGCAAGTAAACAGGTTCACTAACAAAATTGAAGCATTGATCCAGAGGGACTACCCAACATTTATGTAATAAATGACAAATTAATCACTCAGGAAGACTATGTCCTGAAGATGAAAGAAAAGGCTAGAAGCAACATCAAAGTCAGTGGAATAAAGGGCAATATGACATCAAGGGTTTTTTTGGAAACCATTTCAAATGATTTCTATATATAGAATGAGGTAAAACACATTTTTAATGTGAAGGCGACTTTTTCCAAATACACAAAGGTAGATGAAATTTACTGCAGGGTAACAAAACTGACCATACTAGATGAAAAGAGATGAGAAGAATTGGTCGATTTACTGGATTGAAGTGTAATTCAAAAACAGTAAAACAATTGCCAGTGCAACAACCAACACGACAATCAGTTTAGCAACACAACACAGTTTCGGGTTGACTCAGCAACCGAAACCATCAAAATAGGGCCACCTTTCTTTTTCAGCTGTCTACGTGGCCTATTCTTCTTCTAGGATTAGATCATATTGTTTGTAATTAGGCTAATAATACACTGTCAGTTTGACAACGATTTTGTAAAGGATTTTTGTAATTTTCAGTATAAATACTTCATTGTTTGAAGTATTAAGGGTTTATTTCTAAAGTAATTTCTTCTACATATTGTATTTTTCAAAGTACTGGAGCATCAATAATACAAGGACCTTTCACAAGATTCATGTGGTGTACCAAATGGTTATGTGTTCCTTCTATCTATTTGCGTAAACATTGTTTTTCTTTCTCTGTTATTATGAAACTCTAAATTACTTAACAGAAACTGTGATAAATAGGATTTGTTATTTAGAACACCCTGTTTTGGCTGTTGGTAATTTTAACGTTTTCCACTAAAGTCAGATCAAGGAATTCTTAATTTCTCCTTGGTTTCTACTGAACCTTACACTTCTACTATTCCACAATTCATTTAATTTCCGAAAAGATCCAAATAGTGCAACCTAGCTTGCCTTGTGAGAACTCCTCTAAAAATTGGTACAAAATCCAGTTTAATTTATAGATTCCATAGCCCAATGAATTATAACACTCAAATAAACCAAACCTTTCAGACAAAATAATCAGTACATTCATAACTAGCCTAAAATTTACATAAATCAAAGCTAAATTTTATAGGGAGATCCCTCTCTGAAGCTGGGAGGGCTAGATCTCAGCTTCGAAAGTGGTTTTGATGTTGTCCTATGTGTTTACTCCCTCAACCTCAAAATTACAGAACGACAACATAGTGGTGACAATATTGGGGATATAAACTCTTTAGATTGAAGAATCATTATTCCCTGCTATTTAATCAGTATTTCTATAAATTGAAGCTTATATATCATTATGAAATACATGATATGAGGTTGTTATTTTGTATATATTTTAGTGTTTCATTGATTTGATTTTTATTTGTGTGATGATTTTTAATAGACCTGGCTCCCAAAAGAATTTTCACTAGAGCTCATCTTGATCCCAACCCTGCTGAATTTGTAGATAATCTAGAAAAATTTGTGAGAAAGAGAAGTCTTATAGAGAGTCAAGGCAGTAATAGTCCTTTGTCCAGATTCAATTCTCTTCCTGAGAATAGTCCTTTGTCAAGGTATAACTCTCTTCGAGAGAAATTTGAAACTATTCAAGATATAAAGTTTGATTCCTTTTCCAGTATAGTTTGTTTAGATCAAAATGTGAGGCTTTTGTCGATTAGACAGTCATTGAAAAAGCCCTACTACAACCATACATACCCCAAACCCAGCTTCATGAAATAGATCCTAATTTTGAATCCCTACAACAATTTGACAAATTACGAGGTCTAGTTTCAGTTTTGGACCAAGCTATTGAACAAGCTTATATTCAACAATCTGTTGAATTTTCTGCTTTAATAGTTGCAACAGCCTCTTTGTCTACCCAATATTCCCAGTCTGTTCACCTACAACCTCCCAGTCCTACTCATTCCATAGTCTCAACTTCCTTACCTGTGATATCTCAAACTGTTATTCCTACTATCCCTGTATTTATCACAAATACAACTACATCAGGTCCATCTTTCATTCAATCTTTCAGACCAGTTATGGCAAGTAGGTATGCACCTTTGGTGTTACCAGGTCAGCTAAATGCCATGCCTAGAGATTACCAATCTAAAATTGTGACCTTTGATAACACTGGTTCTTATACGCTCAACGACATGTGGATAGAATGAATGATGTGTTTGACCTTGAAGAAGTAGATGAAGTCGATGTTAAAATGAGATTGTTTTCTCAAAGTTTAGGAGTTTACCTGCAGGAAGTATAGCCAACCTTGATGCATTCCATCAAACTTTCTTAGCTAGATGGGAGATCAAGAAAATCCACTTCAACTCCTAAATGAATATAAAAGACTGAAAATAACACCAAACGAAATTGTGGAAGAATACTGTGAACGGTTTAACAATGTTTACAATGCCATTCCACAAGACATCAAGCCCTCCCCTGGCCTAGATTTAATTGATTTTCCTGATGTTTTTGATGTAGACATCGAATATCAACTTAGAGAGAGAGAGAGACCCAACAAATTTGGAAGAAATGCAAGCAAATGCTACCAAAGTTGAAGCTAACATCCTAGCCAGGAAGGCCAGATTAAAATCTGAACGCAGGGTTACCATAAAATAAGAGCCATCCACTTCTACTATTGATCGTAAAAGTGATAACCTAGTGAGAGTAGTAAATCATATGATGCAAAGAGTAAACATCAATGGCCAAACTCAAGTGAGAGAGAACCAAAATTCTCCTCAAAATAGAAACCAAAACTTCAGGAGAAATGTTCCCCAAATTAAACAAAGAGAACAAAAGGGTCCAGACCAGCAGGTTCAGCCTCCTTTTCAGGAAAACTACACAGATGATGAGGGGAATATTGTTGAATATTTGGATGATAATCAAATAAATATGATGGGAATAAACAATGATGAAACAATTTCCTCACTCAAGAGGAGCAAGAACTTTTTCTCCTAGCTCAAACCGAGCTAGATTCTGAAGATTCAGATGAATATAAACAAGGGTTTGAAAATGCCATCATGGAAGTACATAGGAATTATAACCTTAGGAGCAAAAATAATTTAGACACTCTCAAGAAAAAGGTAGAAATCCCTATCAAGAAGATAGTTGATAGTGTTTCTAAAACTACTCAAATAGATATCCCAACCACCATTCAACAAAAAGAGCCTATAACAAAACAAATCACAGATCAATCTGAACTTCCCAACTTGATTAAGATTCAAACATTGTTAAACATTGAGAATGGATTAGAAAAATTGAAAACCCTTGTTCCCCTCATAGAGTTAATGAACAAAAACATGTACAGACCCCAAGTAATGAAAGCTTTAAATATAGGGGAAAACACTGACTCTGTAAATCTGAATGATGACCAGCCTGAACTCTTATTTGGACCAGAAGTTGAGGGAAAGCCACAGGAAGGGGGTGTTCCTCCATTCTATGTTAGCCTAAATATTCTTGATAAAATCCTCCATAATGCTATGTTGGATTCAGGAGCTTCCCACAACTTAATGCCTAAAGTTGTTATGGAGAAATTAGGACTTGATATTACTAGGCCTTATAAAGACTTATACTCCTTTGATTCCAGTAAAGTAAGATGTCTAGGTCTCATCAAACACCCGTGTGTCACTTTAGGAAAAATCCCAACCAAAAGTCTTGTAATGGATATAGTTGTTGTAGATATTCCCCTAAGTATGGCATGCTGTTGTCACGATTATGGGGAGAAAAATTACAAGGAACCCTACATGTGGATATGACCTTTGCCACCATACCATTTTTTGGGTAGAAAAGAAGATTATATAGGGAAACCTTGATGAAATTCATGGTGAGTAGTCAAGAGAAACCTCACAACTATACTCTTTATTCTGTTCACTCAGATTTGGATTCTTTCATTCTTTACAATGATGGAGATATCAACACTCAGGTGATGACTGATGAAACTGAAATTTCTAAAACAGACCTAACCCAAACACAAATAACATAAATCAATACTCCTCCTGAACCTCTTTGGAACATGAGATTTGATGTCTCTTGCAGCAAAGATGGTTCTGGAGTAGGAATTTTGGTAGTAAACATAGGAAATAATCATGTCAAGGGTCACTCATATAGGCTTAATTTTCAATGTACCAATAACATAGCAGAGTATGAAGCCCTTATATTAGGATTACAGTTGTTGAAAAAATTAGGTGCCAAAAGAATCTACATTCAAGGGGATGCTGAATTAATTATCAATGAAAATTAAAGGAGAGTATTCAGCGAAAAATCCTAGGATGAGAGCATATAGAAATGTCGTGCTTGATTTTCTAGAATTTTTTATTGAATATGACCTTTCTGCAATTCCTAGAAAACAAAATAGCATTCCAAATAATCTGGCTTTTTCAGCCAGCTCTTGTAAAATTCCTTACCCTAATCAAGAATATGTGTTGGAGGTCAAACATTGACCAGCTGCACCAGATAACATGAGGTATTTCTAGGTGTTTGGAAATGATAAACAGATTGAAAGTTTTTTGCAATCCAAAGATGAGTTTCAGGATGATAGTATTGATTTGGAATCTAAAGTAGATAGTCAAATTGTTTTACATTCTAATCTAGAAAGGCATTTAGATAATTCAGATGTAAATACACCCATAGATAAAGTCGTACATAAATTAGAATTGCTTGAGATAGACCCTGGAAAAGAATAATTTGAAACACTTCAGCTATGAGATAATGTTCTTCCTAGAGGTCTAGCTCCATTAGAAGAATTATTTGATTTCAATGATGTGGCTAAAAAGCCTAAGATTAAGCCCATAGGAACAACAGTTGAAGAATGTAATTTAGGTACTGAAAAAGACCCCAAAATCATAAAACTGTCTAAATCAATCCCAGCTGCTGAAAAACAAAAGTACATTGCTTTATTCAAGGAATTTAGTGATGTTTTTGCCTGGAGCTATGAATATCTTAAAACATATGATATAGAAATTATACAACACAAAATTCCAATTAAGGAAGATCAAAAACCATTTAAACAAAAAATTCGCAGAATAAATCTGATTCTGATGCCTTTAATTGAGAAGGAAATCAAAAGAATGTATGACTCTAAAATCATAGTTCCTCTTAGGTACTCTAAATGAGTTTCCAATATTGTGCCAACTAGGAAGAAAATAGGTGAAATCATATTGTGCATAGATCTTAGGAACCTTAACAAAGTCTCCCTAAAGGACAACTATCCTTTCACTTAAAATGGATCATATTCTGCAAATGGTAGTTGGATCTTCTAGGATTTCTTTATTACATGGTTTCTCAGGTTATAATTAGGTCTTAGTCCATCCATAGGATCAAGATAAAAAAACTTTTAATACTCCATGGGGTACCTTCATGTATGTGAAGATGCCTTTTTGGTTAATGAATGCTGAAGCCACATTTCAAAGAGCAATGGATATTGCTTTTGCTGATGAAACCGGAAAATTTATTATGATCTATCTAGATAACATCACTGTATATTCAAAAACTAATGAATAAAATTTGTTACATCTGAGAAGAGTATTTGAAAAATGTAGAAGGTTTGGGATTTCACTAAATCCTAAGAAAACAGTGTTTGCCCTTGAAGAGGGAAAACTTCTTGGTCATATCATATCTAAGGAAGGTATTAAAATTGATCCTAAAAGGATTGAAGCTAATCTAAAAATCAATCATCCAAGAAATATTAAAGAACTTCAATCATTTATTAGTAGAATAAACTTCCTAAGAAGATTTATCCCTAACCTTGCAAAACTTCTCAGAAACATAACAAACATGCTAAAATGAGATTCTGAAATCAAATGGAACATTGAAGCTAGGAAATCGTTTGATCAAGTTAAACAAGCATTGACAAAAGCACCAGTCCTTATTAGTCCAGATTTTACTAAGGATTTTATAATTTTTTCATTTTCTTCTGAACATACTATTGCAATTGTCCTTTTGCAGAAAAACAATGAAGGATTTGAACAACCCATTTCTTTCTTTAGCAAGGCTTTAAGGGATGTTGCACTCAAGTATAATATAATGGAAAAATAGGCTTTCACATTGATAAAAGCAATTAAATATTTCAGAGTATATATCCTTCATTCTCACATAATTGCTTATGTACAAAATGTTGTAGTTAAAGATATTTTGACACAGAATGGACCAGATGGAAAAAGAGGCAAATGGATTGCCATAATTCTTGAATATGACATGGAAATCAAGCCAACCAAGCTTATCAAAGGACAAGGATTAGCCAAATTGATGGCTGAATCTAATTTTAACACTTTAGATATCAACTTTCTAGCTGAATTGGATGATCAAGAGGAAAAGGCGACTCCACAACTAGATGAGGCTTTCATGAACTCACCTTGGTATGTAGACCTTATTTATGTTTTATTTAATTTAAATTCTCCTCCTGGTCTAACAAAAACAAAGGCTAGATTTTTGAAGCTAAAAGCAGTTAAATTTTGTATCATAGAAAAAGTTTTATATTGGAAAGATGTTGGTGGTATTCTACTAAAGTTTCTATTGAGAGATGATGTGGAAAGAACAATGCAGGAATTCCATGAAGGTGACTGTGGTGGCCATCTGTACTGGAAAACCACTACTAATAAGATCCTTGGAGCTGGTTTTTACCGGCCTACACTTTTCCCAGATGTTCATAAGAAGGTAATCTCTTACCACAAATGTCAAATCTTTGAGGGGAAAATAAAGCTTTTGCCTCTACCTTTGAAGCCCATATCTACTGAAAGCCCTTTCCAACAATGGGGATTGGATTTCATTGGAGAAAACCATCCACCATCCTCTTCTCAACATAAATGGATCCTTACCACTATTGGCTACTTCACCAAATGGATTGAGGCCACTCCTTCTAGACTAGCCACAGATGTTGGTATCATCAAATTCTTAGAAACCCATATCCTTTCTAGATTTGGTTGTCCAAATAAGCTTATTACAGACAATGATGTAGCTTTTGGATCTAAGAAAATGATAGATTTTTGTAATAAATACCATATTACTTTCAGACATTCAACTTCTTATTACCCACAGGGTAATGGGTTGGTTGAATCTTCAAATAAAAGTTTGGTAAATATTATTAAGAAGCTCTTAGTAGAAAAAAAAAAGTCATGGCACAATAAGCTGATAAATGAAATTTGGGTGGATAGGCTCACCACAAAGAAGTCAATTGGCAGGTCACCATACCAATTGGTTTATGGAATGGATGTTGTTTTTCCATCCTCTTTGGGAGTTCCAGTCATGAATTTAATTCAAGAATTGCAGGTTGAGCCAAATGACATTCAAAGGAGAATTGATCAGATAATCCAATTGCAGCAATCCAGGGAAGAATTTTATAATAAGGCTTAGTTCATCCATGAGAATATCTAGAATTTTTTTGATAGAAGAACAAAAGCAGATGATTTCACCTTGGGTGATAAATTTTTAAAGTGGGATTCCAGAAGAGAGGACAAAGGGAAGCATGGAAAATTTGACAATTTATGAATGGGACCTTATGTCATTTATGCTTTCAGAGGGCATAATGCATTTTTATCATAAATTTAGATGTGACAGAATTTCCTGTGGACTTGTCAACGGCAGGATGCCCAAACATTATTTCTCTGAGCAATAGATATTTTTCTAGCATTTATCATTGTAAATATCATTGTCTTTATTATTTGGATTGGGTGACCTATTAACAGAACTTGAAGCCCACAGAGAAGGCCCTAACCTTCTATTGATGTGTTACCATAAGTATTGCAAAAAGGAAATCAGAGGTGGATATTACTGAAATAAAACACTCAAGGCTACTGATCAAATTCTCTTGGCACCTCACAGGGAGAGTGCCATCCCCAGCTAGTGCCACTATTAGCGTCCTATAATTTATAGGATCTCAAGTTAATTGAGTATTGTATCTCAGGAATATTTTTTTGTAAATACTTGTCAATCTGCCAATGATTTCAAAATAAAAGAAAAAATAGAATAAAAATAAAAAGAGGGTATAAATAAGAAAAGCAAAGAGAAAAAACAAGAATATTGAAAAAGAATAAAAGATTGAACCCCGCCAAAAGAAAGGAAAAAAAAAAGGAATAATACTGAAAGTGTTGCAAGTCTAAATGCCACTACTCATAGATAGTTTTGCTTCATCACTGAAAAATAAAAACTTGTGTGCAGCTTGTTCAAAATGCCACAATCAATAACTTTTAGTTTAATCATATAGTGTAATCATGATTAAACTTCTTTCAATTTATGTACATTATATTAGAGAATAAAGGTTTGCCCAACAGTTAAATCTGGGTAAATCAGTAGTTAGGTAGAAAATGACATTGATTCAACTATTTAATCTAAATCAATAGGAGAAATGAGGGATAGGTTAGATAGTTTTTGTTTCTGTATAAAGGAAAAAAAAGTGGGTTTGCTAGTCTAAGTGCACCCTTATGAAAAATAAAAAATGCTAGTTTAGCTAAGGGTAGTTAGATTAGATGATTTGTAAATATTTTCATATGTAATTTTTATCATAAGTTTTAAGGATATGGTGAAAATACAAAAAATATGCGCCATGGATAAAGTATTTTCGTATGTTTGATTACTTCCTCTTATCCTATGTTCGGAGGTAAATTATAAAAAGCGCATACAGACAAATTTTGTTTGTCATATTATGGTTGAAGCACAGTAGTTTTGAAGCTTCGGGATCCTCTCCCCCCTCTCCTCATCCACGACCCTCATCATCCTTCGGCTCCACCTCTCCATTCTACGTTTACCAGAGGGGGGGTCTGAAAAGCTGTTTCTCTGACCAGGCCCCATCCCCTACGTGTCGGCCTCTTGCGATTTTTCACCCCCCTCACCAAAACCACATACCACCTGTTACCCCCTCCGAAAACCACCTTTCCCTCGCCAGCTCTACTGTGCCCCACCACAACTCCTCCACCATGCTCCTCCTGCCATGTTGCATAATCGTTGGCCTATTGAATGCCCTCCCAGAAAATAACCGTTTCAGATTAATTTGTTTCTCCCAGGTAACCATTCGAAAACTAACGGTCCCACGCCATTTTCAATGAAACCTTCCCACTTTTAAAACCTTCTAAACCTATCACTCTCCTTTATTTACTACTCATCCTATCACTCTCTTTATTTTTACTGTTTGTCTTCTATTATTGACAGTTTTCCACAGCGATCACTCTCAAAACTATTTCATGACCAGAACACGACAGAAACCTGATAGTTCCCTATTTATTTTACCTCGCAGTTTGTTACTCAAACACTTTCCCTAGTAAGCTCTTCTGTAAATTGCTCTTGTTCTCAGATTCTTATAGTCATGCCTCCGAAGACTAAGACTCAATATAAGTCTGTTAATCCTTTGATTCCCCCTTCTATAGGTTTAGATCATATACCTTTAGCCGATTGGGATTACATGATTAATGAAGCGCAATGTGACTGTGATTTTATTGAGATATATTTTTGGTTAGAAGAAAAATATGCAGATAAGACCGATGAAATTGGGCTCTGGGAATCCAACCTCCCCTATTTCATTTTCCCCTTGACATTCCAAGCCCCGGAATTTACCAGAAGGTGTCAAGAATTCTATGTCCTTGCCCAAAGAGCTATCATGGCCCCTTCAGGTGACATTCTCTTCACAATTACTGCCCAGTCCATTGACCAAATGATGTTGGCTCCCGTTGTGGAAAATACTACTTCTTTCTCCCTAGAAGCCCTCACCCAGCTTTATCAAAAGCTGGGTTTTGCCACCAGAGCCAAAATATTTGAGATATTCTTGATTTAGAATGCCCAATTACCCAAAAATAATCCTCCATATCCTTCCTCCACCTTCCCTGATCAAGCCAAACAAATTATATCCATGATTTCCTACGTTTTAGGTTATTTTTCTAATCAGTAGGTACATAAGCCCATTTTAGGATTCCTCTCCATATTTTCCACAAATAGCAAGCCTTCCACTATGTTCAATTTCAGTCAATTCTTTGATGACAGTATTCATGAACAATTCATAAAGTTTCCCACAAAACATGTGTTTAATTACACCTCCATTTTGATTTATGTGTTCCTTTATTATCAATCAAACAAATTCAGTTTTGCAATGTAGAAGCTTGATGATGCGGGAAATCAACAGCTAGTGATCTTTTGGACCTCATTATTCATGAAAGAATAACATGAGTTTTCTTATAATCATTTCATTGAATATTTTGTTCATCCAGCCATGAACATTCTGAACAGTGCAGTACATCCCAGTATCAATGAAGAAATCAAGAGAATTCTGCACCTAACAGATCAAACAAAGAATGGGGATTGGTATTTATACCAAAATTACAGAGAAATTAGGGTGTATGGTTGTGAATTGGCACCCTATGAACTCCCCAAATACCTCCCAATGAGGATTTTTCACCTGGAGTATATTATATAGATGCTGAATTTGGATGACATCCATTTTGTAGTAGCCAAGAAGAAATCGCAGTTCAGAATAAAGACATAGGTGGGCCCATTTGTGTGTAACACAAGGACAACAGGTGAAGGACAGATAGAATGATTAAAGAAATGAAGTTCAGTTTGAAATTTACATGGTCTTATGACCCCTGTGGCATCATTTCAAAGCTCAGAGTGGAGAATAAAAGAACTCCTTACATTCATACTTCAAGACCTGAAATATAGAAGTATGCCAATCAACTAGAATTGACAGAAAACACTTTGTAGGAAGCTGAAGAACAACTATTTTCCACTTCCAGTTTGCAGAAACCCACTCCCCAGGAAAAATCAAGAAAAATATAGAGGGTGGGAGGATCATCCTCGAAAACAGGAAGTGAAGCCAAAGAGTTTAAAATTAGTTAAAAGAAAAGGACAAAGTTGACTCCTAGAGTAGAGTTGGACAAAGAGACTGAGGAGCAGGCTTCCATCATAATCACAGATTCACCACCTAAAACTAGAAAATTCACAACATATCCTACTAAGCCTTCATCATCAAAAGGTCATAAGGAAACTGAGCTAGAGTCAAAAATGTCCAAACAGAAAAAGAGAAGACAATTTTTGATATGTACAGGGAGATTAAGCTTAAAAATGAGATTTTAAACAATACTACCTATAACCAATTCTGGAAGCAACCCTCTAGCTCATAGAGTAGGTTGTTGTTAGTCTTTGAAAGCGAGCATGGCAAAATGCAGATGGCCTTTCTTGACGCCCAAATTCGACAGTCAAAATCAGCAGCAGACTACAAGAGCACTACCTTTGAATTCAACACGAAAGACATACATCCCATTGATCAAATGGAGATTCACAAGAAAAATGGTGAAATTATATCCTCCACTTTGATTAACATTGCTATGTCACTATCTAAATTGAAGGTTTCATTTGCCAATGTTCAATCACAGTTGTGTAGGTTTTAACCCTGTACAGAAATTACCTGCATACGAATTCTAAAAGACAGAAAATAAACAATGCGAGAGCATAACACATAAAACACATATACACAGAGATTTTCCCCTGGATCCCAAAACTGGGACTACCAGCTTGATTTTTCATTCTATTCCTTTCAATGTTACAATACATATTTATACATGCCGAAGCATCCAATACCATGGACCGAAAACCATCGCGTCCAAAACCATGGACCAAAAACCATAGGTAGGTTCGCCCAACCTAATATAGGGTCCAAAAAAAAAAATTTCCCAGGGCACTGCCTAGGACCACGTAGAGGGGGGCAACCCGCCCCCCCTGTGACCCCCCGTTGCGCAATCGACGCAACGAAGGGGGGGCTCCGCCCCCCCTCTAACCCCTCGGTTCACTACGTAGGTTAGTTGTGGAAAGAATATAACACAACCCAACAATCTCCCACTTGTTGTTTTCTTTCCACAGGGGGCCACAAGAGAGCTTAGTAATTTTTCCAACCCTGAAACACCCATTGTTTCTCTACACCAAGAGAACTTCTCAGAGCTCATAGATTTTTTTAATGCATCTGCAGTATTCTTCAAAGTGTCCACCTTTACCAGCAACACCTTTTTGTCTTCTATCATATCCCTCACAAAGTGATATTGAACATCAATGTGCTTTGTCTTTGAATGGAAAGCAGGGTTCTTTGCCAAGAAAATTGCACTTTGGCTGTCACAGTCTATTCTTATAGCTCCCTGTACTAACCCCATACTTGAACACAATCTCTGCAACCAAATTGCTTCCTTTCTTGTATGAGTAGCTGCAATGTATTCTGCCTCTGTAGTTGATAGTGCCACTACAGATTGTTTCTTACTCATCCAACTGACTGCACCTCCAAATAGGTTAAACACATACCCACTTGTAGATCTTCTCTGATCCAGATCTCCAGCCCAGTCTACATCAACAAAGCCACGAATATCCAACACTTTGTCTAATCCTGGTCTTCCTTGGTAGCACACCATAATCACTAGTGCCACGCAAATACCTAAAAACCCGCTTCAATGTTGTCCAATGCTCCTTCCCTGGTTTTGACATAAACTTGCTCAATACTCCCACTGCATGTGCAATGTATGGTCTAGTATAGACCATTGCATGCATCAGGCTATCGACTGCACTCGCATATGGAACAAGGGACATGTCCTCTTCCTCGTCTTGTGTCTTGGGACACTATTCAGCAGACAACCTCACACCTACAAGAATAGGAACCTTCACCAGTTTACTATCCTGCATATTAAACCTTTGTAGTATTGTCTCGACATACTTCCTCTGGTTTAGCCAGAGCTTCCTCTTTTCCCGATCTCTTTTAATTTCCATGCCCAAAATATAGTTAGCAGCACCAAGATCTTTCATGTCAAATTTGGAGGACAATTGGGTCTTCAAATCCTGGATAATTTCTTTGTCATTTCCAACCAGCAACATATCATCCACATACAAGACCAGATAAATAACATGGTCACCAATTAATTTAAAATACACACAGTGATCTTCTTTTCTTCTGGTGAAGCCAAGTCCCCGTATAAACGTATCAAATTTATGATACCACATCCTTGGTGACTGTTTTAACCCATACAGAGACTTCTTTAACTTGCATACCAGTTCTTTCTTACCCTTCACTGCAAAGCCTTCAGGTTGCTTCATGTAGATTTCCTCTTCCAAATCCCCGTGAAGAAATGTTGTCTTCACATCCATTTGTTCTACCTCAAAATCAAAAGCAGCAGCAACAGATAAAAGTAACCTAATAGAAGTTACCTTGGCAACAGGAGAAAAAATATCACCAAAATCAATTCCCGGCACCTGGGAGTAACCTTTTTCTACCAATCGAGCTTTGTATTTCTCCACCTTCCCTTCTGCATTTGTCTTCTTTTTGAACACCCATTTGCTGCCAATGGGTTTCCTTCCAGCTGGCAACTCCACCAGATCCCAAGCCTCATTTTTGTGCAAAGATGCCATTTCATCAACCATGGCCTCTTTCCAGAGTTTTCCATCCTCTGAATCTATTGCTTCCTTCACAGTTCTGGGATCATCATCAGTAACAGACAAAGCAAAATTTGAACAGAAAGCAGAAGGACTATACCTTTTTGGCTGCCTTCTTTCTCGAAGTGATCTTCTCACAGCCAAAGTTTGTGGCTCTTCATCTTCTAATTCCTCCTCTACTGCAGAGTCTGATTCTTCCTCCTTTAGCTCAAACTCTATCTTCTCAGGTTCCTTTGGTTGGACTTCATGTTTAATAACATCTTTTACCTCTCTAAACACCACATCTCAGCTCTACACAACCTTCCGTGTGACTGGGTTCCAAAGCTTATAACCCTTTAAACCATCTGTATACCCAATAAAGATGCAATTTTCAGATTTACTATCCAACTTGGTTCGTTTCTCCTTTGGAACATGTACATATGCATCACATCCAAATACCCTCAGATGTGAAATAGAGGGTTTCTTACCGGTCCATACTTCTTGTGGAGTCTTATCCTCCAACGCTGATGAAGGTGACCTGTTGACCAAGTAACATGCAGTATCCACCGCCTCTGCCCGAAATTCCTGTCCTAACCCGACACCACAGAGCATGATTCTTGCCCTTTTCATCAATGTCTTGTTCATTCTGTCTGCGACTCCATTTTGTTGAGGTGTATATGGAGTAGTCTTCTGCCGTTCCATACCACACTTCTTACAGAATTCTTCAAATTCCTTGCTGTAAAACTCTCCACCATTATCTGTCCTCAACACCTTTATCTTCTTCTCTACCTGATTTTCCACCAGAGCCTTAAATTCTTTAAACCTGTCAAAGACTTCAGATTTCTTCTTAAAGAAATATATCCATGTATTCCTTGAGAAGTCATCTATAAATGATACATAGTACACAAACTTACCCAGTGATGGAACCTTCACAGGTCCAAACACATCACTGTGCACAAGCTCTAATATCTGTTTCGCCCTCTTAGCACCAGAGGGGAAACTCACCTGATTCTGCTTCCCATATACACAATTTTCACAGAAATCAAAATCCAGAGAGCTATTACTCATACCTTCTACCATACCTTTACCATGAAGTATTCGAAGGCCCTTCTCTCCAATATGTCCAAGCCTTTGATGCCACAGCATGGTGTTCTCTCTAGAGACCACTAGATTTTTAGCTCCACTTTCAAGAACCACAAAACTGTTGCACCCATCAACAACAGTGATACCTTGTAGCTTGTACAAAGTTCCAGTCTGAACTCCCTGCATCAATACCAGTGCTCCCCAAACCATCTTGCCGGTATCCTTCTCGAACACTGTTTTTACACCTGCATCATCCAACTTGCTTACAGAAATCAGATTTCTGGCCAATGTAGGAATATGCAGAACACCCGGAAGTGTTCTAATCCTTCCACCTTGCAACTTCAACTTTACTTTTCCGCGACCAATGATTCTAGCCTTCTATCATCTCCTAAGAATACATCACCACCATCGTATTTCTCATACTCGCAGAACCACTCTCTATGGGGAGTGAAGTGAAAGGATGCACCTGAGTCAATCAACCATGCCTCATGATCTACATGTGTACTTGAAGAAGCCAAGTACACATCCCCACCTTCATCTGAGGTGGTTTTCGCCTCTGCAGAAGGAGCATCATCAGATCCCTTTCCTTTATCAGGAGCTTTAGATTTACAATCCCTTTTGAAGTGCCCTTCCTTTCCGCATTTCCAGCACACCACCTTCACAGGTTTTCCTAGAGATTTAGATCTCCCACTCGATGACTTATTTTTGTTTCTATTCTGGGACCGTCCTCGTATAGACAAGGCATCACCATTCTGGCTCTCCATATTTTTTCGTCTCATCTCCTCCGTTAGCAAGGCTGAGACTATTTCATCAAACTACAAAGCAGTTGCATTGCTACCTATTGCAATAACCATACTATCCCACGAATCTGGTAGAGAACACAACAAACTGATGCACTTATCTTCATCTAAAATTTTAATATCAACAGACGATAACTGACTTACCACATTATTAAATGCGTTCAGATGCTCTGTCACCGAGTCTCCATCTTTCATCCTCAGGTTATAAAGCTTTTTCCGCAGGAACAGTTTATTCACCAGAGACTTAGATTGGTACAAAGTCCCTAACTTGTCCCACAAAGCCTTTGTCATAGCTTCCCCTGATACATTCAACAATACTGAATCTGAGACAGACAATCGTATTGTGCTCTTTTCCTTCCGATCCAACTTCTTCCATTCTTCATCGGTCACTCTCGTTGGTTTAGTACCTGGATCTACCGCGATCCATTGATCTTTATCCACCAACAGATCCTCCATCTTGAGTTTCCACAACTCAAAACTCTGACCATTGAACTTCTCGATCTCTATCTTTCTGCTGCTCGACATCTTCTTTCACCACCAAAATCGATCCTGCAGATCTCCCACTGAACAGGGTCTACCACAGGCCCGAGCGAAATCCCTCAGCAACAAAGGCATCCCCTTGAAGCCAAAATAGCTCTGATACCAAATGTAGGTTTTAACCCTGTATAGAAATTACCTGCATACGAATTCTAAAACACAGAAAATAAACAATGCGAGAGCATAACACATAAAACACATATACACAGAGATTTTCCCCTGGATCCCAAAACCGGGACTACCAGCTTGATTTTTCATTCTATTCCTTTCAATGTTACAATACATATTTATACATGCCGAAGCATCCAATACCATGGACCGAAAACCATCACGTCCAAAACCATGGACCGAAAACCATAGGTAGGTTTGCCCAACCTAATATAGGGTCAAAAAAAAAAAATTCCCGGGGCACTACCCCGGACCCCGTAGATGGGGGCTACCCGCCCCCCTCAAACCCCTCAGATAGAGGGGGTTGTTACCCCCCCGCTGCACAATCAAGGCAACGAAGGGGGGGCTCCCCCCCCCCCCCCCCCCCCCCCCCCCCTCTAACCCCTCAGTTCACTACGTAGGTTAGTTGTGGAAAGAATATAACACAACCCAACACGTTGAAGATGGAGAAAGTCTCCTCCTTAGCCAAAGATAACAGGATCAAGTCTTTGGAAGCCTTGGTACTAAAGATAGGTTATGACCCTAAAGATGTCAATGCTGCTAAGGAGATTATTAAAAAGAAGAACCTGGACATTACAGCCTTGAGAAAGTAGCTCAAGCTGCCAGCCACAGAGGATCCATTGACCAAGGACATTGAAGAAAGTGAAGCACAGAAAGAAGACATGATGAAGCTAATCATAGAGAAGAATATACAGATTAGGCAGATGGAGGCAGAGATGGAGAAAATGATAAAGGAGAAAGAAGAGAGTCATAAGATGGCCATTGTCCCCCTGGATGCCATACCCATTTCTCAGCTTCCAGCAATAGGGACAACCATTGCAACACTTCTTCCACTTAGATTGATAGTGTTGAACAAGTAACAAAGACACTTGAGAACATGTCACTCCAGTCAAAGGAGATTGAGACTTTGTAGGGCCAACTCAAATCTTTAGAAGTGCAAAAGGCCAAAGCTGAAGCTGCTCAAATTACTGAAATGCAGAAATCCTAGATACTGTTGGAGAAGTTGCAGAAGGTAGCGAGAGACACTTCAATTGGTAAGACCTTAGCCCAAGCCAAGGAAACCATTTGGATGAATATACTAGATTCTATGAATGATATTTGGCCTTCTATCCAAATCATATTTGAGAAGAAATAGATGATAGAAAAGGCTACAGAAACTATTGTGCAGGGAAGAGAGAAGCTTGGAGAGATGCCCATAGAAGCCTCCAACATTATCAAGTTCTTGAACTCTAAGTCCAAGTATGAGCTTGAAGAAGTAGGGATCAGTGACATGACTGCTACTATTTTGGAAGTCAAGAAGATCTTGAAAAAGAGGAATATTGTTGATAAGTTGGAAGAAAGATGTGAAACCTTGGAGCTGCAAGTAAACATGTTCACTAACAGAATTGAAGCATTGATCTAGAAGGTACTACCTAATTTTTATGTAATAAATGACAAATTAATCACTCAGGAAGACTATGTCCTGAAGATGAAAGAAATGGCTAGAAGCAGCATCAAAGTGAGTGGAATAAAGGGTAGTATGACATCAAGGACATTTTTGGAAACCACGTCAAATGATTTCTATATACAAAATGAGGTAAAACACATTTTTACTATGAAGCTGACTTTTTTCAAATACACAGAGGTAGATTAAATTTACTGTAGGGTAACAAAATTGACCATACTAGATGAAAAGAGATGGGAATAATTGGTCAATTTACTAGATTGAATGGTCTTTTAGAAATAGTAAAACAATTTCCAGTGGAGCAGCCAGCACGACAACCAGTTTAGCAACGCAACACAGTTTCAGGTTGACTCAACAACTGAAACCATCAAAAGAGGGCCACCTTTCTTTTTCAGTTGTCTACGTGGGCTATTCTTCTTCCAGGATTAGATCATATTGTTTGTAATTAGGCTAATAATATAGCATTGGTTTGATAATGATTTTGTAAAAGGATTTTTGTAATTTTCAGCATAAATACTTCATTGTTTGAAGTATTAAGGGTTGATTTGTGAATGTAATTTATTCTGCATATTGTATTTTTCAAAGTACTGGAGAATCAATGATACAAGGACTTTTCATAGGATTCATGTGGTGTACCAAAAGGTGATGTGTTCCTTCTATCTATTTGTGAAAAAATTGTTTTTCTTTCTCTGTTATTTTGAAAATCCGAATTACTTAACAGAAACTGTGATAAATAGGATTTATTATTTAGAGCACCATATTTTGGCTGTTGCTAATTTTAATGTTTTCCACTGAAGTCATATCAAGGAATTCTTAATTTCTCCTTGGTTTCTACTAAATCTTACACTTCTGTTATTCCACAATTCATTTAATTTCTGAAAAGATCTAAATAGTGCAACCTAGCTTGCCCTATTAGAACTCCTCTAAAAATTGATGCAAAATCTAGTTTAATTTATAGACTCCATAGCCCAATGGAATTATAACACTCATATTAACCAAACCTTTCAAACAAAACAATCAGTACAACCATAACTAGCTTAAAATTTACATAAAACAAAGCTAAATTTTATAGAGAGATCCCTCTCTGAAGTTGGCAGGGCTAGATCCCAGCTTCCAAAGTGGTTTTGATGCTATCCTATTTGTTCCTCAAAAATACAAAACGAAAACAAAAACGAGGTTGAGAGAGAGGCTGCAGGAGAAAGAAACACAACTTTCTACCATGGAAAGTATCTCCATGGAATAACTGCAACGTAGACAACCATCAAAGCCTTATTCCCTCTTTATCAAAGAATAGTGGTTGTAGTTCCAAATCAAAAATTTGGCACAATATAGATCTCTATCTTTTCAACACTACAGGAAGTTCATTGAATTTTGCAACCAAACTAACATGGAAGACAAAGAAAAATTAGTTGAAATTTACATGCACAACCTCACTTTGACAAATATGAATTTTTGGGATCCCAATTCCAGATTGGGATATATGCAGTTGGCGGCTTTAACATCTAGGATGACTCATGTGGAGACAAGAGTTGAGGAGGTGAAATGGGTAATGGAAAAGGAGGAAAAGGAACCATTGTATATCAAGGCAGAGCTAGTGATCCCAAAGGTTGTCATTAGCAATCATAGCCTCATCTCTAATGATGCTTCTTTAGCACCCAAATACATTTCTACCCAGGAGCAAGCCATTCTACACTTTAAAAACACATTCAGGATGTTAGGAACCATATAAAGTCTTTAAGCTTTCCAGAGGAGATGGAATGCCTTACCCCACAGTCTACATATCAGAGAATATCATTCTCCTAAAAGGCCAAGGAATGCCTTGGAGAGAAATCCATTGTACGAGAGGATCGTGTAGAGGATGGATATTAGGTGGATATGAATCAAGCTCAGTCCACCCTTGCTACTAGGCTTATAAGAAGTGTTGGGAACAGGTTCCCCTAAGAGTCAATTTTGGGGTTAAAAGCCCAAGTTTCGGGGCGGAAATCCTAAATTTTGTATAAAGAATGTAAAGTCTCCACATTTTGTGGTCACGAATTGCGAAGATGTAAAGAGTTACTAAGGGTTTTCCACCCTTTGTTTGTAGAAGTCATGTCGGCTTTAGAGATATACCCATGGTCCGTGGACCATGGGACTGTATAAAAAGAAGTGTTAAAAGAGTCTCATAGTAGAATTATTAGTCAATTCATAGTTGGAGTCATTGATGAGTCAGTAAAGGGCTTAGAGAAAGAGTCTTAGGGTAGGAAGAGGCTCTGCAGCTGAGTGCGCAAAGGCCTAGGGTAGAAGTTCGTAGCTGAGTGTGCAGACCCCTGCAGCTATGTGTGCAGGGCGGTTAGAGTCTGTATTGAGATCTGGATCATTAATGAAGAGAAGTATTCTGAAATTACTGTGTATTTTAATTCTGTCAATCGCATGCGATTATGTATGTTGAGCACTGGGTTTATGTTTTAATGTTGTTTTGATGTGAAAATCTATATGTTTCCCTCTGTTATATGAACATAAGTAAAGATATATGTTTACGCAAATATAATCATAAGTGCATGTTAAAGTTGGCCAATACGTAAGATAATTCAGGTAATTATATAGTAAAATTAGTTACAAAGGTGCGTAAGTACCTGAATCACTTATTAGGGTTGCACGAAGAGCGGTCGTAACCCTTCATGGAGGTTCCAAAGACAACTAGGGAAGTATATAGATAAGCCCTAAAAGGCTTATTGATCTGCACGAAGGAAGAGTTAAGGGTTTAAAACCGACATCACATCCATCTCAGGGTGCAGAAACTTGGTTCTTGCATACCCCCATACTGCTTCAAGTGAGACTTCAGTCTGCACTCCACGGACTGATGCTGAAAGGGCTAGTAGTGTAGCGATTTACTTAGCTGACTAATGTTGAACTTGGGTCAGGGCCTATCAAGCCAACAAATGGTTATGTTGTCGGGACTGGGATCTGCATGAGAGATGTGTGATGTCGCATCACTAGAATCCAACTAAGAAGGAAATTGAGGACTGGTTGGATAGAAAGATCCATGAATTTGCGGCACAGGAAAACAAGAATCTATGATTGACGAAAGAGCAGTGGTTGGATAGATATATTTATACAGAGATACATGAAATCTCATTCTACTTCTTCCCAATTGAATTATACGAGTGGATCACAAAGTTAGCAGACAGCCAAGGGAGGTGAAGGCTTGACAATCCAATTGTTTGGACCCCCGGAGTTAGTGTGGAGATTGGAAGCCTCTGAAGATAAGATCATGTGCACTGTTGATCATTGGATCGATCGTATCATAAGAGGGTTTATAACTGAGTTCATGGTTGATACTTTGGTCAATTACAGTGAAGAAGAGCGACTTTTCTTCAAAGGACCGTGAGATAAGTATTTAAAGTCCTTAAATACCTGGATTAATATGCTATTGTGTGAAAAGCGACTTATGCAGTTACCTTGATGTCTGGGGCTACGCGAAGTAGAACGACTTACAAGAACAGAGTGAGAAGGGGCCCTAAATATAACCCGCTGATTGAACCTCCTCTGAGTGATGACGAGGGAGTAGCGTAGGCTTCTCTGGAGAGTGTTGTTCAGTTAATAAAACAGGGGTTTCCGCGAATACTATATCCACCCAGACCCCCTCCATCTTCACCTTCATTGCTTACAACTTCACCCACACCACCGCCACCTCCATCGCAGTTCAGTATAGAGAATTTAGTAAAACTGCCTCTGTTCAAGGGCTTGGGAAATAAGGATCGAACCAATTTTGGTTCGTCGTAAAGGCTGTATGGGAAGATCAGGGTATCACAAATGATTAAATGAAGAAGGAAACAATTGTTAGTGCTTTGCAAGAACATTCGCTAACCTGGTACATTAATTACTATAATGATAACCCAACAGCTATGTTGGCATAAATCTAGACCACGATGAATAAGTTCAATAGACCTAAGTCAGAAGCACAATAGATTGTGGGGTTCAAAGAAATTATGATGAAATTAGGTGAGACACCCTAGGAGCTAGATCAGAGATTGAAGTATAAGATCTGCGAAGCAAATATGAATTTGGTAGATGGGAAACATCGTGAATGGTTTGTGGCTTCGCTCCTCCCTCAACTAAGGGTCGCGCTATCACAACAAAAGATTACGACCCAAGCAGAAGCCTTGGAAATTGCAATGAGATTGCATGAAACACAGATGCAAGATCCAAATCTAGGGGATCAACAGATTCATGTGCAGCTGCAAAACCTTTTCTTATAACTACAGAGTCTAAAGAATGATAGAACAGTTTGGCCAGAGGTGCACGAAGAGATTTGGTGCATGAAGTGCAAAGGCCAGGGGCATGACAAAGATCACTGCCCGATCTTCGCGAATTATGTTGCAGCAGGAGGACCAATGCCTCTGAGGCCGGAAGCTCAAGAAGGGCCAAGCACAGGGCCTACGCTATGGTGTGCTATCTGTCAAGTAGCAGGAAAACATGTGACTGACAATTGCCATTGTAGGTATTAACACTGTATAGAAATTACTTGCATACGATTCTAGAACACAAAAAATAAACAATGCGAGAGCATAACACACAAAAAACATATACACAGAGATTTTCCCCTGGATCCCAAAACCGAGACTACCAGCTTGATTTTTCATTATGTTCCTTTCAATGTTACAATACATATTTATACATGTTGAAGCATCCAATACCATGGACCGAAAACCATTTCATCCAAAACCATGGACCGAAAACCATTGCATCCAAAACCATGGACCGAAAACCATCGTGTCCAAAACCATGTGCGAAAAATCATGCACAAAACCATAGGTAGGTCCGCCCAACGTAACATAGGGTCCAAAACCAAAATTTTCCGAGGCGTTACCGCAGACCCCATAGAGTGGGGTTACCTGCACCCCTCAAACCCCCTGTTACTCCCTCCATTACACAATCAACACAATGAAGGGGGTGGCTCTGCCCCCTTCTAACTCCCCAGTTAACTACGTGGGCTCGTCGAGGAAAGAATATAACACAACCCAACATTCTCCCACTTGTTGTTTTATTTCCACAGGGGACCACAAGAGAGTTTAGTCATTTATCCAGCCCTGTAATGCCCATTGTTTCTCTACACCAAGAGAACTTTGCAGAGCTCACAAATTTTGTCAATGCATCTGCAGTATTCTTCAAAGTGTCCACCTTTACCAGCAACACCTTTTTGTCTTCTATCATATCCCTCACAAAGTGATACTGAACATCAATGTGCTTTGTCTTTGAATGGTAAGTAGGGTTCTTTGCAAAGAAAATTTCACTTTGGCTGTCACAGTCTATCCTTATAGCTCCCTGTACTAACCCCATACTTGAACACAATCTCTACAACCAAACTGCTTCCTTGCTTGCATGAGTGGCTGCCATGTATTCTACCTCTGTAGTTGATAGTGCCACTACAGATTGTTTCTTACTCATCCAACTGACTACACCTCCAAATAGGTTAAACACATACCCACTTGTAGATCTTCTCTGATCCATATCTCCAGCCCAATCTGCATCAACAAATCCACGGATATCCAAAACTCTGTGCAATCCTGGTCTTCCTTGGTAGCACAAACCATAATCACTAGTGCCACGCAAATACCTGAAAACCCGCTTCACTGTTGTCCAATGCTCCTTCCCTGGTTTTGAAATACCATCGCATACATCAAGCTACCGACTGCACTTGCATATGGAACACGGGAAATGTCCTCTTCCTCTTCTTGTGCCTTGGGACACTGTTTAGCAGATAACTTTACACCTACAGGAATAGGAACCTTCATCGGTTTACTATCCTGCATATTAAACCTCTGCAATATTGTCTCGACATACTTCCTCTGGTTTAACCAGAGCTTCCTCTTTGCCCAATCTCTTTTAATTTCCATGCCAAAAATATATTTTGCAGCACCAAGATCTTTCATGTCGAATTTGGAGGACAATTGGGTCTTCAAATCCTAGATAATTTCTTTGTCATTTCCAACCAGCAACATATCATCCACATACAATACCAGATAAATAACACGGTCACCAATTAATTTAAAATACACATAGTGATTTGCTTTGTTTCTGGTGAAGCCAAGTCCCTATATAAATGTATCAAATTTCTGATACCACATCCTTGGTGACTGTTTTAACCCATACAAAGACTTCTTTAACTTGCATACCAGTTCTTTCTTACCCTTCACCACAAAGCCTTCAGGTTGCTTCATGTAGATCTCCTCTTCCAGATCCTCATGAAGAAATTTTGTCTTCACATCCATCTGTTCTACCTCAAAATCAAAAGTAGTAGCAACAGATAAAAGTAATCTAATAGAAGCTACCTTGGCAACAGGAAAAAAAAATATCACCAAAATCAAGTGCCAGCACCTGGGAATAACATTTTGCTATCAACCGAGATTTTTATTTCTCCACTTTTCCTTCTGCATTTGTCTTCTTCTTGAACACCCATTTGTTGCCAATGGGATTCCTTCTAGCTGGCAACTCCACCAGATCCCAAGCCTCATTTTTGTGCAAGATGCCATTTCATCAACCATGGCCTCTTTCCAGAGTTTTCCATCCTATGAATCTACTGCTTCCTTCACAGTTCTGGGATCATCATCAGTAATAGATAAAGCAAAACTTGAACAGAAAGTATATGGACTATACCTTTCTGGCTGCCTTCTTTCTCGAACTGATCTTCTCACACCTGGAGTTTGTGGCTCTCCATCTTCTGATTCCTCCTTTGTTATAGAGTTGGATTCTTCCTCCTTTAGCTCAAACTCTATCTTCTTAGGTTCCTTTGGTTGGACTTTATGTTTAATGACATCTTTTACCTCTCTGAACACCACATCTCGGCTATACACAACCTTCCTTGTTACTGGATTCCAAAGCTTATAACCCTTTAAACCATCCTTATACCCAATAAAGATGCACTTTTTAGATTTACTATCCAACTTGGTTCATTTCTCCTTTGGAACATGTACATATGCATCACATCCAAATACCCTCAGATGTGAAATAGAGGGTTTCTTACCAGTCCATACCTCTTGTGGAGTCTTATCCTCCAACGCTAATGAAGGTGATCTATTGACCAAGTAGCATGTTGTCTCCACTGCCTCTGCCCAGAATTCCTATCCTAACCTGACACCACTGATCATGCTTCTTGCCCTTTCCATCAACGTATTGTTCATTCTTTTTGCAACTCCATTTTGCTGAGGTGTATATGGAGTAGTCTTCTGTCGTGCTATACCACACTTCTTACATAATTCTTCAAATTCCTTACTGCAAAACTTTCCACCGTTATCTGTCCTCAACACCTTTATCTTCTTATATGTCTGGTTTTCCACCAGAGCCTTAAATTCTTTAAACCTGTAAAAGACTTCAGATTTCTTCTTAAGGAAATATATCCATGTATTCCTTGAGAAGTCATCTATAAATGATACATAGTACAAAGACTTACCCAGTGATGGAACCTTCACAGGTCCAAACACATCACTGTGCACAAGCACTAATATCTGTTTCGCCCTCTGACCACCATAGGGAAAACTCACCCGATTCTGCTTCCCATATACACAATTTTCACAGAAATCAAAATCCAAAGAGCTATTACTCATACCTTCTACCATACCTTTACCATGAAGTATTCGAAAGCCCTTCTCTCCAATATGTCCAAGCCTTTGATGCCACAGCATGGTGTTCTCTCCAGAGACCACTAGATTTTCTGCTCCATTTTCAGGAACCACAGAACTGTTGCACCCATCAACAATAGTGCTACCTTGCATCTTGTACAGAGTTCCAATCCAAAATCCTCACATCAATACCAGTGATTCCCGAACCATTTTGCAGGTATCCTTCTAAAACACTGTTTTTACACCTGCATCATCCAGTTTTCTTACAGAAATCAGATTTCTGGCCAATGCAGGAATATATAAAACACCTGGAAGTGTTCTAACCCTTCCACCTTGCAACTTCAACTTTACTTTTCCGTGACCAACGATTCTAGCCTTCCTATCATCCCCTAAGAAGACATCACCACCATTGTATTTCTCATACTCATAGAACCACTCTCTATGGGGAGTGAAGTGAAAGGATGCACTTGAGTCAATCAACCATGCCTCATGATCTACATGTGTACTTGAAGAAGCCAAGTACACATCCCCACCTTCATCTGAGGTAGTTTTCGCCTCTACAGAAGAAGCATCATCAGATCCCTTTCCTTTATCAGGAGCTTTAGATTCACAGTCCCTTTTGTAGTGCCCTTCCTTTCCGCATTTCCAGCACACCACCTTTACAGGTTTTCCTAGAGATTTAGATCTCCCTCTAGATTTAGATCTCCCACTCGATGACTTATTTTTGTTTCTGTTATGGGACCATCCTCGTATAGATAAAGCATCACCATTCAAACTCTCCATATTTTTCCATCTCATCTCCTCCATCAGCAAGGATAATACTATTTCATCGAACTGCAAGGTAGTTGCATTGCTACCTATTGCAATAAATAGACTATCCCACGAATCTGGTAGAGAACACAACAAACTAATGTAGTTATCTTCATCTTAAATTTTGATATCAACAAACGATAACTGAGTTACCACATTATTAAACACATTCAGATGCTTTGTCACTGAGTCTCCATCTTTCATCCTCAGGTTATACAGCTTTTTCCATAGGAATAGTTTGTTCACCAGAGACTTAGATTGGTACAAAGTCCCTAACTTCTCCCACAAAGCCTTCGCCGTAGCTTCCCCTGATACATTCAACAATACTGAATCTAAGACACACAATCGTATTGTGCTCTTTGCCTACCTATCCAACTTCTTCCATTCTTCATCAGATACTCCCATTGGTTTAGTACCCGGATCTACCGCGATCCATTGATCTTTATCCACCAACAGATCCTCCATCTTGAGTTTCCACAGCTCAAGACTCTGACCATTAAATTTCTCGATCTCTATCTTTCCACTACTCACCATCTTCTTTCACCACCAGAATCAATCCCGCAAATCTCCCACTAAATAGGGTCTACCACAGGCCCGAGTGAAACCCCTCAACAACAAAGGCATCCCCTTGAAGCCAAAACAGCTCCGATACCAAATGTAGGTGTTAACCCCGTATAGAAATTACCTGCATACAATTATAGAACATAGAAAATAAACAATGCAAGAGCATAACACACAAAAAAACATATACACAGAGATTTTCCCCTTGATCCAAAAACCAGGACTACCAGCTTGATTTTTTAAACAGTGCGAGAGCATAACACACAAAAAACATATACACAGAGATTTTCCCTTGGATCCCAAAACTAGGACTACCAGCTTGATTTTTCATTATGTTCCTTTCAATGTTACAATACATATTTATACATGACAAAGCATCCAATACCATGGACCGAAAACCATCGCGTCCAAAACCATGTGTGAAACATCATGCAAAAAACCATAGGCAGGTCCGCCCCCATAGAGTGGGGTTACCTGCACCCCTCAAACCCCCTGTGACTCCCCCCGCTACGCAATCGATGCAACGAAGGGGGGGGCTCCGCCCCCCTTCTAACTCCCCAGTTAACTATGTGGGCTAGTCGTGGAAAGAATATAATACAACCCAACAACCATTTTCTACAAAAATTTGTGCATACACAACAACAACTCTTCTGTAACTTTTTTCAATTGGTAGTTCATGATGAGCGCAATTTCCATAGCTATGAGTTGATGATGGAAAGAAAGATTGCATATAGAGTTCAGGAAGAAAAACGACCTCCTGATCTGGGCACTGACGTAACGCGAGTAGGATTTCAGGGGCGCTGACGAGGTTGAGGTGGAGGAGGACCTGGTAGAGGTCGGGGACAGGTGATTTGTTGTAATTGTGGAGGGGTAGGACACTATGCACAAGAATACACTAACCCGACGCATCTATCATGCCGATATTTTACTCAGTTCGACCACGAGACGGAATATTTCCCTGTACTGCTAGCAAGGATACGTGAGAAGGGGGCGCAACCTCCGCAACTGACTCAAAACCTATAGATGATGAGGGCTAAGCCTCGTGAAGAGGACCTGAGAGTAAATATAGTGCTGCAGAGCAGAGTTACAATGGGCGAAGACAAGGGGAAGCAACTTGAAGAAAGTATGTGACTCCTGAAAGCTTTGGAGAAGGAAGTTTTAATTTGATCTAGAGTTGCGGATGCAAAACATTTATGGAAGTGAAGAAAAGCTTTGCTAAGGCCTCTACCTCAGGAAGCCCGGATAAGCCCACTGAAGAAATAGATCCTTCTATGCTTACTACCTTCTTAGAGACCTGCATGAAGCTGCTGCGCGATAGCAAGGCTGTAAAGGGGTTACATGATCTGATAAATAGGTGCGCTAGGAAAGAAAAAGCTCCTGGTGAACCGTGCATAGTCAGAAAGATTGGTAAGCATAAGGCAAGGATGGGACGTCAAATGAGACTTACCGCGTAGATAGGATAATATGAAATGGATCAAGTTATTTTGGATCTAGGGTCAGACGCAATGTTTTTCCTAAACAAACATGGGAGTGGATGGGAAGACCTGCGCTGTAGTGGTCTCTGATTCAGTTGAGAATGGCAAATCAGTAGAAGATCATCCCCATGGGACATTTGTAGGGAGTGACCGTGGATGTTTAAGGCGCGAGCGCGTTGGCTGATTTTGAAGTGATATAGATTGTGGATGACAGCAACCCCTACCATGTGCTCCTTGGGATTGATTGGTCTACTGAAATTAATGGGGTGATTAATCTAAAGAAGGGAAAGATGACATTTGAAAAGAAATCGCTTCACGTAGTAGAACCCGTGGATCTTGTAGAAGGACTACGCTATACTGAACGAGTCTGTGAATACGAAAGTGATGATGATTTAGACCATAGATATAAGATAACAACACGAGATCAATATTGGGTGAATCCGATGACGGACAGACGTATTGCATGGGACCGCCAAAATTCCTTCACATCAGACACAAATGAATAATTGGAGCACTGGTAGAATCGATTACATGAAGTTTCTACGCTGCACTGTAACATGATGACTAAATCGCTGCACTGTGTGTCATCAAAGGTGGGGAATCTACCCTCTTATGATGGTTTGACTGATGTGGATACATTTTTGGATGAATTTGAAAGAGAAGTACCAGAAAAGCATCGCTTCAAAGCCTTGGATTGGGCACTGCATGCTACGCCCGCAAGATGGTGGGGTACACACAAAGGTAGTATTGGCGCGAATGTAAAAGGATGATGAGAATACGCTTTGGACAACCGAGAGTGCAATTAACAAACAAATATGATGGGTGGGACGATCCACGCGATCACTTGGCCAAATGGAGTAAGGCTTATGGAGCGGAGCCTCAACCTAAGTGGGTGCATCTATTCTGTCATACTCTAGATGTGATACTGATGAATTGGTACTTGGAGATGGAGCTCTGCCATGGCACTGAAGAATGGGATATTTTGCGCCAAGGGTTTGTAATGACGTTCAGATTTGAGGATGGATTTGAATGTATTGATGAGGCGCTATAAGAGGTCAAACCAACGATCTTCAGGATACTGCAAGATCCTTTAGATTTGATTCAACCTGATTGGGCTACTTAGTTGAGCCATGCGCTAGAGTGTTATAACGTGACTGTTGAAGAAGACAATGAAGATACACGTAGGATTAATATTCTGGAGACTAAAAGTCACACCAAGGTTGAGGGACCACAGATAGAGAATCCAGGCATAACCGTGCCACTCAAGATGAGACAAGTGAACATTGGCACAGAGGCGGAGCTGAAATTTGCAAAGATTGGAGACTATTCGGATGGCGCAACAATAGATAAGGTCGTTGAGTTGCTCCGTGAATACCAGGACTTGTTTCGTACGAAGTTTTCAGACCTAAAAGGGATTATTAGGGTCCTGGGCATTATGAAGATTACGTTAAAACTAGACGCAAAGCCAGTTAAGCAACGGCCTTACCACCTCAATCTGAAGTATAAAGAAAAGGTATGCTTAGAGTTGGATAAGATGCTCATGACAGACATTATTGAACCAGTAGAAGAATCCGAATGGGTAAGCCCAATGATAGTCTAGGAAAAGAAGCAGAAGGATGAAATAAGGATATGCGTAGATCTCAGAAAGTTGAATGATTCTTGTGTGCATGATCCTTTCCCAACTCCATTTACTTATGATGTATTGGATAATGTAGGCGGCCAAGAAGCATACTCTTTCATTAACGGGTTCTCGGGGTACCATCAAATCAAAATCGCACCTGAGGATAGAAGTAAGACGACCTTCGCGACTAAGTGGGGATGCTTTCAGTACACTATAATTCCTTTTCGGCTGAAGAATGCACCAATGATCTTTTCACGCGTAGTCATTGCAGCGTTCAAAGACTTCATTCATAAATTTTTGGAGGTATACTTTGATGATTGGACAGTGTTTGGATTGGTAAAGCGCCATGTGGCAAGTCTGTGCCTGATGCTTGATACATGTAGGAGATACTAGATCACTCTCAACCTGAAGAAATATTTGTTTTGTGTCACTTATGCAATCTTGCTATGTCATGTGGTATGAACACAAGGATTGATGGTGGACCCTGCGAAGATCGTGATTATAATCAATTTGGAGGCACCAAGGAGTGTGAAATAGTTGCGCGCAACGTTGGGGCATACCAGATACTATAGGAAGTTAATCAAGAGCTATGCCTAGATCACTGCACCTATGGAAAATCTATTGAAGAAGGATGTTAAGTTTTGTTGGAATCACGAATGTCAAAAAAGCTTGGACGTGCTGAAAGAAAAAAATGGTCACCACATCGATCCTAGATTTCCCAGATTGGAAGAAATAATTTCATGTACATGTGGATGCGTCATGTATTGCACTGGGAGAAGTACTAAATTAGGTCGGTGATGGAGACTTGGATCATCCTATAGCATTTGCAAGCAGGAAGTTGTCCAAGGCTGAGAAAAAATATTCCACTACAGAGCGCAAAGTACTCGCCATGGTTTACGCGCTCCAGAAGTTTAGGCACTATTTGTTGGGTGGACATTTTAAGATGTATACGGACCATTCCGCATTGAAGTACCTAGTAAACAAGCCTGTGTTGGGGGGGAAGATATGTAGGTGGTTTTTGTTGTTCCAAGAGTACGATTGTGAAGTCATTGTGAAACTTGGACGATTGAATGTGGGACCAGATCATCTATCACACATTGAAACTGGAGAGGGCCCTACTAATTTGGAGGAAGGATTTCTTGTTGTGCAGCCCTTCACAGTGCGCATTGCAGATAGTCACTTAGAAGATATCATACACTTCCTGACGATGGGAACAACTTCATAAGAATATACAAGCCAGCAAAAGAAGGAATTGGTGGTGTGCGTGGTAGACTTTTCTGTAATTGCAGGGCATTTGTACAAGATGGGATCAGACGAAATATTGCAACGTTATGTGCCAGAGTTTGAACGAAGCAGCATCCTCTTTGAGGCTCATGGGGGAGCCACAGGAGGACATTATGCAGGAAAAGAAACAATGAAGAAGATTCTACGCGCTAGGTTGTGGTGGCCAACCCTGCATAGGGATTCGAAAGCATATTATAGGGCATGCGATGCATGTCGGAGGACTGGTATGCCATCATGGAGGGATGAGCTATCTCTGAACCTATAGGTGACGTTACAACCATTCGAGAAGTGGGCGATTGACTTTGTGGGACCAATTCAACCTCCAGGAAAGAAGATGGGTGTGCGGTCCATCATCACCGCGACTGAGTATTTAACCCAATGGGTGGAGGCACAGCCTGTGAAGGACTGTACAAACGCGATAGCAGAAAAGTTCATTTTTAAGTATATGCTGACAAGGTTTGGGTGTCTAAAGATTTTGATGAGTGATTGCAGTACGCATTTTCTTAATGAGACGATCAGCGCGTTAACAGAGGAATTTCAGGTTTACCATCAGAAAAGTATGCCTTATCATCTGCAGGCTAATGGGACAATGGAAGCATTCAATAAAATATTGGAGAGCGCATTGAAAAATGTTTCCAATGCACAGAGAAATGACAGGGATGTGCACATACCCGCAATGCTATGGGCTTACAGAACGACCTGTAAGAAGTTGACTGGACAAATGCCTTTCCAGCTGGTTTATGGCATAGAAGTTGTGATGCCGATGGAGTACATTATACCTAGTATACGCATAGTGGCATTCACAGGAATGGCGGATTGCGGAGCCCTAGAAGAGAGGCTCGCGCAACTAACAGAGCTTGAGGAGGATAGATTTCTAGCTAGATTCCATCAACAAGTTCAAAAGGAGCATGAAAAGGCAATGCATGATCGACACATTAAACTGCGCACCTTCAAGGTAAATGATTTGGTTTTATTATATGACAGCAAGTTTGATAAATTTCCAGGGAAGTTTAGGATGCATTGGCTGGGGCCATATGTCATCAAGGAGATTACCGATGGTGGAGCAGTTTAGTTGGTAAAATTGAATGGAGAACCCTTCCCAGGGAAGGTGAATGGCAGTCGATTGAAGCCATATGTCAGTGGTCCAGCTAGATGACTATATGAGGAAAGCATAGTCTTAGTCTTAGGAACTATAAACTACACTACCCGGGTTGGGGAGCTCCGCGATTGGTAAACTACGCAAAACGAAGGAATGTCACAGTGTTCGCTGAAGCATGCAGGGAGTTGCGCTATCAAGGAAGAAACCACGCATGGCAACTAGAAAGTGACCGTTATGGTCACTGTTCATGATTTGACGGTGAAAAACGACCAAGTGGAGCGGTGGGGTAACACTTAAGTCAGAATTTAAGGGTACTATCTTTGAAAATCTACTGCTAATCTAGCATTTATGAGCGCATTTTGGGGGGAACGATCCGATTTGAATTCGAAAATGCCTATAAATTATAATGGCTGCCTAGCGAAAAACACTTGGCATTTTGAGAATTGAGGTGTTGAGCTCTCAAGCGCACATGAACCGTGAGTAATTTGAAGCTTTGATCGCGAGTGCAACGTTTGAGAATTTGCTAAAGGAGACACATGAGTTTTTGAATCACATCATGTCACCATCTTCAGAGATTGTGAGTGTTGGGGAAATAATGGCAGCTGAGGGAGCCGTTCTAGAGGTAGCAATGGCAATAGAGGGAGTTGCCCGGGAAGTTGTGAGTGTTGAAGTTTTGACATAGGTGCATAAATCACCAAGTTCGCCCAAGTTGAGGCCCATGCCGACCAAGGAGGGTCCAAAAACAAAGAAGGGTAAGCAGCTGGTGACACTGCAACTGGTGAGCGAATCACCCAGGAAGCACCTACAGAAGGAAAAAACCCACCACACAAGAAAAAGGCAAGGTGGTTGACCTAGAGCCTAAAGAAGAGGTCGAAGGAATCCATATGGGTGAGGATGACCTTGAAATGGGGGTGGAGGATGTTGATGAATGTAAGGTCACGTTGCATACACCCTTAGTACCAGATAAAATTATGTTTGAAGGACCGCGCCTGGGGCATGTCCCCTTCTAAAATTGGAAGATTGGGATTTGGATGACACGGAGCGCTTCCCCCATTTAGCAACAAATCAACTTATGCACCATGTCTTCTTCAAAAACTCTAGTTTAATATCCTTGGAGCCAAGGAAGTGGTTGAAGGGCATGGACAAGGTAGGCCTGCTAAATCTACTATGGGTGTCGCATTACAATTGCACACCCATCACCATGACAATGATCAAGCAGCTATTGTTCTTGGTGCATGATGGGTGTCTTTGGCTAGAAGAGCCGATACCCATCACTGACATGCCGATCCATAGGATCACTCAGCTGCCACACTCAAGAGAAAATCCAGCCATGGCGTTTGGTGGAAAGACAAGTGAGTGCAACCTCGCCGAAGAAATGAAGGACAAGTTTAAGCTTGGAAAGAAGCCGCACGGCTACACCGTCACCAATATAACTGACCCTGCAGTCAAGGTAGCCAGCCAGATCTTGGCAGGAAAGATCATGAGGAATTTTTGCGCAGACGAAGTGCCAGCACCCGTAGTAGCCTTAAGAGCCCAATGCGTGGAGGGTGTACAGTTTAATTGGGTGCGCTACCTCTGCGGTGAGTTCCTCGTGAACTGAAGAGAAGCGCAGGATCACAACAAAACATTTCACTATGCATGGTTGTTGCTGTCCATAGTGCTGGTTGCGTGGGAGTTACCAGACAATAGTCAGTTTCCTCCAGTAACACTGGAACTACCGAAAGTAGTGAAGTTCGCTTCACTCTGGGCTACAAAGGACCCCCAAAGGGTCAAGGACAATAAGATTTTTTGGATCTTAATGGAGATGAGTATCTATATGCCCATCAACCACAAACCGTGGTTGTCGCCAGCCATTTTTGATAAGCTGCAAGAGTATGTGTAGTTCAAGGCTGACTTACACCATGTCTCGATACGCACATGAAAGGATCCTGAGCAGAAGTAGTATGACCTGCCATATCTAGCCACAGACGACGCGATTGCAACAGTCCTCGACCTCTAGCCGACAGATTGGCGCACTGCCTTGGACTTAACAGCTAGGTCTAGCAAGTCTGTAGCACAACGAAAGAAGGAAGAGGCCAAGTTGAATATGGAATAGTTGGCTGCGAAGCGAAAAAAGGAGGCCGAGGACAAGGCCAAGGTAGAACACGCTGTTGTGAAGCAGACAAGAGGTCAGGAGGAGGAAGAGGAGCGCAACTTTGACAGGAGTCAGAATTCGCCTTCCCCGGAGATAGAGGAGGAGGAACAACAGTCAAAACAGGGAGGAGTGGACCTGAAGACTACTTCGTTCTGGGTTAAGCACAATAGAGATCCATAGAAGGTAGGGTTGTAGAAGAATTCTAAGGCTAGCAATACTTCCCTCGGTCCAATCACCTTGACCGAAGGTGACTTGAACGATATCAGCGATATGGTGCGGGATGCCACCATGGAACTGCTGCAGCAATTCGAGCTACATCAAAAACAGGCCTTGAGTGCCATTCAGACAGTCTTGCGAGAGCTGCAGATCCAAGCATAGCAGGTACAAACCAGTGTGGGTTAGAGCAACGCATCGTCAACTAGTTTGGCGCTTGGCACTGTAGAAGTAGTAGGAATGGTGTGCACAATGGATCCTCGGGCAATAGCGCTGTGGGATGGAGCACTGACTATAGAGACAGAAGCTGATAGGCACACTGTCAGTGCTCTCAAGGGTGTGGGACTCAATTTGGCCACGCTTCCAAGTGAATCCCTTCACACTTTACAGGATGGTGTGATTAAGAAACTTCGGGCCCGCGAACAACGTGCACTACAGGTTATCAGTGAGCAGAAAGTAAACAACGCTCAGATGGCTGTGCATAAAAATTCTACTATTGATCTTGTTAAGGCCATCACAGACAAGAATGTGAAAACAACCAAGGTGGTATCTAAAGCATGCAGGCCTATCCCAGAGCTGGACATTCCTGAAGATGAGCTAGTGGATGTGCGGATTAAGAAGCTCGCTGCTGGAGTGCATGACACAAGGACAAAGTTGGCAAAGGTTCAGTTTGAACTGAACCTCAAGATCACAAAATTGCAGTTGAAGTCCCAACCTTTGACTCCGCAAGAAATCAGAGAGCAACACGAGGCAGCTGTGAAGGACGATGTTGCAGCAGTGGATAACACAGCGAAGGATTGCATTGCAATCTTCGACCAGTCGCTCGAGGTAATCACCATCTTGCAAGAAGATCCTAATGTCCAGAGGCTGGAAACGGAGGCGTGGGAGCTGCAACAGCGATATAATGAAGTTAAAGTGATGGCATGCATGATTTCCATCACGCAAAGGCTAGCAAATATTTAGGAGGAAAATGCACTGAAAGAACAGGTGGATGCAGCTTAGCACAAGGAACTAGTGTTGAAGGCTCGCTTGAAGCCTTGGCTGGATGAGGCATATTTGATCACGACCACTATTGAAGGCAAGCTAGCTAGTCTACAAGAGATGCGGCAGAAGATACAGGCATATAGCGTGGGGCCAGCATCAGAGCAGCTGGTTGAGCAGATGAAGCAGGCAACCACACAGTGCACCGTCGAGGTTGCAGTAGTCCAAATCGAGCTGGGCGGTCTTCCCGACAAGATCTCCGTGCCACCAGATTGACTCGAGGGTGAGTCACCATGTTTGCGTTGGGGGCTTGATGGGAGCGGGTTCCCCTAAGAGTCAATTTTGGGGTTAAAAGCCCAAGTTTCAGGGCAGAAAGCCCAAATTTTGTATAAAGAATGTAAAGTGTCCACATTTTGTGGTCACGGAGCGCGAAGATGTAAAGAGTTACTAAGGGTTTTCCGCCCTTTGTTTGTAGAAGTCATGTTGGCTTTAAAGATCTACCCATGGTCCATGGACCATGGGATTGTATAAAAAGAAGTGTTAAAAGAGTCTCATAGTAGAATTATTAGACATTTCATAGTTGGAGTCATTGATGAGCCAGTAAAGGGCTAAGAGCAAGAGTCTTAGTGTAGGAAGAGGCTCTGCAGATAAGTGTGCAGAGGCCTAGGGTAGAATTCTGCAGCTGAGTGCGTGGACCCTTGTAGCTATGTGTTCAAGACGGTTAGAGTTTGTACTAAGATCTAGATCATTAATGAAGAGAAGTATTCTGGAATTACTGTGTATTTTACTTCTGTCAATTGCATGCGATTATGTATGTTGAACACTGGGTTTATGTTTTAATGTTGTTTTGATGCGCGAATCTATATGTTTCCCTCTGTAATATGAACGCGAGTAAAGATATATGTTTACACGAAGATAATCATAAGTGCATGTTAAAGTTGGCCAATAAGTAAGGTAATTCAGGTAATTATACAATAAAAATAGTTACAAAGGTGCGTAATTACCTGAATCACTTATTAGGGTTACGTGAACAGCGGTCATAACCCTTCGTGTAGGTTCCAAAGACAACCAGGGAACTATGTCGATAAGCCCTAAAAGGCTTATCGATCTGCTCAAAGGAAGAGTTAAGGGTTTAAAACTGACATCACATCCATCCTAGGCTGCAAAAACTTGGTCCTTGCATCCCCCCATACTCCTTCAGGTGAGACTTCAGTCCGCGCTCCGATGACTGATGCCGAAAGGGCCAGTAGTTTAGGGATTGGCTTGGCTGATTAACGCTAAACCTGGGTAAGGGCCCATCAAGCCAACAAGAAGGAAGAGATGAACCAAGAGAGCAGAAGGAGTGTACAAAGATAGAGAGGAATGTAGGTTTTTACCTAAAAGAGGGCACGCCATCTGAGGAGCCTTAGGATGTTAGGGAGGCCACCAAGGCTATTAAAGAGATGCACATGGATGACTGATTTTCTCAGAGTATGAGAAACACCTTCAGTAGGGGGGTGATGATGAGTCTCATCAATAGGTACATTTTGAATAACAATAAGCCATCCTCCAACCTTAAAACTGTCTTTCTCTTACATTAATTCACATTTTTTGTTATATTATGCTTAGTAAGGGGAGTAAAATATGTTTTTCATAGTATGTGGCCTAATGTGATTTAATTGCATGAAAATGAAGAATTTTTTAGGCTGTTAGTATGCAAGGGCTTGATGGAGACAACTAGGAGAGAATATAGGGGGTTTGTCCACCTCCTTAACTCCCTAAACTCGGCTTGGGATCACAATATCCTCTCTCACCAGTTCGAGTTCATTGACATCCGAGTTACTCCTAGATAAGTGAAGATCAAGAGGGACAAGATCCACCATTTTCGAGATCAAGGAGGGAACCACTCCCAATTTAAAGGAAGATGATTCAATTGCCCTTTTGTATAAATAAACTAGAAGAAGAGCTCATTATGATTCAAATTTTTAGTTCATCTAGGTGTAGCTATTGAGCTTCAAGCTTGACATTGTTATTTTAAACTGTTATGTGATTAATTAGACCTGCACTTTTTGATAATGAGAAGTTGGATTTCAAGTTGCATCTGAATTAGTTTCAGAGGGCTTAGACCCTTGGGTTGGGCCCAACCCAGAGGCTTTGTTCCGACTTCTTGTACTTTGTTTCTTCTTGATTCCAATTAGTTCATATTTTCTTGCATTTGAGTAGAGATTAATCTATAAAATCCTATGGTTGCAACCTCTACATCACCTCTCTTGTGGGAGAATGAGTGGAAGGATTCACAGCCACAGTCCAAAAAGATTGTGTTTATGATTTCTTGGAAATAGATTAGCCTTATTTGTCTTGTTTTACATTTTATTTTTGTATCTTAGAATTTATTTTAGTGATTAGATTAGTTGCATTTCATAAATTAGATGTTAAATTCAATTCAACTCATCTTTTTCATCATAAGTTATTTCATTTTGTTAATGATAAATGGGTGCATGTGTGTGATTGATTGCAGTGTTGGTTGATATGTAGGGAAGGGCACCTTCACCACTTCCATATTAAGATCCTTAATCTTCTCTTTCCAATTCCAAACTCTGTCCCCAAACCCTTTATAAGCCATTCTTCCTAGTACACCGAGAGCACTCATCTTAGTGCAAGATGAGCCTCCGAGAGGTCTTAAGATTGGATAGGAGCTCAAACCAACCTCCCTCCATTTTCTTCAACTTCAATCCATCTCTCCATACCCTCAAGACAACATTTTCACCTTGAAAAACCACTTGGATGCCCTCCTGTAGCATTATAGTCCTTGTTGTAGCATTATAGGCCTCCTATAGTAATCACCTGTAGCAGAATTTTCCTTCATCAGTTTTGATCCTCATTCTAACTTTGACTTAACCTAGATGCATAATGACCCCCATCTATGACTTTAAGATATGGGAAAGCTCTTAGGCCACTCCAACCCTTCCTTTTCTTCACTGCAAAAACATAGTAGAGTTAGTTTCTTTATCATGCAAGTAGGTTACTAATTTATAAGAAAGTGTGAACTAGGTAGATGGTACATGAAATTACGATTGGTAGTTTGATGAATTATACAATATAAATTAACTTCCTTTCTACAAGTATATGTGATAATTTGATGAATTTTGCAAGATAACATAGGTTTCTTTCTCCAAGTAGATTAGCCTTTTTCCTTTCATGAATTGATTAGTTAGCATTTACAAGTTGAGTCAATGGAATTTCTATTTTCATAGCAAGAAGTAATTTCCAATTGTATCTTTATCAACAAGCTTCCATTCTAATTCAGTAGAAGGAAGGGTCTCTGAGCACTTTTGATATAATGTCATAACTGAGGGTGGCATGAGTGTAATCCTATATGTTGTGCATATAGCACTGTTACCTTGAATTTTTTACAAATCCCAAGTTGATAATTTAAGTTTAGGAGCCCTTGGGAGTTGTAACATTCTTTGTGCAATACCATGGCACACCAGTAATTTTTGAAGACACTCTCATCTACAACATAACATGGGACACTCACCTTCAACATGTTGACCAGGTATTGCAACTACTCCAAGATCATAAACTATTTTTCAAATTATCAAAGTGTTCCTTTGGCATGGAATAAGTACAGTATTTGGGACACATTATGGGTTGTGGAGGAGTGAGGGTTGATCCAAAAAAAATCATGCAATGAAAGACATACCCTTACCAAAAAACTTGAAGAGTTTGAGGGTATTCTTGGGTCTCACTGGCCACTATCGCAAATTTCTCTGGAATTATGGACACATTGCCAGGCCCCTCACTAATCTTCTCAAGAAAAAACCATTTGTTTGGACTCGCCCAACTCGAAAAGAATTTTTTTCTCTCAAAGGCCTTGTGCTCAACTCCAGTATTGGCCATACTAGACTTTACAAAACCTTTTGTGATTGAATGTGATGCTTCAGGTATGGGCATTGGTGCAGTATTAATGTAGGAAGGTAGACCATTGGATTTCACGAGTCAACAACTCAATGGAAAGCATCTGGGTCAATCTATAAATGAGGAAGAAATAATGGCCATATTACATGCAGTAGACATGTGGCAACCATAATTATTAGGGCACCGTTTTCAAATTCGCACTAACCATCATAGCCTAAAATATTTCCTCGAGCAATGTCTATCATCACCAAAACAGAATAATTGGCTCGCAAAAATGTTGGGACATGATTCTGAGATAATTTACAATAAGGTGCGTGATAATGTAGTGGACGATGCCTTATCGCACTAATTTGAGGATGATGGCACCCTTTTATCCCTTTCTCTACCCATATCAAATTGGATTCAAGAGGCCCATCATGAATGACTCTCCCATCCCTCTCTATCTCACCTCATTAATAGATTAAGAGGATATCCTAATTCCTCAGAGGACTACTCTTGAAAGGATGAGGTTCTTCACTACAAGGATCGGGTAGTGCTATCCCCAACCTCCACCCTTAATGTTGTAGTGAATTCTTCTCAAATATGTATGAAAAGAACCCACTTAAGATTGTGGATGAAAAATAGTCTCAACAATATAAATGGTTGTTAAACATTGTAGATATGCAGCAACTGATAGAAACAAAACCTGCCAAAATTCTGATCTATGCCACAATCATAGTTAAAAAACAAAAAGAAATAGTAATAACTCCAATCATCCAATGGAAACCAGATATACAAAGAATAGTTTTATTATAACACCTGTGAAGGGAACAAATAAATGTTACTAGTCCCCTCTATGGGATGGGTTCTTGGATATCCTCCAACATTTTTAGCTTGTGTAGAGGCTCTCTCCTCTATAATGTGTAAACCCAACAAAAATATGGTGTGCGACAATTAAAATAATCAAAAGTGAATAATGAATGGAAAACCCTTCTATTTATAACAAAATATTGATTTATCCTCGAATAATGAGCAATAATAAAATATTATTAGCCTCATTCTTGGAATAACCACTTGGAATATTTTATTATATTTGGTTAGGAGAGAAAAGTATTTAAACTTTTATTTAGAAATAATAAATAAATAAATGATTTATTTATCATCTCAAGGAATTGGTTAAGGAATAATAAATAAATACTGATTTATTTAACTATTCCTAATGGATTTAGTCAAATTTGACAAAGAATAATAATTAATTAGTGATTAATTAATTATTCCTAGAGAAAAATAAGATAATTAATTATTTATATGTTTATTTTTCATAATTGGGTCAAATATGACAAGGAATAATAATTGAACAATGGTTTAATTAATTAGTCCTAAAAGAAAATTAAATAAATAGTGATTTATTTAATTATTCCTCATGGGTTTAATTATAAATTACTTAACAAAGGTGGTTTATTAAGTAATTTCTCACCGTGAAAGCAAATTTACTATGGTAAAATTGGTTTTACATGGTGTACTTCGATCCATCTAGTAAATTAGGCCCCCCAACGTACGAGTGTTAGGAGAAAAACGTATGACTGAAGTACATTGTAAAGACACAATCACTAGACAACACAGTGGAGTCAGAGAGAGAGAGAGAGAGAGAGAGAGAGAGAGAAAGAGAGACCAATAGAGCTGAAGCAAAAGAGGATAGGGATAGATGGGGCGAGACCAATGCAAGTCTCCTTTTATTTTGTGGTACCAGATCTCAGTGAGGTAGGGGAGGCATACCTATACCCACCGAGATAACTTAGCACAAGAATAATGATGCACCCAGAAACATAAAACTGAGAAATAAAGTACATGTTGAATGGTACATGACACGCTTCCATAACTGAGCCAGAAAATAATACAATGTGTCCCATATACATAATGCACCTAGAAAAAACATGAGCCAGGACTTAATACAATATCATCTGAGTACATGAGATATAATGGCCCTTCCCTCAAAAAATGGGTGGAAGGAAGGGTAGAACAACCGAAGAACCCCTGCTGAATAGGGAAGGGCTTTGCAAAACTGAATGGATCATCTAAAAGAGATGTGCATGCTATGAACACTACGATTGGTAGGAACCAAACCCATCAAATCTGTGGAACTACATCTGAGGCTATAGCATAATTTGAAGGCATCCAGGCATGTGAGGGGCTACCTGTAGGGCCACCCCTCACGAGGTCTGAAAAATCTCACACACACCTGGGAATCACTAGTACAATATTCTACATCACTGGACCATCAAGTTGTTGGGTTGTGTTATATTCTTTCCATGACTAGCCCACGTAGTTAACTGGGGGGTTAGAAGGGGGGCAGAGCCCCCCTTTCGTTGCGTCGATTGCATAGCGGGGGGGTCATAGGGGGTTTGAGTGGTGCAGGTAACCCCACTCTATGGGGCCCAGGGAAACACCCCAGAAAATTTTGGTTTTGGAAGCTATGTTAGGTTGGCTGAACCCACCTATGGTTTTGTGCATGATTTTCGCACATGTTTTTGGACGCGATGGTTTTCGGTCCATGGTATTGGACGCGATGGTTTTTGGTCCATGGTATTGGATGCTTCGGCATGTATAAATATGTATTATAAAATTTAAAGGAATATATTGAAAAATCATGTTGGTAGTCCCAGTTTTGGGATCCAGGGGAAAAACTCTGTGTATATGTGTTTTATGTGTTATGCTCTCGCATTGCTTATTTTCTGTGTTTTAGAATTCGTATGCAGGTAATTTCTATACGGGGTTAAAACCTACACTTGGTATCAGAGCAGTTTTGGCTTCAAGGGGACGCCTTTGCTGCTGAGGGGTTTCGCTTGGGCCTGTGGTAGACCCTGTTTAGTGGGAGACCTGTGAGATTGATTCTGATGGTGAAAGAAGATGGCGAGCAGTGGAAAGATAGAGATCGAGAAATTTAACGGTCAGAGTTTTGAGTTGTGGAAACTCAAGATGGAGGATCTATTGGTGGATAAAGATAAGCGGATCGCAGTAGATCCGGGTACTAAACCAACGGGAGTATCCAATGAAGAATGGAAGAAGTTGGATCGGAAGGAAAATAGCACAATACGATTGTGTCTCAGATTCAGTATTGCTGAATGTATCAGGGGAAGCTACAGCGAAGGCTTTGTGGGACAAGCTAGGGACTTTGTACCAATCTAAGTATCTGGTGAATAAACTGTTCTTGCGGAAAAAGTTGTATAACCTGAGGATGAAAGATGGAGACTCAGTGAAAAAGCATATGAATGCATTTAATATTGTGGTAAGTCAGTTAGCATCTATTGACATTAAAATTTCAGATGAAGATAAGTGCATCAGTTTGTTGTGTTCTCTACTAGATTCGTGGGAAAATCTGGTTATTGCAATAGGTAGCAATGCAACTGCCTTGCAGTTTGATGAAATAATCTCATCCTTGCTGACGGAGGAGATGGGACAGAAAAATATGGAAAGCCAGAATGGTGATGCCTTGTCTGTATGAGGACGGTCTCAAAATAGAAACAAAAATAATTCATCGAGTGGGAGATCTAAATCTAGAGGGAGATCTAAATCTCCCGGAAAACTTGTAAAGGTGGTGTGCTGGAAATGTAGAAAGGAAGGGCACTACAAAATGGACTGTAAATCTAAATCTCCTGATAAAGGAAAGGGATCTAATGATGCTCCTTCTGCAGAGGCGAAAACCACCTCAGATGAAGGTGGGGATGTGTACTTGGCTTCTTCAAGTACACATGTAGATCATGAGGCATGGTTGATTGACTCAAGTGCATCCTTTCACTTCATTCCCCATAGAGAGTGGTTCTGTGAGTACGAGAAATATGATGGTGATGATGTATTCTTAGGAGATGATAGGAAGGCTAGAATCGTTGGTCGCAAAAAAGTAAAGTTGAAGTTGCAAGGTGGAAGGGTTAGAACACATCCTGGTGTTTTGCATATTCCTACATTGGCTAGAAATCTGATTTCTGTAAGCAAGTTGGATGATGCAGGTGTAAAAACAGTGTTCGAGAAGGATACCTGCAAGATGGTTCAGGGAGCACTGGTATTGATACGGGGAGTTCATATTAGAACTTTGTACAAGCTGCAAGGTATCATGGTTGTTGATGGGTGCAATAGTTTTGTGGTTCCTGAAAGTGGAGTAGAAAATCTAGTGGTCTATGGAGAGAAGACCATGTTGTGGCATCAAATGCTTGGACATATTGGAGAGAAAGGCCTTTGAATACTTCATGGTAAAGGTATGGTAGAAGGTATGAGTAATAGCTCTCTGGATTTTGATTTCTGTGAAAATTGTGTATATGGGAAGCAGAATCGGGTGAGTTTCACCTCTGGTGGTAAGAGGGCGAAACATATATTAGAGCTTGTGCATAGTGATGTGTTTGGACCTGTGAAGGTTCCATTACTGGGTAACTCTGTGTACTATGTATAATTTATAGATGACTTCTCAAGGAATACATGGATATATTTCCTCAAGAAGAAATCTGAAGTCTTAGACAAGTTTAAAGAATTCAAGGCTCTGGTGGAAAACCAGACAGAGGAGAAGATAAAGGTGCTGAGGACAGGTAACGGTGGAGAGTTTTGTAGTAAGGAATTTGAAGAATTCTGTAAGTATTGTGGTATAGCATGACAGAATACTACTCCATATACACCTCAGCAAAATGGAGTTGCAAAAAGAATGAACAAGACATTGATGGAAAGGGCAAGAAGCATGCTCAGTGGTGCCGGGTTAGGATAGGAATTCTGGGCATAGGCAGTGGAGACAGCATGTTATCTGGTCAACAGATCACCTTCATTAGTGTTGGAGGATAAAAATCCATAAGAGGTATGGACTGGTAAGAAATCCTCTCTTTCACATCTGAGGGTATTTGGATGTGATGCATATGTACATGTTCCAAAGGAGAAACAAACCAAGTTGGATAGTAAATCTGAAAAGTGCATCCTTATTGGGTATAAGGATGGTTTAAAGGGTTATAAGCTTTGGAACGCAATAACAAGGAAGGTTGTGTACAGCCGAGATGTGGTGTTCAGAGAGGTGAAAGATGTTATTAAACATGAAGTTCAACCAAAGGAACCTGAGAAGATAGAGTTTGAGCTAAAGGAGGAAGAATCAGACTCTATAGCAGAGGAGGAATCAGAAGATGAAGAGCCACAAACTCCAGGTGTGAGAAGATCAGTTCAAGAAAGAAGGTAGCCAGAAAGGTATAGTCCATCTCCTTTCTGTTCAAATTTTGCTTGATCTATTGCTGATGATGGTCCCAGAACTGTGAAGGAAGTAGTAGATTCAGAGGATGGAAAACTCTGGAAAGAGGGCATGGTTGATGAAATGGAATCTTTGCACAAAAATGAGGCTTGGGATCTGGTGGAGTTTCCGGCTGGAAGGAAACCCATTGGCAGCAAATGGGTGTTCAAGAAGAAGACAAATGCAAAAGGAAAGGTGGAGAAATATAAAGCTCAATTGGTAGCAAAAGGTTATTCCCAGGTGCCGGGAATTGATTTTGGTGATATTTTTTCTCATATTGCCAAGGTAACCTCAATTAGATTACTTTTATCTGTTGCTACTGCTTTTGATTTTGAGGTAGAACAGATGGATGTGAAGACAACATTTCTTCACAGGGATCTAGAAGAGGAAATCTACATGAAGCAACATGAAGGCTTTGCAGTGAAGGGTAAGAAAGAACTGGTATGCAAGTTAAAGAAGTCTTTGTATGGGTTAAAACAGTCACCAAGGATGTGGTATCAAAAATTTGATACATTTATATGGGGACTTAGCTTCACCAGAAGCAAAGCAGATCATTGTGTGTATTTTAAATTAATTGGTGACCGTGTTATTTATTTTGTCTTGTATGTGGATGATATGTTGCTAGTTGGAAATGACAAAGAAATTATCCACGATTTGAAGACCCAATTTTCCTCCAAATTCGACATGAAAGATCTTGGTGCTGCAAACTATATTTTGGTCATGGAAATTAAAAGAGATCGGGCAAAGAGGAAGCTCTAGTTAAACCAGAGGAAGTATGTCAAGACAATATTGTAGAGATTTAATATGCAGGATAGTAAAATAATGAAGGTTCCTATTCTTGTAGGTGTAAAGTTATCTACTGAATAATGTCCCAAGACACAAGAAGAGGAAGAGGATATGTCCCATGTTCCATATGCAAGTGCAGTCAGTAGCCTGATGTATGCAATGGTCTATACTAGACCAGACATTGCACATGCAGTGAGAGTATTGAGCAGGTTTATGTCAAAACTAGGAAAGGAGAATTGGACAACAATGAAGCATGTTTTCAGGTATTTGGGTGGCACTAGTGATTATGGTTTGTGCTACCAAGGAAGACCAGGATTGGACAGAGTGTTGGATATTCATGGCTTTGTTGATTCAGTGGGCTAGAGATCTAGATCAGAGAAGATCTACAAGTGGGTATGTGTTTAACCTATGGAGGTGCAATCAGTTGGATGAGTAAGAAACAATCTATAATGGCACTATCAACTATAGAGGCAGAATACATGGCAGCCACTCATGCAAGCAAGGAAACAGTTTGGTTGTAGAGATTGTGTTCAAGTATGGGGTTAGTATAGGGAGCTATAAGGATAGACTGTGACAGCCAAAGTGAAATTTTCTTGGCAAAGAACCCTGCATATCATTCAAAGACAAAGCACATTGATGTTCAGTATCACTTTGTGAGGGATATGATAGAAGACAAAAAGGTGTTCTTGGTAAAGGTGGACACTTTGAAGAATACTGCAGATGCATTGAAAAAATCTGTGAGCTCTGAGAATTTCTCTTGGTGTAGAGAAACAATGGGCATTGCAGGGCTGGATAAATGACTAAGCTCTCTTATGGCCCCCTATGGAAAGAAAACAACAAGTGGGAGAATGTTGGGTTGTGTTATATTCTTTCCATGACTAGCCCACATAGTTAACTGGGGGGTTAGAGGGAGGGTGGAGCCCCCCCTTGGTTGTGTCGATTGCATAGTGTGGGGGTCACAGGGGGTTTGAGTGGTGCAGGTAACCCCACTGAGGGTGTTTTGGAACCTATGTTAGGTTGGGTGGACCCACCTATGGTTTTTTGCATGATTTTCGCACATGTTTTTGGACGCGATGGTTTTCGGTCCATGGTATTGGATGCTTCGGCATGTATAAATATGTATTATAACATTGAAAGGAATATAATGAAAAATCAAGCTGGTAGTCCTGGTTTTGGGATCCAGGGGAAAATCTCTGTGTATATGTGTTTTATGTATTATGCTCTCCAATTGCTTATTTTCTGTGTTTTAGAATTTGTATGCAGGTAATTTATGTACGGGGTTAAAACCTACACAAGTGTATGGATCACGATCATGAAACAACCAAGTCAAAGGGAAATGATGGGTCCCTCTGCTCAATCCAAGGCATCGAACAAGAATGGAAGTTGGAACTAAGATACACAACCCTCTAGGTCATTATTCTGGAATAAATGAGCTGATGTCAACATAATAAGGCCCACGATAGGTGAGGCAATGAGGATCCTCAACTAAGGCATGAGGGAAGATATTAATGTGATATGGGCTAACACCAAGGACAATGGAGAAAATGGGACTGAGGGACAAACATATGACTTCCCTTGTCAGAGCATAAAGTGCATGGTTGACTTGACAACCACTGACTCGACTCTAAAGGGGATCGGGGACTGTTACACAGTAATTTATCACTGCCTTCCTGTCAGTCACCCTGCTGTGTCCAGAAGTCACAATCACTAAGTGTTTGATCCCTGAACTGGCTTAAAACCCATTTTTCCAAAGTTTTGTGCATCAGCGCGTCTGTTCCTAAAATAACCGCGATGACCAGCGCCTCACAGTGTATTTCGTGCGCTGCCATCGCGGAAGAACATCACTTTTCCGCGATGACGCACAAGCGCGGCTTTCCCGTGTTCTTCCGCGCTGACATGACTTGTTCAGTTATTGTTATGTGCTGACAGCGCGGCAGTCTCCATATAATCCGCGCTGATCCAGTTTGGGCGAATTTGTTCAAACAACCAGCCTTCCAGATCTCTCCAGGCTTGGTTGTTAGCTTTGTGAATATCGACTCCCTTCTATGGCATGTCTGTTCGACCCTTTGCAACTACTCCCCTTGAAGATAAGCTCATCCTTCCACCTTTTTAGGAGACTCCTTCTCCTATATAAACTTCCACCATTACCATGAGCAGCTAGTTAGAAACTAGTGGGAACTAGCTAGACTTAGCTTGGATTGTACAGAGCTTGTAGTGCTCAGATTGCTGCTATAGGTTTGGTGTGTTAGGAGTGGAAGTGATTCATTTCTTGGGGAAGTTTGTTTGTGACATTTGTGTGAGAGAGAGAGAGTTGTTTGTCTTGGGAGAACCATCCTCAAAGGTGAATGCTTGAGAGACATGCTGACTGATCCCTCCTGAGAAGTTTATCGACGTCAGAACATTTGGTTGTACTCTTCTCTATTCTGATTAATAATAGATGACTGCTATTATTGTTCCATTCTCGTTTGTTTATGCAATGGATAAATGTGAATTATGTCTTTTCTGACTGGCATATAGTTACTTTTACTAGATTTCACGCTTGCGTTTGCCTTCTCTTCGTGTGTGCAGGTGTCCGTTCGCGGGGATCGCGGAGGACTGTGACCAGCTGAAGCAAAGGAGCGAAGGAGACATCTCTTCGTCCAACGACAGCGCAGGAATCCAAGTAGGTGCTCTTTACTTCTTGTTTAATTGTAACTAGGAACATGCGTGGCAGCATTGTGTGATTGTTGCTAGACCCCTATTGGGCTAGTAGGGATCGCCTCTATCCGTAGAGGGGATTTACCTCTCCAACAATTTGGCGACTCCGCTGGGGATCAGCCTTTTTGTCTCTTGAGTCCACTTTTGTGTTTGGCTTTGATTGATCTCTTTTTGGGTTTTTGGGATTGTCTTTATTGCTTATGAACTTTCTGGGTGTTTCTGGAAAACGTCTTTATTATTAAAAAGCTCCTGCCTTTGGTTTGGGAAGTTTTTATTTTGGCTTTCCTTGTTTTTTACTCCCAGCGCGTTTTATTTCGGAACAGTCGCGCTGACATCGTGACTCTGTTCTTTGGTTTTCTCTTCATCGCGCCTGTACGTCTAACAGCCGCGCTGACCTCGTTTTCAAGGGCAGCGCGCTTTATTCGTGTTCTTCCGCGCTGACATCGCGCCCCCTCTTCTTTGCGATTTTGGTCATCGCGTCTGTGTGCCTTATATCCGCGCTGACCTCGTTTGTCCTAGGGCAGCGCGCTTTTTCCCTGACTTTCCGCGCTGACGTCGCAAAGTTGCTGAAGGCCTCCCCCTGTCAATGCCAAGTTGCTGAAGGCTACCCGCGCTGAGCCTGAAAAACTCATTTTTGTCCGAATTGACCTCCTGAACCTCTTGCTGTGACTTTCCCTTCTTCTCCCCGCTTGTCTGATGACTTGTTTTTCACTCTCTGAACTTTGAACTGTTTGATTACGGAGCTCAACTCCACAGGGTTTCGTTTTGCTTGGTTTTAAGTTTGCAAACAACTTCCCTTCTAGCTGCTTGGTTCGTGTTTTCGTCCTTACTTTTGCGATTACTGGATTGTGTTTGGGTCTCTAATTGACTGGTTGCGACTCTGGTCCGTCGAATGTTTGCTTTTCTCTATTGATTGCGCACTCTGAACCCTAGGACATCTAGTGGCCGTGTGTGTGTCAAGCCTCCCGTGAGGATCCCTGTTCGCTTGATTGACCAGCTCGTTCTAGACTCGTTTTCGCATTTTTTCAATGATTGTCAGAGTGTATTGGATTGTGCTTCCAAGTGGTCTTTTTCGCTTCCTCCTTGCTTGCGATCCTTGCTTGTTTTGCAGAGCTTAGATCACATAGCTCGTGCATTGCCTTGTTTCCTTTTGATTTCGAGACTTCGGTTGAGTGTTTTTGGGAACTTTGTGTGCTCTCATTAAGTAGTTTACTTGGTGTTCAGGTTCCTCCAAATTCCTTTAGGTGTTTTATGTCACTGAAAAGAAAACGAATTAGTAGCTTGCTTTAAAATTCCAAAAGGAAAAGAACATTTCATTGATTGGCATTTTCAAAAGAAAAGTTTCCTTTCCTCGCTTTAGTTGCATTTAGCTGCTTGTTTGTTTGTATTCGTTTTGTTTAAAAAATTCTTTGCTCTCTCGTAGCTAGAATTCATCGAACGAAACGAAATTCTTTTGCATATAGATTGCATCTAAGTAATTGTGAGCGAACACACGATAGAGCTTGAAATCGAAACTTAATCTCAAGATCAACTATAAAATGAACCAAATGAATCTAAAAACGCATTGGAACTAAACGCAAATATTTAGAGGTCTAGGTTAGAGACGTGTTCCGGCGTCTTAAAACATAGTCACTGTTGTTTCACATTAGGTTGGGTGATTCCTCCTTCTGTGACTCGATAGTGGTCTAATACGGATTGCGCTCCCACGTACCGTCGAGTATATAGGGAGACCCCACTAGGCTTTTATCCTTTATCCATAGGAAGCCGAGTCGGCCGCCCTACAATTCGCAATGCAGTGAACACAGCATTCACGAAGATTGACCACCCGTACCCTAAAAAGTATTCTGTGGTTTTGCGAAGAGTTTGGCACACCCTCTACCTAGAGTTCCAGAGCAGTCGCTTTTGATCCTTTTCGGACTCCCTAAACGAAAAGGTGCCTGTGAGCGTCTTGTCACTTCGTGCTCATTAAACATTCGAAGGAGACTGGAGTCATCTTTGTCCTTTTCTCGACTCTTGAAATATGAAAAGGTCAAGTTTGGTCCTTGCGTCTTAAAATTAATTTGGCCACGATAACATCACCTGGTTAGATCTTGTGTGCGTTAGCTTGAGTAGGTTTCGTTTTCGTTTGCTATGGCAACTTTTCCAGGATTCACTAACCCAGGTTCCCCCTCTGATGGGAACCCAGGACAATTCCCTCCTCTTGGGAATGTTGGTGCCCCGTATATGGCGACGTTGTCCCTACCAGGGTTAACTGTCGGGTTGCCTGTGTGGTTGTTTTCAACCTCTTTGGTCTCTACCGTATCGGCTGTTAGTCCATCAGTCCCTCCACCTGAACAACATCATGTTGATCCTAAGGTGGATCTCTCCCCTTCGACGCCTACCTCTACGTCTTCCTCTTGTACTTCGCCTGGTGAAAGTCTCGATTCGCATAACCAGGTGGCTAAGAAGAAGAAGAGGAAGACCAAGAAGAAGAAGTCCCCTAAGGGAGAGCCTACACACATAGTCCCCCCCTCAAGTCCAGCTATCCACTCCACTATACCTGAAGTCGGGTCACCTTCTGCTCCTCCGCGAAAGGTCAAGTTTCCTTGTCGATTATGCAAGGAGGACCATCTCCTTCGTGATTGCCCTGGCATTCCAAGGGTATTAGAAGTTTGGTCTCACGATTTGGCCCGCCCTCCATTGTCCACTGATGATCATGGCGATGCTACCTCATCAGCTAGGAATGGTAAGGAGAAAGGGAAGTTTCGAATCCCCTGTCGACTTTGTGAAGGAAAACATCCCCTTCACCTTTGTCCACTCATGGATAAAGCCTCTGCTGTGTTGGAAAGTCTTGCTGCTCCTCCGAATCCACTTCCCGCTGGTTATCAGCGTCTTTCTACAGCTATAAATCGCGCCCCTGTTGACAAAGAGATCACTTCAGATTCCTCTCTTGTCCAACCCCCTCTTCCCGAAACCGGCTGTTCCCAGCCCATCCCAGACCCGTCATCGGTCGGACAGAGCATTGAATCGAGTTCGCCACTCGCTCACTCTGTTCCGGAAGAGCAAAATTCTCATGTTCTTCTCGTCTCCTCAGATTCTCCTGAGCTTGATAAAGGTTCTCCTGAAACCTCTCCGGAGAATTTAGATTCGGTTCTTTCGGAGCAGGGGGGCAACCATATGGTTCCCCCACCAAGTAGTTCGGTCATCTCCTTTGACTGGAGTCGTTTGACTGCCCCTCCCCTTCCGTCCCATGTGCCTTTCTGGGTCACCGCCTATGCTTGCAGTAAAGCGCTGCCCGGCACTGTGTTAGACGAAGGAGCATCGGTTAGTCTCATGCCCGTTACTACTTGGCGAGCTTTGGGTTCCCCATCGCTCGTACCTGTCGCGCCGCATCTCACCGCGTTTGATGGAGGAACGAGTCAGCCATTAGGGATCCTCCCGAAGTTTCCTATTACTTTGGGAGGCAAGACCGTCTATATAGACGTCTCAGTTACCCAAGGTTCTTTAGACTTCAGTCTTCTCCTTGGTCGTGATTATGTGTATGCCATGGGAGCCCTTGTTTCTTCACTTTTCCGTGTGGTTTGTTTTCCACACGATGGAAGAATCGTGACATTCGATCAATTATCGTTCGTTCGTCCACAAGCCCCTCCGGCGCACTCCTCCTTCCCTCCTGGTTTTCATCCACAAGTTGCATCTGCCTCACCGCAAATCAACTACGTGGCCACCCAACCCGTGCCCGTACCCAGTGACGACACCATCGTACATAGTGTCCTGGGGGCATTAGGTCCTGATTTCCAAGATGTTGGACTCCCCTCCGGAGCCACTTTCTTGGGGGCCTCCACTTCCCGTTCATTATGATGAAGTCCGTTTGGAGCACAGTTCCTTGTCTTGTGTCAAGCTCGCTAAAAAATGAAACACGGCGGCCCGAGGATAGTTTTTACCTGTGTCAACCTCGTTAAAACAATGAAACATAAGCTCGTGCAATTCGAGCGCAATAACCATTTTGTCAACCTTCAACCCATTTTCAATGGCTTGAAGCTTGGGGGGCATGTACCTCGAATTGAGACACGATGCTGGGGGCATGCCCGTTCCTTTCCTATCAAGCATAGTTTGCATGTATATACGTGCCTTTAAGCTTGCATCAAAAATAAAATCCATAGTTCAAAGCATAGTTTGCATACGTGATTATCATGTGTGTTTTCAAGCTTTCATAAAAATAAAATATGTGCATATTTCACGATGGGTCGTTTGTTATGCAAGTAGATACATCAGATAACATGTGTGTCGAACAGTCGCGTAACATATGAAACACATCATCATATGTAAAAGATCCATCTAAGAATAAGCATACATAAATCATTTCAAGCATAGTTTGCACGTGTGTGTTTTTAAGCTTGCATTAAACATATAAAATCCATGAGTCGAGTGTCGTGCAAATTCATACATAAGATCACAAATTGTACTGAACAAACGCATAACACAAGATAACACATCATCACATGTAACAACGACTCATCCAAAAATCAGTATGTATATATATATATATCGTGTGGCGCACTGAGGCGCTCAAAAATAGAAGTACATGTCCCAAAATCTCAATACATCTGAGTCATAATGTCTCAAAATAAACAGTGGAAATAAAACCTAGGTGACTAATCGGCTGGATGGTGCTCTCTGTAGTACACAGCCGCTCGTGCCACCCGCCCCAGAAGGCGGTGCACTCTGGGTTCCACACCCACTGTGTGGATCTGATGCTCCACAGGAACCTCCTCGACCCCCTGGAAGTCCGGCACCCCCTCCAGCAACCCCTCAAGGTTGCGAGCCACAATCTCTGGTGTGTTGGCCCCTGGAGGGGCTAAGGCCAAAGCTCCGGCTCCCGGGCCCTCTCTCCGTGCCGTGGCAGCCAGGCCAATCGGTCTAGTAGGCCCCACATCTGCATGACAAGACATTTATTAGGACATGTACATAAAAAATTAAAAAACAATACAAAACTCAAAAGACAAAAAGTGTCATACCTGCATCATCCCACTGTTCACCCGGAGGCAGCACCAAGTCAGGATCATTGCGGAAATCCATCCCCGCATATGGCCAATCCTGTACGAAGATCTCCTGCTGGTCCAACCAGTCTCTGAAAAATGCCCCCCAGCTATGTGGTCGGCCGCCACCCCAACGTGGCATAATCCGAGCCCATCGTGAGGCCCTCGTCTCTCGAGGATCTCTAGGGGCATCCACAGCCATAGACTGCAGTCGCATGGCTGGTACTCGCTCCAGAATCAGCGGGACCAGGATCGATCCATACCCGAACTGCTTCGTCTCTCCGCGACGGCAGTTGGTCAATTGCCTCTTCATGTTGTTGCACACTGCAGTGCACCAGTCAAACACGGTAGGCTCGAGGCACTCGAGAGCTAGTAGGAGATGGGTCTTGGACGCCTCGTGATTCGCCATGCTACCTGCCGCCCGGGTCACCATGAACAGGATGGTGCGCAGCACTATGTCTCTCACTGTGGGGATCGAGCACTTCCCACTCCGCGTTTTCACCGCCCCCGGGCAAACCTCAGCCATCAGGTCATCCAGAGTACCGCCGCTAGGTCGCTGCCCCTCCAAGATGGGCCTCGCACCTTGGCGCGACAACCCAGTCAAGAAAAAGATATCCATGTGGTCAAACTCAATGTCGTGACCACGGATGGTGAATTTTTGGTCCACCGGGTTCCATGCCCTGATCAGCAGCTCCAGCAGATCATGTTGGGCCCTCAGACGCGGCGTAAGGAAGAATTTCATGAATCCGCACGCCCGCATGGCGTTGCAGCAATTTACGTCTCCCCAAGCAGCCACATCCTCTACATCGTGAACTCTCTCTTGCCATTGAAAGGCCATGATGTCCTGCATGAACAATAAAAACCAATCAGAATTGTTTTCATGGAGAAATTTACGTTCATTTATTAAAAAACAAAACTTTTCCGCGCCATCGCGGCTGTTTTAGGGACAGCCGCGATGACAATGGCGGCTCTGTGTAAAAAATGTGAGGTCAGCGCGGAAGAACACGCCTTTTCCGCGCTGACCCGAAGTTGGTTACATTGGCTATTTTTCGGTCAGCGCGACCCCGTGGGCAATTTCCGCGCTGACCGAGGGCGCACCCATGCAAATAAAAAATGCCCAATTGGGCCCATTCAACCGTTAAAAAACTCCTAAAATGAACCAGAATGCAGGGCAAAGGAATGAGAACCTACCTGGAAGAAGCAGATCTGAAAATGGTCTCCGGATGGGCTGGAAATCGCTCCGTCAACTTTTTGGCTTCTCCACGTTCTTCGCACTCCAAATAGTAAAATGGTAAAAATGACTTATTACCCCCCCTATTTATAGTAAAAACTCCTAAATTACCATATTTTTTGGGTTTTTGCCATTTTTAGCCATAAAACTAGCCTTGGTTCTGTTTTCAAGCATGTTTCAATATGTTTTTTACGTATATCGAATGGATTTATGCGGGTAGTGCCCCTGTGCAGGTACAGGTATCGCAGCTTGGTCATGACAGTCCACAATTCATGTGATTCCCAAAGTGTCGTCTCTAAGCTCTTTTCCGACGTTAAACAAGAGAAGATGGCCGAGCTCCCTTTCAGCTCGTTAAAGGGAACGAAAGGCGGTCGTTTTTTAAGCTCTTTTTCCGACCGTTAAACCAAAAAGATCGCCGGGTGTTTGTCGTTTCACACTCGATATTGGCTCTAAAACGACGTGTCTTCGACCACTTTTTTACTTTTTCCGGTCGGAGACACTATTTATGAAAAGTACTCCTCGGTTGTAATGACCGGGCGGTTCTTTCGAGCACAGTTTTATACTTTTTCGGGCTCGAGAGACACAACTGTACGAAAAAGGACCCCCCTGGAGTCTCCTTTTCCGCATTCTTTTCAGACTCTCGAAACAAGAAAAGAAGCCGAGTTTTTCCTTTGTCAGGCTCGTTAAACACTCAATGACATCGGATATTGTCAACATGACACACATCAAGCATATGTTATCCCCGTCAAGCTTGTCATCCAAAAATAATCGGGGGACCTGCCTGCAAAGGTGGGGAAAATGGAACTTTGATTACAGTCGTCTCGGCAGTACGTCACTCTTGAACATGGCACTCCGCTGTTTCGTGTCTAGGTGGGGTCATCTCATCTCGTTTTCACTAGCCTCCATGGGTTTGGGATATCCTATTTGACCTCTCATCTGTTCATTGCCGTCATCATCCTATCCGCTGCTCATTTGATGTCAAAGTACTGCCAAATCCGTTACAGTGCCGTTACATGTTCAAGAGAAGTTGTCCTCTACCACAATGCAACCTCGTTCGCTATCTCATCACAAATTATTATACCTCTGTCTCATGTCGATGATGTGGGAATCATCATGGCCCACCTTCGATCAAGGCCACTTCTCGTCGACTTCAACTCATTATCCGAGAAAGTGACTTAGAGACTCCTTCCAGGTGCCTTGGAGCCTGCATGCCTCAATGGCAGGTTCCTCGTGTTCGACGCAAGGTTTGCATCATTGACCTACGATCGAATGATTCCGTGGGTGTTCGACACCAGCTCATTGATTCACACGCCACGGATTGTACCTATAGTACCTTGAGGGCCATTGTCATTATTGGTGGTACCTCTCGCGTCTGTTAACGGTTCTCATCATTGGCCGGTAATCAGACGATGTTCATGCATGTTTGACTCCAACCCCTGTATTCACATGTGTGGACTTGTACTCTGTTCGGGTCGAGATGGAGCACAAGACCCTAGATCCTTGCTCACTGTGGTCCAGGTTGCGATTTTGTGGATAATCATTACATGACTCATTGATGGATGGCTGCGCCCATACCTGCGTCTTCATGGATGGCTGCGACCATACCTTGTCATTATTATGGTCTCTTTAGCTGGGTGGCTGCGTCCATACCATAGACCAGTCTCGCATGTCTTTTGGATGGCTGCGCCCATGCCTAGACTGCATGTATATGATTGTCAGAGATTTTTCGGTACTTCCTGGTGGTGTTCCAGTTCGGCGTGTGTTGTAAAGCATTTCACCCCTCCCACTCTCTCGGTCTTCATGCTTTAGGGGGCATCTGTTACACAGTAATTTATCACTGCCTTCCTGTCAGTCACCCTGCTGTGTCCAGAAGTCACAATCACTAAGTGTTTGATCCCTGAACTGGCTTAAAACCCATTTTTCCAAAGTTTTGTGCATCGGCGCGTCTGTTCCTAAAATAACCGCGATGACCAGCGCCTCACAGTGTATTTCGTGCGCTGCCATCGCGGAAGAACATCACTTTTCCGCGATGACGCACAAGCGCGGCTTTCCCGTGTTCTTCCGCGCTGACATGACTTGTTCAGTTATTGTTATGTGCTGACAGCGTGGCAGTCTCCATATAATCCGCGCTGATCCAGTTTGGGCGAATTTGTTCAAACAACCAGCCTTCCAGATCTCTCCAGGCTTGGTTGTTAGCTTTGTGAATATCGACTCCCTTCTATGGCATGTCTGTTCGACCCTTTGCAACTACTCCCCTTGAAGATAAGCTCATCCTTCCACCTTTTTAGGAGACTCCTTCTCCTATATAAACTTCCACCATTACCATGAGCAGCTAGTTAGAAACTAGTGGGAACTAGCTAGACTTAGCTTGGATTGTACAGAGCTTGTAGTGCTCAGATTGCTGCTATAGGTTTGGTGTGTTAGGAGTGGAAGTGATTCATTGCTTGGGGAAGTTTGTTTGTGACATTTGTGTGAGAGAGAGAGAGTTGTTTGTCTTGGGAGAACCATCCTCAAAGGTGAATGCTTGAGAGACATGCTGACTGATCCCTCCTGAGAAGTTTATCGACGTCAGAACATTTGGTTGTACTCTTCTCTATTCTGATTAATAATAGATGACTGCTATTATTGTTCCATTCTCGTTTGTTTATGCAATGGATAAATGTGAATTATGTCTTTTCTGACTGGCATATAGTTACTTTTACTAGATTTCACGCTTGCGTTTGCCTTCTCTTCGTGTGTGCAGGTGTCCGTTCGCGGGGATCGCAGAGGACTGTGACCAGCTGAAGCAAAGGAGCGAAGGAGACATCTCTTCGTCCAACGACAGCGCAGGAATCCAAGTAGGTGCTCTTTACTTCTTGTTTAATTGTAACTAGGAACATGCGTGGCAGCATTGTGTGATTGTTGCTAGACCCCTATTGGGCTAGTAGGGATCGCCTCTATCCGTAGAGGGGATTTACCTCTCCAACAGGGACAGTGTGACTAGAGGACAAAATTGGCAACACAAGATGAAAGATATGAAAAAATGGATGGAATACTGTGACACAATATAATGGGACATGAAATAGGCTCCATGGATGAAAAGGTGACTCATCATAGATGCTCTGAACAAGGGTGACTCGATGACAATGCCGCAAAAGATAGGTCCGGTGGGGACCATGAAAGCATGAGTAATTGATGGTTACTCATCATGAAAATTGACATGTGAGACAAAAAGCACCGAGGGAAGGTGGTCCCAAATGTACAAGCATCGCATATGAATAAATTTGATTTTGAGAGGCGACGAAGTGACCCTTCTTGGAAAAATGGCTTCCAGGTGAAGTATCAAACCATCAAAAACTAAGAAAGATCCATTATAATAATTGATGAGAGCTTTCCAATGGTGCTGAAGGTTCATCAAATTGAGCTATGGTTTGGTCACAATGGGCGACAGAAAAATTGTGGGTTTTTCTATAAAAGGAATTTTTCCCTCCAATTTGCATTCATTTTCTAAGTGATCCATGGTGAATTTGGAGAGGAAGAGGCCCTAAATCTTGTGGAGATTATAGCAGAAAAACTGAATGTCAGAATTAGGATCTTCGACTTTCAGGAAAGTAGCCTTACTTGTCTAAATATGGCCTTATTGCTTCTTGGAACAATGGTTCCTGGTGAAGAATTAAGGGAAGAGTAAAACGAGAATGAACTACTAGAGGAGGTCTAGAATCATCCTCACCCACTAAGTCAAACATGGAGACTAGGTGGTATAGAGTAGAATATTTGAAGATATTGTATCAAACGTATACGATATGCAATGTGCATATGGCTCGTCGAAGAAGCCTATAGGACAAACTATCCAAGGAATGGGAGGATAATCGACCATACCTAGATTCGGTGGGATCTAGGCCGAGACCTAATGTTAATCAATTGAGAAGATCGACAAGGGAAAATGATCATGCCCTAATGATGGGATACTTCCCGCAAACATATGTGATGGAGGGGACTGATCTAGTATGCAAAGGTGGGAATGATGCCCCCTAGCAGGAGGTTTTTGTGGAGCGCCATTATGTTTCGAGTGCTCGAAAAAGGGATTCAAGCATCTCGACCAAACTTGGCATGAGATCCTCCAAAGGATGATAAGGAGATGTAGGGGCATATGTGCCCCCCAGTATGTTATGGGTGTACTAGATGTATTTAGAGTGGTGGACTCCAAATATGGAAGGAAGTATGCACAATGGTGCATATCATCCCAAGGATAATCAGGGGTAGTCATGGATTCCATGACTTCCTCATCAAAATGGAAGATGGGGGGATGGGAGGAAGATTGACTAAATGATGTGGGATCGGTACCTGGTGCATCAACCTGAGAAAGAAGGTTCACATACACATCATCTTGAATGGTAGAGGACGAGCTAGTAGATGGAGGATCTACGAATGTTGAGACCTGGGGTTGTGTCGAAAGAGGTTCGATAAAAGCGCGCACAAAAACCTCATAAAAGTTTGCCTGCGAAGAAATTAAGGATGAAAATAGGTAAAGGATATGGTCTGTGGAGTCCGTCATCTCGACATTAGGGGGAGGGATCACGATGGTGGGACCAAATTCCCCTTATTCTGGTTTACTAGTGGTACCAGAATCCACGGGTAGAGGACTAGGTGACCCACTATGAGTGGTCTCGTATTCGTGAAGTTCCTCAAGGCAATCCCAAAATTCGTCGAGATGAGGGAAACAATGGGAATAATGACCATGATGATTGCACAAGGCACAAGGGTGAATTGTGCATAATGTTATGAGTTTCTTGGCTGGACTTGATAAGTTAACATGGAATTTAGGGATATTTGACTCAGGGAGCATTTCATGAACCAAAGGTTTAAGATGAGGGAGTTCAGGACAATTATTGGTGGCGTTCCCAACAACAATACACAAAGCGCATGGAGGTGACAACTTTAGGGCCTTGGGGTAGGGAGGAGGTTGGGGAGCCTTATCCTTAGGTTCTTTCCTCTTGGCTTTTCCCCCCTGTCTAGATTCTTTTGCAACAGGAGTGGGTTCCTGTTGAGGTTGTGATGGAACTGGAGCAGCAGCAGGGGCCATAGGGACTGGTTGAACCGGGGTCAAAGGATGATAAGGTCTTAGCTGACGAGACAAAGTGCTTGTAGGGGGATCAATGTACCATACTAGGATCCCCAAAGTCATGTTAGGGAGGACTAGTGAAGGCATGATAGGGATAGAAAAGATTCCCGGAGTAGGAAACAAGAAAGGTATCTAGCCTACAGGGTAATGTCCCAACAAAAAAACTCCTGGATGGTTGAGACTTGGAGGAACAGTTCCTGGTGGGAACATAGGAGAGGCACCCACAAATGGAGGAGGTCCTGGGGGGGTGGATCTAGATGGCTCAGCTGAGATGGCAACAACAGGGTGCTGAGGATCTGGCTATTGATCAGATGTACCAAACTGCTTGAGAGCATCCCATGACTCTGATATGGGAGGGGGAGGACCAGGGAAAGCACCCAACAATGAGGAATATTTATAGACTCTAGGTGAAACACCGGTGAGAGGAGTTGAAGACTGCTTATCTGACATTGACGAAACAATCGACTTGGGGGAGGTCAAGGATGTCAGCTTGTAGTAATTCAACTTATCGATGGTAATGATCTTCCCTTCATGGGGGAAGCACATCTTGCGGAAAACCGTAGATGCGATGGTTGGCATGCATATGTGTAACTACGACCTAAGAGAATATTGTAATCCAAAGGGGCATCAATAACCTCAATGTTGACATGAACAGTCTTGCCCACAAAGGTCACTGGATAGTTGCGGTATATTCCAAGGGGTTGAGAGGAGTGTTCGTCCCAAGCATGAAAAGTGATGATGGAGGGGGACAACTCAGGTGACTTAAGTTGTTTCAAAATGACAACGGACATCACACAGGTGGATTCACCTTCGTCAATAATGCATCGGGAGATGATGGCATTATAGACTCTAGTTGGTATCTAGAAAGCAACAGATGAAGGCAATGGGGGATGTTCTGATGTATCAATGGGGAAGACAATCAAATTATCCTTAGAAGGATGTACTATGCCCAAGGTAGTTAGTAGAGATTTCTTTTGAGATGGGCATGACTGGAGTACTTTCAGCATCGACATGGAAGTAGGTGATTGTGCCAAGTCGTCTATTATATTGTATGTATGGGCAGCTCGGTTAGAAGGCGCATTAGAGCATAATGGTCCCTTTGGGATCTTGGGAATGGCCTCAAATTTAGGCTGAGGGATCTATAACAAACCATTTGGTGTTGTAAGAGGCTCAACTGGTGCTTTGGTTTTGGACTCAGTGGCAGACGAAGTCGGTGGCTTGTCATATTGACGCGACCGAGTTTGCAGGTCGATACTAGAGGGGTTAAACTCATCGGCATTCATCATAAGGATCTGGAAGTCACCAGGAGTAGAAGGTTGGGGGGATGGGCTTCTTGACTTGGGTGAGGTTGAGCAAGGACAAATCCTTGCTGAGGGAAAGGATTTGTAAGCACTACTGTTTTAGATGACGCAGGATTCTGAGGCGATTGTTGACCTCTAGAAGCTGCTTGAGCTTCCCACATTTTTCGCATCTGGGGTAAGAGAGGACACTCATATGTATAATGGCCATGTACACCACAAGATGCACAAGGCTTTTTCGTATGAATAACCTTGTTCTACTTGGGTTGATTGCACTGTTGCTGGTTGTTGGTGTTAGGCTAGTTCTCCTGGGGTTCACTAGGTTGATTACCCTGGTTACCCTTTTTACCCTTCCCTTTATTCATTTTATTTGAATTTTGGGGATTGTTCGCACGCTTATATGAAAACACTTGACCCTAGCGGTGACTACTAGGGCTGAGGATGCATGGGAGGTTGCGACACTAATTCTTGAGGGGCTGGAGCACTTGGCTCTGCATAAGGAGGAGCAACTATTTGGTAGACAGGTTGGGGTCCCAAAAACATGTTTCTAGCAGGTGGGGCATGAGTTTTAGAGGAACTAGTGCTCCCCTACAAATAGCCATAACTTTTCAAGGTATATGGCAAAGGATGTGAAAGGGTTCCAACGATACCATCGACGACGTGAGATGCCCCCGGTGCATTGGCACTTCTAGGACGAGGGTGGTCTGGAATGACGGTATATACATAACTGGATTGCACATAAATCAGGTCATATCTTAGAGCGGTTTGGAGATCTTCTTCCCCTGTTTAAGGAAAATGGGACACGACATCTTTTCCAATGGGTGCTAAAAGGATCCTAAGAAAACTATCTAGATAGACATGGTATTCGAAGGGTGGGGCATGACATGTGCTCCTCCTTCGACGCCACTCTTGAACATGGTCAGAAAGGCAAGTGGCGGAGGACTTACGAAATGAGGTCAATAGCTACGTACCAGTGTCGTACTCTAGAGGTAACTGGAAATATGAAAGGAACACTTTAGCAAGGGTCATGAAAACAGAATGAGATGTGGTGGGCTGGTCTACATACCATTTTGCGGCATCTCCAGTGAGCATGCGTTGGAAGAGATGAAGATGAAAGGAGTCATCGGTAATGGATTTGGACGAACACCACATGTGGAAGGAGTGGACATGGTTGGTAGGATCCTCTCTAGCGTTACCCTCAAACTTTGGGATGTCTGAGGGTAGCTTAGTCAGCATAACAGGCCAACTAGAATCGTGATGTATGAGGTTGTTTATCAACTCACTGAAATTCGGTAGACTTAATCCAGCCATAAAAGGAAGCATGGGGGTTGTCGAAATGGTTCCTGAGACTGTTCTTCTTGACGTGACTACTGGGATAGAATCAGAGCCAATACCAGGTTGGGTTCCTGCACCAGTTGTGGGTCTAGACATGGTGATGATATGCGGTGAAGGAGGCTTGGAATCAGATTAACCAGGAGAAGAGTCGGTATGGGGACTTAGAGGGCTATGAACTCGAACTCGACAAGGAGGGGTAATATGCCCAAGTGAAAATTGGGGGTGAAGGCCTAATAGTCTCCATGATAAACGCCTTGGTGGCACAATGGTGGTAAGACACACGTGACACAGAAATGGTGAAGGAAGATCAACAATATGCCTTTGTCTCTATGAGGGGAGATAAATTTATTATGTTAAGTCTTGGCTTGGCGGTGTAAATCAAGTGCCCTTTGCTTAAGGTGTGCTTTTTTGTGAAACTATATTTATTGATTAAGCCCAAATAATGTTTGTAAAAAAGAAAAAAGTTTGCTGAAAATAAAATGAAATTAACAACAAAAAATGAACAGAAAAACAATTAACTAAACCCCACCCAAACTGGGTTTACAAACATTGTGCTGGTTGGTGGCTAAGTCGATGGAAAACACACTAAAAAGGTCAATAGATCTAATTGTCGGTGTGACTGGGATCAAGTGACACTAGGCTCTTGCAAAGTGGTGCAACAAAAACAAAAAACCAGAGAGGAATATCGCTGCAAAAAGATAGGGATATGGGTGAAAAACCTAGGGTAACCGATGGGAACCTAATACCAATGACCAAACAAGTTTTGATATGAAACTTTGGATGGTGACAACCTATCTTTATAGATCTGAAACAAAAGGGTACAACTCTGGAAAATATGATTGAAAGTGTTGCATAAACTCAGACTACTCACTTAGCTAAAATCTTCCTATAAAGGCAGAAGTGTAGTAGAAGCCCTAGGGGGCTAAATTCCACTTCGATGAGTAACTCATAGTAGATCCAGGCCTAAGAAGGATGAGACAAAGGTCAAACAACCCAACAGACAATTCTCGGCAAAACCTAGAAAGAGATCTGATAAAAACCTGGAAACCCTAAAATCACAGGTACTGACCTGTTTTCAAGTGAGATCGCACTTTTTGGGCTGAAAGGTGCGCTTTGGCCTCCATATGAAACTTTTTGGGCTAAAAAGTGCAATTTATGTTCCTTGATTCTCGGTCAGTAACTCTCAGAAAAAATTGTCGTCTCTTTCACGATTGGTTCCTGTGACCTGCAAAAAAGACCAGAAAGCTTGCGGAAGTCAGAAATTTAACAGATCTAGATTTTAAAAGCTAGTAAACATTAAGAGACTAAAAAAATAAGAAACCCTAAGCTGAAAATTGAAGGTCACCCAGGTTTCTGGATCTGAAGTATAAAACTAGTGGAGTCGCCAATTTTGTTGTAGTGAATTCTTCTCAAAGATGTACGAAAAGAACCCAATTAAGACTGTGGATAACAAACAATCTCAACAATATAAATAGTTGCTAAACATTGTAGATCTGCGGAAACTGATAGAAAAAAAACCTGCCAAAATTCTTATCTATGCCACAATCATAGTTAAACAACAAAAAGAAATAGTAATAACTGCAATCATCCAATGGAAACCATATATAAAAAGAATAGTTTTATTATAACATCTATGAAGGGAACAAATAAATGTTACCAGTCCCCCTCTATGGGACGGGTTCTTGGCTATCCTCAAATGTCTTCAGCTTGTGTAGAGTCTCTCTCCTCTATAATATGTAAACCCAACAAAAATATGGTGTGCGAAAATGAAAATAATCAAAGTTACAACAATGAGTGCAACAATGAAAATAATCAAAAGTGAATAATGAATGGAAAACCCTTCTATTTATAACAAAATATTGAGTTATCCTCTAATAATGAGAAATAATAAAATATTATTAACCCCATTCTTGGAATAACCACTTGGAATATTTTATTATATTTGGTTAGGAGGGGAAAAGTATTTAAACTTTTATTTAGAAATAATAAATAAATAAATGATTTATTTATCATCTCAACGAATTGGTTAAGGAATAATAAATAAATAATAATTCATTTAACTATTCCTAAGGGATTTAGTCAAATTTGACAAAGAATAATAATTAATTAGTGATTAATTAATTATTCTTAGAGAAAAATAAGATAATTAATGATTATCTGTTTATTTTTCATAATTGGGTCAAATATGACAAGGAATAATAATTGAAAAATGATTTAATTAATTATTCCTAGAAGAAAATCAAATAAATAGTGATTTATTTAATTATTCCTCATGGGTTTAATTATAAATTACTTAACAAATGTGGTTTATTAAGTAATTTCTCACAGTGAAAGCAATTTTACTATGGTAAAATTGGCTTTACATGGTGTACTTTGATCCATCTAGTAAATTAGGCTAGATGATCAATTTTTTGGTGATAACACTCAAAACCCACATCTTGAAAGCACTATACTCTTCTCCAATCGCAGGACATTCAGGATTTTAGAAGACTTATGCATAAGCACACCGCTCTTTCTTTTGGACCGGCATGAAGAACAACATTATTACTTTTGTAGTTGAATGTGAGGTATGCCATCGCAACGAAGGGGAAACAACCAAGCTACCAGGAACCTTACAACCATTTCCACTCCCTCCTTTTGTCTAGACAAATGTTTCCATGGATTTTATTACAAGTATCCCAAATTCAGGCAACAAATCATTCATTATGGTGGTCGTTGACAAACTTTCCAAATATGCTCATTTTTGCACACTACCACACCCATTCACCCCAACATTGGTGGCTCAAGTTTTCATGGATCAAATATTCAAAATGCATGGCATGTTGAATTCCATTGTGTCTAATTGAGACCCCATTTTCGCCAACAAATTTTGGAAGGAAATTTTTAAGCTACAGGGCACACAACTCCAACTAAGTACAACTTATCATCCCCAAACCCATTGACAGTTAGAACCAATCAACAAATGTCTAGATACATATTTGCAGTGCTTCACTTCAGATAAGTAACATCAATGGGTACAAATGGTTGCACCTAGTTGAATGGTCGTATAATACTAATTATCATGAAGCCACCAAGATGACACCATATGAGGTAGTGTATGGCCAACTCCCACATTCATAAAATTCTTATATCCCTGGATGTTCGTAATTGATCAGCTCCTACAAAACCATGCCACCATAATTTCTCATCTCAAAGATAATATACATCAAGATAAAAATAGAATGAAGTAATGGGTAAACCAAAATCATTATGAGAGGTCATTTCATGTAGGTGACCAGGCATTCCTACAATTCCAATGTTATAAGAAGATCTCTCTCAAAGAAAAGGGTTGACAAAAACTAGCACCAAAATTCTATGGGCCTTATCAGGTACTTCAGTGTATAGGAGCAGTCACTTATAAAATGGCCTTTCCGAGTACTTCAAAAATCCACCAAGTTTTCCATGTATATTTCCTTAAGAAAGTTGTTGGGAACAATTGACAAGTACAAACAAGTCTACTAGAATTGGACGAGGAAGGCTCACTTTGGCTCCAACCCAAACAAGTCCTCGATACTCATGAAATAAATCTCCATGGCTACATGGTCAAGGAAGTCCTCATCAAGTGGAAATACACCTCTCTAGAAGATGCAACATGGGAACCAACCACTATTCTTCAGTAGTTTCGCAGGTACAACCTTGAGGATAAGGCTGCTTTGATGGGGGAGGGTGTGTTAGGGTCCAACCCTAACCCCTTTTTTATGTAATAGGCCTAAGGGGCCTAGTCAAAGTCAAAATTAGTTAGTTGAGTTAATAAATCCCGCAAGTTTTTATCCACATTAATAATAATTGTAAGTGGTTGAACCAAATTATAGAAAAGGGACCACAATTAGTTATAAATGGGCCATAGTTAATAAATAAAGTGGTTAACCCTTATTATGCAAGGGACCACTAGTATTTAGGGTTTTGGATGTCATAAAGCTACAAATGGTCATATATAGAAAGGGAAGAATCATTGAGTCTTATTGTAATTAAGCTCTTCTCTGTTGGAGGTTCCCCCCTCAAAGAGGTAATTGAACATTGTAATCTGCTTCTAAATAATAAAATATATTTGTAGTTTGTCTCAATTCATGTTATATTTCTAGGTTTCTGGCAATATTGTTTCGTATTTATGGAATTATGTTATTATCACAGGTCAAGTGGATAATAGACCTACTTCCATATGCAACATTTGTGTTTTCCTCCTATCCATGATTGATCCCTAGTTGTCCCTTCTTCTGTAAATATGTAAGGCTCTGAATAATCACTACATTAACCTCAGCTTTATTTTCTTGAGCTTTGTAAATCCTTTCTCGTGCCTTAATCAACCACTCATTTTCTTCCTTGCAATTGATAATTTCTACCTTCAAACTTCTCAATCTGTCTACCAAACCAAGAGAATATCCCTCTCCCTACTGCTCAACTGATCTCTCCCATCCTACCAAGGTATCTTCCAGCCTGTATGGAGAGTCATATGAATTGTAATAAACTATTCTTCTCTTCATCTATCACCCTTCTATATCCTACAATATGCCATCATTAGCTATGTAAAACATAATCAAAATCATACCTCAAGGTATCTCAAGAGAGGATATTGCATCTACACAAGCCAATCCAGATTAGCATGATATAACTTCACAAGCATAACATCTCATACATGGATATCATAACCTTAAAAATAAGTAGCTAACATGCATGCATGATAAAAATATAAACAACTGACATGCATGCATAAAAATTTTCATTTACCTTAAGGTACAGTGTTGCAACCTCGCTTTGATACCACCCCATCCCACATTTACCTGCTTTTACAAGCTCTTCAAGTAAACATGATCTAAGAGTTACTATGACATGACCCAAAATCCAGGTTCCAACTATGGAACTGGGGTCTACTAACTGGAAACTTATTGAAACCTCTTAGGGACATCAAATCACCTACGTGTCATACCATAACCCCTAGTGCTCAAACCCTGAGGTGGAAGTTCTCCTTAACTGAGATCACAACCCATCCGCATGCATAATCCATTGTGAGTGCGGCTGGAAGGCTCCAGCTATACGCACATGCCTCCCTTCATGTGGTGGCAGTCGAAATTTCCCAGTTCCATGCATGTGATCATGAAATTAGTGCCACATTTTCAGGGCTAGCCTGCAAGCCACTGACCCGAACAACCTATAACTTTCCAAAATTAAGTTTAAGGGAATGACATGTCTATATGATAAGCGATAAGTCTAGATCTTGCTGAGAAGTTTCCAAACAAATGAGAACATTTCGTCAAACACATGACAAACATAGTAACTATAGGTCATGAATGCATATTTATTCCATGTATCCTTAACTTCAACAAGTAATCATCAAGAAGGCTCAATGCCCTATCAAACTAGCTGCAACAACACTAGTTAGCCCATGCATTCACATAACCATTCAATAGCTTATCAAATCATGAACAAGATCCATAAAAAGAGCACATAATTTAACCATGCCTATAAACAACATATAACTGAAATGAATCCATGACAAATCAATCATAAATTTGACACAATAAATAGTACATGTTCTCATTGATCACAATAAGCAAATAACTCATATAAACATATGCGAATTCCAACAAAGTTAGGAACTTCCACATAACACCCGACCATAGATTGCACTGAACCAAATCTCTATTTCATACAATCACCCCCATGCCATATTCCAAGCATGAATGTGGGATCTCATGGGATAAATCAAAATAGAAACATCCAGGGTTTCCAGGGGCCAAACCACCTCAACCCTCAACCACAATGATCTCACTTGAACCGGTCCAGAAATCATTAACACCAAACAAGTTTGGATGCCTCCAACTTTCTTCACCATACCTAGAGGAATTTTCTTGTGTCCACCTATCCGTTAAGAGTTCCAGGAGAAATCACATCTCCACCCTTGATCCTTGGGAATTTCCCAATACCTCCTCACTAAGATCCAAGGTCTACTAACCATCCAAAAATTAAACCAAAAAAGGAACCCATCCCACCACAACTATCTAGGAAATGGCAAAGCAATGCTAGAAACCACCGTCAATATAGGAAAATCCCATGTCAATGACAACAACACAACCAAATAACCAAATGCACGTACCACCATCCAAATCTCAGCAATGAAATCACACATGCAACCTATTACCTGCAATGTCCTCCTGCTGTAACCGCTTTTCCAACCTTCTTATGCTCCCTTGCTCTCCTTTGCTTGCTTGCTTGTCCAAGTGATTCCTCTCCCTTCTCTTAGAGATTTATTTCTGAAAGTGTTCAAATCTAGAATTGACAAAAGCTAAGAACTATTTCTATGATACCTTTTTATCATTGATGTCTAATATATTCCTTTCCTTTTTCCTTTTTTTTCCCTTTTCCTCTTATTTCTCTCTAATTTCCCTTGCATGTATATTTTTGTCTCTTCATCTCCATTTTCCCCTATTTTCCTTTATTCTTTTAATTAATTGCAATTTATTGCCTCTTTCCTTTACCAATTCCTTTTCCAATTTCCATGGCCATTAATACACCACAAGTGATGCCCACCATACTGTTTTTCCCTCCATTCAACTTGGAATACATGTCCCATGACCTTGGTCTTATTTTATTTAAATATAAAATAAACGTGGGGATGTTGCAACCAAAATAGTTCCCAACATGAGTTTAACAATGGGAAACTACACAGTTGTCGATAACTTCTTTGTAGTAGATTTCCAAAACTCCCATGTGGTATTAGGGGTCCAATGGTTGTATTCGATTTGGACACATACAATGAAATATTAGGAGTTACAATTTTAATTTACAGGGTTAGATGGTAAGAAGGTGATGCTAAGAGGGATGCATTGTACCCACCCAACATCATGACATCCAATAGAATGGAGACAGATATTTAGCATGGGGATATTGAATAGGAAGTGGAATGCTCAGTTATGGAGAGAAAGCCAACATAGTATCATAGAGAGTATCCTCCTAACATCATGGAATTATTACAGAAGCACCAGAAGGTTTTCGGAGATATACCACTGCGTCGACCACTAGATACGGGATTCAAGCACATCATTGAACTAGAGTAAGGGGTCTAAGTTTCCATCACTACCCCTTATCGAAATCCCAAGGAATATATAAATGAAATGGAGAAGGCCATCCAAGATTTTTTGGCCTTAGGATACATTTGACCTATCTCAAGTCCTTTCACCTCATGAGTTGTGTTGGTCAAGAAGAAGGATGGGCCTCCAAGGATGTGTATAGACTATCAGGGACTAAACAACGAAACCATCAAAAACTGATATCCTATCCCTAGGATTGATGAATTGATGGATGAACTAAAGGGGGAAAATTAGTTCTCGAAGATTGATCTCCACTTAGGATATCACTAGATTAGAGTTCGAGAACAGGACATCCTCAAGACAAATTTCAAATGTCATTGTAGACACTATGAATTCCTGGTTATTCCCTGTGGGTAAACCAACATGCTTGCTACATTTCATTCTTGTATGAACCTTGTGTTCAACAAGCATCTATGGAAATTTGTGTTGGTATTTTTAAATGGCATCCTAATTTATAGTCGTACATGGGAGGAACATCTACAACATTTGGATGAGCAGTTGGGAATTTTAAAGGCACAACAATTCTATGCCAAAATATCGAAATGTGAGTTTGGGATGTGTTGTCATTTCCACAACACCCTCTGAATTTTTTTCCTACGACCAAATTTCGGAGCCTACCTTGATCTTGTATATTGTCTTCGCAAACATTGAGACTCATTGCATGTGTTTTTTCTAAGTGTTTTTCTCCCATTTGCAAGGAAATCGAAGTGTCGTATTTTCACATGTTAAGTGTCACACAATGTATGGGAGCTTGTTTTGGTGGTTTCAATGGGATATCTTTTTGTAATACAGTTATTCTTACTATGTAAACATTTGTCGCACTCATTTCAAAAGTTTTAAGCATTATCACACAAGTGTCTTCACGGTCGTCGCAAAGTGTGTCTTTGGTGTCACACTTGTCATCGCATAGTTCTCGCACTGAGGGAAGTTTGTTGTTTATGTGCTCTAGATGATATATGTTGTGTCATCAAGTGTTTTAAGTGTGAGATCATAGTAAATTCTTATCAATTTTCACATCAAATTCATTGATCCTACACTTAGCCAAATTTAGAAAGACTCTCTACCAAGCAGCTTAGCCTCATCTGGATATCCTGAACTGTACATTACATAGTCTCAGCCCTCAAGCTGCAAGCCTACCTCATGGCATTGTGCAATGCACAGTTCCTTCCTCCTAGGACTGTGCACTGTGCAATCACAGTGCTCAAGCTCAGCCTCTAACCCCAAAAACTATGCAATTTATCCCTCCTACCCAGCCAATATTGTTCACTACACAATCATAAGGCTCAAGCCCCAACCTTGAGCCCTTCAATTGCACAACTGTGTACTCATCTAGCTTCCTATGCCTTCTGGAACTACGCAATGAGAAAAATCAGTGCTCAAGACCTCAACATGGCTCCCTGAGCTCCCCAAATACCCGGTATTCTTGCTCAGTCTAGCCTGAACTATGCATTTCACAGTCTGAAGAATCAAGTCTGACCCCTGACTACCTAAGTTGCGCAATTGTGCAGTCACTGAGCCTCTCCCTCATCCTGCCACCTGATTTTGGCTTAGCTAGTGGATTGTCATGCAATGTATTAGACTAGGGGTTTATTGGACTAATGTCATCTTGTAAAGAGTGAATTGCAAATGCAAGTATTCTATCATACCATGAAAGGATGATGAAGATGAATATGGAAAAGGGAAACATGCAAGAATAGAACTTTGTAGCTAAATATGCAAACGAATCAATCGTAAGAAAGCAAAGGGACACTAGTTTGTGACAGCTACTCACGATCTGATATCACTGAAGACTCCTCATCTCTAAGCCATATGGAGGTGGACGGAAAATCATTCTCAAGAATAAACATAGCAAGAAGTAGCAAGAATGAATTGACATTGCCATGTCATCATGTAGTCTATGTCAACAGTTTCATGTCATGTCATGTCTTAAGTCATCATATGCCACATCACTTTTGTGTATTATGTAAATTTCTATTCAAAATGTATTGTAAAGTGGAAGTCCAAAGGACATGTACATAATATAAAGATTCATGTAAAGTCAAAAAGTCATAGGAAGTCAAATAGTCATGAGGGTAGTCAAAAGTCACAAGGAAGGTGAAGCATCACCCCATTGGTTATATATACACCCTCATTATATGAGCAAAGGAATTTTCACCTTGGAGCCTCCCACAAGGCATTAGAGAGACAAGATAGCTCTTTTGTGGAGCAAGTAGTGGCTCCAATGATCCACTATTGTAGCTAGTGGTGTTCATTGTATACATGTGTCTTGGGAATTTTACTTAATATACGAAGCCTAGTGGCCAACACATTCTTCATGCATCGATTATGAATATTTGTAAGACTGTTCTGTTAAGGTTTATGATTCATGTTTGTTTTCACCTGTACTAAATTATTTGAACTATTTCAGTGAATTTAGTGCTTATCATATTGAGAATGTGTTGTAGTGGTTGCAGTTCCTAGCGCAACTTTGTGGACTATTCCACTAAATTTTATATGGATATCTCTTGTTTGTGTGTGTTTCTACCATAGTGGTACTATTACCTCTCTCTTAGAGGCTCAATTTATTTTCCCTTCGCAGTATAAGAACCTTGACACACCTACAATCAAACACTCACGAGGCACACTTTATTTTCGAAGGAACACATGAATTCCTCTCTCTTGTTGATAGTTAGAGCCAAGAAAAATATTTAAGAAAATAATAATTGGGTCGTATTCCAGATGGGGCTCCTATCCCAAATGGTGTGAAGTCCAATTAGGACCACATATTGGGGAGACCCCTTGAATGTAATTAGGTCCAAAACTGTCAACATTTATGGTGCTAGAAGGAGGGCATCCATATTTTTATGGTTGATAACCCCACCCACCCTCACCATACTTCTTCCGGTTAAGGTAGCAATATTCCCAACACCTCCCCTGCTCATATTCCTGAAGTTGGCGGATCTTGAAAAAATTGTGAAATCCCTAACGAGCAAATCTGGAACATTCGAACTATAACCTGTAAGTTTGCAAAGGATATTAGGTTGATCCCTGGAGTACATAATCTACCTAATTTTCCAAAGAATAATGAAACCACTCCTACCGGGATAGTGGTTTCGACAAACAAAGATATGGTTCTCGCTACCCTTGAAGAGCTATCATAGACTGCAGAAAGCACAGAGAAACCATAATAGCCTCTGTATTTTAATGGAGGTGACACATAAAATGTTGTACTCTCATAAGATACTTTCCACGGGTTAGGTGGTGAAGAAGAAGAGGAAGAGGATCCCTCAGATTCTAGAGAAGAAGAGGATGATTCATCAGATTCTGATGAAGAGGAGGAGCATAAAGACTAAGATATAGCAGACCAAGATCTAGATTCGATGACTCATGGCCTACTTGGCTTGTCAGTTGTATTACATAAGCTACCGAGGCACCCTTAAAAGATGTTAACGAAGTATGACCCTGACAAAGTAGTGAAAGCGGAAGACCATCTGGACAACTTCTACCTGCAACTGCAAATTCTTGAGGTACGTTATGATGATGCTACATGTATACTTTTCCATTCTACCTTAGATGGAAGAGCTGGTGTATGGTATCACATTCTCCCTCCAAACTCAATCCAGAATTGGAAGGGGTTTAAGAAGTTGTTTCTTGAAAAAATTTACGATGACAAAACCCTTGCCATGTTATTGCAAGAGCCAGGAAATTTGAAGATGGAGAAGAAAGATAAGGTTAAATATTTTAATCAGAGGTTCAACCATATATTGAACATATTTCCTACAGATATGAAACCTCATGACTTCATCGCTATTGATTATTACACTTCTGCCTTACCGACAAACATCACATAGTTCATGAAGAGAACTGTGAAAGAGAATCTTGCAGACATTATGAAGAAGCAATCACAGTTGAAAAGGACTTGCTTGCGATTGAATTCATTAAGGATTATAAATCATTGAAAGACTTCAAAGGCATGGGAAATAGGTCTCAGGCCTCTCGAGGTAAGACCAAAGAAAAATAAGCTACCGATCTTGATAGCTTGACCCATACCATTGAGTGTCTATCCAATGAGTTGGTAGAGTTAAAATAGAGGTCAAGTGAGACCACCATAAGCAGCAAGCCTCCTAAATTCAAGTTTCTGAGAAGGGATACCAACTCTAGCAATAACAACAATCAACTAGTCAAGTTTTCACAAAGCTCGAATGTCACGTTGAATGTTTAAAGCATGGGCATGGATCAATATTGTTTGTTTCATCAAGAATATCACTCAAAAAAGACATGCCCACAATGGAACCATGTCATGAATTCTCTAGATACACACTTCATTGACACAATACTTTCAGATGAGAATACTAAGCTTATGGAAGAAAATGAAGAAAGTGATGCAACTGAAGAAACTGCGAGTGTCGGGTACATAGTGAATACACTTAATTTCATATACACAACTGAAAAGAAAATTGTCAAAAAGAAACCACTGAGTGAGTACCCAAATCAAAAGCTGAATGGTTGATATAACTTGAGAATCTGAGGTTCGGTTTGCAAACCAGAGTTGACAAGGAAGAAATTGAAAGAACATTTGTTAAGGAATATCACACTGCTAGTCAACTTAGCACATAACTCTCAGAGAAAGTCTAGAAACACTGCTACAACAAAGAGTACTTATTCCAATGATAAAATAAAGTCCATCACTCAGGAAGTATCATACCAATTTACTCCTCTAAACACTTCGGCGATGCCTTCTATACTTGATTATAATATAGTTGAAGACATGAAGAAAACTCACGCTAACATTTCACTCTTCAAACTCAAAAGGATCACGAGCTAGTAGGAACTGCACGTTCATGCTTTTCAAAAACCTGCCTCAGGTAACGATGCTTCTTCGTAGGAGGGATCTGGTAAGTCTTTTGGTCCCAATCCATACTTAATGTTTTAACATTAGAAGCTAACACACATTTCCCTCTGTTTTTGTTAACATTCAAAAAAATTAATTACAATGATCTAGGTGGATATTGGTGGCCACCTACCTATTCCACCTAGAACCCCTAGTTAGTTTCATTTGTTTCCTTGTTAATTTCAGCATTTACTATTTTTAGCAGTTTTTCAGGTCCTGAACTTCCGGAGTAGTTTTGACCCCAAAGTACTCAAAGAGACCTTTCCAAAAAGGTATCATATGCGCCAAATGAAGATAATATGACCAAGTTACGACCCTAGGAAGTTGGTTACCCAACTAACCCCAACGGGGCCCAGAAACTCTTAGTGTTACATCTCCCGGGGTTAGGGTTTTTGTTTTTTAGGTTTTTCTCATGTTTTCCAATAATAAATAGGTCCTTGAGCCTCATTGTAACATAGTTTAGAGTCATGTAGCTTCCACATCTCTTCTCAGAGATAAGCTATGATCACCCAAGCTATCTTATTTCCATTCTATTTGTAACCATATTTCAATATTTTTCCATTAATGAAATGAAGTGTTTTTCTGCTACATCTCTGTGTTTATGATTATATATGTAAATTGTTGCATTCCCGTTTAAGTTCAAATCAGTGGTATCAGAGAGGACTTCTCTTTCTTTGTTTTTCTTTGCATGTCCCCAACGAGGTCATGGTATAAGGAGTTAGGGCTTGATTTGGTTAAACCATTGCAAGATCAACCTCGCAAAACTCAACGACATCCCATGGTAGAAGAAAATAAAGATGAGGGGGAAATATATCCTTCCAAAATGTTGCTCGAGGAAGCCCTCGAGCGACAAAGGGACTCGATGATGGATAACTTTTCCCAGATCCTTCGATGACTACCCACAAGCAATGTATCTTCATCCAGCATTCACTCTGGAGGCACCAATCCTTTTAAGGTACAAGTTAACTTTGATATTCCGATATTCGAAGACTTGATAGATGCAGACACCATAGATAAATTTTTAAATCTATTGGAAGGATATTTTTCAATTCATGAATTTTCAAAATGGGAAAAGATTACTTTTTCACTTCTCAAAGCCACCCCACACATCAAGGAATGGTGGGAAACCTACTTTGAACAAAAGGACAAGAGTGAACCCTAGCTATTTTCAGCTGCACCCACGTGGAATTTTGTCTGAGATGCCATCAAGGAACAATATTACCCTATTGCGAGGTATGAAGACAAATACAGAAAGTGGACCATGCTACGACAGGGAAGGGACCAAGATGTGTCGGATTTCACAAATATTTTCCATAACCCTTTGCACGAAGCTGGGTATCAAGGGTATTGAGCGGCATCTAGTGCTCAAGTACCACGACTGTCTACACAAGTACATCCAAGATGAGATGGATTTCCTAGACATTTCCTCGCTCAACACGTTGTATCAGTATGCTGTTAAGATTGAGGAGAAGTTTAAACAGAAGAAGCGGGACTTTGGATCTGCAAATCCAAAGCAAGGAAAAGGCACCCCCAAACCATAGAACAAAGGACCAAGCCAAGGCGGGGCTACCTAGGACAGCCCGTTGAAGCCGCAAGTAAATAACAACACCACGAAGACGAAGAAGGACATGAGAAAATAGTGTGAGTTCCATAAGAGCTCCACACACAATAGAAGTGCGTGTCAGGCCAAGCAGTCATTGGTGTTCGACCTGAAGGCTTCTGAATCAGACGCAAATTCTTTATTTGAATCAGAAACTAATAAGGGAACTGACAAATGGAAGCAAATCATTGATGCAGAGCCCAGTGCCTCTTTGGACACCACTAAGATCAAAAAGATTGAGCTTGAGCATCTATAGGAGGGGGAACACCTCTTCCACTCATAGATGTGGGTGAAGGTTTCTTCACTGCAGTTCATTGTCGACAGTAGGAGCCAAAAGAACCTCATTTAAGTAGAGGTCATGAAGCGACTGGGCCTAAAGACTATAATACATCCATAGGCGTACACCATCGGGTGGCTTCACCAAGGACAGGATATTCGTGTTAGCCAGCAGTGCCACCTTCCTTACAGCATCAAGCCCTTCACAGATGAGGTAATGTGTGACGTTGATCCTCTTAAGTTTGTGATGTATAGTTAGGACAACCATACGTGTGGAAGTGACATGCTATATATTAGTCTAGACCTCGCTCTGTGATTGTTACTTTGGCTAATAAGTTGTACAGGATACCGGAGGTAGCCCCGCCTATCGCAATCTCTTTGATCACTGCAACACAATGTAGCAAGATCACTTCCTAGACAAATAAATTTATTTTCCTTATGATTCACCCCTAGGGAAAGCAGAAGGTTGTGGCCACAACTTCTAGGCAGGGCTCCTCTACACAAAAATAGCAGATGACAAGTTTGTCGAGGAGTACAGGGATATTTTCACCTCACCCACAGGGGTACCTCTGCACTGTCAAGTCAAGCACTCCATCGATTTGACCCCGGGCACGCTGCTGCCCAATGGACCGATCTATCGACGCTCTGTTCTGGAGAACGATGAGATCAAGAGGCAGATTCAGGAACCATTGCAGAAAGGGCACATCAGGCCAAGTTCATCACCTTGCAGGAGCCTGATTGTATTGGTACCTAAGAAGGATGGACTTGGAGGCTCTGTATTGACTATCGGGCGCTGAACAAGATCATTGCCTAGAATAGGTACCCAATCCAATGGATTGATGACCTTCTGGAGCAGCTCAAGGGGGCCAAATATTTCAGCAAGATGGACTTGAAGTCAAGTTATCAACAAGTTCCTATCGAACCCTATGATGTGTTGAAGACTACCTTCAAATCCAAGGCGGGCCTTTTCGAATGGTTGGTCATGCTGTTCGAATTGACGAACGCCCCTGCAACCTTCATGAGACTGATGGACGACATCTTGCGACCCTTCACCAATGTATTCATGGTGGTGTATTTAGATGAAATCTTGATCTTTAGCTAGAGTTGGGAAGAACATCTCCACCATATTCAACAGGTCCTTCAAACCCTGCGACAACACAAGTTGTGTGCTAACTTGGAGAAATGCACCTTTGGCCTGACCCAGGTTCAATATCTGGGGTACATCATTGATGAGTAGGGTGTACATGTGAACCCATCCAAGATACAAGTCATTTGGGATTAGCAAGCCCCAAAAACTAGAACAGAGCTTTGTAGCTTTTTGGGTCTTGCCAGTTTCTACCATAGGTTCGTGTTGGGGTTCTCTCATATTACTTGGCCTTTAAGTCAAGTCACTAAGGGTGGAGTGAAAGAAAAAAAAATTGGTCAGAAACCCAACAACAATCGCCTTTGTTTTGCATCAGTACTCACATTAACAGACATGCAACAACCATTTGAGATTGAGACAGATGCCTCTAACTATGCTATTGGTGCGGTTCTTACTCAACATAGGCATCCAGTGGCTTACCACAGTGAGACACTTTCTGACATAGTCCGAAAGTACCCCACTTACGACAAAGAAATGTATTCCATTATGTAGGCCTGCCATCAATGGAAGAATTACATTCCAGGGAAGGAAACGATCATCCACACAGACCATCGACCTTTATAGTTCATAAAAACACAAGGGAAGTTGCAGAACAATCGCCATCAGAAATGGTCCACCTATTTGCAACAGTTCCATTTGAACATTAAGTATAATAAGGGAAACACCAATAATGTTGTTGATTGCCTCAACCAACCACCGTTCATGGCACTGATCACTGTACTCGACTCATGTGGGCATAAGACATCGGGGTGGTGGCATCTTTACAAGAGCAATCCAGAATTCGGCAGCATATACCAGACACTCTTGGAATGCTTAATGTACCAAGTTAGTGCGCAATCCTGTAGAGCGTTGACCATCATTGCTTTCCTTATATTGTCATCCGTGACTCCCTGTGCTTCCTATACAACCTTTACCACGAACCAAAACTGGTGCGGATCTTCATTCCCTACTCCCTTGAACAACAAAAACTTTATTGTGCTTGCCATATTGAACTGTGGTGGTGGTGGGGTGGTGTGGGCGAAGACGGGGGTGAAGATGGTGACACTGGTGGTCATGTAGGTGGGAGTGGTATGCGTGAAACTCGCTGCTTTATCAAACTAATCGCACTTCTTGGTGAAACCTTTGTGATCTCTTCCTCACTTTCTCACGGAGGTGAAATCAAGCGGCTAGTTTCTAGTCCTGCGCTACCTTATTTTTTGTAGATCCTCCCACTTCGCGTGGCCCCAAACATTAATTTATTCGCATAACCCGCTTTTCACACAGTAGCATTTTAATCCAAGTGTTCAAAGATTTAACGTACTTACCTCGCGGTCCTTTGAGGAAGCGTCATTCCACCTTGCTATAGCTGACTGAAGTATCTACCGCGAACTCAGTGATAAATCCTCCTATAATTCGATCGAGCCAGTGATCCACAGTGCACGTGATCTTATCTTCCGATGCTTCCAGTCTGCACACCAACTCTGGAGTCCACACAATAGGTTTTTCGAGCCTACACCTTCCTTGACTGTCTGCTAGCTTCGCGATCCACTCGTACAACTCAGAGGGGAAGGATGCAAAGAAAATTTCATGGATTTCCGTATATAAGTAGCAATCTAACCACTCTTCCTTTGATAATCACGGATTCCTGTTTTCCTACACCGCGAACTCATGAATCTTTCTGTCCAACCACTCTTAAATTCCTTTCTTTGTCAAATTCCAGTGATACAACATTAGACATCTTTATGCAGATCCTGGTCTCGCCAATGGAACCATTTGTTGGATTAATGGGGCCTGACCCAGGTTTAGAGTTAAGTTAGCCAAACAAATCCTAGTACTACTGGCCCTTTCAGCAACAGTCTGCGGAGCACGGACTAAGGTCTCACCCGAAATAGTATGGGAGGGTGCCAGAACCAGGTTTCTGCACCCTGGAGATGTCTAAGGAGTTCAACTGGTTCACAGTTTGACCCTGCGCACAGGTTGCTTCGTGTAGTTTCCCGTACTTCGCAGCCCGATATACTGCCTTCACGCAACCCTACCCAGGGGCTGAGCATCGTGCTCTGCGTTATTACCCAAGACGTTACTGGTATTCCAACGTTAGTTAATTAGCTTTGCCTACTTGAGTGCTTTAATTGTACTTAACAATATAAACCATTCATACAGGTACGCGCAGTAAATAAACAGTATATTTGCAACTTATATCAATCATTCATTAACCCAAGAACATATACACAAAATTATAACAAACCTTCTCTTTATTAATTCCTTCCTCGGTTACAGACACGACTTTGCCCTGTGCACTAAGCTGCAGGGGTCCGCGCACTCAGCTGCGGACTACTAGGCCTCTGCACACTCAGCTGCAGAGCCTTCTCCTACTCTACGACCCAAAGACCCACTTTTCACTTCAACTCAATCACTTAGGCCTTTTCCTCCTTTTCTTCTCTTATTTTTACACTTAGAGCCTTACTCTATTTATACAATCCCATGGTCCGCAAACCATGGGTAGGTCTATCCAGCCGACATTACATTACACAACTAGGGCGGACAACCCTATGACTATATCATACTTTCACGCCTCGTGCCCACAATTCATGGAGATTTACAACAAGATTCGGTCAAAACTTGGGCTTTGAGCCCCAAAACATGCCTTGGCGGGATTTTGTGCCCAACAGAAGACAGTTCCAAATTTTCACCTTCAGGATGCACTATTATGCCTCCTTGGAAACATCTATGTTCCTTCAAGTGAGCATGCCAAGATGATTTGGGAGGCACACTACAGTCGGGTCGTTCGACATTTCGGAGTAGATTGCAGAAGTATTTTTATTGGCTGAAACTTCATCAGGATGTTGGGAAGTACATTAGATCCTGCACCACCCAGGCCATTTCTAAAACAACCGTCAAGAAGCAAAGCTTCTATACTCCTCTACCTACTCCTAGTCAGCCTTGGGAATCTATATCCATGGATTACATGTTGGGCCTTCCTTATACTAAGCACGACAACAATTGTGTTTTCGTGATTGTCGAAAGATTCTCTAATATGGCCATCATGGTGGCCTACAAGAAGAGTATCACATCAGAGGCCACTATTAATATCTTCTTTGAGCGAGTGTGGGTACACTTTGGGATCCCACAGTCCATTGTCTCATATCGAGACAACAGATTCCAAATTTCATTTTGTTCAAGTCTCTGGTCAATGTTGGATACAAAAATTACTAAGTCCACAACTTTCCATCCCCAAACTGATGGCTAAACAAAGGTTTTCAACATGATGATCGTAAACATTCTGCACATTTACAACTCAAAGCATCCACGCATGTGGGATGAAAGTCTCCCCTATGTCCAACACAGCTACAAGAGAGCTCTCCATAGCTCAACATGCCATAGCCCCTTTTAGGTAGGGCTGAGATTTCAGCCATTATGCCCCATTGATGTGGCCATACAATTTGCAGCCACTCAGGTAGATTCGTCTCATGTTCAATCCGAAGATGAAAGGGCTAACAACTTTATTGAGTGCATTCAACACATCCGCCAATAGGTCCATGCTATATTGGACAGAGCCAATGCTAAGTACAAGCAACGCCATGATCAACATCGAGTGTCGTACAAGTTCCAAGTGGGCGACGAAGTTTGGCTACATTTGCAGAAGGAGCGCCTTGTTGGACCCCACCACAAGCTTCACCCACTCCGATATGGGCTATACACCATCACCAAGGTCATCGGCAAAAATTCCTTAGAGCTCAACATCCCACCATTCCTTGGTCTACCCTCAATTTTCAATGTAGACTGCCTTTGACCATACTTTCCACCATTGTTGGACACATATGAAATTGCAGAACAACTCACACCAATACAGCTCAACCCAGACTGCATGGAACATGACACAACTAATCAGATCATGGACACATAGATCAAGAACACTCACCAATAGAGATACAACTATATTGAGTTGTAAAAGTAGGCCAACTCCTTCACCAGAGCATGTGGTTAACCAGGGACCAGGTTCAACAAAAATTTCCTCACCTCATGGAGGCTCTGCACGCAATGGGGACCATTTCTTCTTAAGGGGGAGGAATGATCTAGGTGGATAATGGTGGCCACCCGCCTATTCCGCCTAGACCCCCCAATCAACTTCATTTGTTTCCTTTTTCATTTCAGCATTTACTATTTTTAGCATTTTTTCGGGTCCTAAACTTCTGGAGAAGTTTTGACCCCCTAAACGACGTTTTTTTGGGGTTCGCAGAAGGCCTGTATCCATAAGCAGTGGCCTACAGTGAAACTTTTAGTACTCAAAGATACCTTTCCAATAAAGCATCTTACGCACCAAATGGAGATAATATTACCAAGTTACGACCCCGGGAAGTTGGTTGCCTAACTAACCCCAACGAGGCCCACAAAACCTTGGTGTTACATCTCCTAGGGTTAGGGTTTTGGTTGTTTAGGGTTTTCTCATGTTTTACAATAGTAAATAGCCCCTTGAGCCTCATTGTAACATACTTCAGAGGCATGTAGCCGCCACATCTCTTCTCAGAGATAAGCTACCATCGCCCGAGCTATGTTATTTTCATTATGTTTGTAAGCATAGTTCAGTGTTTTTCTACTAATGAAATGAAGTGTTTTTCTATTGCATCTCTGTATTTATGATTATATATGTAAGTTGTTGCGTTCCTCTTTAAGTTCGGATCATACAATGTGTTGAGCCTCAAAACTGCACCTTCATATACACCCTCTCAACCTTATTTTTCCACTTACTTCATCCACCAAGCTGTTAAATCATTGCATTATAGTCTAAAAAGAGCTTCTGACATGGTTTTCTAACTATGCTTATGACTGTTGTTTGGTTTAGATTTTTGTTCAGGCAGCAACGGAAACTTGTCAGTTTCCGTAGCCAGCATAGGTGTCCGCAGCCAGCACAGGATTCCGCAGCCATTTTGTTAAAGGCTATGCTATAGCTGTCCTATGAAGAAACGAGCCACATGGGCAAGCTACAGGTGACGGGTACATGGAACGTGTCCCTTCACATCAGCCAAATCATCCATAAAAGGTCACGGTCAACAAGGGTCAAAGGCAAAGCCAACCAAGGAATTTAGCAGTGGCACATCTCTGTTTTGAGCACGTGAAAGTTTACGTGGCACAGTCCTCAGCTCACGGAGACATCGGCACACCTGGAGATCAACCCCGTAACCTGAATCCAACAACTACCACTCCGAAGATTTAATGGACATGATGATCGTTACGCGAGATCTCGTGCTGAGGAGATCTACGTGTCTCTGGCAACGCAGTTAACAGCATAGGACTTAGTTAGTTAGTTACAACACTTTTTCATTATAAATAACGCGTTGATAAACGTTGTGTAGAGGATTTTGGAGATGCAATTTTTGAACTATTGTTATTATCATCCCACTGCACTCTGTTTTACATATTTTGCTGCTGCTTTAATACATGAGAAGACTACTTTCCTTAGCTCATTTTTGTGACTGTTCGTTGACTGGCTGAGGTGGCAGAGGGCCCCTACGCACTAAAGCCCTGTATAGTTTTCATTTGATTTTATTATGTTTCTGTTTTCATAATCATTAGCTTGTATATAACATGCTGTTTTGATGTTTTTAATTCACTGATGTTTACATTTTCATTTATGTTTTCTTATAGCTGTCAGCTGATCAATGCTTTTCTACAGGTTTTCTTAGGCAGCCCGGGCAAATTTTCATCTTTTTGATAACTACTAAGATATGAGATCATCTTGTCCTTCCTGCTAATTTTCATTTTCTGAAGTTTAATTCCAGCACTGTCCTTTTTCAAATTGTGTTTTTCTTATTTATTTTTCTGCTACTTAGACATCATACTACTCATTTGTTTATGGTTTCTTTCTATAGTCAAGTGACTCTATTAGTAAGGAATCAGAATATTACTTATTGTAGTGTGATTTAGTTATCATATTGCTTAACTTATTCATGATTGCTTCCCATAAGGTAGATTGAGCTGAAGGGTAAAGGATCAAAAGAGTTGAAGTAGTGTGATTAGTTTCCTTTATGCAATTTAATTTCTTGCAATTTAGATATCATATTGCTTAACTTGTTCATGATTGCTTCCCATAAGGTAGATTGAGCTGAAGGGTAAAGGATCAGAAGAGTTGTAGTGTGATTAGTTTCCTTTATGCAATTTAATTTCTTGCCATTTAGATATCATATTTCTTAATTTGTTCATGATTGCTTCCCGCAAGGTAGATTGAGCTGAAGGGTAAAGGATCAGAAGAGTTGAAGTAGTGTGAATTAGTTGCTTTGCTTTTAGTTTTTGAGTTGCTTTAAGTTCAGTTTTTACTTTCTTTTTCATACAGCAGCAAGGATACTGGGCCATTGTCATTAGTTCACTGTTTGATACATTTACTTCCTCTTAAGAATTGATTTCATTACAGTTGTTTTAAAGCTTTCCTTTTGAACACTTTTAAGTTTTGGAAAATCACTGTAGAAATCACCATTACCATCCATACTTAACTTTCATTTTTTCCATCACACATTAGGGAAAGATAAATCCAAAAACAAACTAAAAAAAAAACTCAAAAACGACAAAAGACTAAGGAAATGGTTATCTTGTACATATAGTACACTTCACTTCGTCAGTTTACGAATCCCGGATTGACATTTTAATCAGCAATTTAGAACACACTAAATTGACCAAACATTTTGGCGCCGTTGCCGGGGAACTGAAATTAGGTAGCCAATTTCTTAAAAAAAAAACAAGAAAATTTCAAGGAAGGAAAATTGATAACCTCTCAAAGTATGCTCTCCTCTTGCACTTAGTGTGATCTGGAGGATCAGAAAAGAGAAATTTATTGGTTTAATAGTTTCTTGAGTATGCTCTCTTCTTGCACCTAGAGTGACCTGGAAGATCAGAAAGAGAATTATTAGCCCGACTTGAAGAAAATAAAAAATGACATGCATAGAGCAAGAGATTCTAGGGGAATGTTTTTAGCTAGAGCCAAGAGTTCGATTTTTACAACTCCTTCTACCTCAAGGAATAGACAAGAGACACTTTCATCATCTCCAACCTACACTCCTAGCCCTAGGATTCCTGGAATTCAAGAGACAGTAGTTGAGTTAGGAGACTCTTCCTCACCATCCATCGAATCTGAATTAGGAAAAGATCCTTTCTTTTCTTCTACAGGGAGACACATTGTAATTGAAGAAGTAGAATCATCTAAGGAAGAAGAGGGAGAAATTCCTCCTCGTTCACCATTAGTAGAGGAACCAGAGGACTCTGAAATCTCTGAGAAAACTACCATGACAGAAGAGGGAGTTAATGGATTTGGTAGAGGTAGAGGTAGAGGAGGGGGAGGAGGAAATAATGGAGGAGGTAGAGGTAACAATGGGGGAAATAGGGATGGAGATAACTCATTTGGATTTCCTGTAGTCAATGAGGATTCTCGAGCAACAATGAAAAATATTTCACCATCTGTGCTCCCAAACTTTCATGGGTTAAGAAATGAAGATCCTGAAACATTTCTATTTGAGTTTGAGGTCGTGTGTCGAACCTATGATTATCTGGAAGACTCTCAAAAACTCAAACTATTTCCTTCAACATTGAAAGGAGCTGCTTTGAAATGGTTCATGGGATTCCTCACTCAATCCATTAGGACTTGGAATGATATGAAACAAACATTTTTGGATAGATACATGGATTATTGTATGCCTACCAACCACAAGGATGAAGTATTTAAAATGGTACAAAGAGAAGATGAAAACTTGGAGGATTTACTTGAAAGATTCCAATACAATCTGAAAAGAGCAAAAATGAGTAACTTAGATGAGGAGACCTTGAAAGCCCTTCTATTAAAAGCCATTAGAGATGAATGGATAGATATTTTGAACATGATGGGAAAAGGAGACATATCTCAACTTCCACTTCATGACATAGCAGAACTGTGTGTCCATCTCTCAAGAGGAAAATCTAAAACTGGAAAAGGGCCTAGAGATCCTTCTCTCATCAGAGAAAACAAATCTACAACTGGATCAATAAGTAGGGCTGAGATTGGCAATATGCTTGATGAATTCAAAACTGATATCTTAGGGAGTCTTAGTGAGCAACTAGACACTCTTAAGATCCACAATAAGCAGAAAGAAGAAGCTGAAGCTTTAGCCATCTTTTGCCCAAAATGTAGAAAAAAACATGCTCTCAGGGAATGTCCCTTGGATGCAAAATTTGTAGAAACATGTGCGATCTGTTAAGAGAATCATGAGACCAAGGATTTTCCTTCAATTCTTGGGCTCAAAGCTATCTTTCAAGAAGATCCAAATACAATTGAGTCTCTCTGTTTTGTTGCAAGGAGACCTTGGCAGGGGCAACAAAATCAAGGGTTTAACAACTCTATGAACTTTCAACCCTCACCAAATTGGAATCCTTGGCAACAACCTTGGTCCTAACCTCAAAATCCTTTTCAATCATGGGTACAAGGTATGCAAAATCCTTATGGGAGATTTGCTCAATTTTATCAATATCCTCCATCTTTTCAAAACCAACAGGCTCCACAACTTCCAAATCAAAACCCACAACTCTCATTGCCATTTCAACAACAACAACCCTCTCAAAAAAACCCAAACTCTCAACTCTTGCTTCCATTCCAACAGAAGTCAAATCAACTTCCTTCTCATCCATTGCCAAACCCCAATAATAAAAACCCTCAAAATTCTTACATGGTAGAAGGTCAACAATTTCCTGCCTATATGATTGTTCCTCTCAATGATGTACAACTCAGATCTGGTAGAGTTCTAGATAAACCTTCTATAGATGCCCAAAATCAAAGCATTTCTGAGGAAGAATCTCTTGAAGCCAATAAGGGTTCTGAAGCATCTCTTCAAAACCCAAACACTCAGAAAGAAAAATAACTAACCCCCACAACTCCTATAGTTGAGCAACCTGCATCTTCATCCACACCTCCTTTTCCTGAAAGATTACAAATTGACAAAGGGGTGGAAAAACAAATCTTGTTGCCTGACTATGATTTTCTAGATGAACTGAAGAATGTCTGTATCAAGATTCCCTTGTTACAAGCCATTAAAGAGATTCCTATTCTAGCAAAAACAATAAAGGAGTTGAGTCTTAAAAGACCAGGAAGGAAACCTAGAGATACAAGAAGAATCCACCTGGTAGGGAAAATTGCAGACATCATGATGGGAAAAATTACTATGCAGAAGTATGTAGATCCTGGTAGTCCAATTGTCAAAACACATATCAATGGGGTTGAAATTCCAAATACTTTGATTGATTTAGGGGTTGCTATCAACATTATGAGTAGACAGACTATGGAACAGTTGAAACTTCCTAATCTTCTCTTTACACCTACTTTACTGCAACTTGCAGATCGATCAATTATTAAACTAGATGGTGTATTAGAAGACATTTCAGTCTCCTTAGACTCTTGGGAATATCCAGTGGATTTCATGATTTTAACTCCCAAGAGTAATTTAGGAGGACATCCTCTCATCTTAGGAAGACCTTGGCTAGCCACAGCTGATGCTTTCATCAGTTGTAGGTCTGGGGATATGTATATTTCTGATGGTAATTCGACAAAGAAATTCAATTTGTATCCTCCAGCAAAATCAATTACAGAAATAGGAGATAATGAATGGATTGATGATGAAGATACTATACAACCTATCTTTACCATTTTTTAAGTTAGTGAAGATAGTCAAATTCTGAACACATTAGAAAATTTTGAAACATCTTCAGAATATGACCACACACAATTTCAGTTAGATTCTAACATTGAGTATTTATCATCTAGACAAATGTCTCTTTTCTCTATGGAAGAATTTGGTAGTTCCGCCATTGAGATCTTTCCAGGAAAAACATTGAATATCAACAAAAATTTGGAAATATCACAACAGGAAGAACTAACCAAAATCTTGCAAAAACATTCTACTGCATTTGCATAGGAGTATACCGATATGAAAGGTATTGACCCTAAGACTTGCATTCATCACATCTACATTGAGGAAAACAGTAGACCAATCAGACAACCTCAGAGAAGGATGAATCCAAACCTTAGGGAGATAGTGAAAGAAGAGCTCCAAAAGTTACATAATGTAAACTTCATTTATCCAATTTCAGATAGCCGATGGGTTTCTCCTTTGGTTATAGTACCTAAAAAGAATGGTAAATGGAGGGTATGCATTGATTACAGGGAATTAAACAAAGCAACTTTGAAGGATCACTTTCCTTTACCCTTTATTGATCAGGTATTAGATACTTTAGCAGGCAAAAAGTATTTTTCATTTTTGGATGGTTTTAGTGGTTACAATCAGATTCAGGTAGCACCTGAAGATCAGGAAAAGACCACATTTACCTGTCCATGGGGAACTTTTGCTTATCGAGTACTTCCTTTTGGATTATGTAATGCACCCGCAACATTTCAAAGGGCAGTACTAGGAATCTTTTCCGATCTAATCCATGATTGTGTAGAGGTTTATATGGATGATTTTACAGTTTATGGTAATTCATTTGAAGAGGCATTAGAGAATTTGGAAAAAGTCCTTATAAGATGTAAAGAAACAAACCTATCATTAAGTCATGAAAAATGCTTTAGGATGTTTACTGAAGGGATTGTTTTAGGACATCATATTTCAGGAGATGGGATTAAAGTTGATAGATCAAAAGTTGAAGTCATCTCCAAGTTGCCTATTCCAAATTGTCAAAAATATGTTAGAAGTTTTCTTGGATTTACTGGATACTATAGAAGATTTATTGAAAACTTCACTAAAATAGCATCTCCACTCTTCAAATTACTTACAAAAGATTGTGAATTCAAATGGGATCCTGATTGTCAATCTGCATTTGAAACTTTGAAAACAAGAATATCTGAAGCACCCATTTTGAGAGGTCTGAATTGGAAACTTCCTTTCCATATTTCCACAGATGCTTCAGATACAGCTCTAGGAGTTGTGTTGGGACAAAAGGATTTAGTTCCTTATGCCATTTACTACACCAGTAAAAATTGACTCCCACTGAGTTAAACTATATTGTGACTGAGAAAGAGTTCTTAGCTGTTGTTCATGCAATCAATAAGTTTAGACACTATATAACTGGCTATGAAACTTTTGTCCATACTGATCATTCTGCAATTAGATATCTCATGAATAAACCTGTTACTAATGGCAGAGTTACAAGATGGCTCTTACTTTTACAAGAATTCAATATTACTGTGTTGGATAGACCAGGGAAACAAAATACAGTAGTTGATTTCTTGTCTAGAATCCAAAATACTAACAAAGATTCTCCTGTAGAGGATAAGTTTCCAGATGAATATTTGTTTGCAGTAACTACTAAGACTCCTTGGTATGCAGATATTGCTAACTATTTGGTTACAGGGAAGCTACCTCCACATCTATTTCCTGGTGAAAAAAGAAAAATTATTCAGGAGAGTTCAAGTTATTCATGGATTTCTAATGAATTGTTTAAAACAGGGCTAGATTGTGTGATCAAAAGATGTGTTCGGGAAGATGAAATGCCTGAAATCCTCAAGGCATGTCATGATGAACCATGCAGTGGACACTTTGCTGACAAAAGGACGGCCTATAAAATCCATTCTTTAGGATATTATTGGCCTTCCCTTTTCAAAGATGTAAAACAATATGTCAGAAGGTGTGACAGCTTCCAAAGAGTTGGGAGACTGACTCTTTCAAATGAAATGCCATTACAACCACAGGTACTCATCGAACCCTTTGAAAAATGGGCTTTAGATTTCACTGGACCCATTAATCCACCATCTAAACAAAAGAAGTATATATTGGTATGCACTGATTATGTCACTAAATGGGTAGAAGCCAAAGCATTTCCTTCTGCCACTGAAAATTTAGTTGTTCAATTTCTTTTTGAGGATATTTTTACTCGTTTTGGTGTCCCAAGAGAAATTGTGACAGATCAGGGAAGTCGATTTACATCTAACTTGATGGAGAAGCTGATGGAAGAATACAAAATCAAGCACAGAAAATCTACTCCTTACCATTCGCAAGCAAATGGCCAAGTGGAGTCTACAAACAAATTTCTTGAAAGCATCATCACCAAAAATGTTCATCTACACAGAAAAGATTGGGCAGAAAGGCTTCCTGAAGCCTTATGGGCCTACAGAACTACATGGAGGAATACAACAGGACATTATCCCTATGAACTTGTTTATGGGAAAGAGGTCCTGCTCCCCATTGAGTTTCAAGTCAAGACTTTCAAGATGGCAGTCCAGTTGGGGATGAATCTATCAAAAGCCCAAAAGCACAGAATGGAGCAGCTGAATGAGTAGATGAGATCATACAAGATGCAATTTTAAGGACTGATCTAGTTCAACATCAAAGAGCTAAGTGGCATGACAGATACATCAAAGAGAGAAAGTTTCAAGAGGGAGATTGGGTGTTACTGTTTGATTCCAAGTTTAAAGACTTCAAAGGAAAATTTCAAACTCATTGGCTTGGGCCATATGAGATTGACAAAGACTTTAACGATGGAGCGGTAAGAATCAAGACCATTGATGAATTTCAAACTCCTCTCATTGTGAATGGCCACCGATTGAAAATTTATCATAAGCCACTCTCAAAAGAGGAATTTGTCAAAATGTTCCAAGATAATTCTGCAATAAGGCTGGTGGAGAAGAATCCTTCTCCCCCATCAGCCTAGCCTTTGTTTCTTTCAGTAAAAAAAAAAAGAAAAAAAAAAAAATCGTATAAGCCTGAAAACCAATCACAGAGTGGCGGTCTTATACAGAAAATGTAGAGTGAAAATCAGGGACACCTGACACTCTATATTTTCCAAAAAAAAATCTCCTCTCCTTCTCTTTCCATCTTCACTCCATCTCATTTGTCATTTCACTTCACCTCCATCTCATTCTCATTTCCATTTCACTTCACTCCACTTCATTTTCATTTCATTCCACTCATTCCATTTCATTTCATCAATAAAAGTCCCTTTCAGGACTATTTTCATTCAGTTAGTTCTTCTCTAACTACCTTTGTTCAGTTAAGTGGGTGATGTCTCAGTTTCCGTAGCTGGAAGCCGTTTCCGCAGCCAGAGGCAGTTTCCGCAGCTAGAAACGATTTCCGTAGCCAGCATCACTCTGTTTTCAAATTTATAGTCAACTGTTAGTGCAATAATCATGAAATGCAGGTGTAATTGAGCTAAAGACATGGGGCATCTCTAAGACATCAAGGAAAAGAAATTGGTTAGAAGCCTTGAGCAAGAAATGGCAAAGTTTCCAAAGGTATGATCAAAATTTTTTATCAAATAACAATTCAAGTCATAATTACGCATAGTTATCAAACCATAACAAGTTCTACTATGTGCAATGATTTGATACGATAGCTCCATTACCACTCCTATTCCACGATATCACTCCACACACCTTGCATTCATTTCTCCAACGGTCTCATGATTATTCTGAGTTTAAACTCAAGACTGACTGCACTTCCATTTATTACCCGTACTCTTGAGACGTGACCTATTGTGTTACGGTTCTTCTTAGCCGTAATTTTCGCAGCCGTCTGTTGAGACGTGTAAAAATTTCATACACAGTCATCCGATTCAAAAGAATCCCGACGTTACTCCATTCATTTACCACTCCACTAATATCATACTCCTCGCATGCATTCGCATTTTATTTTGAACTTGTTTACTGCTGCTCACCCTCTGTTCCTTCGATAATTCAGGTACTTCCATTCCCTGTTCTCCATTTCCGACTGCAGCCACTACAGTTTGTTCTAAACCCTGATTGCAGCCACTACAGTTATCCTAAAACCCGACTACAGCCACTACAGTTTTTTCTAAACCCCGATTGCAGCCACTACTGTCTATCCTAAATCCTGTAACCGAGCCATTTTTTTCTGAACCCTCACACGTAGAAGAACTCTCAGTTGGAATTTAAAACAGAGGATGGGAAAATTACTGAGAGCGGAGCCGGAAGGACCGAAATACTTGGAAGGTTATCCTCAAACTAAGGAATTGTTGAAGAAAGCCAGATGGTTATGATTTATACAAAAGTTTAAAGGCCATAACAAGGAGGTGGCCAAAGCTTTTGCACGGTCTTTTGATGGACAAACAGTGGAGATTGGAGACTTGAAGTTCACAGTGACTGAGGCCACAGTAGCAGCTGCCACAGGCCTACCTCAAGAAGGTGAAAGGTGGTTTAAAAATAGAAGTGTGGACGATCAGATATGGAGAATCATGCTACAAAACCAAGGTATGGATACCACTGTATTGACAAGAGGCATCCCTGTTCATGCACTAAAAGAGGAATTGTCTAGTCTACTATTAGTTATCCAGAAATTTATCATGTGTGAAGGTCATTTTGGTTCTATGTATATGTATCATGCTAGACTGATGATGAATTTCCTAGAGGGTCACACTCTTAATTTGCCTCATTTTCTGCTATTGAGTCTGAAAAAGATGAGTATTACAGTTCAAAAACACATAGGCAACATTGAACCTCATCTCTACCATCATGGACTCATAAAAAATCTTATTGAGGACCAGTTGAAGAAAACTAAAGATACTTGGGAGCAATTCTTGACAAGAAACTACTTCCAAGAGCCATCTGAGGCCTCTGGAAGTAGTCCACCAAAGATTCCAAGGAAAAGTAGGAGGAGAGAAAAGAACACTACAGTCCAAGACTCCCATACTATAGAAACTCAAGAAATTGTCCAAAAAGAAGATAGAGCTACAAATAAGAAACAGAAGAAAGGAAAAGGCAAAAGAACCATCCAAGAAGTCTATCCATCCCCTGAGCAATCCATAGAGGAGGATTATCAACCACTGTCAGAAAGATTAGTACATCTTCAGGCTGCTGCTATAACAAAGAAAAAGCAAAAAGGAAAACAGAGTACACAAGAAAAGAGTACTAATCCATACTTAAGGAGGAGCATTAGGCTAAAAGGAAAGGTGAATAAAACCCAAGAAAAACAGCCTCACTTTATTGATTTAGGTGAAGAGACACTTGAGAAATCTCCATCTCAGCCAGGCATTGAACCAAGTCCTCCACATGATGAAATCCCTTTTCGGCCGGAAAGAGAGAGCAGTCCTCCTCCTCCACCAGATTTTGAGCTTAGTTCGAGAAAGACACCTGAGGTAGATCCTAATCAGCATTAGGTATATAACTACCTGGAATCCTTAGAACAATCAGCTGCAAGACCGAGTACCACTCTGCCACTAGATGCACAAGTTCAGTGTTTGAAATAGGAGGTATTTGAATTAGAAGTCCTAAATAGGCATATCAAACAGGAAAATGAAGCACTCAAAGAGCAGAGCAAGGTAGATAATATTGTCCATGATAACACTATGCTCTATTTAGGACTATGGCAAAAGAAAAATAGGAAACCGAAGAAGAAGTGCAAAAAGTTAAGCAGAGCATTGATTAATCTCAAGTTCAAATGTCTAGTCAGGAAACCCATGATGATGTTAGCACCAAAGAAGAAGAAAAGAGGGCTAGATGTCTTAGCAGAAGCCTCAGAACATATGGATTAGAGGGAAATAACTAAATTTTGGTTGCATGAGGACATGCAACACCTTCACAGTGGGGGTATGTTGAGCCTCAAACCTGCACCTTCCTATACACCCTCTCAGCCTTCTTTTTCCACTTACTTCATCCAACAAGCTGTTAAATCATTGAATTATAGTCTAAAAAGAGCTTCTGACATGGTTTTCTAACTATGCTTATGACTGTTGTTTGGTTTAGATTTTTGTTCAGGCAGCTGCGAAAACTTGTCAGTTTCCGCAGCCAGCACAGGTTTCCGCAGCCAGCACATGATTCGCAGCCATTTTGTTAAAGGCTATGCTACAGGTGTCCTATGAAGAAACGAGCCACATGGGCTAGCTACAGGTGTTGGGTACATGGAACGTGTCCCTTCAGATCAGCCAAATCATCCATAAAAGGTCACGGTCAACAAGGGTCAAAGGCAAAGCCAACCAAGGAATTTAGCGGTGGCATGTCTCTGTTTTGAGCACGTGAAAGTTTACGTGGCACAGTCCTCAGCTCATGGAGACATTGGCACACCTGGAGATCAACCCTATAACATGAATCCAACAGCTACCACTCCAAAGATTTAATGGACATGATGACCGTTACGCTAGATCTCGGGCTGAGGAGATCTACGTGTCTCTGGAAACGCAGTTAACAGCATAGGACTTAGTTAGTTAGTTACAACACTTTTTCATTATAAATAACCCGTTGATAAACGCTGTGTAGAGGCTTTTGGAGATGTAATTTCTGAACTGTTGTTATTATCATCCCACTGCACTTTGTTTTACATATTTTGCTGCTGCTTTAATACATGAGAAGACTACTTTCCTGAGCTCGTTTTTGTGACTTTTCGTTGACTTGCTGAGGTGGCAAAGGGCCCCTGCGCACTAAAGCCCTGTATAGTTTTCATTTGATTTTATTATGTTTCTGTTTTCATAATCATTAGCTTGTATATAACATGCTGTTTTGATGTTTTTAATTCACTGCTGTTTACATTTTCATTTATGTTTTCTTACAGTTGCCAGCTGATCAATGCTTTTCTACAGGTTTTCTTAGGCAGCCCGGGCAAATTTTCATCTTTTTGATAACTACTGACATATGAGATCATCTTGTCCTTCCTTCTAATTTTCATTTTCTGAAGTTTAATTCCAGCACTGTCCTTTTTCAAATTGTGTTTTGCTTATTTATTTTTCTGCTACTTAGACATCATACTACTCATTTGTTTATGGTTTCTTTCTATAGTCAAGTGACTCTATTAGTAAGGAATCAGAATATTACTTATTGTAGTGTGATTTAGTTATCATATTGCTTAACTTATTCATGATTGCTTCCCATAAGGTAGATTGAGCTGAAGGGTAAAGGATCAGAAGAGTTGAAGTAGTGTGATTAGTTTCCTTTATGCAATTTAATTTCTTGCAATTTAGATATCATATTGCTTAACTTGTTCATGATTGCTTCCCATAAGGTAGATTGAGCTGAATGGTAAAGGATCAGAAGAGTTGAAGTAGTGTGATTAGTTTCCTTTATGCAATTTAATTTCTTGCCATTTAGATATCATATTGCTTAACTTGTTCATGATTGCTTCCCACAAGGTAGATTGAGCTGAAGGGTAAAGGATCAGAAGAGTTGAAGTAGTGTGAATTAGTTGCTTTGCTTTTAGTTTTTGAGTTGCTTTAATTTCAATTTTTACTTTCTTTTTAATACAGCAGCAAGGATACTGGGCCATTGTCATTAGTTCACTGTTTGATACATTTACTTCCTCTTAAGAATTGATTTCATTACAGTTGTTTTAAAGCTTTCTTTTTGAACACTTTTAAGTTTTGGAAAATCACTGTAGAAACCACCATTACCATCCATACTTAACTTTCATTTTCGCCATCACACATTAGGGAAAGATAAATCCAAAAACAAACTAAAAAAAACCCAAAAACGACAAAAGACTATGGAAATGGTTATCTTGTACATATAGTACACTTCACTTCGTCAGTTTACGAATCTCGGATTGACATTTTAATCAGCAATTTAGAACACACTAAATTGACCAAATACAATGTACACAAATTTTTAGTTGATTCTGGTGCATCTCTAAACACTATGCCTCTATTTGTAGTTAAGAAAATCAATGAAAAATGGGATAAAATAGATGCACAGATAATTCAACTATATAGGACTCTTGTACATGCTATTGGTGAACTCAGAAATGTGCTTATTCTCCTATTATCTGATCAACGAGTTCACTAGGGTATAAATTTAGTATTTGTGGACATTCTAGAAGCATACAGTGTATTTTTTAGTAGAGACTGGTTGAGAAAATTGCACGGGTATTTTTCTACCGAATGGTCACATTTATGGCTTTCGTACAAGGGTGGAAAGAACCAAATACAAGTGAACTCAGGGCCTTACATGATGCATATTTTCACACCCATCGAGGGGAAAATGAACCAGTTGCTTTCGCAGATCTAATATTTGGTAATTTCTTCTTGGAGACTGAACCAGGGTGTTATCTTGCTCAACCTTCCCTATTCCCACCAAACGCAGTTGGAACTTTTTCCTAGTCCAACTGGTGGAAACGAAATTTGTACAGTAGATAGTAGTGTAGTAGTAGTACTAGTGTAGGGCATAGTTCTTGTACATATTATGTTTGGAATTTTTATTTTGACAGTTTAAAGACACAAAGGGGATTTGGAGTTGGTTTTGTTTAAGTATATCCATGACAGATAAAACATTTGATCTCAAGTCGCTTGGAATTTGAGTGCACAAATAACATGACAGAATATGAAGCATTCATCCTAGGCTTACAAAAGGCCATTGACCTCAATGTTGGGGTTTCTCAAAGCAGTAGGTGACTCTGAAATCGTTGTACAACTGGGACACAATACTATACATTGTGTTCCATCTCATTTTAGAGGTTATCAACAAGAGGTATGGCGTTTTATTTCTCATTTCTAAGCTTTTAATATTATATTTGTTCCTTTAATGCATAACACAACTGTGGATGCATTAGAAAATGCTGCAGCTAGGTTGTCACCACTTAGGGAGGATTTTTTTATTGAAATTATTTAGAAACTATCCATCCATGATAGTGTCACTAATTTATGCATTTTTAATGATGACGAGCAGATATTGCACTTCATGGCAAACACTGATGTATTCAAATATGAAACTATCGATGAAGATGAGCACGAAAAAAGGTTGCAAGTTGCAACATGCACATACAAAGTGAACCCCATGTCGAAAGGTGTCGTATCACCAAAAAATCTATATGAATTATGGAATCGCTTCAAAGGGCTAGTCAACGCAAAAACTCATAGTTCAACATTTTCGCATGAACAGATAAATCTTGGAACAAAGAACGATCTGAATTTTGTCAATCTCGGTACTTTTTGCACACAAGAAGAGTGGCAGACCTTTATCTTCTTATTCAATTAGTACGAATATTTTTTCACATGGAAATATGACAAGCTCAAAACTTACGACATACAAATAATCCAGCATGTTAATTCGATCGAGAAAGGGGCCAACCCTTTTTAGCAAAAGTTGTGAAAGGTACATCCAATGCTTGAGCCCCTGATTCAAAAAGAGTTGAGAAAGCTACTAGATGCTCAAACCATTTACAAGGTGAAACATTCAACTTAGGTATCTAATATGGTCCCAATAAGAAAGAATTTTGGGGAAATCCATTTGTGTGTTGCTTTATGAAATATTAAACATTTCTGGGATAAATAAAACTATCCTATGTCGTCTACAAAGCATATATTATAGACAATATCGGGGTCAAAGATGTTTTCCTTGCTTGATGGTTATTCGGGCTACAACTAGGTTCTGGTCCCAGAGTCTGATGGACTAAAAAATACTTTCTCAACACCAAGTGTTCTCTCTGCTACAACACCCTCCAAAATTCTGGCCTACACCGAAATTTCGGATCCTACCTTGATCTTTCATACTATCATCGCAAACATTTAGACTCATTGCATGTGTTTTTGCCAAGTTTTTTTCTCCCATTTGCAAGGAAATCAAAGTGTCATATTTTCACATCCTAAGTGCCACACAATGTATGTAATCTTATTTTGGTGGTTTCAAGGTGTTATATTTGTGTAAATGAGTTATTCTTACTATGTAAACATTCGTCGCACTCATTTCCAAGGTTTTAAGCACTATCGCACAAGTGTCATCACAGTCGTCGCAAACTATATCTTTGTTGTCGCACTTGTCATCACAAAGTTATCACACTGAGGGAAGTTTTTTTTCATGTGTTCCGAATGATCTATGTTGTATCTTCAAGTGTTCTACATGTGTGATCATGACCAAGTATTATCATTGTTCACATCAACTTCATTGATCCCACACTTAGCCAAATTTGAAAAGACTCCCGACCAAGCGACTTAGCCTCATTCAACCATCCTGAACTACACATTGTGTAGTCTCAACCCTTAATCTGCAACCCCGCCTCTTGGAATTATGCAATGTGCAATTATAGCCTTCTAGGACTGTGCACGGCATAATCATAGTGCTCAAGCTTAGCCTATGAGCCCAAAAAATGCCCAATTTCCCCATCTTGTCTAGCCAATACTACACATTGTGCAATCAGAAGGTTCAAGCCCCAACCCTAAGCCCTTGAACTGCAAAACTATGCAATCATCTCAGCTCCTCTTACTTCTAGAACTATGCAGTGGGAAAAATCAGTGCTCAAGCCCTCATCATGGCTCCTTGAGCTCCCCAAATGCGCAATCTTCTTAATCATTCTAGCCTAAATTGTGCATTGCACAGTCTCAAGGCACAAGCCTAAACCTTGATTTCCAGTAGCACAATTGCACAATCAATGAGCCTCTCCCTCAGCCTACCACCTAGTTCCGGCTTAGTTAGTGGATTGTTATGAAACATGTTAGGCTAGGGGTTTATCAGATTGATGTTGTCTTGTCATGCATGAATTGTAGATGCAGGTACTCTTTCATACCAGATAGGATGCTGAAGAAGGATATGGAAAAGGGGGACATGCAAGAAGACACCTCTGTAGATGGATATGCAAGCGGATCAATCAAAAGAAAGCAAAGGGACACTAGTTTGTGGCCACTGCTCAAGATCTGATATCAATGAAGACTCCTCATCTCTAAGCCATATGGAGGTGGACAAAAGTTCATTCTCGGGAAGACACATAGAAAGAAGCAACAAGAATGAATTAACATTGCCATGTCATCATGCGTTCCATGTCATCTGTGTGATATCATTTCATTTCATAAGTCATCATATGCCACATCACTTTTGTGGATTATGTAAATTTGTATTCAAAATGTATTGTAAAGTGGAAGTCCAAAGGACATGTACAAAATATGAAGATTCATGCAAATTTGAAAAGTCATAGGAAGTCAAACAGTCATGAGGGTAGTCAAAGAGTCACAAGGAAGGTGAAGCATCACCCCATTGGTTATATATACACACTCATTGTATGAGCAAAGGAATTTTCACCTTGGCTCCTCTTGCAAGGCATTAGAGAGACAAGCTAATTCTTTTGGGGAGTAAGTAGTGGCTCCAATGCTCCACTATTCAAGCTAGTGGTGTTCATTGTATACATGTTTTTTGGGACTTTTACTTAATATATGAAGCCCAATGGCCAACACTTTCTTCATGCATGGATTATGAATGTTTATAAGACTGTTATGTGAATGTTTATGATTCATGTTTATTTTCACCTGTGCTAAAGTAGCTGAACTATTTCGGTTATTTTAGTTCTTATCATATTAAGAATGTGTTGTAGTGGTTGTAATACCCGTCATACCTTTGTGGACTATTTCGCTGGATGCTAGACAAATATCTATTGTTTGTCTGTGTTTCTACCAGAGTGGCACTATTACTTCTCTCTTAGAGGTTCACCTTCTTTTCCCTCCATAGTAGAAGAACCTTGACACACCTACAACTGAACACTCACCAGGCACACTTACTTGCTTTTCGAAGGCACAAATGTGTTCCTCTCTCTTGCTAACAGTTAGAGACAAGGAAAATCTTTAAGAAAACGGTAACCAGGCCATATTTCAGATGGGGCTCCTATCCCAAATGGTGTGAGGTCTAATTGGGACCACATATTAGGTGTAATATTCCAATTAGAAATTTTATAGAGATAATCAAAGACATGCACCTAAATAACAACACAATAAATTTTGGAAAACAACCATGAACAAAAAAATGCTCTGGAACACCCAAAATGGCTAATTTTATTATAAATAAACTGCTAGAGTATAATAAAATTGGAAGGAGTACTCCTGTGCTTTCTCAAGGAGAGCTACAAGGCCCAGATGATCAATATCCCAATTCCAAACTGTTGCATTAGTTTGTCCCTCCATAAATATACGCAGGCCTAGTTTTTCTGCACTGTTGGATGACTTGGCACCCTGATTTGGCCCCTCAAAATGGCCTAGAAAGTTTTGTAACTTTGGGGATGCCATCCTTATCAAAAACCAAGAAAAACCCAAAAATGGTTTTCTCTGGTTTTGACCCTCCAAAATCAACCCCAAATAACTTGGCCTTCCTCAAATACCAAAACGCATCACATGTAGTAGAAAATGATGAATTGCTGCTCCAAAATGCTAGCAATCTGCCCACAATCTCCCTCCAAATAAAATCCTAGTAGCTCAACCCCTAAATCATCCAATCGACACTCCACACAACTGTCACCCAAGGGATCTGTGTAAGCCTCTGAGAGATGATGTAGTAGCAAGCTTAAGCAATTTGTACAACAGTGAGGGACTCCCTTTTTCCTCCCTAAATCTCCCTCCTTTGGCTGGAATATGATCAAGATTACCCCTGCAGCAATAGAGGCCCCAACTTCCGACACCAATCCTCCCAATGACTATGTGGTGTCTCCCTTTACATCCTAGTTAAACTAGAATGGCATAGTGCTAGGTGATGCCTCTCTCCCAGCCTCCAAATAAGGCAGAAATACTTCTAAGGGTGGCACTCAAGGTCCACTGAAGAAAATGTTGAGCTTCACTCCTTGGGAAGCTCTTGTGCTAAGTAGCACTTATAACTCAATTGAACATCTAGAGTAACATTGGATAATCAAATGTCTAAAAACCCCTAAAATGAGAGTCTCTCTTCCAATTTATAGCTATCCATCCATCATGCTACTTGTGGGCTCCATCCATCAAATTCCCTCTCTTACCCAATTCAAATTCCTCCGACGGGTGCGTATTCCCTTGGAGTGGCCTCCACTCTCCACTTCCCATCGAATTTCATGGCTTTTCTAATGTTTGAAGGTGACATCTTTATAAATTTTCCTTTTTCACCCACTTTTCCTAGGTTTATATGCCAAATATTTATTAATTGCCAAAAATTGCAAAACTGAGAATTCCCTTAGCAAAATTATTAATTGGGGACATTACATCGGGGAGACCCCTGGAATTTTGGCAAGTACAACACTGTCAAAATGCTGACATAGATGTTGTATCTAGGACATGTGATTGGAGGTCAGGGGGTCAAAGTACATCAGGAGAAGATTAAGGTCATTCTTAATTAGCCCACTCCCAAGAATGTGACAGAGCTGAGGTGCTTCTTGGGTATCTACACTTATTACAGAAGGTTTTTCAAAGGGTATTCACAGCTAGTAGCCTCACTTACTGATCTCACGAAGAAGGGGGCCTTTGTATGGTCAAAGGTAGCACATGAAACATTTGAGAAACTTAAGAGGGAAATGAGCTCATGCCCAGTTCTAACCTTGCTAGAATTCTCTCGGCCATTTGTGTTGGAGTGTGAGGCGTCTAGGGAAGAGACAGGGGCTATTCTGACACAAAACCATCACCTAATTTATTTTGAGAGTAGGAAGCTAAAAGATTATGAGTGTGCATATTTTATCTATGATAAGTAGATGTTGGAAATTATGCATGCATTGGCCAACTTTCAACCATATTTGGTGGGTATCGGGTTTAACTAAAAACATATCATAACATTCTTAGGTACTTCCTAGATCAGAAGGAGTTGAACAAGAGGAAAAAAATGGGTAAGCAATATCTAGGCCTATGAATTCAAGATCGAATATGTCAAAGGAAAGAGAAATGAAGCAATAGATGCCTTATTTAGGAGACCAACTACCTTTTCTACCATAGACATTATAACAAACTGGAAGTCCCATCTTTTGATGGAATACTCAAAGAACTAGATGCCTTGTGAGATCCTTGATGAATAGCCATAGGAAGGATGATACTGGGTTATCAATGACATTATTTACTATAAATACCAGCTCAATTTAGTACTAGAGTCCCAGGTGAAGGTCAATATCATGCAGGAAGCCTACTTCTCTCCCATAGCAGGACACCCGGGGTTTCTGAAGACATATAGGACTATTAGGGAGAATTTCACATGGAAGGGCATCAAGGATGACATTATCAGATATATTTAGGAGTGTATAACACACACATCCAACAAGCTTGATACAACCATTTCCCATTCTAGAGTAGAAATGGGAAAGTGTTTCCATGGATTTTATCATAGGGATACCCTCAGCACATGGTAAAGATTGTATCTTTGTGGTGGTAGATCGATTAACCAAGTATGTTCACTTCTTCTCCATTTCCTCCAAAAGATTTTCATCACCGATAGCAGAATTATTCTTCCAAGGAGTGTTTTGACTGCATGGTTTACCCAAGAAAATCATCAACAACCATAATAAAATATTCATGGTAGCATGCTGACATGAGTTATTCATATTAGTGGGTACAGAGTGCACTCCTAGCACGAGCTACCACCCACAAATAGATGTATAGATGAGAGCAGTGAATAAATGGATGGAAGCGTACTTGCAGAACTATGTCATAAGGCAGTAGAGGGCATGGGTGAAGTGGTTTTATCTAGGGGAATATTTCTATAACATTATTCAACACATGTCCACAAGAATTTCACCCTTTCAATCATTGTATGGATATGAGGTATTATCTTTTGTAGATATTACATTTGGAAATAGTCAAACTCCATTGGATAAGGATTGGATCAAAGAGTGCTACGATATTCGCAAGGCACTCATGGATAACCTATAGATAGCCCAAAATCAACATAAATTATATGCATATCGATAAAGAGTGGAGAGGAGTTTCGAAATGGGAGATATAGTGTATATCCATCTGCATCCTTACCAACAATCCACATTGAAGTAGAAGGGGGCAGAAAAATTGAAAGCTCGATTTTATGGACCCTATCGAATTACTCGAAGAATAGGAGGAGTGGCATATGAATTGGAGCTTCTAGCAAAAGGAAAGATACATAACGTATTTCATGTCTCTTACTTGAATAAGTCTATTGGGAAACATATCCTCTCATCACTTGACTTTCCTCCTTTAGATGAATAGGGGCACATTGAGATGATTCTAGAGGAAGTATTAGAAGTATGAGAAAGGAAGCTGAGAAGTAGGACCATCAGGGATTATTTGGTGTAGTGGAAATACTTACCTTCCGAGGATGCAACCTAGGAGGGAGAGCATATATTGTAGCATCCAACACTTAAATTTCTTAAGGGAAAACAATTTTTAGTGGAGTGGAGGGGCGGGGGCTATAATATCCATAACCAACTAATTTTTGAGAGATGTCACACTTGTCGGCCCTTTGTTCCCTTAGGCTAGCAACATAGGAAGTTTTGGAAGAAGGGAACCCTCAATTTATAATAAAAAGGGACAAAAGTGGGAATTTTTAATAAATAATTAGGGAATATATGATATTTTCCGATGGTATTTTCCCAATGTATTATGGTCCACAATATTTCACAGTAAATTCTAGAAACCTGAAAAAGGTCAAATTGAGAGCAATAAAGGAAGAAGGAAGGAGGGAAGGAAGGCATTTGAACATCATATTTTTTATTTACATTTCGATTGGAGTATTAGGTGAGTTTCCATAATCGAGGGTCTTAGGCAAGATCATCACACCAACTTTAGTGGGATCCCATTTCACCCTAGCCGACAACCCAACTTCAGAGATACGAGATATCACCCTAGTTGGTTCAATTCTTCCACACACACGCACATATATATATAGTTTGAATTCCAAGGGTTATTCCTTAGTTTCCATGACCATCGAGATAAGGAGATAAAGTGACTCTCAGGGTTTGGTCATCGTTGACTGTCATTATTCAAGTTTGAGAGGCCATACAAATACTACGTAGATGAATGTCACGTAGGAAGGCTGATAGGTCAATTGCGTAGGCGTTCCAAGTATTTGGGGCCATAAATCCATTGTGCATGTGTTCGAGGACCAAGAGGCCAATTGTGTAGGAGTTCGAAGATTGTGGGGCCATAAATCCATCATGCATATGTTCGAGGGCTAAGATTCCAAACACGCAAGAGTTCCAAGGCCATGGGGCCATTAATCTATCGTGTAGGTGTTTGAGGACAGAAAGGCCACAAGAATATCATATGAGAGTTGGGGAAGGGCGAGAAGCCATACACATTTCCATAGAGGAGTGGTGGAGGGCCAATAAATGCCTCACAACATTCACACATGATTTTCATTGTTTTATTATTTTATTGCGTAGAGAACTTGGCATGGAGAACCAAGATGGAAAACTAATTTTACCAGTCCCTTTGTGGGTGCATCCAAGGTCCATAGGTGTGCCTATTGATTATCTTTTCATTTTGTTTTTTATGTTTGGGTTGTGTTGTCGCAAAATATTTTTGTTAATTTGGAAGCTCAGTGACAAATTCCAGTCATTGGACTAGATTCCTCTTTCCGAGAGGGCTAAAATTGACCTTTGAAGCACTGGATTTGAATAAGGGAAAGCGTATTTTGAAGACAATCCCATAGGTACTCAAGTTATTAAGGTGAGACTAAGGTCTAATTGCCCCTCCTCCAACACATATAAATACAGGTGACCTCAAGCTCATTTTGACATCACATCACAAATTCTCTTATTCTCTCTGAAATTTGATAGGTTTGTACAGATCTAAGGCAACTTTCTTTTCATACGTGCAAAGGTCCAAGGAGACATTTTTCTGTGTTGAATTTTTTCTAGAAGGTTTGACTTTAGTTTAACCAAGCCTGACTTCATCATTTTACTTTCTTTGACTATAAAATTTTTTATTGTTTGAGGCTAAGTTGACTAGCACAAAAACCGAGGTGATCTAGGCTATTTGAATGCCGTTGACTTTAGGGTTAACCATAGAGAAAATTACAGATCTTGACTAAGTTTGATTGGGTGTTTTTGAACTATTTTGGGCTGATCTTGACCAGCACTTGAGGCTGCATTTATTTTTGTTTTGATATATTTTTTTAGAAGGGTTGACTGTTGACTTTGTGGACTAGTTAGGGTGCACTTTGACCGTTGTTGACTTGGACAAAATTGCATAATATGACAGTCAACCAAATTTGACATTTTCATCTTTAGCACATTGACACTTGGTTAGTTGATTTGTCAATAAGTCAAGGCTTTGAATTTGAATTTTTTTTTATGGATTTGGACTCATTGTACTCTCTACTAAACATTTTATGACAATCTAATAGAAGAAGCATTTTCAAAGGGTTTTCCCCCTTGTGGGGTTCTCCCCCAGCCTTTGACCAATTCAATATCTCTTGTTGATTTTCTTGATTATCTCCTATTGTCATTGAATTTACTATTCTATCTTCAATTAATGTTAATCATTCGAAGAATTAATTATTGTTGAAAATATTTCTTATTGAAGAAATGAATTGGGCTAAAGTAATTAGCATAGCATAGAGTAGTGGAAAATTAACATGGTATCAGAGCTAATGTGAAGGACAAGAACAAAGGAGACAACAGCTAAAACAACCATCTTTGGAAAAGTTGAAGGAATTTATCAGAGTAGGTACAAGAAAGGTGAGTTAAAAGCAAAGAAAATTATAGTTGATGGTCTACAAGATCATTTACTTGCCTATGTTGGGAATTTGAAGAAGTACAAGGATATGTATTATAAGTTGGCCAACAAGTGTGAAGTTAACAATTTGAATGAGATCGTCTCTTTGAAATATCAACTCAAAGATATGAAAATGAATAAAGGATAATTTGTGAAATCCTACATCATTAGGATATCTCGTCTTAGAGATCAATTGCAGAGAGTTGGGGAAACTATACTTGATAGGGATTTGGTGTTGGTAACCCTTAGAGGTCTCCCTCCTATTTTGGAAACCTTCATTACCACCATAAGAAATAACAACAATTTCTTGTCATTTGATGAGCTTGTTGGAAAACTCACTCAAGAATAATCCAGGATGATTTCAAGAGGGAGAATTCAAAAGCATGAAGAAGGAGAGCCCATTGCATTTGTTACTTAAGACAAAAAGAAAAAGGAAAAAGGAAGACCATCTAGTTCAAATAGGTCTTCTCCCGAGAAAAAGGACTCTAATAGAAGATGAAGGGATATTTAATGCTACAATTGTCACAAGTGTGGTCACTATGCCAGAGATTGTCCGAGAAATAAAGATGCTCTAGGATCTGACCAAAGCTACAACAACAATATGTATAATGATAGGAGAAGTAACGATGATAGAAGAAGAAGAGATGATAGAAGAATATGAGATGATAGAAGAATAAGGGTTGATAGAAGGATAAGAGATGCTCTAGATGATCATGAAGAAAGTTCTCGTCCTCAAAAGAAGTCAAGAAACTCCAGGTATGAAAGTAACGTAGCTATTAATAAATTTGAATAAATTATTATTTAAGCTCTTTCTGGTTCTTCTCCTCCAGATTCTTATAATAGCTGGTTGGTATATAGTGGGGCTTCTAGACACCTATCTGGGTATACATAAGTCCTCTTAAATCTAGTTAAGAGGGAGCAAATTTGAAGATTATTCTTTGGGGACAATACTACATATCCAATGAAGGGCTTTGAAATATCAAATTTGATTTAGACTACAAAGAATCTGCTATTCTTCATGAAGTGATGTATGTTTTGGAATTAAAGAAGAACTTGATATCTATTTTTGCCTTGGAATACAAAGGAATGAGAGTAGCCTTCACAATGGAAAGGTCCTCTCTTTTCCAAAGAAATCTCGAATGAGAGATGCTTTTACATTGGGATCTAGATTTGAAGTACTCTATAGAGTCAATGAAAAACATCTTCTAGCAATGATCCATGACACTACTTATCAAAATGAGCTATGGAACTAAAGTAAAAATAAGTCAAGGGGACCATCCCCCTCTAGCAAGATTAAGACTGATGATAATCCCAAACAGAATGGAGTAGCTATGAAAGAACGAGTTTGGAAAGATGTTGTGGCTGAAGAACCAATATAAAGAATGATTTATGGGATGTTGTTCTGAGACTTTACGGAAAGTCTAACGCAACTTCAAAATGAATATATAAGACAAAGCATGAAGCATATGGAAGCATTGAGAAGTACAAGGAATAAGTATGTGCTGAGAAGCCTCGGGAATTTGAAGTATAGGACATGAATACTCATGTTTGCAAATTGAAGAAATCCTTATGTGGTTTGAATCAATATCCCTGAGCCTGAAATGCCCGAATTGACTGTTACCTGGTGAAGCTTGGATTCAGAAGAATTAGTGCCAATCTAAACATCCACTTCAAACGAATCCAATGTATGAATTTGATTTTGGTTTTATATATTGACAATCTATTCTTGACAAGTAGTGAGCCTTCAATGATTGAGCATAAGAAGGAATTAGCTTCTGAGTTCAAGATGAAATATCTTAGTCTGAGATACACTTCAAAGATATGAGACTACATGGATACATTGATGATGATTGGGATGGAACTGTTAGTGATAAGAAAAACACATTTGGGTGTTGCTTGGGATCTACAATGATATCATGGATGAACATGAAACATAAGCCTATTACTTTAATCATGACTGAGGCATGATACATTGTTACATTGGAAGAGTTATTTGAGCAAGTCCTAGATAGGACAATGATATATTGCGACAATAAGAGTGGAATATGATTAGAAGAGAATCTCATGTCTTATGAAAAATCCAAGCACATTGAGATCAGATACCATTAGATATGTGAGATGGTGCAGAGAGGAGTTGTGAGACTCCACCATACTTTGACCGATGAGAAGATTGCATACATAGATAAACTTGGATGATGGATGTGACTCTCTTGGGTAAGGGTCCTGAATGATCAAGGACATTGAGCTATGATCTCCCCCCCATTCTCACCTCCCAGGGTGAAGAATTGAGCCTTAGAGATCTTGTGGTTGAGGGACCTATGGATTTGACAAGTATACCCTAGTTGGCATCTGTCTTTCCCACCCATATGGCCAATGGGTGTTGGCTACCTGAGTTAGGTGTGATCCTTACCACTTATGGTAAGTGGCATCCTGCTCAAGGTAGAGATGTAGGTGTTCTACAACTGACTCTTGATGGTCAATTTGGGAATATCAACAAATAATAAGATAGGTGTGATCCTTAACATTTATGGTAGGTGTTATCCCTCCTATTATCGTGAGGAAATGGGATAAGTGTGATCCTTACCTCATAAGGTAAGTGGATTCCCCCCTATTGTTTATAGGTTTCTCAGGTTGTAGAATTTGACTCCCCAGTGGTAGATGATTCTCAGGTAGTAGCATTGGGCTCGCCACTGGCAGGGGATTCCCAGGTAGTAGCATTGGGCTCCCCACTGGCAGTTATTTTGGGTGGTAGCAGTGGCTCCCCAATGGATAGAGGGTGGTAGGTGAAGCTCCCAATTTATTATTCTTCTTTAGATTCAAGAATGATTCAACAAATAGAGTCAAGAAGAGGTAAACATGATTTGATGACATGATACTTGTGATGATCACATCGTGTAGTTGGAATTTCTCCCTAGCTCAGAGGGACTGTTAATTTGGCAGCTAAGTGAAAAATTCTAATCATTGGACTAGATTCCCATTTTGAGATGGCCAAAATTGACCTTTGAACCACTGAATTTGAATAAGGGAAAGTGTATTTTTGAAGACAAGGCCACAAGTAATCAAATTGTCAAGGTTGGCCTAAGGTCTAATTGCCCCTCCTCCAACGCATATAAATACAAATGACCTCAAGCTCATTTTGACATCACATCACAAATTCTCTTCTTCTCTCTGAGTTTTGATTGGTTCATATAGATCTGAGGCATCTTCTCACACAGATGAGGGTCCAAGGACACAGTTTTCTGCATTGACTTTTGCTGGAATTTTTTACTTTAGTTTGAACGAGTTTGACTTCATCATTTGAATTGTTTTTACTAGGAAAATTCTGATTTATTGAGGCCAAGTTGAATGGAAAAAAAACAGAGGTGATCCAGGTTGTTTGACTAGCATTGACTTTAGGGTTGACCATAAAGAAAATTGCATATTTTGACCAAGTTTGACTGGGTGTTTTTGGACTATTTTTGGCATACTTTGACCAACACTTGAGGTTGCATTTATTGCTAATTTGACCGAGTTGTTTGGAAGAGTTGACCATTGACTTTATGGATTGGTTAGGGTACATGTTGACTGTTGTTGACTTGGAGAAAACTGCAGATTATGACAGTTGACCAAATTTGACATTTTCATCATGGGCACATTGAAACTTGGTTGGTTGATTTGTTGAAAAGTCAAGGCTTTGAATTTGACTCTTGTTTATGGAATTGGGCTAAAGTAATTGACATAACTTAGAGAAATGGAAAATTAACAATTTTGGCTATTATCACAACTATTTCCATCACAGTTAAAATAAATAAATAACCTTTTGTTCTATTATTTCTCGTGGTGTCTGTAATTGTCATATTCTCATTGATTTATTTGAGCAAAGTTGTTTGTTATATTTTTTTGATTCATCATGCATATTTTATTTTCTGATGAGGATTTGAATTTTATTTACAGTATAATTTGACATTTTCTTCTATTGTAATATTTGTGAGAGGTTTTAATTTTAATTTTCATAAATTTCCTAGCTGGAATACTACAGTTGCCCGGGTTCTAACTTGTATTAATTTGTGGTTCGTGATTTTTATTTCAATATTCTCTATTTTTTCCATAATTATAATTTGCATGCATACATAATAAACAATAATTTCCAGATACATAAATCTAAGGAGAAATGAGCCGTCATAGTGTAGATTTTGGATTTTAAGCATAATATTATCAAATCCATTGTGATGAACTGTGAAGTGGAATATCCACAACAGTTTATGGATCGAATAGTGATCTATGGGCTAGAGGACCATAGATGATGCATCAAATTGCCACACATCAACTTTGTAGGGAGCCTTTGGGCTTCAACTAAAATATATGAGCACTAGTACGAGGTATTTAACACCATGGATAGGTATCAAGGCCTTCATAATATCATTGGATGAAATTATGGGATTTATGTCCTCAATGATACTTCTTATGATTATTAGCCATGAAAGAGGTCACAAATCACCATACAAAAATTATATATGGGAAGTTTGAACTCCAATTAGGAATGCAATCATTATTAGGAGGAATTCCCACCACAAACTGGGCATTGATATTGATTAAAGGATGAAATCAAAGGGATAAGGCCTTAAATAATGATTTTTGGATTTGAGGACCATGGATGAGGATTCAAAATACCACACATGACCTTTATCACATTACCTAATTTATATGTGCATTCTACCTAAATACTTGTATGATAATGGTAACCACTAAGGATGTTTCTTTATAAATGGTTTAAAAGATTTTGTGATTCCATAACGTATATGAATTACAAAGCACAGATTTCTCAATAGCTCTATCAAGGTTCTTGACGTTTTAGGATATAAGCTATGCACAACAAAATCTCATTTTATGAAATTATAAAATCTGATATAATAGATTCTACCTATTCAAAATATAATCATCAATCATTATTTTAATTTTTTTTTTCAATTTTTTTTTAAATTCCCTAATTACATATTATAATTTCAAATGAAAACACTCTAGTGTTTCTCTTATAAATTTTGGACATTACCATTTAAAAAAGAATATATGTCATACTAATAAAAAGTGAACTCTAGCATTTAAAAAATAAAATATGTCATACTAATAAAAAGTGAACTCTACATCATCATCATCTAATAATAAATAAATAAATTATATTTCTCAAATTTTATCTATGTACAGAACATCATAATAAACAAATAAAATTCAATAAATAATATTCCTAGAACGCAACATATGCACACAACAGTATACTAGCATTTGCACTAAGACGCAAAAAGCGGCGCCGATAGGACATGCAGACCGTGAGTTCATCCCTGTTTGAGCCAAAAAGAGAGCTTATTAGGCATCAGAGGTTTTAACATGACAGACGTCACAAATATGCAATATTAGGGAGAGTGACCACGTTCCAAAAATTATGATATGCGAGTTGCGATATGCGATGAAATAGTCGGGAATGGGCCACTAGTGTTAATGTGTTGGGATGGGCGATAACAAATTAACGAAGGATTGGTTGAAAAATGAAAGAAGCTGGAGCGTTTTATCTCTCCTTCCAAAGGGACGCGTGGTAGCAAAACACTAGATCCGATAAGAGACACATGGCAACAATGATTGGATGCGTTAAGGGATGTGTGGCAACCAGTAATTGGTTGCAAAAAGTGACACGTGGATGCTGACGTCATTATGGCATGCCAACAAGATTGATACGTGGCAGGAGGATTCAACAGTTTCTAGACTCACACTAGGCCAAAAAGGGGTAACACATGGCATTACTCATAAGGTGACTGGTGGATACGTGGCAACGATGGCGTCACGTATGGGAGCTCAGCGATCGAAGCTTGAGGCATATTGTGCATCGTAGTGAAACCTTAGATTGATAACCTATGATTAAAGGGTTCTAATATGGGGGCTAGACTGCAGTCACGTGAATAGCTATAGGACCAAGGTCCAAATGCAGAAGATGATAAACGATTGGCAATCGGAGAATTGACATGTCGTCCACCAAGGTCACACCTCTGAATGGAAATGAATGATAGAGGGCTCCGATTTGGGGGCTAGCATGACGATCAAAAAGAGTTAAAAGGAATCAAGTGCTATTGGCATATCACAATTGAAGATCGGTGGATGCAAGCGAAGGTTTCATTCCAAAAGCTGTGATGAAGGGAAGATGTGATTTTATATTAAAGATGTTCTAATAAAATAAATCGAGTCTGGAGATAGACAATATCACAAGTTTTTCTAGGACAACCATATGATTTTTCCGATAAAAATCTTTGTTAAAGCTGACACGTACAGTAAAACATATCGAAATCAGAGATCGACGGATCTAAGCAAAGGTTTCATTCCAAAAGCTGCAATGAAGGGTAGATGTGATTTTATATTAAATATGTTCTGATAAAATTAATCGGGTCCAAAGATAGAGGAGATCGCAAAGTTTGGTAGGACAATGATGTGATTTCTTTGATAAAAATGTCCGTTAAATATGACGTGTGTCGAAGGCCACGTGGATGCACGTTCTGTCACTTGATGGCGAAATGAAATGAATTTATGGTTTTTGATATTCAAAATGCTTTCATTAATACTAAGGATTCCCGAATATTTTGCTCATAAAACTATTGGATTCATGCATAATTGGTCATTTTCTCTAAGTGTAGGCACTGGTAATTCTTGTGTTTTTTCCTCATAGGTTAGCCCCGATAAACATAATTCACGAGAAATGTCTCGACTGGCTAAACCCAAAAAGGAAATTCTCATTCAAAAGCAACCAGTTTCTCCTCCTGCTGAGGTCACATAAATTCCTGTGCTATTTTCCAACACAACGTGCACCCCTTATAATATTTTTGAAGATGAAGGGCTAAAAGTCACAGAAAGAATAGTCACAATAGAGGATAGGGTTCATGTTTCAGAAATTACATATAGTGATGTGGAAAATTCGTTTCTCCATAGAATTGGCGCTCACGCAAGCATCTTTCCTTATATGGATATGATCAAGTGGGTCATTGATCATATGAACATCGAAGATATGAACTTCATGACTAAGAGATAGACGATCATTGACTCTTTCACTGCAAAAGACTCGTCTGCAATGTACCGCCTCCCAGCAGCTCAAAAGAAATATGATAAAGAGTTCATTGAGAAGTTCATGCAAGAAAATGAACACCAATTTGAGTTCATTTGAGGATGGAGAAGATACCTAAGTAAGCATAAGCAGGAGGACAAGGGTATGTATGCTATAGCCTCTATTAATGCACCCTATTGTTTTGCTACTGCAATGATGTGTATATTGTTTAGCTATGAGAATACCCAAAAGTTTTCAGACCAATGGGCACCACTGATTGAAGCTGCCTCTGATGGTTATGTAATGGACCGGGGAAGTATTTTGTCCAACAACTTAACCAACGTAATCCTAGAATATAGGAAAAAGCATAATTTTACTGAAAATTTTGTTCTCCCATTCTACATGAGTGCCTACATTATGGATTTTATTTGTTTCACTTCAGATTTTCCATTCATGGGATGGAAATGGATTATTGAAGACCCTTTTCCTTCACATTTACCATAATATTCTATGGGAGTCAAAATACCAATCCCATTTTTACAAGATTATCCATGGTGTCGTCCTTCCTATTTACCATTTTTTTTCAATAAGAAGTTCCCTAGAATCTTCGTTGAAGGCAACATTGACCTGTTATAAGTTGGAATATGGTTTGGAGAGGAATCATTTACCTATGTTCAAGTTTTTGGCATCCTTGAACAACCTCATGTGTTGCCTCTATATGTCCCTGATAAGCTCTTAGCCCACAAAATAACCTATCAGACTGTGGGAAATGGCATATCTAAGGTCATGAAAGAAAGAAAAAAGACAATGTGACATGTTTTTCTGTTTCGATGTGGATTCTATTCTTTAGAAAATTTCAAACATGCTACTAAAGAGATGGAGGAAATCCAACTGATGAACTTTCCAACCATTCCAAATCGGAAGCATGATCCAATTGATACTATGAAAAATATTACAACACAGGCAAAGATCAGGCAGTTTACAAATGAGCTTGATAAATTTGATGATTTATTTCAATCGACATTAAATTATGCAAAGTTTGAAAGACGAGAAACACCATGACTCAACCTTGAGGAATTAGTGCAGTTTCATCAATACAGGGTTAAAAGGATTTCCCATTTGCCCAGTGAAATTTTGAATCTAAATCACCAAAACATGAAATAAGACACAGGAATGAGCACATATCAAATTCAATATGTAGTTCATGTAACTGAAACATCGACAGCTAGCGAATCAAAGGCAGAGAAGGTAGCGACAAAAGAAAGTCTGGATGAGATTTGGGATCAATTTATTCAAGAGAGTGGCCCAAAAAAAAAACAAACTTTGTCGTAGACACAGATTTCTTAGACTTATGTAATCACTGAGAAGAGCTTGTTCACCATTGAGCCTTCTAAGGAAACTATGGACAATGATGATCTGGAAATCATCCCAGTTTTTCCGACCTCTGAGGTCATTCTCAATATTGAGGAGATTCCTCCTCTAGATGTATTTTACAGTTCGAAACATAGAGTAGTAGTCAGCAGGCAGAGAAAGAGGAGAAGGACTGAACAAAGGTAGGCTTTGGTCCCTGCAAATACCTCCTTTCAAGTACTGTGGAAAGATGCCCAAGTGACCCCTGTTGAAGATCTTGGGAGACTATCACAATATGTAGGAGCCTATGCTAGTGCAATAATTGAAAAAGACACAGAAGTGCAACAACTCCTAAGGGAGAAAGATGATAGAATAAGGCACCTTGAACAAAATTTAGAAAATTAAAAGCAAGGAATCGTCCAGTAATGGAAAGCTCAATTTTGACAATCGAAAACTAGTTTCGATGGGCTGAAGATTCAATATGAATCTGACATGAAGAGTCAAGATGCCCACATACGGGAGCTAGAGCGTAGGATTGAGAAAATGAAGGCTAGTCCTGAGATGACAAAATTCATGAAATAAGTAGGGGAGCTAAACAACCTTCTTGCTCATCAACAGGTTCTATTTTGCCAAAACCTAGGCATTACTGAAGAGATGTGCCAATCAACTGATGCAATTGTGAATCAACTGTCCGATCTGAGGACATATAGCAATGAATTTGAAGAGAAAATATATGATTTCATTGACTGGTAGAACAACTCTAAGGGCCGATTAGAAAATCTGCCCAAAATAGAAGAATCTGATAAAGAGATTGTCTTCCAAGAATGGGAGATAAGGCTTAAAAGTACGAAGATGGAAATTTATAGTGTCAGGAACATATCTAGCAACATGATTCAATCAATCAACGATAGCCTCTTGCAGGAAAATTTAATCTCGAAGTGCCCAGAGGATACATTGCCCATTGTTAAAATATTGACAAAATCTTGGCAAGAATCATTAAAGAAGAAAGCTAAACGGATAAAAGCTCTATCAAAGATTGACTTGGAATGCCATTGGAATTTCCTAGTCAAACCACATGGGCAATGGTTGATGCTGATGTGTCTTCTAAATACAACTAGTTAGGTGCTTCTAGCACTCAACGATGTGTTATTCATTGCACAGATGCGTATTAGGCCTGAACATCCACCTGAATTGAAGGCGATGATAGATATATGCAAACTTCAACAATGATTTCCAGAGCAGTCTTCATCCAAGTCTTGATCAACTTGTTGCAATAAGGCTGTACTATTAGTTTGTATTTTTATTTTAAGTGTGGTTTATTTGGACCAACGCAACATTTTATGGAATTTTCTATATTTTAGTTTTGATTTTAAAATTTAAATCCCGTTCATTGTTATGAAGAAAGGGGGTTCTAAAATTTTGTGAGAAGTATTTTGGTTTTTACTACTATAGCTATAAACAAGTCTTAATAGAAAGAAGAACCACAACGATTTTACTTATGAGCAAAGTGAATTTGTATCAGGTACTATTATCTTTATGTTGATGCTATTTTTTTGGGCTGAAGTATTGTTTTTATTGAAGTTTGTTTTAATTCAAGTTTGTCATATATGTTATTTTATGCGATTAGATTAGTATCACCATTGATGTGTTTAAATTGAAATGTTTTAAGTATACAGACGAACAATGATATCATATATGTGTAGTTGATGATTCGGTATTTTTTTTATATGATACCACTTGAAACCCCCCAATCTCTGACTTCTGATAGAGCACTTCTTCCGATATCCATATACCGCTGATATTATTAAATGTGTGCTACGATATGCGATAATCTACAACCTCGAATTTGCTCCAATCTCCGATATCCAAACCCGATATGGTGTAATAATGTTGATTAATAAGATTTTCACGTCTGTCTTGATATTGGGACTTTTGAATGAAACCTTCATTATCAAATCGCTGATCGTTGATTCACTTACAGACTCGGTATAATTATGAGATTGGATTTAATCTAAGATTGCATCCATTTATCGGAACTTTGGTTATGTGCCATCATCTAAAATGCTCGGCAATATGGACATGATATTGATATTAAAACAAGTTTAATTGTAATTTGAAGTCCACCATATCGAAGCTTTATTATAGCGCAAGTTTGCAAACTGTGGAATGTTGTGATTATCTCCGATATCAAAACCTTTGATTGTAACACCCTCCTCCCACATCTATCCAAGCAACTATCCATCCGGGGAAAATATGTGATGAGAGGCCACTATGATATGATTCAACCTCATAATTCACCTTAAGGAAGTGGAACCAACAGAAACACACCATACAGACATCAATCATCAGCTACAGGACCCTCAATGACCAATCCAATATTTTAGACAACTTGCCTTGGGGTCCCACTGATCTTTTGGAAAATTTAAAGCTCATTCGCTCCCATGATATAGGAATGAGGGTGACCAGATACCCAAAGTCACTCCCACAAGATTTCCTGCCAGCAATCAGAGGCCCAAATTTTCAGTTTTTTACCAGCCAATCCAGGATTTGAGCCACTTTTTTAGGCCCAGAGCCCAGGTCACTGCCCAGAACTAAACCATCTCTTCAAATCAGTAATTTAACATGGAAATGACAACATTAAAGCAATTACTTGTCCAAGACCTTGACTGGATCCCGACTAGCCATGACAGGCATTTCATCAAACATATCATTGACATGTAATCTACATGTGTAAATAACAAAGTTAAGTGTAGGGATCTCATAATTATCTGAGAATCTCTATGAACCATTGTTCCCTTATGCAATTTATTGCATTATCATCTATTAGGTCATAGGCACATTATCCATTCACATACAAGTAAAAACATGCTAAGAGCCATACATAGTTTCTATCATAAAATCTGCATATAACCAACATAATAGGAACATGAATACAATAAACATATCAACCATAAAACCCATAAATACATCAACACCTTTACACATGAAAATAAAGGGGATGAATTTCTCATTAATGAATGCAATGAACCAACTGGAGATGGGACTACCACGTTCCACCTGACCGTAAAATGGTTGAGCCAAATCTCTCTTCATCCATTCACCCCTGCGCCATATTTCAAGCATGAATGTGGGATCTCATAGAACACATCAATAAAAAATCATCCAATGCTTCCAAAGGTCATCCACCTCAAACCATCAAACAATGATTCCACCTCACAGTTAGACATCACCAAAACCATCACCATATCGGTCTCCATCCTAGCCATCCAGGGCTCCAGAGCATTTGTTCCAACCAAGGCTCCAGGACTAGTAACTCAACCCACAACTGTCGTTGGGATCTAGAGCGTTTGTCCAACTAAGGCTCGAGGACTAGTAACTCAACCCACAAAGGGCTCTAGAGCATTTGTCCAACCAAGGCTCTAGGACTAGTAACTCAACCCAAGCTGTTACAGGGCTACAAAGCATTTGTCCAACCAAGGCTCCAGGAACTAATAACTCAACCTAAGATAAGGAAACATGAGAACCAACCAAAACAAAATAATAAAAATAACCCACAATCACCATGGCTATGTAGGAAATGGCAAGGCTAGGCAATCCACTGTCAATCTAGGCAATTCTCCATGCCAATGACATATCATGACCAAGAATCCACATGCATATTCCATGCATGTCCAAACTAGTGAAGAAATCATACCTGCAAATCGGTACCTGCAAGAAAATGTGATGAAGTTGCTAATGTCGATGCCTTCTTGTGCTTTCTTACTCTTCTTTTCCTTCTTGCTCCAAGAATCCAAGTATGCCACACTCTCCAAGAGTGCTCCAAGAAAACTCTAAGTATCCAAGAGTATGAGAGACAGAGAGAGAGAAAATGAGAGATCTCCAACACTGAACTGATAAAAGGTTACCAACTGATCTCAGAAGCCTTTTTATGAATGAGGCCTCTATTTTCTTCATTTTCCATTATTTCCTTCATTTTCCTACTCACGTGCATCATGTGACCTTTCAGCTACTTTTTCTCCTAATTTCCATTATTTTCATAAATAATTGTGCCAAAATGCCCTTTAATTCCTTAACCTTTGCCAATTTCCTTAGCCATAAACAACCAAATGAACAACCCCTAGGATGTCTTGCCCAACTTTCATCTTGGAATACGTGTCCCATCATCCGTGGTATTTATATATTTTTACATGGAATTTTCACCAGGGCTGTTACAGAACCCTCCCCCTTGGGGTAACACCATCCTCGATGTTCAATGACACCTATAACCAACAAGACTGCATAAAACATACTACCCATGGAGCTTTATAACACATCTCGTTGTAGTATTTACAATGATCATCTGCTAAAACATGACAAACATATCGTTTCTAGAGCTTTATAACACAACTCATTACAATTTTTACAATCCACATATACACATACACAATTTCTTCAACTAACAAATAAACATACTGTCTATGGGGTTTTATAAATGCGGCTCGATACAGTATTTATAATAATACACACATATACACATATGTACATTTTCTAAACCAACAAATAATATGATGCCTGCATCCACAACAAGGGAATCTAGAGGCTCACATCTCCACCCTAAAGTAATACCAAAATTCACTCCTTCCCAAGAAGTCCAAAATCCACTCCAAATTCAAATCTTCATCCAATGTCCAGTGCTATAATCCTGCGCCACTTTTCCTCTCAGTGAACAGTTACTAGCTCATTGTTCCAGGGCGCACTCCCAATGTGCATCTGATTCCATCTAGAATGATAATGACCAAAACAAATCCATCGTTGACCTTCTCTTCTCTGCTACACAGTGCCTTGGGAAATCCGGTCACTCCTTCTGTGTAGTCACTCACCTTCCAAGTTCCGCTGGCACCCCCATCTCGGGTAGTCCATCCCTTGTCAAGGCTTCTTCGAATCGGAAGATACAAAAACCAAGGCACATCCCTGCCTTAAAATCATCATACTGGTCATAGTATTCTCATGACAATCAATGGACACTATTGGGTAACAATGTCCCACAATGGCCTTGCTCTTGAAGTGATTTACTAGCATACTGCTACCTGTTTCAATTCCTTTTGCTGACGTTGTTGATTCTTGCAGTCGATTTCAACCACTCAACCAGGAATGTTCATGCATTCCTGTTCCAAACACATAAATTCCATTAGATGCAAAATAAATTTAAATAAACTCAAATCATACCTCATTGGTAGCTCACCAATAAGGTACACTTGCAATCTTGTTTACTTCCTATCACAACAAGTCAAACTAGCATCTTTGACCAAATCAACATGTATAAAAACATCACATCTAGTTAGCTCAATGCATAACCATCATAAATCAACATCGTAAATCACATGTAACCATGATAAACCAGAATCATAGATCACATGTAATCATCATAGACTAGAATCATAAATCATATGCATAGTAAAACTGAAACACAATACTGATACTTATCCTTCATTGATCCTTACTTCTGCCTTTGTTATTTTGTACACACACTAGATGGGTTGCCACACCCATCAAACACCCAGGGCCTTCTCCACTAGGTGCACATACGCATAGTGTGCATCACACACATACAACCACACACTCCATACAACACCATGAAATCTCCAACTGGTCAGAATGCTGCTGGACCTTTCACTGCTACTCGTGCTGCTTCAATGGATGGATCTTATCCTGGTACTGGATCTTTCTCTTTATCCGGATCTTTGGCTCGCGCATGCACCTATACCTGATATACAACACATACACCTCCACCCAGTGTACAACACAACACAATACATATGCCTACATCCGGTGTATAACACAATACATGCACCTACACCTGATGCACAACATAACACAAATATGTGTATAGAGTGAAACACAATGAATGCATATGTCACGATACCATGACTACACAATGCACATACATAGTACCACATGCCCACAACACGACATGTACGACATGCACTCAATCCCACATGTACTCCAGTACCACATGTACCAAGCACCACTTGCACAACATGTGCACAACATCACATGTACATGGCACCACCTGCACAACGTGTACACAACGCCATATGTACATTGCACCACTGTACAACGTGTACACAATACCACATGTACACAGTACCACTTGCACGGCATGTACGCGACACCACATGTACACAACACCACATGAAAGACATGTACACAACACCACCTTCACACAACGCCACTTGTACGACATTTATACAACACCACATGCACACAACACTACTTGTACAATCATGCACGTAAGATCATATGTACATAGCACCACATGTACAACATGCACACAACACCACTTATACATAGCACTACATTTCTAACATCTACATAGCATCATCTGTACACAACACTGCATATCCAGCATGTGCACAACACCATATGTATACAACACCACATATCCATCATTCACATAGTACTATATGTACACAATACCACATATCCAACATGTACATAGCACCATCTATACCTAACACTGAATATGCAACATTCATACAACACTATCTATACTACACCATGTACATAACATTACATAATCAACATGTACACACACTACATATGCACAATAGTAATACCACACATCTAAAACCACACTTTCCTTGCCAAGAAACCTTACTTCCAATGTCTTATCCATTCTTGTCCTCGACATGCCACAGACCACACTACTCTCACTTTGTTGATGTATCCCTCGGTATAACTTGTCCATAACATAGACATAATATAATCACATAATATAAACTCACAACCACATGATACTAACCTCATATATTTGTCACGACTATTCTTCCACTTGATTCCTCATAAACCTGGAACCTCTTCATGTCATTCACCTGCATAAGCAATCATTCCTCCACAAGAATTATCCCTAACAATCTGTCAGACAGTAACATAGATACATGGATACATACATATATAATCATCAACATAAAACAATCATCATTGTGTCATACAATGACATACATACATACATGTATACATATATAAACATCAACATAATCATGATCATAACATAGTTACTAGATAACATAAGGTATAGGTTAAGAAAACTTCCTTTATTCATGCACAACATTGAGAACAATCGTTCCCAATAATAGCCAAGCCACCTGACACCTCTGATCCATTTACTTTACCTTTTCTGGTTACCTTTCTCATGACTATATTGCCACTGTCCATTTACACCAATGGACCCAACCAATCCAATTGGAAGTCATAGCTTACCTTTTGTTGTGCTTACTCATTCACTGAGCCTCACCCATGTCTTACATTACCTGTTGGGTATGACACAACTCTCCCCGAGCTCCATTAAATTTCCTCCTTTCCCAACCAATTCCCAAGACTCAAAACATAAAGGGAAAGCCGAGCAACAAACAAGGGAGATCATGAAAACTAATAACAACAATACGACACCACAACCAAAGTGGCATGTCCATGCACTAAACATAACAAAACTACAATTTAATCGCAATAAAATCACAAAATACCAAAGGCATAAGACTAATAATAGACACCATGACTCAATCCCCATGGTTCCCAAAGAAACTCACCCAGAGCCTTCTTTAAGGTTTCATGGCAACCTCTCTTTCCATGCAACTCCCTGCATCATATTTCCATAAACATATAACTGTTACTGCATAAATAAACATAACAATACACTAGTTACCTCATTTGTTGTGCCAAGAACGTTGCTTGCAACTGAACATATCCACGCCTTCTCTTAAGGGACTCCAATCCTTTGACATATCCACCTGTAACTAAAGACTAGCTAATATACCTGTTAAGTACATTTTCATGAATCTAGCACATAACCACATAATGTCAAACAAAATCAAGGTTACAAAGACTCCCTGTATGTAAAACACTCTTTTACTTGGAATTAGGGTTTCCAAACATAGCCTAAGGAATTCTTGTCCAATTCCTTTCTTTTAACCTTTTTACCTTGCTGGAATTGAGGCTTACTATGCGTTGTCACATCACCCAACCGTTAGTTATGTAAACATACCAATTGTTACCTTTTTATGCTAATAGCAAGCATGTTCCCTGCAACTTCTCACAAATGTCAACCACATGTTCCAAATACCGAGACAGTAATATCTATCAATTTAAAATCAACATTTACCAAGACTAACAAGCATGTCCTGATCTGTAGTCAACTCATGGTCATTAGACATAATGCTACAACTATCACCTACTACAATCAAGTGCCTATCAACTGTCTCAACACATATGTATTAGTACAATCATCTTAAAACAAGATCATTGGAACACATACTCATATTATGAAATTCATCAAACATTCAACCAACTTGCAAACATACCATGTCAAATGAATCAACCAGACGACATAATAGACACGCAACATTTGAACACCAAATAGATGACATAATCAAATAATCAAGAACCAAAAATATATGACATAAGCAAACTCATACCTTAGTGTATTTCAGGGGAGGCTATCTTGTTTGCACAATCAATCTAGGTTAGCATGATACAACTTCACAACATATCAACTTAAACCTAAATCATGACATGCATAGTCGTAACTAACTAACATGTTTACATCATAAGCTCATAAGCATTTTTCGTTCATGCATAACAATCACATATGTACGATCAGTATAGATTAGTACGACACCATATCACAAATATGTCGTCTCATACCTGAATATCGCAACCATAACCATGTACATAGGTCAAACCAAGTTACAAAATACATATAACATCAAGATCTTCAATGCAATGAGCATAACCATCACACATATGACCAGTCCAAATTACAACATCAAGATCCCAATGAAATAACCCTAATTATTAAGTTAACTAACATATAACAACAATTAGTTAACATATAACATGCTCATCAACAACATATGACCTAATCATCAAGATAACTATAATATAACAACAACAAGTTAACCTATAGCATACTCATCAACAACATATAACATGATCATCAAGTTATCTAACATAAAAAAAAATAGCAATGCGTACAACCACAGGTTACTACCATCCTTGACTATCCGACACACATGCATATAACTACACTGATCAACTGAAATATGTCATGAATGTAACTAGAACATCAAAAGACATGTACATAAACCTAATGTATATGAAAATCCACATACTTACATACCAGCATGCCAAACATACAATACCTGTATGACAATATGCTCTTAAACCAAAGTCTAATGTTGCAACCTCATTATGATGATCTGTGTCTCCTACTCTATCTCAGCCAACATATTATCATCATAACAACTAATAGTATCATGATGACCGAAATTTCATACCATGACTTCCCAAGGCATTTTTGACCTACCATTTATGCGTAACTATAACCAAGACCATACATGCATGACAATTGCATACTCAACCATACTGATTGCAAGAAATACTCCACGGCAACACCTTCAACTTTCACATGGAGACATCACTACAACCATGATCAACACCATACAAATGCAACAAACACATGGACTACATGCATAAGTAACACATATGCAACCAACATGAAAGCATGATCAACACACAACCCAAGGAGAGCATAACCATGCTCTGATACCACTCTGTAACACCCTCCTCCCACATCTACGCAAGAAATTGTCCAGCCGGGGCAAATATGCGGTGAGAGGCCACTATGATATGATTCAACCTCCTAAGCCATCTTAAAGAAGTGGAACCGACGGAAACACACCATACAGACATCAATCATCAGCTACAGGACCCTCAGGAACCAATCCAATAGTTTAGACAACTTGCCTTGGGGTCCCACTGAGCTTTTGGACAATTTAAGGCTCAGTCGCTCCCATGCTATAGGCATGAGGGCAACCAGAAACCCAAAGTCACTCCCACAGGCTTGCTTGTCAGTGTTATGCCAACGACTCCAAGATTTGAGCCACTTTTTTAGGACCAGAGCCCATATCACTGCACAGAACTGAACCATCTCTTCATATCAGTAAATTAACATGGAAATGACAACATTAAAGAAATTACTTGTCTAAGACCTTGACTGTATCCCTACTAGCCATGACGGGCATTTCGTCAAACATATCATTGACATGTATTGTACAGGTGTAAATAACAATGTTAAGTGCAGGGATCTCATACTTATCTGAGAATCGCTATGAACCATTGTTCCCTTATGCCATTTGATGCATTATCATCTATTAGGTCATAGGCACATTATCCATTCACATACAAGTAAAAACATGTTGAGATCCATACATAGCTTCTATCATAAAATCTGCATATGACCAGCATAATAGGAACAAAAGTACAATAAACATATCAGCCATCAAATCCATAAATACATCAATAACTTTACACATGAAAATAAAGGGAATGGATTTCTCATTAATGAATGTAATGAACCAATCGAAGATGGGACTACCACGTTCCACCCCACCATAAAATGGCTGAGCCAAATCTCTCTTCAGCCATTCACCCCTGCACTATATTCCAAGCATGAATGTGGGATCTTATAGAACACATCAATCAAAACTCATCCAGAGCTTCCAGAAGCCATCCACCTCAACCCGTCAAATAGTGATTCCACCTCACGGTCAAACGTCACTAAAACCATCACCAGATCGGTCTCCATCCTAGCCATCCAGGGCTCCAAAGCATTTGTTCCAACCAAGGCTCCAGGACTAGTAACTCAACCCATAGTTGCCACCAAGCTCCAAATCATTTGTCCAACCAAGGCTCCAGGACTAGTAATTCAACCCACTAAGGGCTCTAGAGTGTTTGTCTAACCAAGGCTCCGGGACTAGTAACTCAACCCAAGCTATTACAGGGCTCTAGAGCGTTTTTCCAACCAAGGCTCCAGGAACTAATAACTCAACCCAAGATAAGGAAACATGAGAACCAACCAAAAAAAACAATGAAAATAACCCACAATCACCATGGCTATCCAGGAAATGGCAAGGCTAGGCAGTCCACTGCTAATCCAGGAAATCCTCCATGCCAATGACAGATCATGACCAAGAATCTGCATGCATATGCCATGCACGTCCAAAATACTGAAGAAATTGTACATGTAACTTGGTACCTACAAGCAATTATGATGTAGCTGCTGATGTCGATGCCTTCTTGTGCTTTCGTTCTCTTCCTTTGCCTTCTTACTCCAAGAATCCAAGTTTGCCACACCCTCCAAGAGTGCTTCAAGAAAACTCTAAGTATCCAAGAGTATGAGAGAGAGAGAGAGAGAGAGCTCCAACACTAAACTGACAAAAGGTTACCAATTGATCCTCGTAAGCCTTTTTATGAATGAGGCCTCTATTTTCTTCATTTTCCATTATTTTCCTTCATTTTCCTATTCACATTCAACCTATGATCTTTCACCTCCTTTTTCTCCTAATTTCCATTATTTTCATAAATAATTGTGCTAAAATGCCTTTTAATTCCTTAGCCTTAGCCTTTGCCAATTTCCTTAGCCATAAAAAACCAAATGAACACCCCCTAGGATGTCTTGCCCAACATTCAGCATGGAATACATGTCCCATCATCCATGGTATTTATATATTTTTACATGGAATTTTCACCAAGGTTGTTACATTGATATTATGGACTCAATACAATTGTTAAAATGAGTTAATTATGTTATCACATCCATTCTAGATCGGAGGTACCCATATCGCAAATGATTTTCGTTGTCTCATTTTGAATGTTCGGATGATTAAACCTCTAATTCCGCTACTGGTTCTAGATTGAAGGACTGCATTATATTGATTATGTTTGCATATGTGGTACATCCCTTTGGGGATGACTTATATATATATATATATATATATATATATATATATATATATATATATATATATATATATATATATGCATGTGTGTAAAAGCTTAAGGCAAACATGTGTGTAATGACTGCCAAAGGTAAAAATAGAATGTTTGACGCTTAAGAGACATAAAAAATCACATGCTATAACAAACCGCATGATAAGAAATATTAGGAAGCATAACAAACCACATGACAACAAATATTAATAACTTATTAAGGAAGAGACAAAACTCATTACATGTCATGGTCGACCCATGAGAGGTTCGATCAAACTTGAAAGATAGTGGGTTCTGAGACCCTTTTATTAATATGAATATTACATGGAAGACCCGCTGGATAGTAGGGTCTTTATCCGCTTGCATGCCTTTTGTTTTCCAAGTTACAAGTTGTTGTGTTGCATGGAAAGCATTGGATTAATGTCAAGGGGAGTTTTCCCTTGGGATCAGACGAGCCGATAGATTTGCCTAAATGACCTGCAACCTAGCCTTCTCAGCAGGTTGGATACCTATTATTGGCATCTTAGGATGGTTTTCGAGGCACCAGAAGGTTTCTTCAAGCACCATGGAGTTGCTTGTAGGTTCAACATAGGGTTTGGCATCGTTGGCGTGTAGCAGGAGAGGTAGGAACCTCTCAGGAGTCCACACCAAAACTGTGGTAGGTAAGCGTCGCAGGAGCACCTATGCCACCTAGTGGGAAGGGAAGACTCACAGGCCAAGAATCCATTGGAGAACGTATCACCCAAGATCATGAGGGATAACATCATAGATCGTCCTAAGTAACCAAAGGTATCATCATAAAACTGTGAACCAAGTGTGGGAGTGTACGAGATTCCTGGAATAGAGATATAGTCAGTAAGACTGGGTCGAAGAAGCCTTTGCAACAACATAGATTATAACTACGAAGGTTCTAGAGCTCTTCAGCTAAGACACTACATGATGCAGAGTCGAGGTTCCTTAACCGAGTCATGACAAGAATCAGATAGAAGGCTTTGTTGTGGTGCATAGGAGTGAGGCTTTGAACTTAAAAGAAATTTTGGGATAACCTTATCCTTTTGATGGTCAAAACCCTAGTCAAGGGAGGCTTCTGATTGGTGGAACTAGATTTCCCCTCATCTGATTGGTCAGAATGACGTGGAAAAAAATCCATAGAGTGATTGTAGTCTATTAGTGGGAGGAACCTTTTTATAATAGAGTTATATCAAAGTTACAACATTGGAGGAATTATTTTAGAAATATCCAATAGTAAAACTCTAATACATATAACATTGGTTCTCTATAATAAGAAGAAAATATCTAAACTCCGAAACAAATAAGTGATAGCGCTTTTAAAAGTTTTCAGCGTATTATAGTAAGCACTATTGGAGGAGCCAACATGGAATATTAGACTCCGCTTTATCAAATCGAAGATTCCCTATCGGTGTTTTTGTTCACTATTTAAAATATCCGCTCTCCGATATGCGATAAAGGGTTGGATTTCCATATTGTGATATGATAATCTCGTAGGTTCTTTGATATTCAGGGTCGGAGGAAATCACATATCGGAACAAACACCTTTAAGGATGAAAAGATATTTTGGAGTAAGTAAGAGCAGTTTTTTTTTTCTTTTTTTTGTTGTCAAGAGTTTGAAAGTATTTGATTTGAATTAGAGTTGTAAGACCATTTTCATATAGAAAGGGGAAAATTTTTGGAATTTGAACTGAGTTTCTCAACAACTATTTATAAAACAAAGTAAATATTTTAAAATTGAATCAAAAGTATGCTCACTGAAATGAAATCGGAAGGGGTTAGTTCAATATAAAAGGGTTAAATTCGCATGACAATACAAGTGTTGGACTCGGGGGCTATTTGTTTCCTTTATTATAATTAATGAATAATAAAAGAGAAGTTGTAAAAATAAGATTAAGTCACATTAAAAAATAAAACAAAACGAAAGGATAAGAAAAAGTGAAATAACAAATTATCCAAAAGGCAGTTGCAAATACGTAAGGGTCCCCATTACCAATGTGATAACAATAAAGTCAAGTTGGGAGTGTGTCTTTTTTACGAGAAGAGTTTGGAAATTTTGGTCATTTTGAGTCCTTTTGTTGTTTGGAAAAATTGTTGCGAACTTCTGTGGTAAGCCACTCCTTGGAGAGCTGAAAAGAGATAGTCTTTTTCACAATGAAATGTTTGACCATGGTTGGGTTGGGTTGGGTTGAGAGTAAAGTAAGAAGCGCAATTGCGACTTGTGCAAAACAATTCTCAACAACGAGAAGTCTTCAAAAGCAAATAGAGCTTAGGTGAAAACATTTAGTGGAGCACGCAGAACATAATAATTGCATAATACATCGAAGAAAGAAAGAAATAAATTATTTTAATTTCTACAAGGCTAAAGATAGTTTATGAAAAAATTTACTTCTTCATTTGCTTGATGTATTCGGCCTTTTTTCTGTGAATCTTAAAAATAAATGCTTCCAGCTTCTCGACAAACCCCTCACTAAATAGATTATCCCAAGAGCTAGCTGCCTCACATTATAAAATGAAATGTTTTTTCTATTTCCACTTTTTCTAGAAGGACAAAAAATGCGTACTCTTTCCTCCCACACTTCCTTTGGCCTTTTCGAGCGCCCTGTTTCACAACGGAGTTGATGAGAATTAGTCATTAACTGAGCAATAAGAATTTTGGCTCTCCAAGAGATATTTGCCTCTATGTATGCTTTTGGTTGATGACTATGAGTTGGATTAAACACTTCAATATAGTAATTTTTCTTTCTTCCTAACTCCTTATCCCAATTATGCTTGTGAAACTTTTCCAGAACAAAATATTTTATCTCTTTGTTATTTATGGGACACACGTTCAAGCAAATACCCCATTTACTAAACCATTTTTTCTTTTGTTGCATCCAAGTTTTTTTGATCTTGCACGATCTATCATTAAAGACAACCTTAGGCCATCTACCCTCTTCCATTTGCCCAATTTTTTTAAATACCTTATGACTCGCACCATAACAATTTCTTCAATAGGAGCAGTCCCTGTTTCACTTAACAAGTTATCATAAGGAACTGCACTTTTAATCTTAAATTTGTTTGTAATCAAACGCTTCTGAATTTTCTCAGTTTGTCTCCACTGCATGTCGGTTGTACTGCTTGCCCATAGTTCACAACCATAGAGAATCATCGGAATCACTAGAAGCCCAAAAAGAGTTTGAGTATTTTTCCAGTGCCATAACTCTGCCTCTCTACACCTATTTTGAAAAGCATAAAATTATTTCCAACCCCCCTAAAGTTCTTTTCTTTCTACAACCATTCCAACCCCCCAAATTTTGGGCACTACCATGAGAAATTGTAGGATAGTTAATTCCACCCATAACCCCACTGGCAGTTATAAAAAATGTCAGCCCTACTGGTCACATGTCGTGGTTAGGGTTTGGCAGTTAGGTAAATGGTCTTCCCTTCGATGGTCGTGGTTTAATGTTAGCGGTTAGCGACATGGTGTTCACATGTGGCTAGGACCGGTAGTCGCATTGGCAGTTACCGTGGTGGTGGCGTCATATAACCATTTGTGGTAGGCGTTAAAGTGGTCACATGGGGGGGCGGTTACATATGCGTGCCCCCCAACTTGGTGGTTAACAAATAATAATACCAATCTGTGACCCTTTGTAGCTAGGAACCATCGTGCAGGGGGAGTGGTAAGGCTTGGCACTATTTCGAGCGAGGTCGCGGGTTCGAGCCCAATCTACACCCAAAAAAAAATTGATTAACCCTGGGGAGGACATGTGGCAGCCCCAGGCTTAGCCACGTGTCACCTCCCTATTGGTCCACCTATAAACCATTAAACCAATGAAATTCTGCCACTTGTCATAGTATGATGATGCCACCTACAAGGAATATTCTAAGGATATTCCACAAAATATTCCAAGGAATATTCTTTTTTCTTACTGAGCTGTATGGATGCCCATTCAGCATCCCTATCAGCTCCTGCACCAAATTTGTCTGTTTGACAAAGTGAACAGATTGTGTTTCTGGGAGAATACGGTGTCTGTTTTAAATGTAACGAGTTGCACCGGATTTAGGACAACGAGCAATACGTGGTCATTCAAATTCCACACCATTCTAAAAACTTTGATTTTTGGGCAAATTTTGAGCTCCTGATCAGGCTTCTAGACACCTCTCTCGGTATACGAAAATCCTCTTAAATCTGGTTAAGAGGGAGAAAGTTTGAAGATTATTCTTGGGGACAATATTACATAACTAGTGAAGGACTTTGAACTCTCAAATTTGATTTAGAATATAAAGAATTTGTTATTCTTCATGAATTGATGTATGTTCTGGAACTAAAGAAGAACCTGATATCTATTTCTGCCTTGGAATATAAAGGAATGAGAGTAGCCTTCATCAATAGAAAGGTCCTCGACCAAAGAAATATCAAATGAGAGATGCTTTTACATTGGGATATAGAGTTGAAGGACTCTATAGAGTCAATGAAAAACAACTTCCATATATGATCCATGACACTAATTATCAAAATGAGCTATGGCATCGAAGTAAAAAGAAGTCAAGGGGACAATTTCCCTCTAGCAGGATCAATACTGATGATAATCCCAAAAAAAATGGAGTAGCTATGAAAGAACAAGTTTGGAAAGATGTTGTGGTCGAAGAATCAATTATGAAGAATGATGTATGGGATGTTGTTTTGAGACCTCCAAGAAAGTCTACCGCAACTTCGAAATAACTATATGAGACAAAGCATGAAGCAAATGGAAGCATTGAGAAGTACAAGGAATAAGTATGTGTTGAGCAGCCTCAGGAATTTGAAGTATAGGACAGGAAGACTCATGTTTGTAGATTGAATAAATCCTTATGTGGTTTGAAGCAACATTGCTGAGCCTAGTATGCCCAAATTGACTATTACCCGGTGAAGCTTGCATTTAGAAGTAGTAGTGTTGATTTAAACCTCCACTTCAAACTAGTCCAATGTATGACTTTGATTTTGGTTTTATATTTGATGATCTATTATTGACAAGTAGTAAGCCTTTGATGACTAAGCTTAAGAAGGATTTAGCTTCTGAGTTCAAGATGAAAGATCTTGGTCTGAGATACACTTCAAAGATATGAGACTACATGGATACACTTATGATGATTGGGATGGAACTGTTAGTGATAGGAAGAGCACATCTAGGTGTTTCTTGGGATATACAATGATATCATGGATAAGCATGAAACATAAGCCCATTACTTTAAGCACGACCGAGGTAGGATACATTGTTAGCTTGGAAGAGTTATTTGAGCAAGTCCTAGATAGGACAATGATATATTATGACAACAAGAGTGGAATCTGATTGGAAGAGAATCCTGTGTTTTATGACAAATCCAAGCACATTGAGATTAGATATCAATACTTATGTGAGATGGTGCAAAGACAGTGAGAGGAGTTGTGAGACTCCCTCATACTTTGACCGATGAGAAAATTGCCTACATAGAGAAACTTGGGTGATGGATGTGACCCTCTTGGGTAAGGGTCCCGACTAATCAAGGACACTGAGCTATGATCTTCCCCCTTGTCTCGCCTCCCAGGGTGAGGAATTGAGCCTTAGAGATCTTGTGGTTGAGGGACCTCTAGATTTGACAAGTATACCCTAGGTGGCATCTGTCTTTCCCACCCATTTGGCCAATGGGTGCTGGCTACTTGATTTAGGCGTGATCCTTACTGTTAGGATATTCCGACACATAGGATATAGTTAAGTTCAACTTGGTCTAGTATAGAGTTAGGTTAGAGTTAGGTAAAGTGTGTTTCTTTACCATTGTACATTTTGTAACTTACAATCCGACGGTCACGATATGTAGTGATCCGACGGTTCACTCTCACCTCGGTATTACCGACACTTGATCCGTGGCTTGACACCCGATTGGTCCATGAGTTCTATTTAAAGCGCATGGAGGGTCATTGTTCGGGTAATCCGTGCATGAGAGAAGCTTATGTAAATTTTCATTCTTTGATTAATAAATTGCCTGTAGTACCCACGTTGGGACAGGCCGTGGACTGTTTCCCTCCTTGCACTCTGAGGGTTTTAACCACGTCAAAAATACTGGTGTATTGATTTGAGATCTGGTTGTGAGCGGTGTCCTTTTGGTATTCTTTCTGTGGAACTTACCCTGTAAATTCTTACATGGTATCAGAGCTATTTGAGGGCCGCGTCCGTTGGTGATCCAAATCTGAAGCCGGTAAAACTGCATGCGGCTGTCGTTTCCTAGATCTGTTGTTTCTGACTGCTTTCGGGCCGAGAGGACTGCTCTGTTGCGTTCGGAGCATCTGTTCCAGTGAGGAACCCCTTTCGTTTCACGCGAAAAGGTTTCTGGTAGCCCTAGCTGCGTCATTTTTCAGATCGGGAGGTATACAGTGTTTTTTTTGCAGTTTACTGTTAATTTCTCTCTGCTTATTTCGGTCTCAGTTTATTTAGCCTTTTTTTTAACCGGATCTATACCTTTCATTTCTGCGTATGCTCTTTGCCCTGCAACTCTGTGCGATCTGGGCAAATCAGAAACAGAAAGGAAGGATTTTTCTCATGCGTATGCTCTTTTCCCTGCACCTTAGTGTGATCTCGGAAAATCAGAAACATTGAGAAAAATATTTAGTTTTTCGGCTAAAGCTAACCTTGAGATTTTAAAAAAAAAAAAATTCTAGTCTTTTGGCTTAAGCTAACTTCGAGCCGCAAGGTTCGTTTTTCTTTGCATATTCGTGTTGGGTTTTGTGTTTTGTGTTTTGTAGGGAAAAAGAGCTTTCTCAAGGCAAGCACGCAAACCAAGCCCCCCCCCCCCCTCTCTCTCTCTCTCTCTCTCTCAAATTTTTTGTATAGATCAATTGGTTCAAAGCTATTTTAAGAGAGTAGAGGTCTTGGGTTCAAGTCTCCATTTTGTGGGGGCGGATTTTTTTCATTCCTGCACATTCGCGCACTTTGCCGGCAACGTCAACAATTTTTTTTCAAAAAGCCATAACTTCTTCATCCAGAAGCCTTTTTCAGAGCCGTTTTTTTTAAAACCGCCTATTTTTTCGAGATCTATCCGTTGGTACACTTACTTTCAGCATCTTCAGCTTCATTTTTTTTTTTAAAATGGAAAGTCCATGCCAAGTCATTCTTGACAGCACTAACTACTTCCAATGGGTAGAATACATGGAAGATTTACTTAGAAGTAAAGGTCTCTTCAGAATAGCCACAAACCAAGAGAAGAAACCTAAAGATGAAGACAAGGCGGCAAAATGGGAAAATAGACAAGATCAAGCACGTGGTTTGATAGGGATGTCTATTTCTCCTGATCTTAGATTCCACATTGCAGGACTTGAGACTCCTCATGAAGCATTAGAAAAACTTGCTAAAGTTTTTGGGATTAAAAATGAAATTAGAGCCCATCAACTTGAAAATGAGCTGCTTACTTTGGATCCTAATAATTTTTCTTGCATTGAAGATTTCTTGTCCAAATTCAAGACCCTTCGATATCTCTTGGAAGGTGTTAAAGTTAAGAAAGAAGATGGTAACCTTATTTATTCCATCCTTACTAAGTTGGGACCAACCTACTCTGTATTTGTTTCCACTTTCCATTCTACAAGGGAAGCTTTCATTTGTCAAGGACAAGACTACAAGGCCCCTTCCTTTGACTCCTTTTGTGATTCCTTAATAAGAGAACAAGAAAAACTCTTACACCTTGGTCTTCTTAATCTTGGAAACTCTTCCACGAAAGCGTTAGCCGCCCAGCAGCAACCAAATTCAAAGAATCCTAAGAAGTCATATCCTCAAAAGAATGGTCCTAAACCATCTCAGCCTCAAAATGAAAGATCATTTCAGCAAAATGATAAGACCAATAAAAACAAATGGAAGAAGACTGATAGACATTGTAACTTTTGTAATCGAGATGGCCACTTAGAATCTAAATGCTTTAAGAAGATGGAAGCCTTGGAAGCCGCAATGAAGAAACATAACATCCATGTGGAGCCTACTTCAACTTCAACTTCCAGAATGGCACTTTCTGCATGTCATTTTCAATCATCTCAGTCTGGTTATGCATTAAATGTATCTTCTTCTTCTTCTCATTCTCATGAGTGGCTCATTGATTCTGGAGCCTCTTGTCACATGGCCAAAAACCAAGCCATGTTTTCTTCTTTAAATGATTGTAACACCAAAAATATATATATTGGTGATGATAGATCTCTTAATGTTGTAGGGACTGGAACTGTTCATCTAGACAATGGTTAGTTTAATGATGTATTATGTGTTCCAACCTTATCCTGCAACCTTCTATCTGTCTATCAGATAACTCATTCAGGTGAAGGTAAAATTGTTGAATTTTCACCTCATGATGTTGTAATCAAGGATCTAAAAGATCCTAAACAGATTCTAGCTACTGGTCTTGCTGATGATTCCAAAAGGTTGTATAAGTTTCACAACTTTGGGTCATCCAATCTTCCCTCAGTATTTGTTGCTCATAATGATGAAGTGAGCAAACTTTGGCATGAGCGCTTTGGTCACTTAAACTATCGCTCCCTTCAGCATCTATGTAAAGAAAATATGGTGACAGGTCTTCCTATGGTATCTTGCAGAGATGGTGTTTGTTCCGGATGTGTACTTGGAAAACATCATCGGGACAGTTTTGACAAACGTGCCTCTTGGCACGCCTCAGCCCCTTTACAGCTTGTGCACAGTGATTTATGTGGTCCTCTTCCTATTGCTTCATTCTCTGGCTGCAAGTACTTCTTAACTTTCATTGATGATTTCTCCAGACGCACTTGGGTATACTTCTTAAAACTCAAGAGCGAAGTATTTACCACTTTTTTGGCCTTCAAAGCATTTGTTGAAAAACAATCTGGACATCAAATTCTTAAGCTAAGAACTGATAATGGTGGAGAATATGTTAAAAACACATTCATCAACTTTTGCACCGAAAATGGAATTCAAATGCAACATACTGTTCCATACACTCCACAACAAAATGGTGTAGCTGAAAGGAAAAACCGCACCTTAAAGGAAATGGCTAATTGTATGCTGCAATCTAAAGGACTCAGTCTTAGTTTTTGGGCCGAAGCAATTAATTGTGCAAATTATAAAATCAATCGCACTCCTACTAAGGTTCTAGAGAATATCACTCCAGAAGAAGCTTGGAGCTCCATTAAACCAGATGTAAGTCACTTTCGTGTGTTTGGAAGTGAAGCATGGGCCCATATTCCAGATGAAAAGCATAAAGCTTTAGAACCTAAGAGTGAGAAATGTACTTTTGTTGGATATTCTGAAGATGTAAAAGGTTATAGACTTATTCCATTTAAGTCCAAAAATGTTATCATTAGAAGAGATGTAAAATTTGATGAAAATAAATCGGCCTGCGAGCCTAGTCCGGCGGATGTGCCACCTCTTCCTCTCTCTTCTACTTTTGAAAACATTTCTTCTTCAGATGATGAAAGCGAGGATGATAATCCTCCCCCACCTTCTCAGGATCCTCAACTTCCAAGATGGGTCCGTGCTACTCGGGATGCAGCAGGTGATCTTGCCGGTGATCCTACAGATCAGCGACGTACACGTTCTCAGTTTGAAAGAGCCTCTTCTTTACTGGCTCAAGCTCCAGTAAATCATGATCCTGACACTTTTGCAGAAGCTTCAGGCCATCCACATTGGGAAGCAGCTATGAATGAAGAATATCGTTCATTAATGACAAATGATACATGGGATCTTGTTCCTCTACCAAAGGGACGCAAACTTGTTAGATGTAAATGGGTTTACAGAACCAAGTATGGACCAGATGGGAAAGTTGATAAACATAAAGCTCGTCTCGTTGCTAAGGGCTTTTCACAGGTCGAAGGCATTGACTACACTGAAACCTTCTCCCCTGTTGCCAAAATGAACTCTATCCGCCTTGTTCTTTCCCTTGCTGCCTCTTTAAAATGGGAAGTCCATCAAATGGATGTTAAATCTGCCTTCTTGCATGGGGACTTGCAGGAAGAAATCTATATGGAACAACCCATTGGCTTCATACAAACAGACTCCAGCCTTGTTTGTCGACTTAAGAAATCCCTTTATGGCCTCAAGCAAGCTCCTCGGGCTTGGTATGCCAAAATGGATAGCTTTCTTTTAGAATCTGGCTTTTCTAGGTGTCATTCTGACAATACTGTCTACACCAAGAAAGTGGGCAACTCTCTTATCATCCTTGTTCTTTATGTTGATGATCTTATTCTTACTAGTAGTGATCCCAACCTTATAAACCATGTGAAGTCCAGCCTTAAAAAGAAATTTGAAATGACAGACTTAGGACATTTACACTATTTTCTCGGTCTTCAAGTCTTGCAATCCCAAGAGAGTATTTTCCTTTCTCAGTCCAAGTATGCTTGTGATATTCTTCGTCATTTTCACATGGAAGACTGTAAGCCAGCCCCTTCTCCCTTTCAGTCTGGAGTCAAACTTTCAGTCTCTTGTACTTCTCCTGAAGTTGATGCTACCTTATACCGTCAACTTGTCGGAAAACTCTTGTATTTAACCCATACTCGTCCTGATCTTTCCTTTGCTGTTGGCCTTGTTGCTCGTTTTATGCAAAACCCCCGTGAAAGTCATTGGAAAGCAGCTAAAAGAATACTTCGTTATGTTCGAGGTACAATACAGTTTGGGATTCATTACAGTGCCAAAGCAGCTCCTCTGTTAGTTGGTTTCACTGATTCTGATTGGGCTGGTGACCCTGATGATCGGAAGTCTACTGCCGGCTATGTCTTCACTCTTGGTTCAGGACCTATTACATGGGCTTGTAAGAAATAGGCTGCCATTTCTCTTTCGTCAGCAGAAGCAGAGTATCGTGGTGCCGTGGAAGCTAGTAAGGAAGCCTTGTGGCTTCGTCAGATCCTATCAGAGTTTGGCTTTGAGCAGCAGCATCCAACCACACTTTGGTGTGATAATCAAAGTGCCATTCAGCTATGCAAAGATCCAGTCCAGCATCAGCGCAGCAAACACATTGAACTACACATGCACTTCATCAGAAAGCTCATTCATGACCATGTTCTTGAAGTGCAATATTGTCCAACAGATGATCAGGTTGCAGACATCTTCACAAAGGCTCTCACAGAGGCGAAGTTCACTAAACTTCGATATATGCTTGGAGTTCAGGAAGTTGTCACTAAGGGGGGATAGGCTCTAGTGCCTCCTTCCTTCTCCTATTGTGTCATATTTGTAAATCCTTCAATCCTATCCCAAGTTGTTCTTAAGGGGGGATGTTAGGATATTCCGACACATAGGATATAGTTAAGTTCAACTTGGTCTAGTATAGAGTTAGGTTAGAGTTAGGTAAAGTGTGTTTCTTTACCGTTGTACATTTTGTAACTTACAATCCGACGGTCACGATATGTAGTGATCCGACGGTTCACTCTCACCTCGGTATTACCGACACTTGATCCGTGGCTTGACACCCGATTGGTCCATGAGTTCTATTTAAAGCGCATGGAGGGTCATTGTTCGGGTAATCCGTGCATGAGAGAAGCTTATGTAAATTTTCATTCTTTGATTAATAAATTGCCTGTAGTACCCACGTTGGGACAGGCCGTGGACTGTTTCCCTCCTTGCACTCTGAGGGTTTTAACCACGTCAAAAATACTGGTGTATTGATTTGAGATCTGGTTGTGAGCGGTGTCCTTTTGGTATTCTTTCTATGGAACTTACCCTGTAAATTCTTACACTTACCACTTATGGCAAGTGGCATCCCACTCAAGCTAAAGATGCAGGTGTTCTACGAATGACTCTTGAGGGTCACTTTCGGAAGATCAATAGATAATAGGATAGGTGTAATCCTTAATTTTATGGTAAGTGCTATCCCTCTTATTATCACGAGGAAATGGGATAGGCGTGATCCTTACCTCATAAGGTAAGTGGAATTCCTCTTATTGTTTGTAGGTTTCCTAGGTTGTAGCATTAAACTCCCCATTGGCAAATGATTTCTAGGTAGTAGCATTGGGCTCCCCACTGGTAGGTGATTCCCAGGTAGTAGCATTGGGCTCCTCGCTATCCGTTATTTCAGGTGGTAGCAGTGGCTCCCCAATGGATAGAGGGTGGTAGTTGAAGCTCCCCTATGATTCTTGTTCTTTAGATTAGAGAATGATTCAATAGATAGAGTTGAGCAGAGGTGAGACATGATTTCATGACATAATACTTGCGATGATCACATGATGTATTTGGAATTTCTCACTAAGTGAGAGGGAGTATTAATTTGGCAGCTAAGTGAAAAATTCTAATCATTGGACTAGTTTCCCCTTTTGAGTGGACCAAAATTGACCTTTGAACCACTAAATTTGAATAAGAGAAAGTTTATTTTTGACGAAAAGCCCACATGTAATCAGATTGTCAAGGTCAGCCTAAGGTCTAATTGCCCCTCCTCCAACGCATATAAATACAAGTGACCTCAATCTCATATGGGCATCACATCATAACTTCTCTCTTCTCTTTGAGATTTGATTGGTTCATATAGATCTGAGGCATCTTTCTTCTCACACCTGTGAGGGTCCAAGGAGACAATTTTCTGCATTAACTCTTGCTGGAAGTTTTGACTTTAGTTTGACCGAGTTTGACTTCATCATTTGACTTGATTTGATTGAGAAAAATATGATTTCTTAAGGCCGAGTCGGCTGGCACAAAAGCTGAGGTGATCCAGGTTGTTTGACTGGCGTTGACTTTAGGGTTGATATTAGATTGTCGTAAATTTCCTAGCTAGAATACTACAGTTGCCTAGGTTATAACTTGTCTTAATTTGTGGTTTGTGATTTTTATTTCAATATTCTCTATTTTTTTCATAATTATAATTTTCATGCATACATAATAAACAATAATTTGCATATCCATAAATCTAAGGAGAAATGAACCATCATAGTGTAGATTTTGGATTTTAAGCATAATCTTATCAGATCCATTGTGATGAACTGTCAAGTGGAATATCCACAATAATTTATGGATCAAATAATGATCTATGGGCTAGTGAGCGATAGATGATGCATCAAATTGCCACACATCACCTTTGGGCTTCAACTAAAATATATGAGCACTAGTACGAGGTATTTAACACCATGGATATGTATCAAGACCTTCATAATATCATTAGATGAAATTATGGGATTTATGTCCTAAATGATACTTCTTAAAATTATTAGCCATGGAAGAGGTCATAAATCACCATACAAAAATTATACAGGGGAAATTCGAACTTTAATTAGGAATGCAATCATTGTTAGGAGGAATTCCCACCACAAACTGGGCATTAATATTGGTTAAGGGGTGAAATCAAGGGGATAAGGCTTTAAATAATGATTTTCATATTTGAGGACCATGGATGAGGTTTTAAACTACCATACATGACCTTTAGCACATTACCTACTTTATATGTGCAGTCTACCTAAATACTTGTATGATAATAGTAACCACCAATGATGTCTCTTTATAATGGCTTAAAGGTTTTTGTGATATTCCATAACATATACGCATTACAAAACACACATTTCTCAAGAGCACATTTATCAAGAGCTTTATCAAGGTTCTTGACGTTTTAGGATATAAGTTATATACAACAAAATCTCATTTTATGAAATTATAAAATCCTATATAATATATTCTACCTATTCTAAATATAATTATTAATCATTATTTTAAAATTTTAATTGTTTTCAATTTTATTTTTAATTCCTTCATTACATATCATAATTTCAAATGAAAACACTCCATTCTTTCTCTTATAAATTTTGGACATTACCATTTAAAAAGAAAATATGTCATACTAATAAAAAGTGAACTCTACATCATCATCTAATAATAAATAAATAAATTATGTTTCTCAGATTTTATCTATGCACAAAACATCATAATAAATGAATAAAATTTAATTAATTATACTTCTAGAATGCAACATATGCACACAAAAATATATTAAAATAGACCAATCTAGATTCATCAGAACTCTATATCTATCAAGGGAAGAGATTGGATCAAATCTTTGGAGGTTTTGAGTGCCAAATTAGAGGAGATATTTGCACCTAGAAGATTTGATCTTCTAAACACTTGGATAAACCCATAATTGAAAATAAATCTAACCTAATAAACCAATAAAATTCAATAAATCATACTCCTAGAATACAACATATACACACAACAATATATTAAAATAAACCAATCTAGATTCGTCATAACTCTATATCTATCAAAGGAAGAAATTGGATCAAATCTTTGGAGTTTTTAAGTGCAAAATTAGAAGGGAGATTTGCACCTAAAAGATTTGATCTTCTAAACACTGGCATAAATCCAGAATTAAAAATAAATCTAACCTAATTAGATATAAAACTTTAAATTTAAAATAAGTTAGAATCTACTTCAATGATATACATCCCACCAACCGTAACTACAAAATATAAATCCAGAATTAAAAATAAATCTAACATAATTAGATATAAAATTTTAAATTTAAAATAAGTTAGAATCTACTTCAATGATATACATCCCACCAACCATTACTACAAAATATATTTATTATAGTTAATTTTTATCTTCTTTCACTTTATGATAATTAGTCATGATTATTTTTGTACACTGAGACTATATTACATATGATTATATTATTTACGGACAAAAGATTAGAATCCTAAACTTAAAAGACCAAAATCCTCCATCACACGGCCCAAAATCCTCCATCACACGGGCATTGCTAGTCGAGATGACTCACCTGGATTTGTTGGGAGGCGATTCCTATTTCCAACCCCATAGAAAAGTTATTGCGCCCTAACATACGCTCTCCAGATATAACATGCGCGGGTGATGACTAAAAAAACAACGTATTATATAGGACTATCGAGTGCACATGTCAGGATCAATAACTTTTCTATGGGTTAGAAATAGGAATCGCCTTCACGTCTGGGTGGGAATTGTTAGGCATGATGGGACATAGCAATAGTTACACCTTTATTTCAACAAAAGTAAACGTGTCTTATGGTAACCACCACGGACGATTACTCACGAATATTCCGTTTTCCTCGCTTGTCGTCCTTTGCCGTCGTTGTCGTAATTTCGGATCGCCGTGGAGTAAGATATTTTTTCGCCGTCGTTGTCGTACTTTCTGATCGCCGTGGAGTAAGATTTTTTTTCGCCGTCGTTGTCGTACTTTCGGATCGCCGTGGAATAAGATTTTTTTTCCGAGTAGTTTAAAGAGGTTGAGGAGTTGTTCAGAAAGTAGTTGGAATGCCAGTAAAAAAATTCAAAAAATCTTGTAAATACACTGTTTTAAGTTTTTGATGGCGGAAATAGATTCAGCACCATCAAAAACGTGTAAGACACTTAAAATTTTGAAGTTTAACCACTATAACTTGAATTTACAAAAAAACCTTGACAAATTTTCTCTGAATATAACCCAAATTTCCATAACTGCTCGGCCTCCTTAGACTACAAGTTTTCTTCCATTTGTACACTTCAATGAAGACTGCGGAAGAAACGGCTTCATTTTTGCTTCAAATTCCACCGAAGTAGGGAAGGTTCTGTCGACATGAAAGTCTGCATAACAGCGTTCTGTCTTACAATTTTGGCGTAGAAATCACTAACGAGGATTTGGAAAATTACAGAGCTTAAAACCTTACCTGAGGATTCTCGCTTGAGTGTGTTAGATTTATAAAGCAGTGGGCTTCTCTCAAATCCGGCCCAAATATATTATTTGTATGTCAGATTGAGCCGATATAATATAACATATTATTATTACACAAAGTTACATGATTTTACTCCCCATACCGGAGTGTATAGCACCTCTAGCTACAAACCAATATATATATATTACTCTCTGAGATTATATTTCCAAACAATCCTATCAATTTGCAAAAAAGTAAATGTGCAATAAAAAAGACATGATTTTACCATCAACATTTACGAAGACCGGTTTTTTACACATTAACATCAATGGCCTATTCCAACGTCACATCCCTCAGCTCAGTTCACTTTCTTTCCTGCAATTTCAATTTCATCTTTATATAAAAGATTCTCACAATATTGTAATTTTGTTTATTTGTTTATCAGTATTCTTTACGATTCAACCATTCAATTGTTATAATTACTTAAAAGATTTTCAGAATATTATAATTTTGTTTTTTGTTTTGTTTAAAAAATTGTCACATCTATATTTACTCTTAAGTATTTTTTACTATTCAACATAATTTTATAATCTGGATAGATGCACATTTATTTAAAAAACTATATTTTTAAATTTATTATAGATTTTTATTAAAAATAATATTATATATTATGGCTTAATGGTTAAGAGTATATATTTCATTTTCATGCCATTTCAATTTTTACAATTACTTAAAAGATTCTCAAAATATTGTAATTTTATTTTTTTAGGTTAAAATACTGTCAGTCACATCGATATTCAATATTCTTTACAATTCAACAATTCTATTGTTATAATTACTTAAAAATTCTCAAAATATTATAATTTTGTTTTGTTTAAAAAATGTCACATCTATACTCACTGCTAAGTATTTTTTTGAAATATGTCAATTAAATACTCTCTATATAATTTTTTCTAAAAATTCTCATTAATTAACAAGTTATGGATCATAGAAGCTTAAATTAGAGTATCACTACACTGCAAAAGAAAAAATGATTATATAAAAAGAAAGCCAACAAAAGCAAATTATGAAAAATTACTAAACAAAGAATCTTTATATACACGGGAAAAACAATTCCATTCATTGATATTTACATTATTGTTATAGATAACTTGGAAAACAAAAACCTCGTTTATATTTCTAACTCTACTTACCATTTTTTTCATATTCTAATGAAACATAGTTCGATAATATAAGAGAATTGTGATCGCACAATCACAAGCCAAAAGGCTACACTGCGATTTATTTCAATGGGAAACAACACCAAGTCTCGATGGACAGTCATCCACATCATAATTCACTGCGATTCGTATACCTGGATGGCGGTTTTCATGTGCCAGGCGGAGAGTCGACGAAGGACGAGGGGCGATTTGTTATAATTAAACACGAAGAGATGAGCTTTCTCATTAACCGCCACCGTGGGATAACTCCTCGACGTAATGCATGTTCTCCCTCCCTCTGCAAAGCTCTCCACGATTGAGTGATCAACCTGCGCACACATGAATAGTAATCAACCTTCAATCCCTCCACTCCAATTCCATTAATGTTAACCTCAGCTTTGATTGAAAATTGGCTACACAGTTCTTACCAATACTCTAAGCGATAGCGACCGTTGGTGGGGCGTCACGCTCACAAATCCTCCATAGCTCGTCTTATCCACATCCAGTTGCAGCGTGGACCTGACCTCAGCACATTATATTTTCATTCAAATTACAATTACAATTAAGTGAAATTTGTTATTAAATATAGGCCTGATCAGTTAATATATGATCAATAATTTTGATATTAAATATAGGCCTGCTGCACCTGCTCTGATCCACGCACAAGGCCACCTTTCTGTGGACATTGCCATTAAGTCTGCCCTTGAAAATCTTGAAGAAGACAGCGCTCCTCTCTTTGAGATCATCAGATGCCAACACCATCAACCCGAATCCCCTCGTATTGTTGTTTCCCCCGCGACTGCACAAGCTTTGAGCTGTCATTCCCTCCAACTCCTCCACTGTTTCATAGTCGCCTCCCAACTCAAACTCTACCTCCACGTCCACCTGCAATGCAATGCAATCACTCATATATATATATATATGCTTATATTCATCTCATTCTTATAATCTTAATTAATAATATCTAATTTTCCTTATATCTTTATTACCTGCGCAGCTCCTGAGTTGAATCCCTCCACCTTCATTACCGATTCTTTTTCCAAGACCACGTGGTCTTTCCTCACATTATATGCGCGCAACGATTCAAGCTCTGGCACTGGCCACTGAAAGAGGCTTCTCCTGGTAAGAGGATCAAGCCTCACAACCCTAGGAATCGCCTGCCATCAAACAGCGCCTGAGATTATATATGACGCGCAAAGCAGAAACAGAGCAGCTCAAAAGGATAGTATGATGAGAGATTATATAGATACCTGAAGGGAAGCCCATCGTTTGTTGAGATCATCCGCCACGCTGTCGGATTCATTGATCCAAGCCCACAAAATCCTTCGCGACTTGTTATCGTCAAAAAAAGTTGTTGAAGCATAAAACTTACCGTAGTCATACCTAAGACCATTGGGGCCCTCCACAGATCCATTGTCGGGGACATACTTGTCCAAATGATAATGGCCCACTGTGTAGTAGTCCACTTTGGTATCGTCTAAACTGATCTTGAGAACGTGCTTCACAGCGGGACCTGTGGTTGAAGTGGCAAGGCCATGGGTACCATAGAGGGACACAGGGTAGAAGTCCGGGCACTCCCACATTCCGATATGCCTAACAGAGTGCAGCGGGTGTTTGGCTTTCACCCATTGAACGAAATCTTTGCTTCTGTACAGCAATGCCACTCCCACCTTATTCTTATCCCTTTCGCTGCCGACCAGAATTCGCCATCTTTGGTCCGATCCCAACCATGCCGTCGATGGATCTCTGAAGGAACTGGCGTTGATGCCAGTAGGCACCATGATTGGATTCTTCGGAATCTTCTTCCACTCCCGCAACAAAGGATCCGATGGGTCCTTGGGAACAGCCATGGCTTGAACTTGTTCCGACACATTGCTGATTCCTGTGTATAAAATCACGGGAAAGCCCCCTTTGTGTAGTAAAGTGGCAGATCCAGTCCAGGCGCCATTGACATCATACCATTCATCGGGGTATATAGCTGCACCAGCCAAGTGTACCCAATTTATGAGATCTCTTGAAACTGCATGCCCCCAGATGATGAGTCCCCACACAGCCGACTTGGGATTATATTGGTAGAACAAATGATAGTAGCCCTTGTAGAATAATGGCGCTGCAATTCAAAATCATTACACATGTCAGAGTGCAAGTTATCTATGTGTCAGAGCATCTAGAGCAGAGTATCAGATGCATGTTAATTAGCCTGCTCTAATCCACACTTGCTTCCCAAGGCAAAAGGCACAGATTTTCATTAAATCCTAGGGATGATCAGGTAAAACACAACTTTCATTCAGACGAGCACTGAAAACAGCCCTTCGAGATCTCCGAACTTTTTATTAAAGATAAAGATATTGAAGTCCATTTCCAATACTAACCACTGGGATCTTGAGAGTCATTCCCCACAACGCCAATCATGCAGAATCAAACACATTAGTTACAGGAAACCCCAAGTCCATGATTAAAATTTAAGGAATCGTGATGGAAAAAAATAAAAAACATACAAATAAATATACCATTCATCCAATTATTAACTGGCTGAAAATGATACGCTGTTCTATACGTTTCAGGGGGCGCCAGGGAACTGGATTTTGATGCTCTGAGAACCGACAAACTAGCTTTATCCCAGTGGCGATGAGAAGCTTGCAAAACCCTAATGGGTAAAACAAAAAAGAATAGATAAAGAAGCGAAAAATTCTTCCCACTTGCCATCAATCGCTTAATGGCTCCAGAAAAAACCTTACGAGAATGGATGAGGAGTGCGCGAGGATAATATAAATCTTACCGTAATGGATGGTAAGTGGGCGCAGGCAGCTAGGATACATACATGTATGCTTGGGTTGGGTTGCGTTGGGTTGGCGTGAGAGTAAAGTAAAGTAAAGTAGGGAGCCCAATCGTGACTCATGCAAATTAATTCTCAATGACAAGAAGTGCAAATAGAGGTCGGTTGAAAACATATAGTGGGGCATGCGGAACATAATAATTACATAATCATTACATAAGCAGTGGTCTATAATGCGATTTTTTGAAAGTTTTTTCGGCTGTTTTTTTCGGTCTAAATCCGGCAGGAATTTATTGGAATCGCAAGTTTGATAGCTAGTTTCTGCACAATGAAAGTGTCCCAGGGTTTTCGAGGGTGCTGAATCCAAATATACAGTTAAAAAACCATTTTAACTGCAACAAATCAAGATTTAACCTCAATTTCTTCCGCCGGATTCCGTCACCGAAATCTCCAAAAAATTACATTATAGACAACTCCATTGCATAATACATCGAAAAGCAATATTAATCTAATAGAGTAAATATGGACCCGGCGAAATTGAAGATGAATTATTTTTATTTGTACTGATATTTGCAATATTCGACTGTGCCATATCGGTGGTACATTGGAATCACAATGTCGATGAAAACAAAGGCGTGCACATTCACGGTTTTGTTCGCAATCGCATTAAATGTTGATCGCTGGGATGAGTGGTGGAAGATATATTATTATGATTAGCATAATAATATTTATTAATACGGTTAATATAAGTGGATGGAAGTATATGAAATATATATACAATCATATTAATAATTATTATAGGTATTTTTTTAAACACTAACTATTTATGATTATTAATAACTAAATAAATAACAATCATATTATTTATATATATTATTATATGATCCTAAGAATAATATAAACTCATAATAATATTAGTAATATTAATTAATAATAAAAATAACTCATAATAATATTATTAATTTTTTTGCTAAAGCAAAAGCATTTCCTTCTCATTTAAAGGCTAAAAAATTACAAAACTATGTTACAAGTCCCAACCCAAAAGTCAACAGGAGCAGCCGGCCAAACCTCAAAAATCAGGTCTCAATTCCGCAAAACTCTGTGAAAACGACAACTCAAAATGCCTACACATTGACAAAACCCACGGACATGAAAGGAAATTAAACCTAATTCAAGGGTTCTATCGGGTCCATCCAAGGGGATAAATCCGGTGCAACTTTGACATCCGAAACTCAGGAGCCACCACGATGATCACGATAAACTCAGAGGATAACGCATCCAACTAGCTCGATAAACTGAGGCTGTAGATCTTCACCCGCCGAATCCAATGGTTGAGGAGAATATCGGGCAGAAAAGAAGCTCGAGGATAACCCGCCGTATATAAGCGATTTTCTCTCTCCGCCCACCGCCACGTGGTGAATGATGAATGGCATCGGAGGCAAACCATGAAAAACCGCTTGGGGTCTTGGGAGCGCCGATAAACCATTAACCCGTTTGACCTCTGTTTTCTTTGAAAAAGGAAACCGCTCTTTCTCCGCCTCCTTCCGTCCATTCGAAAACATCTGTCGCGCAGATGCTGAGATCTTCTACGTGATGAACCCTTGTCCGCCATTCACTTAATTGCCCAATTGCTGCGTCTCCCTCATACTGTGATAATACTCATTGTCTGCGCACACCAAAATTAATTGCCCAATTGCTGCGTCTCCCTCATACTGTGATAATACTCATTGTCTGCGCACACCAAACTGTGACATTCCTCTCACAAACTCCCTGCGGGTGTTAGCTCCCACTGAAAAATACTGTGATTATTTTTACAGAACGCCCCTTCATTTGCCAACCGATCCGCTAAATACTGTGATCATTTTTACAGAACACCCCTTCATTTGCCAACCTATCCACTAAATACTGTGATCATTTTTACAGAACACCCCTTCATTTGCCAACCGGTCCGCTAATTTCTTGGCATTTCACAGCGGCACCTGTGGTTGAAGTGTCGAGGCCATGGGTACCATAGAGGGACACAGGTAAGAAGTCCGGGCACTCCCACATTCCGATATGCCTAACAGAGTGCAGCGGGTGTTTGGCTTTCACCCATTGAACGAAATCTTTGCTTCTGTATAGCAATGCCACTCCCACCTTATTCTTATCCCTTTCGCTGCCGACCAGAAGTCGCCATCTTTGGTTCGATCCCAGCCATGCCGTCGTTGGATCTCTGAAGGAACTGGCGTTGATGCCAGTAGGCACCATGATTGGATTCTTCGGAATCTTCTTCCACTCCCGCAACAAAGGATCCGATGGGTCCTTGGGAACAGCCATGGCTTGAACTTGTTCCTACACATTGTTGCATCCTGTGTATAAAATCACGGGAACGCCCCCCTTTGTGTAGTAAAGTGGCAGATCCAGACCAGGCGCCATTGACATCATACCATTCATCGGGGTATATAGCTGCACCAGCCAAGTGTACCCAATTTATGAGATCTCTTGAAACTGCATGCCCCCACATGATGGGTCCCCACACAGCCGACTTGGGATTATATTGGTAGAACAAATGATAGTAGCCCTTGTAGAATAATGGCACTGCAATTCAAAATCATTACACATGTCAGAGTGCAAGTTATTTATGTGTCAGAGCATCTAGAGCAGAGTATCAGATGCATATTAATGAGCCTGCTCTAGTGCACACTTGCTTCCCAAGGCAAAAGGCACAGATTTTCATTAAATCCCAGGGATGATCAGGTAAAACACAACTTTCATTCAGATGAGCACAGAAAACAGCCCTTCGAGATCTCCGAACTTTTTATTAAAGATAAAGATATTGAAGTCCATTTCCAATACTAACCACTGGGATCTTGAGAGTCAGTCCCCACAACGCCAATCATGCAGAATCAAACACATTAGTTACAGGAAACCCCAAGTCCATGATTAAAATTTAAGGAATCGTGATGGAAAAAAATACAAATAAATATACCATTCATCCAATGTTTAACGGGCTGAAAATGATACGCTGTTCTATAAGTTTCAGGGGGCGCCAGGGAACTGGATTTGATGCTCTGAGAACCGACAAACTAGCCTCATCCCAGTCGCGATGAGAAGCTTGCAAAACCCTAATGTGTAAAACAAAAAAAATAGATAAAACAGCGGAAAATTATTCCCACTTGCCATCAATCGCTTAATGGCTCAAGAAAAAACCGTACGAGAATGGATGATAAGTGGGCGAGGATAATATAAATCTTACAGTAATGGATGGTAAGCGGGCGCAGGCAGTAGGATACATGTACATGTATGCTTGGGTTGGGTTGGCGTGAGAGTAAAGTAAAGTAAAGAGCGCAATCGTCACTCTGTGCAAAATAATTCTCAACGGCGAGAAGTGCAAATAGAGATCGGGTGAAAACATATAGTGGAGCACGCGGAACATAATAATTGCATAATACATCGAAAGGTAATATTAATCTAATAGAGTAAATATGGACCCGGCGAAATTGAAGATGAATTATTTTTATTTGTACTGATATTTGCAACACAACTGTGCCATCGGTGGTACGTTGGAATCACAATGTCGATGAAAACAAAGGCGTGCACATTCACGGTTTTGTTAGCAATAACATTAAATGTTGATGGTTGGGATGAGTGGTGGAAGATATATTATTATGATTAGGACAATTATATATTGATAAAAGTTGATAGAAGTATATGAAATATATATACAATTATATTTTCTAATGTGATTGATATAGACTAATAAGTTTATATCAATCACATTAATAATTATTATAGGTATTTTTTTAAACATCAACTATTTATGATTATTAATAACTAAATAAATAACAACTATATTATGTATATATACTATTATAAATTCATAATAATATTAGTAATATTAATTAATAATAAGAATAACTCATAATAGTATTAGATTTTTTTTTTGCTAAAGCAAGAGTGTTTCCTTCACATTCAAAGGCTAAAAGATTACAAAACTATGTTACAAGTCCCGGCAGCCAGTGACCGCCAAATCTCAAAAATCAGAGCTCAATTCCGCAAAATTCTGTGAAAACGACAACTCAGAATGCCTACAAATTGACAAAACCCACAGACATGAAAGGAAATTAAACCCAATTCAAGGGTTCTATCAGGTCCGTCCAGGGGGATAAATCTCGTGCAACTTTGACATCCGAAACCCAGGAGCCACCACAATGATCACGATAAGCTCGGAGGATAACGCATCCAACTAGCTCGATGAACTGAGGCCGTAGATTTTCACTCGCTGAATCCGACGGTTGAGAAGAATATCGGGCGGAAAAGAAGCTCAAGCATAACCTGCCCAATATAGGCAATTTTCTCTCTCCGACCACCGCCATGTGGTGATTGATGAATGGCACCGGAGGCAAACCATGAAAAACCGCTTGGGGTCTTGGGAGCACCCGATAAACCATTAAACTGCCTGACCTCTGTTTTCTTTGAGAAAGGAAACCACTCTTTCTCCGCCTCCTTCCGTCCATTCGAAAGCTTCCGTCGCACCGATGCTGAGATCTTTTGCTTGATGAACCCTTGTCCGCCATTCACTTAATTGCCCAATTGCTGCGTCTCCCTCATACTGTGATAATACTCATTGTCTACGCACGCCAGACTGTGGCATTCCTCTCGCAAATTCCTTGCGGGTGTTAGCTCCCACTTGTAAATACTGTGATCATTTTTACATAGCACCCCTTCATTTTCCAGTTGGTCCGCTAATCTGTTGGCATTTTTGCGCACATGTACAAAACTTAGGGTTCTCAGGATTCTTAGATGTGATTGAATACGACGATAGACCTGCAAAAGTCGCTAGTGGTTCAAGACTTTCTCTGGAGCAGAGCCATTTGCTATTTTTTTTATAGAATTAATTGTTAATTCAGAATCAACTTCTATTATGGAGTTCGTCATATTGAGATCTCTCAGAATCTCTAAGCACTGCTCTATGGCCATTAGTTCCACCATGTTGTTGGTAGCATTCCCTAAATGACTGTGGAAGATGACTATTATATTCCCCTTGTCATCTCTTATAGCTCCTCCATAACCCGCAACCCCAGGGTTTCCTTTCGAGGCTCCGTCTATATTGAATTTCAAGTAGCCAGGGGGGGGTTGCCAGTAATCCTGCCTCATTGTAGAGTGTGTTGCAATCTGGATTGTGCCTTGGGGGACCAGCTTCTGTAGGCCCAAAAGTAGAAGAATGCGAGCCTCCTGGTGTGATGGAGGATTCTCAGGAGGTTGCTTCTGAATGGTATTTATAGTTTCTTTGAGTTGCCTTAGGAGCTGAGCTATTATGTTTTGGGGTGGGCTAGATTTATCATTGAAAATTCTGTTATTGCGTTCTTTCCAGACATTCCAGATTAGAAAGCCTGGTATCAATGTCCAGGCTGTGTTGACAGTCTCATTCTTAGAAAGTTTTTTCCTCCAATTCTTTAAGGTTTTGGAGATGTCATTTTCATCCCTGTCAGTTTGTCTGAAGATAGAGGCAACCCAGTTCCATAAGGTTGAGGTGAAGGTACAGAGGCTGAGAAGGTGATCCCTCGTTTCTTCCTGGATACCACATAACTGGCATCTAGATGGTCCCGCAAAACCTTTCTTTCTAAGATTTTCCCAAGTCAGAATCTTTTTGTGATGAACCATCCACATAAACAGCTTGATTTTCATCCAGTGAGGGTGCTTCCATAGGTCCTTCCAAATTTTATCCGGGTTTGAAAAATTGTAACCAGTGGCAATTTCTTTGGCTTCTTTGAGGTTGAAGTTGCCCTCACTGCTTCTTCCCCATCTAAGTTGATCTGTGAAAGTAGAGATCAAAATTTTCCTCTTTTCTAGGATTGTAGCAAGAGCTTCAGCCTAGGTCTTTAGAGGAGTCTCTTCACTATAAACTAGTACTTTCCATGTTCTCCATTTGTCATTGTTCCTTGTCTTATCCCAAAAGTCACTGACCTTTTTTAGTCCTTTGTTGACAGTTTCCTCTTTGAGAATATCCAGTCCTTCTCTACTTAAGTTGGGTTCCTGCTGCCAGTTATCCTCCCAAAACCAGGCAAGGTTCCCATTTCCAATCTCCCAGAAGCTATGTTTCTGAACTAAAGCTCTGTTCTCCCAAGCATTGTTCCAAATATGGGAGCCTCAGATATGTCTTGTCATTCTGATCAGGTCCCATTCTTGCCAGTCCTTTGCATATTTCTGTTTCCAAAGCTTGGCCCATGGGTTGCTTGATTCCTTTAGCCATCTCCACCAAAGCTTGGCCCCCAGAACTTTTTTGAGAGTTTCCGGGTCATGGAGACCTAGACCCCCATGAGGTTTGGGTTTGCAAAGTTTGTCCCAAGCTACCAGAGCCCATTTCTTTTTTTCCTCCCCTTTTCCCCAAAGAAAATCTCTTTGCATGTTCCTGATTTGTTGAGCTACTCCTCTAGGGACAAGAAGAGCCGAAAACATATATATTGGAATAGATTGCAGGACTGCCTTTGTGAGAACGAGCCTGCCAGCTAGATTTAAAGATCTACTTGTCCATTTGTTGATTTTGTCCTTTAGTTTATTAGTCAATGGCTCCCAAACTTCCTTTCTCAGAGGTTTGTCAGTGAGAGGTATTCCCAAATATTTGGAGGGGAGATGGTCTCTCTGAAAGCCGAGAATTCTGGAGAGGTTTCTCTGAATGGCAATATTTGTATTGAAAAAAAAAACTTTAGATTTTGAGAGACTTACCTCTGTACCAGCTGCCAAAGAAAAATCTTGCAGAATTTGTTTGTAAGCTTTGGCTTCTTTGACCGTTGGTATGCCCTGTAACATGGTGTCATCTACAAATTGCTGATGAGTCAGAGAGTCTCCATCCTGGGTGAGCTTGAGACCCTAGATTGTGCCTTCCCTTTTGGCAGAAGTGATCGCTTTGCCTAATCCTTCCATCATAAGGATAAAGAGAAAGGGAGAGAGCGGATCTCCTTACCTAAGACCTCTCGAGGGCCGAAAGGATTTGGATGGAGAACCATTGAGAAGGATAGAAAAGCTAGCAGATGTTACCAAAGCCATAACCCATCTTATCCAATTCTAGTCAAAGCCATATGCTATTAGAACTTCTTTGATGTATAACCAACTTAGTTTGTCATAAGCTTTCACTAGGTCCAGTTGAATGATCATCCCTGCTTGCTTATTATTCTTGAGAGAGTGCATTATTTGATGAGCTTGAATGATGTTATTGAGAATTTGCCTTCCTTCCACATATCCAGTTTGCTCCTCCGACACGAGAGTTGGAAGAAGGGGCTTGAGTCTGTTTGTAATAACTTTGGAGATGATTTTGTATATTACATTATAGAGGGCTATGGGTCTGAATCGATCTGGAGTCATTGATTTATCCTGTTTAGGAATTAGGGCTATGAAGGAGGTATTTAGCGCTTTTAGGATTGTTTTTGAAATTCTTGAGTCCTCCACCACCTCCAGAATGCCTTGTTTGACTATTTCCCATCTTGCATTGAAGAAGTCAACGTTGAAGCCATCCGGTCTAGGAGCTTTCCCATTTTGCATCTCATTTATTACTTATTTTACCTTGTCTTCTGTCACTAGTCTGTTGAGATTATAATTTTCTTCCCTAGTCACCAGTTCTCGAATATGCTGCGTAAATCTTTTAATAGCTAGTGATCTGTCTAAGATAGGCTCCTCTGCTATATTTTGAAAATGTTGTACCAGAATGGATTCCATATCTTTGTGTGTGCTTAGCTCTTTCCCTTGAGGATCTATGAGCTTTGTGATTCGATTATGAGCCCGATGTTCCATGGTTGATTTGTGAAAAAACCTTGTATTTCTTTCTCCTTCTTTAAGCCATTGCACTCTTGATTTCTGCTTCCAGAAGATTTCTTCCTGCTGACATCTGGTGTCCCATTCCTGTTGGAGAGAGTCAGCTTGCAATTTCCTATCCTCAGTGAAGCCTTCCTTGATAAGAATTTGGTTAATTTTCTGTAGCTTTTGTTCCACTTCTCTTTTGGCTTTAAAAATATTTCCAAACTCACTTTTGTTCCAATCTTTGAGTTTGACCTTAATGTGTTTGAGTCTCTGTTGCAGAATGAACATTTTCGTGCCTTGAACAGGTAAATCTTCCTTCCACCACTTATCAATATTGGAGATGAAGTTAGGGTGAGTGAGCCAAACATTTTTGAACCTGAAAGGTCTGTTCCTTGGAGTGCCAATAAAAGAAGCTTCTAGCTGAATTGGCCAGTGGTCCGACCCTCCAAAAGGAAGGATAAAAGCATTCAAGTTAGGTCTAGAGAGGAAGAGGTTCTCCGAGATGAGGAATCTATCTAGTTTTGAGGCAACTTGGGAAGCTCCTCCCCTCTTATTGTTCCATGTGAAGGTTCCATTTGTTGTTTCTAAGTCCACTAGCCTCAAGTTGATTAGGAAGTTCTGGAAGGCAATAGAGTCTCTTCCTATTACTCTAGTTCCTCCTTTTTTTTCCCGTAAGAGATTTGATCACGTTGAAATCTCAACGCAGAATCCAGGGCATTACTGGGTGTCTCTCCCTTAGCTCCTCAAGTGAGGTGAGAAGCTTGAGTTTGTCTTCAGATTTTTGAGGACCATAGACATTTGTAACCATATAGATTTCCTTGTCACCCAAAGGTTGGATAACCATTGAAAGGTAGTTCCTGGATGCTTCCGCATCCAGAATGCCAAATTTCTGAGGATTCCAAAGAGTAAGAATCCCACCCGCTGTGTTATTGGCTTTGACTTCTAGGTGCTCATATTTACTGAGCCATTTGTTATGTATCTCCCAGACTTTATCTATTGAACATTTTGTTTCCTGTATGAACACCATATCTGGGTTTTCTTCTTTTAATCTGTTGCTGAGATTCCTCTGTTTCCTTTTACTTCCTAGACCCCTGATATTCCAGGTTGTGAGCTTCATAATGATGGGTTTTTGAATGAGTAACTGGTGAGATCTTTCATCTTACCTGAGTTGATCATGAGCTTTCCACACTCTGTTAGCAGCTCATTTTGTCTTTTTCTTCCTCTTTTCCTGCCTGGGTTTTTGGCCGAGTGTCCTGATATTTCCTCCATTGATTTGACCCCTCTATGGTCCTGGCTTTCATGGCTTCTTTTGATTCCTGAGGCTTTTGTCTGAGATCTCCAGAGGAAGAGTTGTTGTACTCTGTCAAACTCCTCTTGTGGTAGGGAGTCTATCCCTTTGTTGGTTCCCTGGTTTAAGAATTTTTCTAGATCAAGATTCTCCCTCTCAAGAATCTCATGTAGTTCTTGGTCCTCTGTCCCAACTTCACTTGGGGTCATCTCCTAGTCCCTGCTTAGTTCCATGTTGTTTGGTATAGTTTCCTGGTGTTCATTGTTTTCCTGTATTATTTCCATGTTGTTCTCTTTTTCCTTCTCTATAGGATGGTTGTCTAGTGTAACGACCTTTCCAATGTCCCCCACTTCTTCTCCTAAAATTTCAAAACTGTTGCAACTTGCTAGTTTGTTTTCACTCTGTTAAGGAAAGCACTCATTTAAAAAACTTTAGCCAAAAACAATTGGCTCATTGATAAGGAAAGCACTCATTTAAAAAACTTCATCCAAAACAATTGGCTCATTGATATGCCATTTAACAATGGAATCTATACATGGAATAATAAAAGAGTAGGCTCACAACAGATAGCCTCTCGATTGGATAGATTCTTGCTCTCCGACAATGCAATCCATCTGGGCGGGGACCTCTCAGCTTCAATTCTGCCCCTCTCAGGCTCAGATCATTGGCCAATTTCGCTTCAATGGACAAGACCAGGCAACACTACTCGTCGGCCTTTCCGCTTTGAAGCTTTCTGGCTGTCGCATCCAGATTTCAACAATCTAATAAATACGGTCTGGAATAGCTTCAAACCTCCGGAAGGCTAAAAAATGTATCAATTCCAGCAAAAACTCAAAAATCTCAAAATCAACATCAAACAATGGAACCACTCTACCTTTGGCAATATCTTCCAGGCACAAAATGCTCTAGATCAAGACATGAAAAGATTACAGTAGAGGATCATCACGGAAGGAAGATCAGCGGAACTCTCAGAGCAGGAAAAACACCTACAATCACAAATATCAGAAAGAGACAAGCAAGAAGAAATACTTTGGAAGCAAAAATCAAGAGTTAGATGGCTTAAGGAGGGCAAAAGAAACACAAAGTTTTTTCATCGCACTACTGTTCAGAGGAGAATGAACAACAACATCACTCACATCCAGAATAGGCAAGGGGAAAGAGTAGAAAAACATGAGGATATAGAACAAGAACTTCTCACCTACTTCAAGCAGGTTCACCAAGAACCACAGATAGACAGGAAGTCGGCCATAGAGAAGATAACCAAGACTATACCAAAAGTCATAACAGAGGAACACAATCAGCTCCTCCTCAGGCCGATTTCCTTATAGGAGGTGGAACATGCGATGCGCCAATTAAAAGAAGGAAAAGCACCTGGCCCTGATGGCTTCACATCCAACTTCTTCCACAACTACTGGGATCTGATTAAAATGGAGGTTTGGCAGGTAGTTGAGGAATCCAGGACTAATCGGTGGATGCTTCCCTCCATGAATGCAACCTTCATCGCCCTCATTCCCAAGGAAGCACAATCTCAGACACCTGACAAATTCAGGCCTATCGCTCTATGTAACGTCATTTACAAAATTGTCTCCAAAGTCATTGCCTCGAGACTCAAACCGCTGCTACCATTACTCATATCGCCAGAGCAATCAGGCTATGTGGAAGGACGGCAGATCACGGATGGCATCATACTCACTCATGAGATCATTCATTCCTTGAAGCAGTCCAAAAAAGCAAGTATGCTTCTTAAAATAGATCTCTCTAAAGCCTTTGACAGTTTAAGCTGGAAGTATATTCAAAAGATGTTGATTGCCTTTGGTTTCTCCCCCCCGGGTTAGATGGGTCATGAGTCTTATAACCTCAACCTTCTTTTCCATTTTGGTCAATGGCATCCCCTCCACCCCTTTTCATCCCTCCAGAGGAATCAGACAAGGAGACCCCCTATCCCCTTTTATGTTTGTCATGATGGCGGAAGGACTTGGTAGAAGCATCAAAGAAGCTCTTCATTCCCAGCAATTAAGAGGCCTCTCCTTTCCTAACTCCCCTGCTTTTACCCACCAGCAATTCGTGGATGATAACATGCTATTTGGCCATCCTTCAGTCCAGGAAGCTCTCAAATTAAAATCCCTGCTGACTGATTTCTCGGATGCCTCTGGAGCGAGCATAAATAAGGCTAAATCCCAAATTTTCTTTTTTCATACCCCTGCTATTACCCAAGCTTCTATTGCTCGTATCCTTGGCTTCCCGATAGCTGCTCTCCCATCCAAATACCTAGGAGCTCCTATGACTGATACAGCTCTGAAACACTCATCTTGGCACCTGCTCTTGGAAAAATTGGAAGCTCGCCTCTCTTCCTGGACTCACAGATCCCTCAATATGGCCAGCCGCTTAGTCTTAATCAAAGTTGTTTTACAATCTATGCCTCTGTATCTCTTTTCTGTCCTAGCAGCACCAAAATGGGTCCTCAAGGAAATCAAACATCTCCAAAGATCCTTTCTGTGGGGCAACTCGGGACAAAATTGCAAATGGGCTCTAGTAAAATGGGACACAGTTTGTCTTCCAAAGATCTCAGGCGGCACAGGGCTTCGCGACCCCTATCACAGTAATGTTGTCATGGGAGCGCGCATCTGGTGGAAATGGCTCACGACACCGCACACTCCCTGGGCTATCCTTTGGACAGCAAAATATGCCAACAACCGTCCTATAGATGATATAATTCGACTTACCGAAGTTGGCCTAGGATCCTTAATCTGGAATGTAGCTAAGCAACACAAGAACTTAATCCAGCAACACAGCTTCTGGGAAGTTAGGGATGGTAAAACTGCAAGGTTCTGGGAAGATTCTTGGCAGCAGAAACCCAAGCTAAAGGAACTGATCAAACCTCACCAAATACCGGATTGGGAAACGCAAAAGCTAGATAAGGTCAATCAACACTGGAGGCCTACCATAACGCAGGGATACAGGCAATGGATAAACTCGGACCACATCATCAGGCAAGGCATGGAGTCCATTCAACAGATTCTGGGAACATAAATCTCTAATAGGAAAATTCAATATTCAGATAAGAAGGATGTACTCAGATGGGGCTACGAGGCAAGAGGAACTTTTACCACACATGAGGCTTACAACATAATCATAAGGGATCACACAATCAAAGATCCTCTTTGGAACAAAGTCTGGGCCCCTAATATTTGGCCAAAAGTGTCCACTTTCCTTTGGTTGCTATGTCAAAACAAAATCCTCACTTGGGACAATCTTCGGAAGAGAAGCTTCCACGGACCCTCCATATGTCCCAACTGCAAGCAAGAGGAAGAAACCACTTTGCACCTCATGAATTCATGCCCATTAGCACACAGTCTCTGGGAAAAAGTGAGTTTTCGTTGCCAAAAGGATGGAAGAATCAAAGAGGACATAACCACCACTGTACGCAATTGGGCACGGAATCCATATAAGAGCAAATTACTAAACTCTTTATGGAAACTCATCCCAGGCCTTCTCATGTGGACAATATGGAAAGAGAGAAATCGACGCATCTTCAAGGACCAATCCTCACCTTTGGAAATCCTCTGGAACATTGTTTGCCAAAACCTTAGGGAAACCTTACTGCTTCAAACTTGGCACGAAGAAGACTTTCCCTCCCTTCCACAGGAACAGAATATATGGGCCAACTGGAATCTACAGTGGAACCAAGAGTTGATAATCCATGGTAAACCCTCAACAAAGAGCAAGATACTAGACAAATGGCTCCCTCCACCCCAACACATGATACAACTGAACTTTGATGGAGCCTCGAAAGGCAATCCAGGCAAAGCGGGATTTGGAGGAATATTCAGAGATCATAAAGGCACACCCCTTCTAACCTTCATAGGCTCAATTGGATGGGATACAAATAACTCAACAGAATTAGAAGGGTTATGGTAGGGGCTCCTCCTAGCTCAAATTCATGGCTTCTTCCCACTCATGATTGAAGGTGATTCACAAATCCTAATAAACATGGTGAATAAGATTCTGCAGGGGACTCCATCAAACAAAGTGGGCAACAGCTGGAGACTGGCGGAAAGACTGGAACTCATTGAAATGTGGCTCTCTACCCACAGAGCAGTCAATCTCAAGCACATTCGTTGGGATGGCAATAAAGTGGCTGACCTTTTAGCTAATATAGGAGTGGAAAGTGGAATGGCTCTATATGTAGGCTCGCTAACCACTATAGCCACTAAGCTCCAACTAAAGGAATACAATGAATTAGTAAAGAATGAAATGGCATAGGTAGAAAACGTGCACCCGGATGCGAGTGTCAATCAAGACATTAATGGGGATTAGACTGGTAGGCGGTGAGAAGACAAGCCACATGGCCGTCTGCGTTCCCTCCCAAGCCAGCCTAAGCCGAATTCATGGCCGCCTGCAAGCGGCATTTAATGGGTGCTCGGGCCGAGAACTTCCCATTATTTGCACAGATATGGACTCCCCTCCCCCCCTGCTCCATTGCAATTGTCCGCCCCAAGCTACTGAACCCTGTTCACGCACTGTCACTGGGAGCCATTGCTGGTTAGTGAGTTGCGTTGACCTTGGTAATGGGCATCACTACTCTTAATCTAGGCTTTGCAATTTGACCTCCGCCCAACCTTCCCCTGTTCACCCTCTGCTCAATTCCTCAGCCATCTCTTCCACTGAAAACTCGGCCTGGCATTCTGCCATGGCTCGCATTCGTCATCGTATGAGAAGCCGAAGAGGTGGAAGTCGGGGTGGTAGCATCCGCCCTCCAGAGACGCCGAGCCCTGATTCCATCTCCCCTTCCCCTTCCCCTGAAATTCCTTGCCCTCATAGCTTGGTCTTAGGCAAGTATCCTGATACTCGCAGCGGTCGGGGACACGCATAGCTTCTAGGAGTCTGCCGAAGAGATGTCGCGGTCCACACTGCCAATTTCCCTTTGCCCCCTCACCTAGCTCCCCACTCAACCCAATTCCGCTTCCGCAGCACCCTAAATAGACCGGTCATTACTGCCACCATTACCATTGTTTTCTCTAAAGAAAATGAGCCGCAGGATGCCCTGTCGAGAAGCACTGGAGCGTAGCAACAGGAGGCGCGTAGGCTCATGAATGAACGTGATTATGGAATGCACACAATGGACGAGAAAATGGGTACTCTGCATAGCAAGGCCCTGGGTGTAGGTCTGCATATAGCGGGAGGAAGATCTGGAGACACACGTCCACCAGGTGGCAGCACGGTTGACGCATCAGGATCGCATGCAGCTGCTGGCAGCTCTGGTGGCGTCCAAGCTGCTCGTGGGCCACACAGCGGTGTGTTGGAGGAGGAGGATGATTGGTACAAGTATGCATGCCTCATCGAAGAGGAGCCTGCCCTGGACAAGCTCAAGTGATGACGCATGGCAGCCAGGTGCCACCCATTTGCCAGCTGAGGTCTCCTTTGCTAACTGGATTTTTTCTGTTATGACTGTTCTGTTGGAACTTCTCTGGGTTTATGATTATTCTGTTGGAATCTCTCTTGTTTTGTTATTTCTTGTTTTAAAGACTGATATCCTACATCTGGGTATTTTTTCTTTTGCGGACTGGTTTCCCCATCAATGGGGCAGTCAAGTTTTTTTTTTTTCTGATAGACACTGTTCAGCACTGCTAAGGCCCATGCCTCCTTGCAATCATATTTTGTTACATATTAATAGATTAACTTAGAAAATATATATATATAGTATTTGGAATGATGAAAGTTATTTATATAATATATTTTTTTTAGTAATGAAATTGTGATTTGATTTTTTGTGAAAAAATATTATTTATAAATATTTAAAAAATGATATAGATAATGGAAACTACTCCTTAAATCCCATAGTTAGAGTGGAAAAAAAGTTAAACTTTGACTCACTATTTTCGTTTTTTTAATCAAGTACAGTGTATAGGTTTTTTGGTTTTTTTACATTAGCACCACATTCCTATTGTAACAGGTATGTCAATCCTTATCATACTTTTAATTTTTTGGTACATTTACATTTAATCATCCTTATCTTCAACCTTTAGAGCTAGTAAAAGTTATGATGGAAACCATTTTTTCCGAAAGTATATCCGCATTTACCATGGGATGCATCTTAGCACATATGATTATTAGAGTACATAGTTGATTTGCTCAAAACAATTTAGTTATTCTTTCATATTTTCCCACATCTTTATTACATCACATTCAACTTCATCATTGTCATATAATTCAACTTCATCATTGTCATATAATTAAACACTTTCAGACACTATTCTCTAGAACATAAAGTAAAACATTTATGGGTTTTGGATTCCCATTTTTCATCACTTGTGCCTATTCTCAATGGAAATCCTTTTCCATATTGGTCAATATATGGGAATAATTACAGTCTTGGAGTCTATAATTTTGGAAGATTATACTTCAAGAATTATCTTTACTTTTTAATGATCATTTGTATTTTCTGCCCAATATTTAAATTGTTTAGAAAACTATTTTTCCCACATCCTACTCATGTGAAAATTAGGAGGTGTTCGAATAATCATTATATATATATATATATATATATATATATATATATATATATCCTATAGAAGTTGCATAAGGGGAATTTTTGGGCAACAATTGATCCCATGTCTTTATCAAATGTAAATTAAAAGGGAATGGTAAGGATAATTATTAGCTAGTCATATATAGATTTGATCAGATTTATTTTATTTGTGAGAGAATTATTGGCTAAGATATTAGGAATGAGATGGAAAATAAAGAGTTGCATAAGAGGAATCTTTGCGCAACAATTTATCCCACATCCTTATCAAATGTAAATTAAAAGGGAATGGTAAGGATAATTATTAGCTAGTCATACATAGATTTGATAAGATTTATTTTACTTGTGAGAGAATTATTGGCTAAGATATTAGGAATGAGATGGAAAATAAAGAGGACTTTTTAACACATTTCCATTTCTTCCATTAATATGGAAGTGCTTCTCCTTTTTCAACTCACGGTAAGAAAATAATTGTTTATGGGCTAGGGTTTTTTTACAGCTCACTCTTGGTTCCAAAAATGGTTGTCGTTGTGGTGGGATCATCACCTTTCTTTGTTATCACCCCCAGTCGCCATCTATAGTGGCCATTTCTTTTAATGACCTTGTAAAAGTTGCTATTAATTCTTTGAAAACTAGACCTAAGAAATTTGTTAAGAAGTTGGATAGGATTTTTAAAGTGCAACTGGGTTTGGGTAAGTATCGAGAAATGGATATCAGTCTAGTTGAAATTTGTTTGCTTGGTCAATTTATGGGGGATTGGCCTTCTCCAAGATCTCTGAGGTTGTGGGTGGAAAAGAAACTGGAGACCCCTAGTTCATGGCCATATTGAGTGTGCCTTTTGTTGCAAAGGGTTTTTCACCTTTTTATTTAAACTTAAAGAAGATCAAGATCTCATATTCAGGAGTGGCCCTTACTGGATGGGTGCTCGAGGTCTTTACTTGGATATTTGGACCTTGGACTTTAATCCTAAGAATTATGTTCTCATAACATTTCTAGTATGGGTAAAACTTCCTCATTTATGTCCTGATTGCTAGAATGGGGATATTTGAGAAACATCATAAATTCATTGGGATGATACATAGATAGAGTAGAACCAAGACATTCAATGTACACATGTGCTCATATCTATGTAGAAGTAGACCTTAAGAAATGTCTTCTAGAATAAATTCATCTCATATTAGATAAATGGTATTTCATTGAATAAGTCGATTATGATAAGATCCCTTTCAAGTGTAAATAATGTCATGAGTATGGGCACTTTGCCAGGAATTTCCCTAAAAATGAGAATATCCTCAAGCAACACCATGACGAGGATTAAGGAAAATCTAGAAAAGAAGAAGAGGAAAAACACACCATAATCCTCAAAGGAGCCTAGGTCCCCCCCAAAGGGCCTTTAATCCTCCATCTGGTCCTGAAAATGTGGGGCAAGATTTGTCTCCAAGAGATGGAAAGAATATTTGTCAAGAACAATGCACATAATTTTGTTGTCTTGGAAAATGAAGAGGATGAAGGAGAAGCTTAGGGGGTTAAAGAACCAAAACATACTCAAGGAGAAAAGGGATATGGAAAATGCCATGATGAGAATAACGTTTCAGAACCATAAGGTGATATTGTACAAAATTTCATGGTAGAATATGCATGTTTAGAAAATGAAGAAATTTTTGAATCTCCACAAGAAGAGAATTATCACCTCGATTTATATGCCTCAACTAATGACAAGTTGGAAAATGAAATTGAAATGGACTTTTATCCCCCAAAATCTACAAGAAAAGTTGGTAGAAAATATAATCAGGAGTTCTTATTGGCTAATTTTGAAAGGGATAAAGGAAAATGAACTCGATCGATGATTAATGTTCCTTCCTTCAAACTCCCTAAAGTCAAAATAAATTTAGTTCCTCTGTCCCTCATCTTGGTGAGGGCTCTAAAGCTTCTAGAAAATATTGAATACCATATCCTGGAATTAAATGGGGATGGGTAGTAAGAAAAGGGAATCTAAAATAAAAATCTTAATTAGATTAGAGAATCTGCATGTCCTCCTCCTCTAGGATACAAAATTAGGGGATAGTGAAGCTCTAGAAAAATACATAATAATTTGGAAATGGAGTAAAGCAATGGTGGTAAGTTCAAGGGGAACTTCAAATGTATTTTTCACTCTATGGGAATCCTCCTCCTTCAAGCTTCTACAAGAAGAAAAATCTCATCATTGGATCATCACTAGATCGATTCATCTCCCATTTGAGAACATTTGCAACATACTAAACATTACATGTTAAATGTGTGTCATGACAAGGTAGAATTTTGGATTTGTCTGTGAGGACAAAGGGAAACCCTTCTCAAATCCAATTTAATTTTAGGAGGGGACTTCATTATTACAATTCACCAATGGGATAAGAAAGGTGGTAATATTGTATGAGATCAAATTCAAGAAAAGAAGGAGGATTTGATTTACCAGTTGGACTTGGTCGATATCAAGCCTAAACTCCCCAAATTGACTTGAAGCAACAAAAGGGTTGGCCTTGGACACATTGTTGCAATATTGGATTGATTCCTTATAGAGAGTGATATTTTGGTTCAAATAATTTCTCTCTTTTCCTTTCATTTGGCTTAGGGTGGTTCCAACTATCGCTCAATCAATATTTTTTTAGATTTGGAATATCTAAAGGGTCCCATCCTATTCTATTTTAACCCTATGTGAATAAATGATGAGGATTTTAAGCCATTAATGCATCAAGCATGGTCAAGGTATGTTATTGGTTCTCCTATCTTCATATGGTAGAAAAAAATCAAGGGCTTAAAAGAGGAAGTAAAAAGGTGGGTGAAGGAAAGGTCTAAATCTCAGAAAAGGGAAGTGGAGCAGATAAGATCCAATCTAGAGGTAATCATTTTGGAAATGGAAGAGGCTCTAATCACTGATGATTTCTTTACTAAAGAGTGATAATCCATTGAATATTTGCATAGGAAATTAACAGAAGAAGAGGAGATTTGGAGAATGAAATCAAGAGGTTTTTAGTTGAAATCGGGATGTAAAAATATTAATTTCTTCCACAAACAACTAAAAATATGGGAATGGAAAATAGAATGAAGTATATGAAGCTTAATGGAGAGATTATTTTTGATCTAGATAGAATAAATAACTTTTAATAACTTTCAGTCCTTATATAAAGAATATGGAGATCCTCCTATTAATTTTATTAAGGACTATATTGTTCTTTTCTTTGATAGTTGCATTTCATCATTAACATACTAAATTCACCCCATAAAAACTTAACATTATCAATATTTACAACATTATTCAGTAGCATATGAAATTATATAGAAAGAACAATATCATCATCAATGCAAATTTACATAAGGAAACAATAGAAGAACAACATTCACACATATAGACACTAGGATTGCTTAGAGACGAGGGAAAAACCCATTGTGGGGAAAAGCCTTTCAAATACTTGTTCTTATTGGCCCCCAGATGCAGGTGGTAGATAAGACTTTAATGCGCATGAGCCGCTGGATAAGCAGGTAGTTAATCTGTATGGCTACCTGCATCTTCACCTGTGTGATATTATGGCAAGTCCTGGCTCTCAGGAAGACACCATTAACCAATTGGGAAAATTGAGATATTCCATGCAATTCCAGAGATATGGAGTAGAGCCCCCCTCATTCCCTTATTCGACCTCTCAATTGCTCCTGCCATCCCTCTGTAATAGAGCCGAGCCTTCGCACAACCACTGGAAGACATTGTAGACTCTTCTGATGCATCGACCTGGGCAATGGTAACCATTTCTCTCAGTCCTTACTCTGCCACCTGCGTTTTGAGGTCTCAGCCCCTTCCTCTGATCCAAATGTGAATTCCCCTACTCCCTACTTCATTCCTTCTTTAGCTCTTGGACTACCTCCTAACCCTGTTTTTCACCGCTCTCAGCAGCCTTCCAATCTAAGAACCATGCACCATCGTCATAGAATGAGGAGCAGGCGTGGTGGTAGTCGGGGAGGCGCCACTCGCCCTTTTTCCTGGCCCCCTTCTGTCTCAACCTCGCCATCTGTCTCCCCTCCCCCAAGCCCCTCTAATTCCCGCTTCCTTGGCATGCATCTAGACACTCGCAGTGGTCGCGGAAGATTGGACATTAGTGAGGTTCGTTGTTCCGGAGGAATCACCCAGCACACCGCAACCACTGCTCCCTCCCAACAAGCGCAATTCCAATTCGTTGCGCCATGGACAAGCCGCTCATAATTTCCACCATCACTATGGATTTAAGGGAAGTCCCTGTCTCCTGTCCCGAACCAATGATCAACCGGGAAATTAACCAGGATCCTCCATTTGACATCGTTCCAGGGGAGCCAAGCTCCAACTACCCGCTGAGAGACATGGACAACCCATCTATCAACAAACAGCACATGCTAGGAGGTGAAGCCACCCGTAAGGACAAAGGCATTCAAACAGAGGACATTTCAGGTGGCGGGCATGCAGAGGACACTGGTTCTGAAGAATTTGGCTGGTGTGCGGTCGTGGAGGAAGATCCAACAAAAGCCACCTTGCAGCTGCATGCTAGGTTACGTGGTGGGCCCTGAGTCCGTTTTTGATTAGTTTCGTTTCATGTCAATTTTGAACTTTGTTTCTTATCGGGTCAATTTCTGAATTTTGTCTCCAACTCGGGCGACGAGAATTTTGAATTTTGTTTCCAACTACTGTTTTACTGTGGAAAATTCTAAGTTAAGTTGTGGATGTATTACTGTAATTTACAGTCTTTTGGTTACAATTTTTGAATTTTGGAACTGTAGCCCCTGCGAGGGTAGAATGAACTTTCCTAATTTCGTTCTTGGACTGGTTTCCCCATCTGGGGTAGTCACGATTTCAAGGTTTGATTCTAAAAATGGTCATACAACTAACCCAATATCGTTGAGGTCGAAGCCTCTTTGTACATTATGTCTTTATAAATAGATCAGTTTTACTTAGAAAAAAAAATACTTGTTCTTACTGGATTATCATTTAATGATTCAGAAAAAGAGAGCACAATGATCCATATATTCATCCATACAACTATCCAGAAAAATCACCTAAACAATATCCATACGATGAACCCAACCATGCCAATAATCCAAAAACCCTAATTCAGGAACCTGTGGTCAACTGCCAAACTCTGCGGTCAACGGGCGAAAACTTCGGTCAACTAAAAAATTCAACCTTTAGGTTCCAGTCACAGGGAAGATGTGTCATGCATGTGGCTGAAAAGATTCAGTCAAAATTTCTCCATGACATGCCTGCGAATGAGACATAAACCCTAAAAATAGAGATGTGAGCTTCAGACCCTGAAATTTCGAACTTGTGCCAACCAATCTCTCTGAACTTGCCTTAGACCTGTGCAAGTCAAACCAAATAAGAGAATAGAAGAATGTCTCATGATCATGTCGAAATGAGGTTGAGGTCACTTGTATTTATAGCCTTCCAAGGGTGTCCAATTTTTTTAGATCTGACTTGATAAAATATGCACATGTGGGATTTAATTCAAAAAAATACACTTTCCCTTGTCCAAAATAAGCACTTCAATAGTCAAAATTGGTCCTCTCGGAAAGAGGAATCTTGTCCCATGGTTGGAATTTGTAACTGAGCTTCCAAATTAACACTCCCTCTCAGATAGGGAGAAATTCCAACTGCATCATGTAATCATCGCAAGGATCCTGTCATCAGATGTCATTATTGCTCATCTCTTGATTATCCCTACTCATATGTTGAACATTATTGAATCTAAAAGAATAATAATTTGACATCGGAGGGGAGCCTAAGCTACCACCCTATATTATGTCGGAGAGTACATCTAAATCCGAAACAATATCAAGGAGCACATCTCAACCTGAATCTACATTAGGGAGCTTAGTCTCAACCCAAAATTTTATAGGGGAGGAAATTTCAACACAAAATCACATCGGGGAGAACATCTCAACCCAAAATCTCATGGGGGATTAAAACATATTCAACCCCATATTGAGAAATAGTTAATATAGGGGAGCACATCTCAACCCATCCTATTGCCTAATGATATTCCCAACAATGACCCTCAAGAGTAATGTGGTAGAAAACCTACATCATAATCTAATATTCGGTGAGATACCCAGTTTACCAAAGGTAAGCATCGCACACTGCAAAACCTGCTCAACCCGTTAACTAGATAGAGAGGGACAATCCCAACAAGCCCGACTTGTGGGTATGATGCCATATGGGGTATACTCTACTAGACCAAGATAGGGGGAGAAACTCGACTTATCAAAATAAATAAGGATCACAGACACCATATGGGTGACAATAAGGGAGATATTATACTTACTACAAGAGTAAGGATCAGGTGCACCTATTGTCCAGAGTTCCCCCAACTCTAGGAGCCCTCCATCTCAATTACACACCCTGGGAGCTCAGATAGGGGGCAAGAGCTAACTCAATGTCCTCAATCAATGATGTTCTTTGTATATCACTATCATCGTGTTCACATCTGTATCAGCTTAATCATCATGTCGCAATAACAACAGTCTCTTGTTCATGCAGGTCATTAATAAAATATCATATTAGAACAAAAATATATATATTACAAAAGGATACCATATTCATCCTCCCTCTCAGGGAGGCAACAACCACAAGCCTATGCTTGTATCGTACAAAAAAATTGGTTGAAGAAATCTCGAGATTCTCTACCATTCAAATCCCATTCATTATTATCGTAATGTATCCATGTCATATCCAGAACCTTCTCAAACAAATCTTCAAAGAGCTTCTTCAACCTGACTCATAGCTAGCCATGCTAGCATCATCGTACTCAACCTCGACTGTGTTTAATGCTACGATTTTTTTTTCTCATCAAAATATCATGACAGATCTCACAGTAAGGCAGCACCTAGATGTGCTTATCTCATCAACAACAATCCCAAAACAACATAAGTACATCCATGAAGTCACATATCATAGGAGGAATGTTTCAAACCAAAAACTTGATTGTCCCATGCAAATATCTCGAACTGTGCTTGGCGGTAACTCAATGTGTATGAAGTGGCTCAATCCTTAATTAACTTAGATTCTATGAAAAACATATATACGAAAGGGTGTTCACATGGAATATCAATGCTTCAACCAACTATCGGTTACGAAATGAGGTTCAACAATATCTCTTCATAACTTCTTGAAATTCAATTAGAGTGTCCAAGGATTTTCATTTCCACTTTCCACAAAATCTTCAATAGCTTCACAATATATATTTTATTTTCCAAAATTCATAAATTAATTCATCATTCCATGATTCGTCATTTTGAACTTCAGAGGCCAACTCCCTCTTACTTTGATCATTAGAGGCTCATTACCTGCCAAGCATAGACCATCAACATATAAAACCAAAATCAAAGTTATACCTTGGACCAATTTTGAAGTAGAGGTTTGGATTTGCACATCTTCCTTGCTTCATGATGTAACTGTTAGTGCGTACATACCAGGTTTTCGAAGCTTTCTTTCTGTAATTATTTCTGCAAACATAACACTAATAAAACCAATATGATTAACCTTACACAAATCAATGTTGTGCAATCAAATCAACTAATTTATCTTATCAAGCCTTAGATGTCATATCAAAACTAACATAAAAGTCATAAAATATTATATCAATATTATTGTAACAAACTATTTGGACCAAGTGACAGGTAGAACTCATATCCAAATATCAAGCCTAAGAATTCATATATTAGATCATTTTTGGGATTCAACTGCGTTAAGTAAGTCATTCAATTTCCATGAGAGGTAGTCGTAACTGACTAATTTCTCATGATTTTTGAATATATTGTTATTCATATATTGTTATGTCAACAAATTTACACAATATCAAAATTCCATCAAGCCATCATAATATGAATTGTCACTAGATGCAAATTCATATACCAAGGATAAATTACAACTATTTATAATTCATCCAAAGTGCCAAAGCCAATGAAGCCAATACAAAATCAATGCCAACATCAATCACTAAAAGTTACTATGCCCACATAGCACTGTCATTAAGGCAAATCATCAATCATCAAGTACCAAATTAGATCAGAATTCTAACTTATTGTCATTGTAAGTTCAAACAATTCATAAGCCAAAACATATCTATGAACCATCAAGCATCATGTCAAAGTTCTAAAGAATCACCAATCATCCAATCCAATATGCTCAAGACAAATCTTGTCAAAATCTTATAATTGTTATCAAATATTGTCATACACTAGCTTTAATGATTAAATCAAAATGACATTTTGATATGCATATTCCAGTCACTTGCAAACACTATTTTAGTCAACACATTCGCATTCTCTATAGTAGGTCAAATATTCAAACTTCCCTACTCATAGGACACCTTATTGTCTCCTCCATGTCTGTAAGACTATCATATTCTAGGTCTTCAAATTTTGTGACCTACAGGCATAACTGCACCCATGGGATTCCTTCCATGTGATTGGAGGCCTATAACCACACCGATGATCTTGCTTCCGTGCGGTTGGGGCTAAGACTAAGAAAAACTCTTTCTTCTCAAATCAGGATTTGCTACAGACCAACAACATCATATATTTGTTTATTTATGTCTGAAAACTGAAAACTGAAACAATAAAAAATATTCTATACATCTAATGCAAATGATAATAGGTGTAGGGATCTTATGGAGTGTTTCTCCCTCTTCATGAGTAGCCACTTAAATCATCATCATTAAAGAAATCAACCTGTCTATCATAATATTTTCATGCATCAACAGAATCGTTAAATCATGAAATCAAACTATATCAATTTCTAAAACATATATTCATCTTGGTCACAACATGTCACCATCATCTACTTCACCGTCACATATGAACATGCCATCAAATTACATCAATTGTTAAAGTGTTATGATTAGGGAAGATGATAGGATTATCATCATACTTCAAATATTATAATCACTACATCGCTTCTTTACATTTATTCAATCATCAAATCAGGGCATCCAATTTTACTATATGTCATAATTACTAATCCAAGGCCAACAAAGAGATGTTGAGCAAAATAATCTTATTGTTACGCTTCTATAATCATGGTTATCATTCTTATCACAATCATTATCAACAGTATCAAGATCAATGCATCTAGGAGATCCATCATGTCTAAGATGTGAGATGCTTTTCCAAATATCAAGTATACCAATATATCAAAAATCAATGTTTCTATGTAGCTTTACCATGACTTAATAGAATGTAAGATACTTGTCCAATACCAAGTGCACCATCTCATCATAAGTACCATGAATCAAAATTACTTTCATATGCATGCATAAGCCATTTGTGAAGGTTATATTCATCATACCTTAGGGTTTACCTAGCCATCCAATGTTGCAGCTGAAACATAACATTGAAACAATGTATCATATATACCTTGTAGTATTCAAATAACTGTGCACCTTCTTATTTGACATATGCAGTTGTAGCACTTCGTCAATTTTTCATCAAGTGCGTATTTTTCTTTTCTAGCACTAGTTCTTCTCTTTTTTCTAAGATTTTTTTTTTTGGCAATAATCACATCAAGAAACATTTGTCGACGTGTTTTGAACCAACCAACATGGTTCATCATCAGAACAAGATGAAGAATCAAATCATGGCAATAGGTTAAATAGAAAGAAAAATCATTATAACGGCTATAAGGACTATATTCATTAGCAGGAAGCCATACACACCAACAAGTCCAAAGGAGACAAAAGGATGGTCATAAAGTTAGATCTGGCTAGTTCCTTTGATTATGTGCACCATTTTTTTCTTTGCTATTTTAAGAAAAATGGGATTCTCTTGGATCAATGCTTGTAATTATGGGTCTTGGATTGCCCATCTTGTTAATGGATCTGTGATTGGTTTCTTTAAAGCTTCTAGGGGCCTTAGGTATGGGTTCCCCCTCTCCCCCATTCTTTATATTCTCATGGCTACATCCTTGAGTAGGAACCTGGAATTTGAACAAAGATGTCACTCCATCCCCGAAATATAATCCTCATGAGGTATAAAGAATATAAATCATGTCTAGTTCATTGATGACATAATCATTCTTCGTGCTTCCTCTTACATTATAACACTACACTTAAAATATATTTTGGATGACTTTGTTCGGGTCTCAAGAGGATTGATAAATGAGTGTAAAAGTCATTTGTATTCTTGGAATGCCAAAAAACTATTGCATAGAAGGATATTAAGAGTTTTTGGGATAGAAGGAAGGCATGAGTCGACCAATTTCAAATATTTGGCCTTGCCCATATGTCTCAAAGCATTCCCTCATCTTCTTAGGGTCATGGTATTAACAAGTTTAAATCCAAATTTGAGCAATGGGGGGCTCAATGGATAAATTCAACTGGAATATTAATTATAGTTCGATCTATCCTTTCAACACTTCCTATATTCCAGTTCTCAACTATGCTACCTTCATCTTTGTTAGGTATAAAATCGCTAAAGAAATTGGGTAGTTTCTCTAGCAAAGATGCAATATAAGCTCTTAAAAGTTTCATCTGGTGAATTGGAAGGTGGTTAGGCCTCCAAAAGCCATTGGGGGCTTAGGAAAAAGTGATCCCCTTCTAATGAATATAGTCCTTGGTGAAAAATTGGATTGGAGGCTAAGCATAGGGAATAATGATTGGTGGAAATAGGTGCTTCATAAATAATATCTTAATGGGGTGACAAAATCTTGTATTCATCATATCCCTCACAATAGATGCAACCCCCGAATATGGAATTTGATGTTGGCTTTTATTCCTTTAGTTAGGTCTAAATTGACTTGGATGCTAGAAAATGGGAAATCAATAATTTTTTTGGATTAAGGGAATTATGGGAAATCCTCCTCTAGCCTCAATTCCCCTATTTCATCCCCTGTGTAATTGGTTGATTTCCTAGCACAAATTTTCTCTGTGGGATATCTCCTCTTGGTCATCTGATGAGCATTGGTTGAGATGAGCTCGGGGTAACATTTTGGGTTACTTTGTTAGTATTTTCAAATCCATTGATTCCTCTCTTGTTGGATCTTCTCCTTCTTCCTTGTCAGATTGAGACACTCAGGGTTGGGCATGTGCTTTGTATTAAAACATGTTATCAATATTTATTCTTCCTTGATATTATACCTCCCTCTTCTCGTCTTTGGGACTTTATTTGGAGCTCATACTTCCTCCAAAAAATAAAAAATTGTTGTTGGACATTAGCTCATAGGAAGATCCTAACAATTGAGAATTTATTGAAAAGGGGAATTGGTGGACCTTCCTTATGCGAGCACATTGCTAAAAATATAGATTGTCTCTTCTTGGAATTCCCTTTCATGCTTGAATTATTGGGAGAGTTCCTCTCTCAATTAAAATCAAGGGTAATTTGGCCTTCTTCGCTACAAGACTTATTGTGAAAATAAAAATAATGTTATAATGGGGGAAGATTTAATGAAGAGAATTTGGGAAGTACTGCCTAAATATCTATGTTAGAAAATCTGGCTAGCTAGAAATCAGGTTGCTTTTCAAGATGAATGAATAAATTCCATCAGGATGGTGGGATCATCGATAGGACTTCTTGCAAAATCTTTTAGGGCTAAGAAAATAAATGAAGAGGATTCTAAATTGGATGGAGAGGAATCAGAATGGATTGAATTTTTTAATCCTATTGAGGAGAATCAAAATTGATTAAATTTTTTGATGCAAAGTGGGCCATTGGGGAGAAAACACATCTCAGTGAGAGTTGGATAGTAAGATTATCTAAGGAGGAATTTGATCAGTGATTGTTGGAGCATAAGCATTTCTTCCTAAGCTTCTGATGGAGCAACAAAAGGAAACCCACAGGTGGTAGGAGTGGTAGTGAGGGTAGGGGACGGGGGGAAGTACTATTTTTCCTTGAGAGCCAAGAAGAACATAGGTATTCTTGGGTTTTATATAAGTCACGCTTCCAACAACATTGATGGAGCCTATGCCTTACATCAAGGTTTGAGGCAAAAAGTGAATGTGAGAATTCAGAAGGTGATTGTTTTTGGTGATTCCTTGAATATAATTCACCATTTATATTCAAGGTTTCTCCCCTCAAATACAAAGTTAAGTCATATTTTCAAGCGGATTTATTAGTTGTATCAGTGTATCACCGAAAATAAATGTCTCCATGTTTTTAGATCAAACAACTCTAAGGCTAATCACATGGCTAATTTGTGGTCTAGGCTAAATCAAGGTGAACTTTGATGGAAGGGGAAAAAGGTTTATGCCCACCTTCCTTAATGGTTAATTAGGAGACTCAGATATCAAAGCAGAGGAATAATTCCTCATGGTTTAATGTAACATTTTGATGTTTTCTAAATTTTGACTTTTGTTAGGCCAATATTGCAAATGTACAAGAGAAATAATAAAGATATAATAGCAATTTGTTCAAAAACTTCAAGGTCAGAATTCTATAGATGGTCATTGATATATAGTCTATTATGACCATGTCCAATAGTTTATTATGTATTTAAATTGAGCATCCATTAATTTATCATGTATTTAAATTAAGTATTAGCTCAATATCTTATAATATAATAGCTATTCTCAACTTTTATTATATTATATATATAGATGATTGAAATGATAGATTATATCAAAATCACTGGTGAATCTCATAGATTGCACTTGAATGCCATTTCAATTTCTATGGTTAATTCTAGGAGATGAATACTAGCTTCACAATTTTTGGTTTAAAAGGGGAAAATACTATATGAATATCGAAATTGTAATAGGATCCAACTCTTGCACTTGAATGCCATTTCAATTTCTATGGTTAATTCTAGGAGATGAATACTAGCTTCACAATTTTTGGTTTAAAAGGGGAAAATACTATATGAATATCGAAATTGTAATAGGATCCAACTCTCTCCTTGATTTACTATGGGATGTCAAGGAAATATTGATAAAGGATGTATCTAGTTTTCAGGTTCAAATTCATGGGCTCAGACTTACATCTGTTTTCATAATACAGTGCTGCCTGCAACCGGGCCCCGCTACTGAAAAGTTTAGCCAGACAAAGCCAAATCAATCTGTAGGCCAACCTACGAAAACTTCTCCAGGCCAAGCCCCAAAGAGAGTTCTTGGCCAAAGTCATTGTACCACATGTAGATCACTGTTCTTCATGCAAGTGGAATACACCCCAGCTAACAAGACAGAGCACAAGGAAATACAATGATCGCCGTATCTCTAAAGATTGGTTTAGCCTATTCATGGATTTGATGATGGTACACCTTGAAAGAGTCCAAGGAAGATAGCAGCACGGAGGCAAATGCAGCCAAAAGATTTGAGACGAATGCAGACTCACTGTTTTTATTATTAGTTTTTGTGTTGCGAACAAAGCAATCTACAACTAGGTCGGTTTCACTGTTTTCATTATTATTTTACTATTTTTTCCTTTTCCTTGCCCATTGAAATGCCGCTGTAGCTACTGTTTCCATTAGCAAATTGAATCAATGTGTGACTAAGCATTCTTCTACTCATTGCCATTAACATCAGAATTGCAGATCAATATCACTTCTTAGCATGTTACATGACAGTGAGTCTGTGCATATCCCTTTTTTTTTTTTTTTTTTTATCATAAGGGACATTATAACCATGATTTTGTCTGTTGCCTTTATAGACAAAATTACAAAAGATATCGATATTTATCTTCAAACAAGATCCTAGGTCCTGCTTCTCACAATAGACAGAACCATTCTGGCAGAATTGCTGATATTAGAGCATTTACAGATCAGTAGCATGTAAGAAAATACAAAAAACTGTTGCAAAAACTGAAGAGAAACATATGCCTGGGTCAATCCGTGGATGTTAAATCTTTGGTGCAACAAAAATGACAGCTGTTGCAAAGCCAGACAAGTACTGCTGCGTCTAATCAGGTCGCATATTGATGAATAGAATTCAAATCTGCCAGACAAGTACTGCAGTGGATGCCAAAATGGGAATAGAATTCAAATCTGCTCTTGATTGTTTGCAGTGGATACCAAAGTGGGAATAGAATTCAAATCTGCTCTTGATTGTTTGCAGGAAACGTCCTGGAAATCATTATGAAGTATGGCTCTTTCTTCACCTCTATTCTGACAAGTTGGAATCGTTTTCTAACTTAATTGACCGAAGGCTTATTCTAAGTATCTCATATTAAACCCTAAAGCATATTACGGCCTTGTAAATCACCGTCAGTCAGTCATGCAGGTGGAATACACTCAACATTATGGAATATAATCTTCAGTCATGCAGGTGGAATACACTCAACATTATGGAATATAATCTTCATAGTCTACTTTATATTCTTACACGATTTTATTGACATTGGATTTGTATAGCTTATATAAAAATAATGTGAAAAATACTAATATTGAGATACATTTAAAAAAAAATGGAGGTTTTGGTGTATTTGCAATTGAAACAACTAGTTTTTTCATTCCAAAGCTAAATCTAAAGCTACCAAGTTAGTAAAAGAATTTTAAATTTGTCAATATCACTCGAGAGTATTTGAATGAAAGAAGCATGCACACATTCTAGATTGTTTGTGTATTCTTATAACACATACATGATATTTTAATTAATTTATTTTTTCCATTGTACATCCTTCGCCTCCAAGTGGGGATAATAGTGATATTAGGAGGATTTGAGTATTAAGTATGGCTACCAGATTCCTTCAAATGATAAGGAGGGAAGCTTGAGCCTTGAGCCATAAATATTGCTTCTAGGTATCAAGGCCCTAGACCAACAACTCAAACTACCACACTTACGTCCTGATGATATCTTTCGACTATGAATGGTGATATTCGTGAAATAGGAAAATTTCAACACTGGGTATTAGCCTTAAGGCCTTGGGCATGAGTTATGGAATAACCCGAAGACTTAGGATGTAAAGAAGGATTTTAAACACAAAGGTGAAGACCAATGAATCAAATTATCACATAGGGCACCTTGAGGGCATCCTTGGCTTCCAACTAGGTATACATATAACATTAGTTATATTTTGAGCCCTAGTTATGACTCGTGAGGCCCTTGACATGATGATGGGAGGAAACATAATGATTGGACACTAAAGTAATCCTTTGGAATACATGGCTATGAAAAAAAACTTGAACCACCACACAAGACCTCTCAAAATTATCCCTTCCTTTAACTTGGGATAATGGTTCCATTAAGGAATTTTTTATGCTAGGCATATAAGTCTTTGGTCCCTAGACATCTTTAAATGAGGAAACCTAGACCTTACACTATAAAGGAAGCTTCTCGACATCTATGTTCAAGAATGACATATTGGTCCACTACACATGACCTCTTAAGCATATTCTTACCTTCTACGTGGGGGTTTTCATTAATATTAGGAAGTTTTAGAACTATGTAAGGGTCTTAGGGTCTCGAATATGGTCATAGGTAGAAACCTAGGCCCTATGACATAAATGAAGATGATAGGAATCAAATCCAAGGAAAGCACACAATATATAAAGAGGATATTTGGCCTTCAAGCTAATTTATGTGCAATATTATAATTTTTAAGAATGTGTTATGGATCAAGGTTCCGTCAACATCATGGTGGAATGAAAATGTGATTTAGACCTTTAAGGAAGATCCCACACAATGTCAAGGGCCAATAACAACACCTTCCAAGTGTATCATTTTCCTCTTAGTGGGATTTTGTCACCATTAGGTTTTTGGGAGAAGTAGGTATTGAATTCAAAACTTAGACCAAGGTTAGGTGATAAAACATGCATATTCGCTCTAAAAGGTAGCTTCCAAGGATCAAGAGACATTAACAAGTTCTCAAATGAGCATAGAGGAACTCTCCATGAGAAATGTGTCCTTCAAGTTGCAATATGGACACCATTAGAAGGTTTTAAGAAACAAGTATGGGTTGCAGGTAATTAGACATGGTTGAGGGATTAAAATCAACCATTATGACCTAATGTAAGATTCTAGGCATCCAACTCCAGGGAAAAAATATTTAGCCACCACACATACAATCTTGAAGGTATCATATCCCCATCTATATTGGATCATTTTATTTTTTGTGTTTACAAAGATTTCACCTATAGTGATAGGGTACTTTGCACCCACAAGCCTTCCCAAGGATCTTCACAGACCATAATGTTCACAACCTATCTAACCCACTCTCATGCACATGCAATTAAAGGAAACAACAATAAGGAAGAGTATGGTGTACCTTTTATTAAGAGGCAGATGTTTGAAGCAACTAGCTAGAGAAGTCATCAAAGATATTTACTCTTGATCTCCTTGCATTCAATACCTGCACATAAACAACAATGTATGAGATCCATGTTTGTGCAATACATGTGAGCATTAGCATGAAACCAAAATAAAATACATTAACATTAAAAAATAAAAAGACATTGATTTTGTGGGGGAAAGAATCAGTTGCTTATATTATACAATGGCATATATTCATCACTCATCCACATTCCTGGGATTTGTTCTTGCTCTCACCATAGCTCACTATTAAGGTGAAAGATGTTTGTGTCTTATTTCAAGGAAGCCCACAAGTTTCTATTTTGAAAGCACTTCCTTACATTAAAATTCCCTTTATTGTTCAATGGATGGAATTTCTTTTATAGATAAATTGGAGGAGTGATCATATTCAACCTAGACACTTTGTTGACCATATTTGATATGTTCCTTTAACCCTTATCCTCACAAAGTGATCAACTTTGACCATGTTTTCACTTATCCATTCAAACTGCACTTTAGATCCCCTTTGCAATGTAATTGGAGAACTATTGAGCCTTTCAATTTTCCCTGTCAAGTCATCTGGAGCATTGTTAGGCCTAACAATGTTGTCAACAAGTGTATGGGAGCATTGAAGATACAAGACATGGTTTTTTTTTTTTTTTAAGCTTCCGTGGACCAATTTCTGCATCTCAAAGTTTCAAGATGTTGTTCTTCCCTAATGAACCCAAGGGGTGACATTTTGATCTATAATAGACACCACCTAATGTATGAGGTTAGAAGAGAAATTGATGGCCGAAATACATTATAATAAAATTATTGAGTTAGGTGAAGGGAGGGAACCACCAATGTAGGTCGTACAAAGTCTATGAAAATCATATTTAGATACATAGAAAGTACATCCCTGGGGTAGGAATACCCATACTCAATACTACAATAGTAAAGCATGGGAACGCACACAACATATTATGGACTCATGTCATCAAGAACTAGTCATGATACAAATTAGATATATGACGCAATAGTTATATGTAGGACTATGCACACCAAAAGGGGTGCCCATATGATGGCCCTCAAAGTACATAATGCATTCTCTAATGCAACTTGGGGGATGTAATATGTAGTGAGGTATCCCCATGCGCCAAGGTCTTCAACTCGTCTTGATGGTATAACTCGACTACATGCGAATGAATGAGCTAATGTCAAGCATGCATGGAGACTATCTAATTACCGGGAATAAAGGGATCTCGTTAACAGATGAAATGGAGACCACCAAAGATGAAAAGGGTTCTAAAGGTATCTAGCACAATTTACAGTTTGAATGAGTGAGTTGATATTGAGCACTTGTAGAATTGGTAAGTATGGTTCAATGAGGAAAATCCACTTTTAACCACGAGGAAACTTTCCATTAAGGACTGTAAGCTCTAAGGTACTAGATTTCTTCTAGATCTACATCCTAGATAAGGTGTTGACATCAATGGGAATAAATCCATCAAAGGAGGGACTTAATATAAATACCATCATTTGACATGATATTGACACCAAGATGAGGTCTCTGATGATAGCAGATGAAGAACCGATGCAAAAATAACATAGGGATGGTAGACACAAAAGGTAGAATGATACTTGAAAGTGGCCAACTCTAGCTAGGACTTCCCTTGAACATATAATGAAAAGAAATAAATGTGAACTTGGAAGCTTGGACTATAGGATACCATACATACACAATGGAAACATGGGAGGAATCACCGTAACCTAGAGACTAGAAGGGTAACCAATCGGGTGAAAAACTGACTCGATAATAGAGTGACGTGACTCATGTTGATGGTGTGGCTCTAAAGCTTGGAAAAGACCAACTACAAGTGAATGACCCAAGAAAGTTCCATGTTCAAGGGAAATTGATAGCTGGAAATTGATAGCTGCCATGAAAAAACACAAAATAAAAGACTCTTACCCCCTTTCCCTTTTGTATAGTGGATATCCTTCATCATTTAGTGAGCATCAAAGAGAAGACAAGTGAGCTTTTCAATTTCTGGTTCAGTCAATTTTAACGAGATTGAAAAAGAGTTTAAAGAATACTCATATTAGTGTTTTTTTCGTGAGTTTATAGTGAAGTTAAAAACGAGATAATAGTACACTCATGTCTATCTCATGGTTTAATGAGTGTGAGAATAGATAAGAGATTCTTCGTTGGATTTCATCTTGACTAATGAGTAAGAAAGAATAGAAATGACTTATAATTTTGGGTAGTTTAATGAGCGTGAAAAGAGGGAAAAAAGAGCTTGGTATTTTCATTGTTTAACGAGCATGAAAAGAAGACCAAAAGAAATATCATTCCAGAGAGATGAGTGGTATAACAATATGTAGCTTTTTCTGAGGCTAATAGAATCAACCTCAGAAAAGTAGGGGGCAGTGGAAAAGTGTCTGGTGATGCAAATCCATTCAACATAGTGGTCTCTTTGAAAGGGTAAGATGGGTTGCAAGATGGAGGAAAAGCTAATGCAAAGGTAAGAGGTCAAGCATGGCTACAAGGTTGGAACACGTGATGAAAACAAGCAATATTATGACAACATCTTGAAATACATTGAAGACTATGGACATAGACAACCAAAAAGCAATGATAAAAAGGGTGGTGACTCCATATAAGGTAATGATGGTCATAAATAATAGAAAATCAGAGGAATGAGGCTAAATTTTGATGTCATGGAAGGCACTAAAGAGGATCTCAAACCTACAAATAGACATAACATGGGCACCAAAATGACAGTTAGGTTCTATTCTAGGGTGCCCATGGGGGGTAGGCTCTATCGTGCAAGTTACGACATGCAAACGTGCATGTTTAATACTACAAACTAATGGAGTGGGCCCTAAGGCATAGTGAAATGGTTGGGAAAGGTCAATAATGTAGAGACAATATTGACAAATCCTAACCCTATATCTAAGTTTCGACAGTACACCTCAAGTCACCAATTTTTATGTTTTCTATCTTGTTTTTGGGGTTTTCTGATGTATTATAAACATGTGTACAAAGCAGGACATAGTCTACTAGGTTATGTAATGTACTTCCCATTGTCAAGCATAGGCCAAGTATTCCAATTAATGTGTATGAAATCATGTGCAGTTGTGGGCAACATTTGGCATGTCGTGATGGGGCCATGCCACATGTAGTTGAATTTCCATGGTCCTAAAGGTTGGTAATTCCATGGATAAATTAGAACCATAACATTATTAGGGATGACCCAAGGGCATAAAGGGTGAATGGTCTCATGAGCTAGGTAAACTCCTTGATGATGATGATCAATACATGAAGAGGGCATGAGATATTTGTCAATAGGGGAGTTTTTAATGGATAATTTGGTGGCAATTTTAGTGTTAGAAATCCTAGAATTGACTTTGGCTAAGGCTGGCACTTCATTGGATGATGCAAGAAACCCCCCCTGACCTGATTCAAGGTTTTGATTGCCAAGCTCCATCATTTCCAAATTCGGGAGAGTAGAGACATCATGAGGCAAAGTCTCCCTTAGCTTATTGTGTGAAGCCATGACCTCAAAGATGACGTTGTTTGGAGGAAACTCAATATCAAAGGAGTCATGTGAAACTGATGGAGTGACCGCCCATGTGGGAAGAGTATCCTAGTAATATTCCATATCAGGGTGGAGTTTTGACGAGTTTCATCAAGTAGTGGCCGGACACTGAATAGGTGATTGCCTCCATAAGAGGTGACATTGTGCCCCATCGAGATTATCTTCTATAGGAATCACCCAAGGATTAGGAGGTCCAAGGGATTCACTAGTGACAAAAGAGATCATGTTAATGGTGGAAGTAGATGGATATGGGTCACATGGAGCAAGGGGAAAGGTGCCCATTAACGAAGAGTCTTTGAACATCCCTGCTCCAATGCATTCAACACTAGAATGGGAATTTGATACAAATGGAATTGACTAACTATCGTGGAAACAAAAGTCATGCTTGTAGAAGGTCGATTGTTCAATAGTGACTATTTTACCCTGATGGGGGAATATCATGACGTAGGAGATAGATGACACAATAGCACTCATGGCATAAAACCATCTTCCCCTGAGAAAGAGGTTATACTCTAATGGTACATCAATGACCTCAACTTCGATTGATATCATTTTACCCCCAAGTGCAATAGGAAAAATAGGAAAAACCTCTTAAGGTTGTGTTGTGGTAAAATCACAACCCCCTATTTTTAATAATGGGGACCCTTTACATGAATTCTGGTCATATCGCCCTTAATTTTTTTTTCATTTAGTTAACTGTGCGACATTTTGTTTTTTTTTTTTTTCGGATTTTCATTATGATTGCTTCATTGTGTTCAATTTCTTGCTAGCTTTCCACTGGTTCTCATTTAATCTCATTTAGCCTTATAAACGATACTTATCCAAAATTCGATGATTTTCACCATCTCAACATAAAAATGTATACTAATTTTTACTTATGTAAATAATTTAATATAAAAATATTTAATTAATTATAATTAATCATTAATTAATTATTTGTTAATTTTTCATTCATTAACTATCTTACAAAACCACCCACTACAAACACATAATATATAATTTAAATTTTATAATAAAAATATATACAGAAATTGTACATAATAAAACTTTTAAAATCTTGGCCTCCATTTCTCGGAATTTTATTTTAAAAAATGTACAAGATTTTAAACCTTTAAGAATACATTTCCGCTATATTTTGGTTTTATATAATAATAATAATAAAAAAATTATGGAGCCTACACCTCCCTCATCTCGTAACTCCATTTCTTTATGCCTCTCGTGACTCGAGATCATTCTTCACTATCTCATTATTACTCCCCCTTATCACTCCAAAACCTCCCTCCTCGTCAGGGCCTCTTAATGAGAAGCCCAAAAGCCACTCAATCATATTTTTCTTTTTTAATATTTTTATTAAATAATATTATTTTAAATATAATTTTTAATTAATAATTTGGTTAATTATATAATTTAATTAATAAATATTTTTTTATTAATTTGTTGTAATTAATTTATATTTAAATTATTTAGTTAATTAGGATTTATTAATTTAATTTAAAATTAATTTTTTTAATTAAAAATGTTTATTTTTTGCACATGTTTTTTTTAGAAGTTTGGTAGTTTTGATATCTTGGTTTTGGAAAAGTATATTTGGAGATTTACTTAGTCAAACGAGGCCCAATATAGCTCGTTAGAAAGCTAAAACCAAGGAGAACAATATTGGAAAGTTAAATTTAACATATTTAATCATTTAGTGACCCAAAAAAATATCAAAATATTAAGTACCAATTTACAACAAAAATATGGTTTTTTCTAATTTGATTTGGGAAAATTTCATTGGTTTGGGAAAATTGTTGTCACTAATTCATTCCCCAACAACACTTAAACGCTAATCAGATCCATTTGAAGTGATCACAGCATAGAAATTTATTTGGATCTAATTTATTTTGATTTAGCAATTTCATGAGAGTTTATTATTTTGATTTCTAGTATGCAATTTAATTTTTTTTTTTTTTTTGGTTTTGATTGGTTTGTAGCAAGAGATTGGTTGGAGAAGTTGAAGTTGAGGCACTTTGGAGCAATGGAAAGAGACCATCAAAGAGAAAAATGGAGAATTTACAGCTCAAATTGAGTATATGGAAAATCACTCCCAAACAATTCTCCATTTTGGAAAGTTTTTGTAAATTATTTGAATAACAGTCTTGAGAAGGAGGAGGGGGTTCCTCTTCCCTACAACTAGAGGTTCTAAAGAACTTTTGTATAGGGGATTATAGTTGTAGGAAGGAGGAGAAGACTCAGATCTGAGAAAATGGGGATTTTCTTCTTAGAATACCATCTCTGTCAATGAGATCGAAACAACACTTTTGTAAATATTTTCTTAATGAGAAGAGATAATCATTTTAAAGAGGCTGTTGGAGATCGAATTGGAAACAGAAAAAGAGACAAGGTTTCACCAGTTTGTAATTTGAATACTTTTATTTAAATGCAAATTCCATTTAAGTGATGGAAGATCTATGTAAATCATTTTATATCATGCACTTTTGTTGAATATGAATGTTTGTCTTATAGATCAGCTTTCTAATCTATCAAGTCTCATGGATCTATTGTTGATAGTCTCATTTGCTCAAGTGTTTAAGTCATATTTCTGAGTGACGATTTACTCATAAATCTTTCTTTTAAAATCGATTTAATTACTATTGAAATTATGAGAAATTTTTCCTTGTTTCAATAGTCAATCATTCATTGTCAATTGGTCTTATAACAGAGCATGTTTTGGTAATCATAATATCAACTAGCAGAACTAATTCATTAGCGAGACATTCATAAAAAACCAATCATATTAGAATCCCCAATTATTTAGTTATTCTACTCGCGGTTGGGATAGATCTATATCTTCTTAATCGAGATAGGTTTATAATTTATTTTTATCACCTGCATCTTAGAATAGATTTGCATTTAGATTAAAATATGTATTTTAGAAGACCCCTTACGCAGGGTAAGACCTAACATGTGGCTTAGGTGAGCCCTCAAGTTAGCTTAAGGATATGCTTCTTTGCATGTGCACAACTAGAAAGAAGATCTATCTCTCTTTCTATTGGTAAGTAATAGATAAACCATAGGCTAGCAGAGAGAGAGGAGGTAATTTGACCCAATTGAACCAGTCAGAACCACCAAATTAAGCAGATAAGGGCTTAGTTGGGGCTCTGATTGGGTGGTCTCCCTTACATGTTGATGAGGTCATTTTTGACCATCAACATTTTTGGCGCTAGAAGGAGGGCCAAAGTAAATTGCTTCTTTAAAGATTTTGTGTTATAAACTTTTATCTTATTAGTATGGCTCCACTTAAAACATCACCTTGAAGTTTCTTTACCGTGATTCTACCAGCTTCCACTCCAATAAAGGTATTCGAGACTCTATCTAAGATTAAATTCAATGGTAAGACTTCTGCTTTTGATCATCTCCTCGAGTTTATTTTAAATTGTAATAATTTCAATATTGATGAAGGTGTTATTTGCAGGATTTTTACTCTTATGTTGATAGGTAGCCAAAGGTTGGTTCCTATCACTACCAGTTTCTTCTGTACATAGCTGGGATGATTTTTCAAAGATTTTCCTTCACGCTTTTTAGGAATATGACTATGAAAAGGTTTGTGATCAATTGGAAGAATTGTGTAGGATGGAAGGTGAGTCTTTGGACAAATTTCTAACTAGATTCAAATTAATTTGTATGCAATTTCATTTGAAAGATTTACCTCCCAAATTTCAACTAATAGGATGGTTCAAATATTTATTATCTCTTGTATTTCTTATCAAGAACCAGAAAGTATATGTACTATTGTTGAAGAGTCATTTTCTCAAATTGACAACGTTGATCCTTTGCAAATTAGAATTGTAAATGTTGTTAATGAACAATTTCAACTAGAAGTAGTTGTTGCTCAAACAAATGATTTTGATTTCATAACTATTCCGAATTTAAATAATGATGCTTTATCTGATGAAATGGAAAGTCAACAAGATGTAGACTACACTAGCAAAAATCAACAACAATTAATTCAACAACAAACAAATCAACAAGACAACTGACCAGAGAACATCAACAACATACAAATTATTGCAATTCATTTAGAATCTTCTTAAGAAATATCAAGTTAAGGAGAAACCTAGCAACAATTTGCAAATCAATCAAACATATGGTAAATCTGATTTTGTCAAGACATTGATCAGTAATATGATATTTGCAATGGTACAAATAGAGGAACTTTCAGGTATATATCTTCAACCTCTTATTTTTGTCACTATCTTGACCTTTTCAGTAACAATAATTTAATTGTTAAACAATCAACAGTCCCTCTAAACACAAATTTAATTTTAGAAAATAGAGGAGTTATCATTAATGATGGATTATTGTCTAACTCTGATATTGGTAGAGAAATTTCAATCAATAATATTTGAACAACCCTGGAGATTCTCTTAACGTTGCATGTAATTTTATCCCTAGGTTTGATTTATCTTATTGAGAGGAAAAAACACTAATGAAATTATTTATGATGATGACTTGAAATTTGAAAATACTCAACCTCTTTTCTCTGCAAAATTAGTTTTGACTGACTCAAATATTCTCAATTGCTTAAGTGAATCTATTTTTGAAGATGAAAAGAACATTAATCAAGAAATTATTTTAGTTAATTCTCATTTTCAATCATTTTATTATCTTAGTGATTTCAGTGTTCACAAATCTATCCCAATCTTTGATTCCTACGATGATGAAGTATCATTTTTGAATCATAAGCTTGAAATCTTCTCATTCCTACAAATGAATGCTAACAATAATTTTAGTTTCATAATTTCTCCTGACACTTGTGGGAAGAATTTTTTGCATATGAATCCTATTCGTGTTGTACCATTATAAATTATAAGTTAGTTTTTCTTTATTTTCCCCACCTTGAGTTTATTTTTCTTTCAAATTTCTAAAAACACTAAATTGGCACTTCGAACACTATGACTCTAAACAATCATCAAGTGCATTGATAAATATACATGAAGATCAATTCCAAGGTCATGAGCATGAGCATCAAAAACTTTTAATTTTTCAATTTTATCTAATTTTCATTTCAGGACAATTAATGCCTTATTTTGAAATGAATTTTATGCAAGTTTCAGCGTTTGAGAATGCATCATTACAGTGTGGACAACAATGTAATTTTTCTAGAAATCTTTTGAGCTTTCTATTTAATATCCATCCATACTCTATTGATTCACTTGAAAAATGTTTGGGATCCCCAATTCCCTTGAAGATTTATTTCCATCACCTTTATTTTGTACATAATATTGCCAGTTTTCAGCAGGATTCAATATTTCAAAATATATCATTCAATCCTCGCCTGATATTTCCTCTTCCTTTGAACTTCTTCCAATCATTCACAAAAGTACATCCTAATTTTCATGATCCTGTAGGCAGAGTTTTGGAAGAATTTCAAGGTAAGAATTTTATGAATAAATTTCTTTTTCTGAACTTGTTAGATATGCATAATAAGCATAAATTTTCTTTTGATAATTGTTGGGTATCATTTTTTAGAGTTTTATCTTTGCCACATAAGCCATTTTTGCATTCATTTTCCTTTTTCCACTTCAATTTTCATCCATAAAACCCTTGAAATTAATCAAATCAGGTACAATTGTCATTTACTTTTAATGATTTAAATTTTGATAAAGTTTTGCTTTGAAATTAGTTTTTTAGCGGTAATTACGGGATGTTGCAACTTCCCGTAATAGCTCCATCATTTTCATATGTGCAAGACAGCTGAGTAAAATCCAAAGGTTGTTGGGTATTCCTCATTGTACAAGGACGGTGAAACTCTTATAAACTCTTATTTCTATCCTGAAAAGGTTCATGGAGGTACTCAGTCAACACTGGTCAAACTAGGCCAATCATGCAGAAAAGCCCTTGTTTTAAGCATAAAATTTGGGCAGTTTTGGATTTTGGGGTATTTCTCCCAAATTTTAGTGATAAGAGGGATGAATTCGACATGTAGCCTTTATTTAGGATTTTCATAAATACATTTGAATAATTTTAGTCAATTTGTTACAAAAACTCTTGTATAAATATGTGGCATTTGAGAAAGGAAGACATATTATGCTATGTTAAGCTTGAAGACTTTTGCAATTTAGTAAAGAAAGTTGATTCAGAGTTTCTCGTATCTCTATTGTGCTTAATGGATGATGTTTAGTTTGGTTTTGAGGTTCTTCTAAGCTGGTCATCACTTAAAGCGTGTAAGAAAAACATGGAGGGCCCCCATTGCCAAGCATGTGCACTAGTTTCTTATTGTTTTGTATGATTTTCAGTTTGTTGTAATTTCATTGTGTGGATTTGTTATTGATTTTGGTATTAATTGAAAAAATTATTATTGATATGCTTGATAAGAAATATTATGAATTGAGCTCCTTAAAGGATCTTGATATTCCTTTCACTTTCAATAGTTAAAATAGTTAAAATGGCTCATTTTACTTATGTGTGATTGGATTGCTTCATTTTCGTTAATTAATTATTTAATTGAAAGTAATTGGTGATTTAAACATATTGATTTTGTCATTGGAAGCTTTTTGAATCCATCTCCTATAAGGGAGATTGAAGTTTGCTTGAAAATAATGCTTAAGATCTCAAGTTTAACTAAAGTGTTAATATTTTAGAAACAAACTCTAAACCATATATTTTGGTGTGCTTCTAAGCTTAGGAAGTCCGGATTGATAATAAAATTGATGATCTAATTTACACCCTTAAATTAGACTGACATTTTTGGCGTCATTGCCGGGGAAGCACATTTAGAGACTAAAAGTTTAGTTAATTCATTTAGGTTTCTCTTTAAAATAATGATAAAAACAAAATCAGATTTTAGTTTCTAGTTTATAGTTTAGTTATTTTTCTTTATGCCTAGACAAAGAGATTAAAAGGGTAGACATACAAAGAAAAATCCCCTAACCACTAAAAAAAAACCTCCAACTACTAATCCATTTGCAAGACAAGACCTATCAAATTTCAAAAAGAGGATGCTAAAGAATTTATTCAGTGAAGGAGGGTATGCCACCACAAGGATCTTCTTAAATCCTTGTCCACAATTTAGAATTGTGAGGGATGAGTTTTCATTTAAAAAGATAAAAGAGGAGAAAGGCATCTATGAAGAGGATTCACAAAAGGAAAACCTAGAAGCTTTTTCTAGTTATCCTTGTAAGAAGGACAAAGAGTCATTGGCCACATCCGATGACAATCAAACATTAGAGCCAAAGATTGAAGAATTTCTCTCATGTCTATCACAAGATCCCTTGTGCATTCATGAATGTAATGAACAAAGTTTAGAAGAACTTTATGGTATGACAACAAAGGAAATCCAAGGAGACAAAGATCATATCAAAACTTGGTTCCAAAGAGTCACTAGGCCACCATACCACTCCATTTTTCGACATTTCTTGGCATCAAATTTGTATGAACAATTGATCTCTCATGTCCAAGCATTCATTAAGGCATATTTTTCAAACTTAGATATGAGTTTACTTATCATCTTGTTACGCAAATGGATGCATTGGAAATTCTCTTATACTTGAGGGAATGTTTTCTTTTTCCAAATATAATAGGATAGTATAGAGGAATAAATGAATAAAATAAAATAAAACAAAATAAATTGCATAATAAAGTTAGTTCAATATTGCATGAATAAAACTCATTTTGAGATGATTATATGACAAAATGCAACCATGACAGTACTATTTTGGAGGACCATATGGGCTCATTTTTAAATCTTGTTTCTACACAAATAAACCCTTGAAATATATTTTCTAACCCATTTTTAATTTTTCAATTTTCATCTCCAACGAAAAAAATATTGTCAAAATAGTTTCTAGGTCTCAAGCATAAAATTCAAGAAAAAAGTTGGTACAACTATGATTTGAGGGATTTAATGGAGATGTTTTTACAACATATTTCTTGGGGAGATGGCCCTTAGAACCTAGTTTCCATTTCAATTTGAATCACCTCAAACCGACATCATATGAAAATTTTATGCTCAAATTACAAACTGCTTGTCATAAAATCGACATTGTGAAAATTCTACATATTGACTGTTTAGTGGCATATTTGACATATCAAGTCATATTATTTTCAAAACTTGTTTATAATTGATAAATAAATTCAAGTCTAGTTTAATCCACAATTTTAATCATCCCATTTGGCGATCATATGAAAATGTTATGCCACATTTAGTAACTGCCTGTCTTAAAATCAGAATGGTGAAACTCTGCCTCCTAGGTCTGTTCATTAGTGGATTTGAGATATAAAATCAATCTATATTAAAAATATATATATTTGAGGTAGCTACATAAGTCTAAGTTAATCTCAAAATGGAATCATGTCAATCCATGCTTGAATGAAAACATTATGCTCGAATTAGTGATTGTTGGTCTAGAAAGCAATTCACGAATAGTCCCATCAAGTAAGGTGTTCCTTAGTAGGTTTGACATATAATTCAAACTCACTTTGAAAACATGTTCTACTAGAAATATAACTATGATTCCACTTCAATATATATTTGGAATCACTTCAATTGGATATAAAATGAATATTTTGTGAACAAAATACCTCCGGGAGATCTAGGCCGGCCACCACTTTTCAACAGGTAAACAAATGCATTTTTCTTTGTCTACCTTCTTTGGATTTGTTTGTTTTAGGAATTTTTACATTTATTTTATGTATTAGAAGGAGAAAGACCAATCACCTTTCTTCTCCCATCATCTCACATTTTATTGTAGGAAATGCTTAGTTTTTGCAGGTCTTAGGAAGTCCAAAGGATCAAATCTATGAACAAGTGATTTTCAAAGTCAAAGTTTTCGAAATTCATACATGAGAGTATGAAATATTCAAGTTAAGAAAAGTGGAATATCATCTGACATTGAGTTCTAAATCCTTGGAGATTGCTACAAAAACCTCCTAGTGGATTACTGACAAATACTTGAAGATGAATTGGGATCAAGGGAAAATCCATGAAATGAATCATCAAAACAAGAAGTCAAGTTCAAAGTCAAAGTCACATCAACTACTGAAGAAACCTCTCAAAATATCTACTATTCATAATGTCATTCATCCACCCTGCTCTATGCCATTTTCCTTCTTCCAAGTTTCATAATCCATTCATATTGAAGTCTGAATTCATCCATTTCACTTTCCATCCATTTTCCTTCACAAGCTTACCATACTCCCTTACTCCACCAACCTTCTCTTCCATCTCAATTTTACTTTAAAAAAACTACAAAATAAAAAAGGAGTTTGTTTGTGAAAACCAGGAAACTGGCACAACATAAACTCATAATTCTCATCAGAAAACTAAGTTAAATTGGCTCGTGAAAATTCACAAAAAAAAAGTTACTTCATTTTTTTTTCATGTCAAGTTTTCAATTGAATAAAAGAATTCTCCTTACAGACTTGAGGACAAGTCAACTCTTTAGTAGAGGGAAAGGTGTAAATAATTTTGAAATTTTCTACTTACATCTATTTGCACCATATTTCATGATCAGAGGAACCTATTTTGATGAGTACAATCACAAGTGGGACCTGTTTTGAAGAAAACATCAGCAATTGCAAGGAAATTGATTTCCAATAAGCCATTGAAGACAGTCAAAGGAATTTCAGAGTGACCTGAAAAGCTATCTTAATAACATCTTTGAGAAAGAGACATGTAGCCTACTTCAACAATAAAATTTGAAATCTACAACTATAGAATAACAAAGAAACTCCAGTGACTACAAAGCTCCAGCGCCTATAAAAACCATGATTAAGTCATTGCAAAATCAGTAAGAAATTTAATTTTAATGCTTTACTTTTGAAAAAAAACATCATTTTAAAGTAATGATAATGTATTTATTTGATTAATCATAGTTATTCATTTCATTCATTTACCCTACCATGACATTCATTTACCCTACTTACCCTACTTACCATGTCATTCATTTAACTTAAACCTATTCCTTTAAACTTACCATTTATGAACCCTGCATGCTCCTTTGAAGAATGTTAAAACATTATAACATGGGGAAATACAATCATTTTTGAAAAGAGGTAGCAGGATGGGCAATTATTTATATGGTACAGGGCAATCATAAGAAGGTATAGAGAAGTCTGAACAGAGCATAAGTATAAGGCATGACAATTTTGTTTATATATTGACAATTCCATTTGTCAACAATTCCATTTGTCAACATATAAGAAACATTAAAAAAGACTTGAAAAAAATCATAAAAAGTGAGTGAAAAGAAGTTATTATGTTGGAATATCATGTAAAAAGGACACCTATAGAGAATTCTAGTTCTCTTCATTGACACCTACAAGACTATATGATGGTAAGAAAGTCATGTTGATAAACAAGTTATAATGAGAGCCTATCCAACTATAATATGGTTAAATAAAATCAAGGAAGACATCTAAAGTTCAAAAGGAGTCATTGTTTGGTGAGTGTTGAAACAAAATGACTTGCCCAAAAAAAAAAGAATATAAGATCACAATGTTTGTTGAGTTGAGTTGGAATGTGGAGTTTTTGTGGATGTTGCCGAAGGATGAAAACGAATGCCCTGTTGTGAATATTGTTGCATAATGTTAAATTCTGAATGCATGTTGAGCTGAAGGTCAAAATCGAATGCATGTAGATTGAAATTGAATGTTGGGTTGCTGAGCTTGTTGTAGAATGTCGTGAATGTCTATGGGATTAGTATGCATAGCCTTTAGGGATTGTTGATTTGAAACGAAATGTATGAAATCAAATAGCCAGTTGTGAATACCGTTGCTGGAGTTAGAATGTAGAATTGAATGTTGTTGACCATATTGGAGCACAAAGGTTATTGTGGAATAGAAAAATTGCACAGAAGGATTTTTCTGCATTGGAAGAGGTAAGCCCCATTTCTTTGCCTGGATTGAGGAAAATAGTATTTTTTTGGTTGAAAATTCCTCTATCAAAATAACTATGGATATGGTTATCAATTTTCAAGCCAACATTCACTTTCTCTACCACAGAAGTCGAGATTCTAAGAGTCAATTTTAGAAATAAAATCAAAATTGTATGTTGAGACCCTCGAAATTAAAAAAAAAAATTAGGGATTGATTTAATTTGATGAGGGATCTGGGAAATTTAAAATGAAGTTTTCACATTAAAAACATTTCTGAAGTAGGGTACATCAGAAATCAAATTTCTGAGCACAAAGAAATTCCAAAATGAATTTTCAGGGTCACAGAGAGTAGAAATTGGTCAATTTATCATGATCTTCCTTCAAGAGGTACAAAAAAATCAAATTAAAGTTTCTTTTGTTTCTTGTTCAACAGACAAAGAAGAAAAAAACATTGTGAGCAAAAATTCCAGAATAGAAAAAAACACAGTGAGCTAAAAAAATTCCAGAGCAGAGTTTGTTTTTCTAGAAGGAATACTCAAGAAAGAATTGTGTTTTGTTTTCAAAATGGTGTCTAGAATTGAACCAGAATAGTTTGATATTTCTACAGTACACCAAGACTGTTTAGATCTTTTGGACTTCATTTTTGACTAAATTCAGTGGGCATAATGAGAAGGCATGTCTAGAGTTTGCAACCTCATTTGATGAAGATAAGGCCATTGTAGGAAACCTTACTATTAAAGTATTAGAATACATAATGGCACAAGTTACTAGCCTTCCTCAGGAAGGAGAGAGTTACTTCAAAACTAATAAATGGAAAGACAAGTCATGGGAACCATTTATTTGCAGATCCAGAGTGTCATTAGTTAACTGGAAAAAATGAATTTGTAGGTGTTGGCTCATGCATCCTTGGGATGAAATGGTGTACATCATCCAAAAATTCATTACATGTGAAGGGAGGTTTAGCATAGTTTACTTGTACCATGTCAAGCTTTTACATCATCTGAAAGGAGATTACAAAATTAATGTCCTATTATTTATTGCAAAGTCTCACTAAAATGGAAAAAGGGGTTAAAAAACAAAATAACAATCAAGAAAAAAGCCTCAATCAAGAAAAAAAAGCTTTATCATTATGGATTAATTAAAATGATTATTGTGCATGAATTTCAAAAACAAAATTTTCTATGGAATCGGTTCATCGCAAATAATGATTTTGAAAAGAAGAAAGATGATTCAAAGGAGTATATTTGTGTTCCAAGTAATGATGATGAAGAAGAATAAGTTTTTCCAAGGGAAACTAGCTCAAAACTGCCCTTGGGGAAAATAAAAACAAGGAGTATGATAAGAGAAGAGGAGAATAGAAACAAAAATATAAAATTTTCCATACCTATGAAAGAAAATCCAGGAAATGCTCTCATGCTCAAAAAGGACAAACTTTGGAGGAAAATGATAAAGCACAACAATACCAATATGATTATTTGCAAGCTTGGAGGAACAAGAGAAAATCAGAAGAAGAAGAGGAACAGTGACAGACACATAGGGACACTTTTTGTGCATGAGGATATGCAATGACTTCCTCTTAGGGGAATGTTGGGTATCACTTTTTGTTGTTTTATCTTCGCCACATAAGCCATTTTTGCCTTCATTTTCCTTTTTCTACTTCCATTTTCATCCATAAAACCCTTGAAATTAATCAAATCAGGTACAATTGTCATTTACTTTTAATGATTTAAATTTTGATAAAGTTTTTCTTTGAAATTAAAATTTGAGCACTAATTACGGGATGTTGCAACTTCTTGTAATAGCTCCATGGTTTTCATATGTGCAGGATAGTTGGGTAAAATCCAAAGGTTACCGGGTAATCCTCATTGTACAAGGATGGTAAAACTCCTATTTTTCCCCTGAAAAGGTTCATGGAGGTGCTCAGTCAACGTTGGTCAAACTAGGTCAGTCATGTAGAAAATCCCCTCTTTTAAGCATAAAATTTGGGCAGTTTTGGATTTTGAGGGATTTCTCCCAAATTTTAGTGATAAGAGTTGTCATAAATACATTTAAATATTTATATTCAATTTGTTACAAAACTCTTGTATAAATATGTGGCATTTGAGAAAGGAAGACATATATTATGCTATGTTAAGTTTGAAGACATTTTTAATTTAGTAAAGAGAGATGATTCATATTTTCTTATATCTCTATTGTTCTTAATGGATGATGTTTAGTCTAGTTTTCAAGTTCTTATAAGTTGGTCTTTAAAGTGTGCAAGAAAAGCATGGAGGACCCCCATTGCCAAGCCTGTGCACTAGTTTCTCATTGTTTGGTATGATTTTCAGTTTGTTGTAATTTCATCATTCGACAAAATTCCTATTGATATGCTTGATAATAAATATTATGAATTGACCTCTTGTAAAGGAGCTTGAAATTCCTTTCACTTTCAATAGTTAAAATTGTCAAAATTTCTCATTTTTCTTATGTGTGATTGGATTGCTCCATTTTGGTTAATTATTTATTTAATTGAAAGTCACTGATGATCTAAAGGTATTAATTTTGTCATTGGAAGCTTTTTGAATCCATCTCCTGTAAGGGAGATTGAAGTTTGCTTGACAATAATGCTTAAGATCTCAAGTTAGCTAAAGTGTTAATCTTTTAGAAACAGTCTCTAAACCATATATTTTGGTGTGCTTCTAAGCTTAAGAAGTCTGGATTGATAATAAAATTGATGATTTAATTTATACCCTTAAATTAGACTAACAATAAGCTAGTTGTAATTTTATTTATTTTTCTAATTTTTGACATTTTTATATGTGTAGGGATAAAATTGAGAGAATGGTTTCACTGGAAGTTTGAATATACTTATTCATATATTCTCTCATTTAGTTAGATTAGAAATAAGAGTAGGATTAATTTTGTGTCTTTTATCTTCTAGTTTAATTTGCACATTTTTCAATAAATGTTGGTAATGAGCTCAAGTATGTTATTGGGCTTCTTTACCTCGATTTAGAGACTCCATTTTAGAAACAAGAAAATGAATAGCCTATTTAAAGTCACAGACATGTTTAGGGAAGTATTCCTTTTTTATCAGAATGAGTAATTTTGTGCTCTACCTTTCCTTTTCTTTCTAGAATTGTGAGATGAGTCATCCTAATTTTTTCCATTCTCATGGATGAAGTTTAAAATAAATGCTTGAATTTTCTCATTCTAATTTTTCATGGGCCTATAGCTTCCTACATTTCAAATAATTAATCAAAGGGCCTATAAACAAAGGAAAATCGCAAAGAATCTAGTAGCAATCATATAAATGCTTTTGTCCATAGCCATAACTCTGCACATTCTTGTAATTTTCATTTGTTGTGCTGAATCATATCTCTTTACTACAATATTCATCATGTTTTATCTCTTAGTTGTGTCATTTTTTAAAATCCCAAGATAACTAAATGTGCATCTTATATGGTGCATACAAATGAATCACTATGGTTGGGTATGCATTCCTTTAGCCTAGAGCCATAACTATTCTTTAACTAAATTTTTCTTAAATGTTGAAATCTGGGAAGCATTGAAATCTCAGGTCTCCCAAATCTCGTAATATTTCAGAAAAAGACTTACTTGAGACTTGACAACCAAGATCCGAGATCTGAGATCTCGTAATTTGTAGAATTTGCTTTCTCACTTTCCACTATCACGAAATCTCTACACCTCCATAACTTTGCGAGTCTCTCATTCTCAAAATCTCAAAACTATTAATGAAATACATTTTTAAGATCATCTAAGATCTGAAAATCCGAAGTTCTACGTCACTCGGTTAATTGACATGGCCCACACACTCTCACTTTATTGCAAATTCCTCTTTTCTCTATATCATTTTGGAATCTCAGAATCTCGCAAGTATTATTTAAATCTAATTCTTAAGTCCTTCCAAGAACCCGACCTCTGTGTGACATCATTTTCACCTTGTCTAGATCTATGGGATTTCGGCTCCATTTATTCCCTTTCGCTCAAATGCCTACATGCTTGGCCGATTTTAATGTTCATATTTTTTCCAATTCATACTTCTCATCGAATTTAAATGCATAATTTTCATTTCAAAGAATTGATTATGTTAACACGACAAAATGGTAAGAAAACAAGAGATATACAGAGGTAATGGGTCATTGGTCAATTTCAATTTTCGATTCTGGTTTGTTGATATATCGCTTCACTTCAACAATATGCATTAATTTGATTCCTCTTCATATTTATATACTAACAAACCAGTGTTACATTGTTTGGGACTTTAAATTGATTTCTTGAGATTGTATGAATAATTTGGAGCTAATATAAAATCAAAAGTGACAAGAAGAAAATAATTGTTGTTGCAATTCATAGAGAAGCATATCTTCATTTTCATTTTTGATGGACTTTGTCTATTTCTTATTCCTCTAACATTAAACATTATTTTCCTAGCTTTACTACTTGTTTTAGTTTAGATTTAATAATTAATGATTTTGGGTCAATGAAAAATTCATAGAATACAACTTCTTCATATTTTTTATTCCAAAAAAAAGGTTATCTTTTGTTTGAAAAAAAAGATATCTCTCGGGTAAAATTTTAACGAAATTATTCAATGATAAGTCTCATATTCCCATTTTCATCCTTTTCCATTTCTTACACTTTTTGTTTCAGTTTTATTTTTAGTTTTTTCCGATTTTAAGTTTTGTCCTTGTAGGTTTCCAAGAATTGTTTAACACTCCTACTTGCGTAGATTTGGAACGCATACTCCTTGTTTTGCTTGTTTTCAAGTTTTGGAAGAGCAGTAATGATGTTCATTAAACCAGCTAAATTGGGGAGTCCCTAGACCTTTAGTTTGTTCTCAAACCTTGTTTTTTATTAGAGAAATTGTTAAGATGTTTTCATGCAGGTTTTGTTTTGAAATCAAAATTTTCAAAGGGTAGAAACTTCTCATTTCGATTCATTTTACCTCATCACTGTTATTCACTTAATGGTTTGAGAGCCTAATTGCTTATAACCCTGCAAGATATGATTTATTAAAATCTCAACATAAAATGAAAACATATCTTTTTCTTATTTTACTCTTTTGTTGAGAGATTTTTATAGTTAGTCTTGTTGGGGTTGTCTTTTAATTTGGGATTTTCTTTTATTTTTCTTTCCTTATTGGACATTTTTGGAGTTTGTTGATTTCTTCTTTCCCTTTAGTTTGGATTTGTTTTTCTTTTTGTGGTTGGTTTTGGATTGATTTTGCTGATATTACCAAGATTTATGTGAAAGAGATTTTCCTTACCCAACCTTGGTTGACGAGTATAGGAAATGTTTACTTTGTTAATTTCATGGGTTTCATTTACCTTGAAGGGATATATTTATGGAATTCTAAAGCCCTCTTGCCTTAAATATTTTCCATGGAGGAACATGCATCATTTCTAAGTGATATAGTTCATATTTTCAAGAAAAGAACTGGCCTTGAGTTTCCCCATGTGTTGGCATTGTTGTGGTAAAATGACAATCCACCATTTTTAATAATGGGGACCATCTACATGAATTTTGGTCATATCGCCCTTTAATTTTTTTCTTTTGGTTAATTGTTCGACATTCTTGTTAGATTTTTGTTTTCTTGGATTTCCACTCTGATTACTTCATTGCATTTGATTTCCTGCTAGTTTTCCACCAGTTCTCGTTTCATCTCATTTGGACCACAGTTTACAAATAACATTTATCCAAAATTTGATGATTTTCACAGTCTGAGCTTTAAAAATTACAAAATATATATTATTTTTAACTTGTGTAAATATAATTTAATATGTAAATATTTAATTAATTATAATTAATCATTAATTTACTAACTATCCTACAAAACTACTCGTGCAAGGACATAATGTATAGTTTAAACTTAATAGTAAAAATATATAAAAAAAATATACATAATAAAAATTTTAAAACCTCAGAGTTTTTGTCGGAATTTTATTTTTAAAAACTTACAAAATTTTAAACCTAGGAACTTAGAAGATTTTAAACCTATGAGAATACATTTCCCCTAGGTTTTGGTTTTATATAATAATAATAAAAAAAAAACTATGAAGCCCGCACCACCTTCATCGCGAACCTCAAAACCTTCTCTATCTTGTAACTCCATTTCTTTAGGCCTTCCTAGACCTGAGATTACTTCCCCCTTATCACTCCAAGGCCTCCCTCCTCCTCGTATAATCCTAGGCTTCTTAATGAGAAGCCCAAAAGCCACTCAATCATATTTTGCTTTTTTAATATTTTATTATTATTTTTATTAAATAATATTATTTTAAATATAATTTTTAATTAATAATTTAGTTAATTATATAGTTTAATTAATACATAAAAGCTAATTAGATGTATTTGAAGTGATCATAGCATAGAAAAATAATATATATATATATATATATATATATATATATATATATTACGCTTAAAAGCTGTTCAGATCCATTTGAAGTGATCATAGCATGGAAATTTTTTTGGATTTTATTTATTTTGATTTAGCAATTTCATGAGAATTTATTATTTTGATTTCCAGTATGCAATTTAATTTAATTTAATTTTGGTCTTGATTCGTTTGTAGTAGGAGATCGGTTGGAGAAGTTGAAGCTTAAGCACTTTTGAGCAATGGAAAGAGACCAACAAAGAGAAGAATAGAGAGTTTACATCTCTTATTGAGTATCTGGAAAATCACTCATAAACAATTCTCCATTTTGGAAAGTTTTTGTAAATTATTTAAATAACAGTCTTGAGAATGAGGAGGGGGTTCTTCTTCCCTGCAACTAGAGGCTCTAAAGCACTTTTGTATAAGGATTATAGCTATAGGAAGGAGGAGAAAACTCAGATTTGAGAAAACAGGGATTTTCTTCTTAGAATACCATCTTTGTCAATGAGATAGAAGCAACACTTTTGTAATTCTTTTCTCAATGAGCAGAGTTGGTCATTTTAAAGAGACTGTTGGAGATCGAACTGGAAATAGAGAAAGAGACAAGGTTTCACCAGTTTGTAATTTGAATACTTTTATTTAAATGCAAATTTCATTTAAATGATTGGAGATCTATGTAAATCATTCTATAGCATGCACTTTTGTTGAATATGAATGTTTGTCTTATAGATCAAGTTTATGATCTATCAAGTCTTATGGATTTGTTGTTAATGTCTCATTTGATTAAGTGTTTAAATTAGATTTCTGAGTGACTATTTACTCATAAATATGCCTTTTAAAATCAATTTAATTACTATTGAAATTATGAGAATTTTTCCTGGTTTTAATAGTCAATCATTCATTGTCGATCGGTCTTCTAAAAGAGCATGTTTTGGTAATCATAATATTAGCTAGCAAAAATAATTCTTTAGCCAAATATTCACGAAAAAACAAGCATATTAGAATCCCCAATTATTTAGTTATTTTTCTCTTGGTTGGGATAGATCTATATCATCTTAATCGATATAAATTTAGAATTGATTTTTATCACCTTCATCTTAGAATAGATTTGAATTTAGATTAAAGTATGCATTCTTGAAGACCTCTTACATAGGGGAAAACCTTAGATATGGCTTAGTTGAGCCCTCAAGTTAGCTTAAGGATATATTTCCTTGCATGTGCATCTAATTTCTCTCTTTCTATTGGTAAGTAATAGATAAATCATAAGCTAGCAGAGAGAGAGGGGGTAATTGGACCAAATTGAACTAGCCAGAACCTCCAAATGAAACGGATAAGGGCTTAGTTGGGGCTCTGACCCGGTGGTCTCCCTTACATGTTGATGAGGTCATTTTTGACCATCGACATGTTGCAAGGTATGCCCATCAATGACCTTTAACAAAAGCTTAGGTAGTGACAAAGTTGGTGAATTGAGAGCTTGCAAAAACTTCAATTACATGATATAGGTAGATGCCAATTCATCCAATACTAACCAATGAATGTGTCATCCAAACATATGGACCATTATCTAGAAGGTCAGATGATGTGAAATATTAAGTTTCCATGAGGATGGATCAAAGTTGATTAATTTGAATCTGAGGGATCCACTCCACTAATAGACGTTGAGAGTTCCTTGCATTGCATTGGGGAAATTTGAAAAACTTTAAGTGCAGAAATAGTAGTAGGTGTTTGGGGGCAGATCCTCAAAAATATTGTAGTTGTGGGTGGCCCATGAATTAGGATTATCCGTAATATTACAAAGTGTGCCTTTAAATGTATGCAAGGAGGTCTTTGAAAGACACTGCCAAGCCAGAGGAGCAGATGGAGACGAGAGGAGCAAACAGAGCCACCAAAGGAGCAGATGGAAACGAGAGGAGCTAACAGAGCACGAAGAGCCACCAGAGGAACAGATGGAGACGAGAGGAGATAACAGAGCACGAAGCACCACCAGCGGAGCCATATTTATAGACCATACATATATGCCAAAGAAGAGGAGCAATGGAGCGACATAGTTATCAAAGCTATCGGAGGCGGAAGACCTAGACACATATGCAAATACACTGATGGAGTAGAAAAGGCAGAGTTTATATTGTATGAGAAGAATACATTATCAGAGGAGCAATGGACGTGTTTAACAGCAAACAAACATGAGCCGTCAGATTTCCAGCGAGCAGATCCGACAGCTACCGGGCGATAAAGATGCACGAGAGATAGCGAGCGGGGACGGCGGTAAACGGTATTGATCGCACCGCCTTTGGAGGGTGCACGGTAATCGTACGTGGGCGAGCGATCACAATCACCAGGCGACACGTGGCAGATGGGACAGGGAAGAAACTGCTTTGATTGCGCGTTAATGCACGGGAAGCTTGTGGGCGCAAGAGATGCGAATGCCGTTGGATCGCTTGGTGGATGATCGAACGGCAGGGATTAAACCGTGCGGCTTCGTCGGATGTGACAGGAATATAAACCATGGTTAATACCATATCGCATCCGCCCATCACAATGCTACACAGAGGGTTGTCCAACTAGAAGCGCCGATAGCGATATGCATACGGACCTGACACACCAGTGCAATATAATTTAATTTGCTATCGCATCCGTCACAATCGCATATATTATGAAGCCTTGCCACAGCCAAGCGCCGATTGCGATGAACGTTGCAGACCCGATGTGACATTATAACATGGTTAAATGCTACGTCGCATCCGGTTCACCGGAGCAGTGGAGGATCGGCCATCGGCCATCGGCGAAGACATGGGTCTAATATATAAAGGACCCACAGAAGTCTTGAACGCTGATTGTGATTGTAGTTGCGGACCCGATACAGTTTAAATTGTGGGTGAATTAATATTGAAGTCCGCCCTTGAGCCATTTTGTCTGTGTTTCCTATGTAATTGATATTTTGCTGTGCGCTGGGTTCTGAGGAAAAAATACATTAAGGAACGGTCCCGATAGTTTAGGAGGCTGAACTATGCCGGTTGTGATTGTGATAGGACGTGGCATGTCCGTTACATCGTAAAGCCCTGTGTTTGCCTGTGATCATGAGAAAAATAGGAGCGTTGTTACAATCTTGATATATGTGTCCGATGTGTATGACTCAGTCCTTGCCATTGATTCAATGTGTTCTGTGAGCATGAATAGACAGAGGAAATCGAAAGACGGGAAGCTGAAGAAGCAAGCGAGCACAGAGGAAATGACAGCGAGCGTTGAGGAAGTCCAAGAGGCGAGTAAGCGGAAACGAATGGATGAAGGCAAGGGAATGCATAAAACAAGTAAAAACAGAGGATTGTGCTGGCTGTTGGTATGATGAAGAACCAGAGTGTGAGATAGCAGAAGCAGTAGTGATGAATGCTGTGGAAAATAAGCTGGAGGAGACAGAGACAGCAAGAGGATCCAACAGAACAGAAAGAGGGCCGCAGGGCTAACAAGACAGCAGACAGTCGAAGGGGAGAAGCAGCTAGTAGAGAACATAAGCTTGAACAAGAAGTTGTTCTTTATGAAAAGCTTAGTGCAGCTAACAATAGACTGACTAGAGTTATGTGAAGACATTATCAGAGAGCATGAAGGCTATTGGAGACTATGCGTGGGCAGTGTGCAGAGTTGTAAAGACTCATTCATAAGAAGACATGGTTGTCATTGATACTGTAGCTTAGAGAATACAGTGAAGCTCTAAATAGACAGAACTCAGCAGAGAAGAGTTCTGAGAGTAGAACAATATTATCAAAAGTGGCTTGACAAGATTGGAGTCCTTGGGGCTGGTGCCTCAAAAGTAAGTAGGATTGGAGTCCTTGGGGTTGATGCCTCAGAAGCAGGAAGGATTGAAGTCCTTGGGAGTTGGTGCTCCTAAGTCCAAGATTGGTGTCTTGGTGAAATAGAGTTGGTGCTTTGGAGGTTGGAGCCTCACCAAAGTCCAAGTTGAAGCTTGGCAACAGATTGTAACCATCTATATATTATATCTATTTTACTGCATAGTTTATGTTAATAAAAGCATTTATTCTTGTTGTTCATCTTGTGTTCTGAATATATATGTTTTAACTGGTGAAATAATAGTGGGAAAAAGAAACACTGATTCACCTCCCCTCTCAGTATTTCCAACAATTGGTATCAGAGCAGGTACCTTCATTCAAGGCCTAACAGCTTGAAGGTTGAACCTTAAAACACAAATGGCAAAGTCAAGGAAGAAAGTCTCCAATCCTCCTAAGGATGTGTCTCCCTCTACTACTAGAATAGAAGACAATCAATTTGAGGAGGCTCCAAGGCTCAATGGGAACTTTAATATATGGGAAGCAAGAATGAGGAATTTCCTACAGACTCAAGGCATTGAAATCTATAAATCAGTGATTGCTGATAGTAGGATGGATGAGGAACCCAAGGAGTACAATGCAAAAGCAATGAAGGCAACCTTGAATGGGCTACCTGATTCTGTAAAGAACAATCTAGGAAAATATTCATCAGCAAAGGATATATGGGACAAACTTCATGACCTTCACTCAAAAGGAGCACTGACCATGACCATCAATCAAGAAGGAGATCTTGAACCCATCATAGAAGCTGAAAATGAGACTGATGACATCAAGGCTGAAGCAGACCTAGAAGATGAAGAGAATGAAAAAGACTTTATAGAAGAACTACTCGCTCAACTTATGACTGCCATGGAAGAGATTAACAATTTGAAAAAGGAAAATGAGGCACTTAAGAAGATAGCTCCAGTTGGTAACTAAGATCAAACAAGGAAGAAAGTTGACCTCATCAAGTTTCAAGTACAAGAAAGGGATGAAGAGCTTGCCAAGCTTAAGAAGGAATTTCATCAAAGCAAAAGGAAGCATCATGAAGAAGTCATATCCAAAAGGAAGCAAAAGGAAAATACCTTGTCAAGTCAAATTAAACAAAGGCACAAGAGCGTGAAAAAACTTGAAGAAGAGATTTGTCAGTACAAGGTAGAGGTCTCCTCTGTTAAGTCTCAATTACAAGAAGCCAGGAAACAAGCACAAGGAGCTGAGAAGGAAATGGAGAGCAGTCAAGCAAAGAAGGAAGAAATCTTCAAAATGAAGTCAGATATCATCTCCCTTAAAATAGTAGCAGCTGAAGCTACTCGTAGCAAGGAAGAAATTGAGGAACAACTTTCAAAGAAGAATAATGAGTGTGAAAGATTAGAAGAAGAGATTGTCCTCCTTAGAAAAAAGGTTGAAGGGATGAACAAAATCTTGAAGAGCTCTCAAGCCTTAGATGACATGCTCAGCTATCACAGATGTCCATCTGATAAATCAGGTCTCGGGTACGCAGGTGAATCCTCAAACAAGAATGAAAATGCTTTAAACAAAAGAGATGTGAAGAAGCCAGAAAGAAATGGTGATGCTCCCAGCTCCAGCAAAGGCAAGGAGAAAAATCAAGGCTACAATAGAACAAATCCTGCTCCAAGAAGAAATCCTATTCCAAGAAGAAATCCTGCTCCAAGAAGAAAACCATCTCCAAGAAGAAATGTAGATGATATCGAAGATACAAGAGGCAATGGTTATCATCAAAGGATCTCAAGACAGAAAGGCTTCAGAAGTACATCAAGGAAACCTCCATCTCCCAGGTACTAAAGTTCATTTTTTGGTTATTTTTATTCTTGCTCAAACTTTGGTCACATGGCAAAAGACTGTAAAGCATATCATAAAGATAGATGTTATGGTCCCAAACCATCTCATAGAGATAGATGTTATAGTCTCCGACAACCTCCAAGAAACAATTTTGCAGGAAGAAATCATGAATTCTTATTCATGAACAATGTAGAATGCTTTAAGTGTCATAACATTGGTCATATGGCACGTGATTGTAACTTAACATGGGCTCTTACACAAGCTAGAACCATGCAAAAGAAGAAAGTTACACAAGTATGGAGAAGGAAGGAAATACAATCCGAAAGTCCCTTGAGCTCTCTAGCCAATCCAAGCTTTTTATGAGAAGACTCTGCCAAAAGAGATCATGCATACAATTAGGGGGAGCCTGTGATTCTTGATCATTATTGCTGAAGATATTAGTGAAGGGGTCCTTATGAAATCCTTGTTGAGCTATATTAACAATCATTCTTTGATGAAGATCATTTCTCAGGAATACTCCATTGAAGAACATGATTCTGTAATAGGGAAAATAATTATGGTGTTGATATTATAGATGCTAAATGTATTGACTCAGGGATTTAATGTGAGACCAAAAATTCTGGACACTAATAGAGGTAGTATTCAAACAAACAGATACATCTGGAATGGAGTTTGAAGTAAGAGCAGCTGGCAGCCTATATCAAAACTGAAGCATTGCAAAAAGATGCAGATCAACAATTGTATTTAAAAGACAGCCACAGATTGGATATCTAAATCTGCTAAGAGGAAATAATTAGCTGAGATATGTACAAGAATGCAAGGAAAAGATGGCTCATAGGAAGGAGAATGTTGTGCAGTCAAGCATAACTTAAGCTGATACAGATCACTTAAGAAATATAGCAACAGTAAGGCACAGCCCCTCACATTTTTGACCAAATGCAATGATGATTGAATACTAGATGGCAGTAACTTAAGGAGAAGCACAGAGACACAAAGGAACTCAGATTTGAAGAAAGACAACAAGAAAGACAATCTCAGGGGCAGTCTCTCTTGATTCGAACTATGAAGGTCTCTCAATTCTGCATATGGAGACAAAAATATGGATTGAGTAAAAAGAAGATGAGCACTATGACAGGGGGAGTCATAGACCCATGAAGATCTACCATTCATGAAGAATAGAAGCAGTTTGATAGGGGGAGTCCCAGAGCACTCCTTTGCCATTGATGTCAAAGGGGGAGAGAAGAAGAATATTGCCATCAATAACAAAGGGGGAGATTGTTGACCTAGGTTGTCATTGATGTCAATATGGTAATATTATGGATACTAGAGGATGACATGAAGCCAAGAGGATGCAGAGCAGATTCATGAAGAGACAGGAGCAAGGCCATCAGGATAGCCGAGCCAGATATATATATATATGTGGAAACATACATATATGCAATGAGGTCTTTGAAAGACACTGCCAAGCCAGAGGAGCAGATGGAGATGAGAGGCTAGAGGAGGAGATGGAGACGAGAGGTCAGAGGAGTAGATGGAGATGAGAGGAGCAGACAGAGCCACTAGAGGAGCAGATGGAAACGAGAGGAGCTAACAGAGCATGAAGAGCCACCAGAGGAACAGATGGAGATGAGAGGAGCTAATAGAGCATGAAGCACCACCAGCGGAGCCATATTTATAGACCATACATATTTGCAAAGAAGAGGAGCAATGGAGTGACAGAGTTATCAGATCTATTGGAGGCGGAAGACTTAGACACATATGCAAATACACTGATGGAGTGGAAAAGGTAGAGTTTCTATTGTATGAGCAGAATACATTATCGGAGAAGCAATGGACGCGTTTAACAACAAACAAACATGAGCCGTCAGAATTCCAGTGAACAGATCCGACGGCTACCAGGTGATAAAGATGCACGGGAGATAGCGAGCGGGGATGGCGGTAAACGGTATTGATTGCATCGCCTTTGGAGGGTGCGGTAATCGTACGCGAGCAAGTGATCACAATCACCGGGCGACGGTTGGCAGATGGGACAGGGCAGAAACCGCTTTGATCGCGCGTTAATGCACGGGTAGCTTGTGGGCTCGGGAGATGCTAATGTCGTTGGATCGCTTGGTGGATGATTAGACGGCAGGGCTTAAACCGTGCGGCTTCGCCGGATGTGATAGGAATATAAACCATGGTTAATACCATATCGCATCCACCCATCGCAATGCTACAAAGAGGGTTGTCCAACTAGAAGCGCCGATAGAGATATGCATACGGACCCGACTACACCAGTGTAATATAATTTAATATGCTATTGCGCCCATCACAATCGCATATGTTATGAAGCCTTGACACACCCAAGCACCGATTGCGATGAACGTTGCGGACCCGATGTGACATTATAACATGGTTAAATGCTATGTCGCATCTGGTTCATCGGAGCAGTGGAGGATCGGCCATCGGCCATCAGCGAAGTCATGGGTCTGATATATAAAGGACCCCCAGAAGTCTTGAACGCCGATTGCGATTGCAGCTGCGAACCCGATACAATTTAAATTGCGGGTGAATTAATATTGAAGTCCACCCTTGAGCCATTTTGCCTATGTTTCCTGTGTAATTGATATTTTGCCATGCGCTGGGTTCTGAGGCAAAAATATATTAAGGAACGGTCCCGATAGTTCAGGAGGCTGAACTACGTCGGTTGTGATTGCGATAGGATGTGGCATGTCCGTTACATCATAAAGCCCTATGTATGCCTGCGATCATGAGAAAAACAAGTAGAGACAATATTGACAAATCCTAACCCTATATCTAATTTTCGACAGTACACCTCAAGTCACCAATTTTTATGTTTTCTATCTTGTTTTTGGGGTTTTCTAATGTATTATAAACATGTGTACAAAGCAGGACATAGTCTACTAGGTTATGTAATGTACTTCCCATTGTCAAGCATAGGCCAAGTATTCCAATTAACGTGTATGAAATCATGTGCAGTTGTGGGCAACATTTGGCATGTCGTGATGGGGCCATGCCACATGTAGTTGAATTTTCATGGTCCTAAAGGTTGATAATTCCATGGATAAATTAGAACCATAACATTATTAGGGATGACCCAAGGATATAAAGGGTGAATGGTCTCATGAGCTAGGTGAACTCCTTGATGATGATGATCAATACATGAAGAGGGCATGAGATATTTGTCAATAGGGGAGTTTTTAATGGATAATTTGGTGGCAATTTTAGTGTTAAAAATCCTAGAATTGACTTTGGCTAAGGCTGACACTTCATTGGATGATGTAAGAAATTCCCCCTGACCTGATTCAAGGTTTTGATTGCCAAGCTCCATCATTTCCAAATTCGGGAGAGTAGAGACATCATGAGGCAAAGTCTCCCTTAGCTTATTGTGTGAAGCCATGACCTCAAAGATGACGTTGTTTGGAGGAAACTCAATATCAAAGGAGTCATGTGAAACTGATGGAGTGACCGCACATGTGGGAAGAGTATCCTAGTAATATTCCATATCAGGATGGAGTTTTGACCAGTTTCATCAAGTAGTGGTGGGACACTGAATAGGTGATTGCTTCCATAAGAGGTGACATTGTGCCCCATCGAGATTATCTTCTATAGGAATCACCCAAGGATTAGGAGGTCCAAGGGATTCACTAGTGACAAAAGAGATCATGTTAATGGTGGAAGTAGATGGATATGGGTCGCATGGAGCAAGGGGAAAGGTGCCCATTAACGAAGAGTCTTTGAACATCCCTGCTCCAATGCATTCAACACTAGAATGGGAATTTGATACAAATGGAATTGACTAACTATCATGGAAACAAAATTCATGCTTGTAGAAGGTCGACTGTTCAATAGTGACTATTTTACCTTGATGGGGGAATATCATGACGTAGGAGATAGATGACACAATAACACTCATGGCATAAAACCATCTTGCCCTGAGAAAGAGGTTATACTCTAATGGTACATCAATGACCTCAACTTCTATTGATATCATTTTACCCCCAAGTGCAATAGGAAAAATAGGAAAAACCTCTTAAGGTTGTGTTGTGGTAAAATCACAACCCCCTATTTTTAATAATGGGGACCCTTTACATAAATTATGGTCATATCGCCCTTAATTTTTTTTCATTTGGTTAACTGTGCGACATTTTGTTTTGTTTTGTTTTGTTTTTTTTTGTTTTGTTTTGTTTCTTTTTGTTTTGTTTTTTATTTTATTTTATTTTATTTTATTTCCGGATTTTCATTATGATTGCTTCATTGTGTTCGATTTCTTGCTAGCTTTCCACTGGTTCTCATTTAATCTCATTTGGCCTCACGGTTTACAAACAATACTTATCCAAAATTCGATGATTTTCATCATCTCAACATAAAAAATGTATATTATTTTTTACTTGTGTAAATAATTTAATATAAAAATATTTAATTAATTATAATTAATCTGTTAATTTTTCATTCATTAACTATCTTACAAAACCACCCACTACAAACGCATAATATATAATTTAAATTTTATAGTAAAAATATATACAGAAATTGTACATAATAAAACTTTTAAAATCTTGGCCTCCATTTCTCGGAATTTTATTTAAAAAAATGTACAAGATTTTAAACCTATAAGAATACATTTCCGCTATATTTTGCTTTTATATAATAATAATAAAAATAAAATTATGGAGCCTACACCTCCCTCATCCCGTAACTCCATTTCTTTATGCCTCTCGTGACTCGAGATCATTCTTCACTATCTCATTATTACCCCCCTTATCACTCCAAAACCTCCCTCCTCCTCAGGTCCTCTTAATGAGAAGCCCAAAAGCCACTCAATCACATTTTTCTTTTTTAATATTTTTATTAAATAATATTATTTTAAATATAATTTTTAATTAATAATTTAGTTAATTATATAATTTAATTAATAAATAATTTTTATAATTTATATTTAAATTATTTAGTTAATTAAGATTTATTAATTTAATTTAAAATTAAAATTTTTAATTAAAAATGTTTTTTTTTTTCACATGTGTTTTTAGAAGTTTGGTAGTTTTGATATCTTGGTTTTGGAAAAGTATATTTGGAGATTTACTTAGTCAAACGAGGCCCAATATAGCTCGTTAGAAAGCTAAAACCAAGGAGAACAATATGGGAGAGTTAAATTTAACATATTTAATCATTTAGTGACCCAAAAAAATTATCAAAATATTAAGTACCAAATTTACAACAAAACTATGGTTTTTTCTAATTTGATTTGGGAAAATTTCATTGGTTTGGGAAAATTGTTGTCACTAATTCATTCCTCAACAACACTTAAAGGCTAATCAGATCCATTTGAAGTGATCACAACATAGAAATTTATTGGGATCTAATTTATTTTGATTTAGCAATTTCATGAGAGTTTATTATTTTGATTTCTTGTATGCAATTTAATTTATTTTTATTTTGGTTTTGATTGGTTTGTAGCAAGAGATTGGTTGGAGAAGTTGAAGTTGAGGCACTTTGGAGCAATGGGAAGAGACCATCAAAGAGAAAAATGGAGAATTTACAACTCAAATTGAGTATATGGAAAATCACTCCCAAACAATTCTCCATTTTGGAAAGTTTTTGTAAATTATTTGAATAACAGTCTTGAGAAGGAGGAGGGGGTTCCTCTTCCCTACAACTAGAGGTTCTAAAGAACTTTTGTATAGGGGATTATAGTTGTACGAAGGAGGAGAAGACTCAGATCTGAGAAAATGGGGATTTTCTTCTTAGAATACCATCTCTGTCAATGAGATCGAAACAACACTTTTGTAATTATTTTCTTAATGAGAAGAGATAATCATTTTAAAGAGGTTGTTGGAGATCGAATTGGAAATAGAAAAAGAGACAAGGTTTCACTAGTTTGTAATTTGAATACTTTTATTTAAATGCAAATTTCATTTAAGTGATGGTAGATCTATGTAAATCATTCTATATCATGCACTTTTGTTGAATATGAATGTTTGTCTTATAGATCAGCTTTCTGATCTATCAAGTCTCATGGATCTATTGTTGATAGTCTCATTTGCTCAAGTGTTTAAGTCATATTTCTGAGTGACGATTTACTCATAAATCTTTCTTTTAAAATCGATTTAATTACTATTGAAATTATGAGAAAATTTTCCTTGTTTCAATAGTCAATCATTCATTGTCAATCGGTCTTATAACAGAGCATGTTTTGGTAATCATAATATCAACTAGCAGAATTAATTCATTAGCGAGACATTCATAAAAAACCAATCATATTAGAATCCCCAATTATTTAGTTATTCTACTCACGGTTGGGATAGATATATATCTTCTTAATCGAGATAGGTTTATAATTTATTTTTATCACCTACATCCTAGAATAGATTTGCATTTAGATTAAAATCTGTATTTTAGAAGACCCCTTACGCAGGGTAAGACCTAACATGTGGCTTAGGTGAGCCCTCAAGTTAGCTTAAGGATATGCTTCTTTGCATGTGCACAACTAGAAAGAAGATCTATTTCTCTCTTTCTATTGGCAAGTAATAGATAAACCATAGGCTAGCACAGAGAGAGGAGGTAATTGGACCCAATTGAACCAGTCAGAACCACCAAATGAAACAGATAAGGGCTTAGTTGGGGCTCCGATTGGGTGGTCTCCCTTACATGTTGATGAGGTCATTTTTGACCATCAACATTTTTGGCGCTAGAAGGAGGGCCAAAGTAAATTGCTTCTTTAAAGATTTTGTGTTATAAATTTTTATCTTATTAGTATGGCTCCACTTAAAACATCACCTTGAAGTTTCTTTACCGGGATTCTACCAGCTTCCACTCCAATAAAGGTATTCGAGACTCTATCTAAGATTAAATTCAATGGTAAGACTTCTGCTTTTGATCATCTCCTCGAGTTTATTTTCAATTGTAATAATTTCAATATTGATGAAGGTGTTGTTTGCAGGATTTTTACTCTTATGTTGATAGGTAGCCAAAGGTTAGTTGCTATCACTACCAGTTTCTTCTGTACATAGCTGGGATGAATTTTCAAAGATTTTCCTTCAAGCTTTTTAGGAATATGACTATGAAAAGGTTTGTGATCAATTGGAAGAATTGTGTAGGATGGAAAGTGGGTCTTTGGACAAATTTCTACCTAGATTTAAATTAATTTGTATGCAATTTCATTTGAAAGATTTACCTCTCTAATTTCAGCTAATAGGATGGTTCAAATATTTATTATCTCTTGTATTTCTTATCAAGAACCAGAAAGTATATGTACTATTATTGAAGAGTCATTTTCTCAAATTGACAACGTTGAATTAGAATTGTAAATGTTGTTAATGAACAATTTCAACTAGAAGTAGTTGTTGCTCAAACAAATGATTTTGATTTCATAACTATTCCAAATTTCAATAATGATGCTTTATCTGATGAAATGGAAAGTCAACAAGATGTAGAGTACACTAGCAAAAATCAACAACAATTAATTCAACAACAAACAAATCAACCAGACAACTGACCAGAGAACGTCAACAACATACAAATTATTGCAATTCATTTAGAATCTTCTTAAGAAATCTCAAGTTAAGGAGAAACCTAGCAACAAATTGCAAATCAATCAAACATATGGTAAATCTGATTTTTGTCAAGACATTGATCAGTAATATGAGATTTGCAATGGTACAAATGTGGAAGAATCTATTTTAAAAAATGAACAAATTTCTACAAATAGAGGAACTTTCAGGTATATATCTTCAACCTCTTATTTTTGTCACTATCTTGACCTTTTCAGTAACAATAATTTAATTGTTAAACGATCAACAGTCCCTCTGAACACAAATTTAATTTTAGAAAATAGAGGAGTTATCATTAATGATGGATTATTGTCTAACTCTGATATTGGTAGAGAAATTTCAATCAATAATATTTAAACGACCCTGGAGATTCTCTTAACCTTGCTTATTGAGAGGAAAAAACACTAATGAAATTATTTATGATGATGACTTGAAATTTGAAAATACTCAACCTCTTTTCTCTTAAAAATTGGTTTTGACTGACTCAGATATTCTCAATTGCTTAAGTGAATCTATTTTTGAAGATGAAAAGAACATTAATCAAGAAATTATTTTAGTTAATTCTCATTTTCAATCATTTTATTATCTTAGTGATTTCAGTGTTCACGAATCTATCCCAATCTTTGATTCCTACGATGATGAAGTATCATTTTTGAATCATAAGCTTGAAATCTTCTCATTCCTACAAATGAATGAAAACAATAATTTTAGTTTCATAATTTCTGCTGACACTTGTGGGAATAATTTTTGCATATGAATCCTAGTCATGTTGTACCATTATAAATTATAAGTTAGTTTTTCTTTATTTTCCCCACCTTGAGTTTATTTTTCTTTCAAATTTCATTTTCAAATTTCTAAAAACACTAAATTGGCACTTCGAACACTATGACTCTAAACAATCATCAAGTGCATTGATAAATATACATGAAGATCAATTCCAAGGTCATGAGCATGAGCATCAAAAACTTTTAATTTTTCAATTTTATTTAATGTTCATTTCAGGACAATTAATGCCTTATTTCGAAATGAATTTTATGCAAGTTTCAGTGTTTGAGAGTGCATCATTATAGTCTAGACAACAATGTAATTTTTCTAGAAATATTCTGAGCTTTCTATTTAATATCCATCCATACTGTATTGATTCACTTAAAAAATGTTTGGGCTCCCCAATTCCCTTGAAGATTTATTTCCATCACCTTTATTTTGTACATAATATTGCCAGTTTTCAGCAGGATTCAATATTTCAAAATATATCATTCAATCCTCACCTGATATTTCCTCTCCCTTTGAACTTCTTCCAACCATTCACAGAAGTACATCCTACTTTTCATGATCCCGTAGGCACAGTTTTGGAAGAATTTCAAGGTAAGAATTTTATGAATAAATTTCTTTTTCTGAACTTGTTAGATATGCATAATAAGCATAAATTTTCTTTTGATAATTGTTGGGTATCATTTTTTAGTGTTTTATCTTTGCCACATAAGCCATTTTTGCCTTCATTTTCCTTTTTCCACTTCAATTTTCATCCATAAAACCCTTGAAATTAATAAAATCAGGTACAATTGTCATTTACTTTTAATGATTTAAATTTTGATAAAGTTTTGCTTTGAAATCAATTTTTTAGCAGTAATTACGGGATGTTGCAACTTCCCGTAATAGCTCCATCGTTTTCATATGTGCAGGACAGCTGGGTAAAATCCAAAGGTTGCTGGGTATTCCTCATTGTACAAGGACAATGAAACTCTTATAAACTCTTATTTTTATCCTGAAAAGGTTCACGGAGGTACTCGGTCAACACTGGTCAAACTAGGCCAATCATGTAGAAAATCCCTTGTTTTAAGCATAAAATTTGGGCAGTTTTGGATTTTGGGGTATTTCTCCCAAATTTTAGTGATAAGAGGGATGAATTCGACATGTAGCCTTTATTTAGGATTTTCATAAATACATTTGAATAATTTTAGTCAATTTGTTACAAAAACTCTTGTATAAATATGTGGCATTTGAGAAAGGAAGACATATATTATGCTATGTTAAGCTTGAAGACTTTTGCAATTTAGTAAAGAAAGTTGATTAAGAGTTTCTTATATCTCTATTGTGCTTAATGGATGATGTTTAGTTTGGTTTTGAGGTTCTTCTAAGTTGGTCATCACTTAAAGCGTGTAAGCAAAACGTGGAGGGCCCCCATTGCCAAGCATGCACACTAGTTTCTTATTGTTTTGTATGATTTTCAGTTTGTTGTAATTTCATTGTGTGGATTTGTTATTGATTTTGGTATTAACTGACAAAATTGTTATTGATATGCTTGATAAGAAATATTATGAATTGAGCTCCTTAAAGGAGCTTGATATTCCTTTCACTTTCAATAGTTAAAATAGTTAAAATGTCTCATTTTACTTATGTGTGATTGGATTGCTTCATTTTGGTTAATTAATTATTTAATTGAAAGTAATTGGTGATCTAAATGTATTGATTTTGTCATTGGAAGCTTTTTGAATCCATCTCTTGTAAGGGAGATTGAAGTTTGCTTGAAAATAATGCTTAAGATCTCAAGTTTAACTAAAGTGTTAATATTTTAGAAACAGACTCTAAAACATATATTTTGGTGTGCTTCTAAGCTTACGAAGTCCGGATTGATAATAAAATTGATGATCTAATTTACACCCTTAAATTAGACTGACATTTTTGGCGTCATTGCCGGGGAAGCACATTTAGAGACTAAAACTTTAGTTAATTCATTTAGGTTTCTCTTTAAAATAATGATAAAAACAAAATCAGATTTTAGTTTCTAGTTTATAGTTTAGTTATGTTTCTTTATGCCTAGACAAAGAGATCAAAAGGGTAGACGTACAAAGAAAAATCCCCCAACCATTGGAAAAAAAAAAAAAAAAAAAAAAAAAAAAAAAAACCTCCAACTACTAATCCATTTGCGAGACAAGGCCTATCAAATTTCAAAAAGATGATGCTAAAGAATTTATTCAGTGAAGGAGGATATGCCACCACAAGGATCTTCTTAAATCCTTGTCCACAACTTAGAATTGTGAGGGATGAGTTTTCATTTAAAAGGATACAAGAGGAGAAAAGCATCTATGAAGATGATTCACAAAAGGAAAACCTAGAAGCTTTTTCTAGTTATCCTTGTAAGAATGACAAAGAGTCATTGGCCACATCTGATGACAATCAAACATTAGAGCCATAGATTGAAGGATTTCTCTCATGTCTATCACAAGATCCCTTGTGCATTTGTGAATGTAATGAACAAAGTTTAGAAGAACTGTATGGTATGACAATAGAGGAAATCTGAGACAAAGATCATATCAAAACTTGGTTCCAAAGAATAACTAGGCCACCATACCATTCTATTTTTCAACATTTCTTGGCATGAAATTTGTATGAACAATTGATCTCTCATGTCCAAGCATTTATTAGGGCATATTTTTCAAACTTAGATATGAGTTACTTATCATCTTGTTATGCAAATGGATGCATTGGAAATTCTCTTATACTTGACAGGTTATTTTCTTTTTCTAAATATAATGGGATAGTATAGAGGAATAAATGAATAAATAAAATAAAATAAAATAAATTGCATAATAAAGTTAGTTCAATATTGCATGAATAAAACTCATTTTGAGATGATTATATGACAAAATGCAGCCATGGCAGTACTATTTTGGAGGACCATATGGGCTCATTTTAAAAACTTGTTTCTACACAAATAAACCCTTGAAATATATTTTCTAACCCATTTTTAATTTTTCAATTTGCATCTCCAACGAAAAAAATATTGTCAAAATAGTTTTCGGGTCTCAAGTATAAAATTCAAGAAAAAAGTTAGTACAACTATGATTTGAAGGATTTAATGGAGATTTTTTTACAAGATATTTCTTGGGGAGATGGCCCTTAGAACCTAGTTTCCATTTCAATTTGGATGACCTCAAACTGACATCATATGAAAATTTTATGCTCAAATTACAAACTCCTTGTCATAAAATCGACATTGTGAAAATTCTACATATTGACTGTTTAGTGGCATATTTGAAATATCAAGTCATATTATTTTCAAAACTTGTTTATAATTGATAAATAAATTCAAGTCTAGTTTAATCCACAATTTGAATCATCCCATTTGGAGATCATATGAAAACGTTATGCCACATTTAGTAACTGCATGTCTTAAAACCAGCATGGTGAAACTCTGCCTCCTAGGTCTGTTCATCAGTGGATTTGAGATATCAAATCAATCTATATTAAAAAAATTTATATTTGAGGTAGTTACATGAGTCTAAGTTAATCTCCAAGTGGAATCACGTCAATCCATGCTTGAATGAAAATGTTATGCTCGAATTAGTGATTGTTGGTCTAGAAAGCAATTCACGAATAGTCCCATCAAGTAAGGTGTTCCTTAGTAGGTTTGACATATAATTCAAACTCACTTTGAAAACATGTTTCTACTAGAAATATAACTATGATTCGACTTCTATATATATTTGGAATCACTTCAATTGGATATAAAATGAATATTTTGTGAACAAAATACCTTCGGGAGATCTAGGATGGCCACCACTTTTCAACAAGTAAACAAATGCATTTTTCTTCGTCTACCTTCTTTGGATTTGTTTGTTTTAGGAATTTTTACATTTATTTTATGTATTAGAAGGAGAAAGACCAATCACCTTTCTTCTCCCATCATCTCACATTTTATTGTAGGCAATGCTTAGTTTTTGTAGGTCTTAGGAAGTCCAAAGGATCAAATCTATAAACAAGTGATTTTCAAAGTCAAAGTTTTCGAAATTCATACATGAGAGTATGAAATATTCAAGTTAAGAAAAGTGGAATATCATCTGACATTGAGTTCTAAATCCTTGGAGATTGTTACAAAAACCTCCCAGTGGATGACTGACAGATACTTGAAGATGAATTGAGATCAAGGCAAAATCCATGAAATGAATCATCAAAAGAAGAAGTCAAGTTCAAAGTCAAAGTCACATCAACTACTGAAGAAACCTCTCAAAATATCTACTATTCATAATGTCATTCATCCACCGTTCTCTATGCCATTTTCCTTCTTCCAAGTTTCATAATCTATTCATATTGAAGTTTGAATTCATCCATTTCACTTTCCATCCATTTTCCTTCAAAAGCTTACCATACTCCCTTACTCCACCAACCTTCTCTTCCATCTCAAATTTACTTTAAAAAAAACTACAAAATAAAAAAAGGAGTTTATTTGTGAAAACCAGAAAACTGGCACAACATAAACTCATAATTCTCATCAGAAAACTAAGTTAAATTGGCTCGTGAAAATTCACAAAAAAAAAGTTCATTTTTTTTTCATGTCAAGTTTTCAATTGAATAAAAGAATTCTCCTTACAAACTTGAGGACAAGTCAACTCTTTAGTAGAGGGAAAGGTGTAAATAGTTTTGAAATTTTCTACTTACATCTATTTGCACCATATTTCATGATCAAAGGGACCTATTTTGAAGAGTACAATCACAAGTGGGACCTGTTTTGAAGAAAACATCAGCAATTGCAAGGAACTTGATTTCCAATCAGCCTTTGAAGACAGTCAAAGGAATTTCATAGCGACCTGAAAAGCTATCTTAACAACATCTTTGAAAAAGAGACATGTAGCCTACTTCAACAATAACATTTGAAATCTACAACTATAGAATAACAAAGAAACTCCAAAGACTACAAAGCTCCAGTGCCTACAAAAACCATGATTAAGGAAGTCATTGCAAAATCAGTAAGAAATTTAATTTTAATGCTTTACTTTTGAAAAAAAACATAATTTTAAAGTAATGATAATGTATTTATTTGATTAATTATAGTTATTCATTTCATTCATTTACCCTACCATGACATTCATTTACCCTACTTACCATGTCATTCATTTAACTTAAACCTATTCCTTTAAACTTACCATTTATGAACCTTGCATGCTCCTTTGAAGAATGTTAAAACATTATAACATGGGAAAATACAATCATTTTTGAAAAGAGGCAGTAGGATGGGCAATTATTTATATGGTACAGGGCAATCATGAGAAGGTACAGAGAAGTCTGAACAGAGCATAAGTATAAGGCATGACAATTTTGTTTATATATTGACAATTCGATTTGTCAATATATAAGAAGCATAAGGGTTAAAAAAGACTTGAAAAAATTCATAAAAAGTGAGTGAAAAGAAGTTATTATGTTGGAATATCATGTAAAAAGGACACCTATAGAGAATTCTAGTTCTCTTAGCTGACACCTATAGGACTATATGATGGTAAGCAAGTCATGTTGATAAACAATTTACAATTGTTAAATAAAATCAAAGAAGCCATATAAAGTTCAAAAGGAGTCATTGTTTGCTGAGTGTTGAAACAAAACGACTTGCCCAGAAAAAAAAATGATCACAGTGTTTTTTGAGTTGAGTTGGAATGCAGGGTTGTTGTGGATGTTGCCGAAGGATGAAAACGAATGCCCTGATGTGAATATTGTTGCAGAGTGTTGAATTGTGAATGCCTGTTGAACTGAAGGTCAAAATCGAATGCCTGTAAATTGAAATTGAATGCTGGGTTGCTGAGCTTGTTGTAGAATGCCGTGAATGCCCGTAGAATTAGTACGCAGAGCCTTTAGGGATTGTTGAGTTGAAACGTTGAACGAATGCCTATTGTGAATGCCTGAAATCAAATAGCCAGTTGTGAATACCGTTGCTGGAGTTAGAATGTAGAATTGAATGTTCTGGACCATATTGGAGCACGAAGGTTATTGTGGAATAGAAAAATTGCACAGAAGGATTTTTCTGCATTGGAAGAGGTAAGCCCCATTTCTTTGCCTGGATTGAGGAAAATAGTATTTTTTTTGGGTTGAAAATTCCTCTATCAAAATAACTATGGATATGGTTATCAATTTTCAAGCCAACATTCACTTTCTCTACCACAGAAGTCCAGATTCTAACAATCAATTTTAGAAATAAAATCAAAATTGTATGTTGAGACCCTCGAAATTAAAAAAAAAAATAGGGATTGATTTAATTTGATGAGGGATATGGTAAATTTAAAATGGAACTTTCACATTAAAAACAATTCTGAAGTAGGGAACAATAGAAATCAAATTTCTGAGGACAAAGAAATTCCATAATGAATTTTCAAGGTCATAGAGAGTAGAAATTGATCAATTTATCCCCATCTTCCTTCAATAGGTACAAAAAAATCAAACTGAAGTTTCTTTTTGTTTCTTGTGCAACAAACAAAGAAGAAAAAAACATAGTGAGCAAAAATTCCAGAATAGAAAAAAACACAGTGAGCTAGAAAATTCCATAACATAGTTTGTTTTTCTAGAAGGAATACTTAAGAAATAATTGTGTTTTGTTTTCAAAATGGTGTCTAGAATTGAACCAGAATAGTTTGATATTTCTACAGTACACCAAGACTGTTTAGATCTTTTGGACTTCATTTTTTTTTTGACTAAATTCAGTGGGCATAATGAGAAGGCATGTCTAGAGTTTGCAACCTCATTTGATGAAGAGAAGGCCATTGTAGGAAACCTTACTATTAAAGTATTAGAATACATAATGGCACAAGTTACTAGCCTTCCTCAGGAAGGAGAGAGTTACTTCAAAACTAATAAATGGAAAGACAAGTCATGGGAACCATTTATTTGCAGATCCAGAGTGTCATTAGTTAACTGCAAAAAATGAATTTGTAGGTGTTGGCTCATGCATCCTTGGGATGAAATGGTGTACATCATCAAAAAATTCATTACATGTGAAGGGAGGTTTAGCATATTTTACTTGTACCATGTCAAGCTTTTACATCATCTGAAAGGAGATTGCAAAATTAATGTCCTATTATTTATTGCAAAGTCTCACTAAAATGGAAAAAGGGGTTAAAAAACAAAATAACAATCAAGAAAAAAGCCTCAATGAAGAAAAAAAAGCTTTATCATTATGGATTAATTAAAATGATTATTGTGCATGAATTTCAAAAACAAAATTTTCTATGGAATTGGTTCATAGCAAATAATGATTTTGAAAAGAAGAAAGATGATTCAGAGGAGTATATTTGTGTTCCAAGTAATGATGAAGAAGAAGAATAAGTTTTTCCAAGGGAAACTAGCTCAAAACCGCCCTTGGGGAAAATAAAAACAAGGAGTATGATAAGAGAAGAGGAGAATAGAAACAAAAATATAAAATTTTCCATACCTATGAAAGAAAATCCAGGAAATGCTCTCATGCTCAAAAAGGACAAACTTTGGAGGAAAATGATAAAGCACAGCAATACCAATATGATTATTTGCAAGCTTGGAGGAACAAGAGAAAATCGGAATAAGAAGAGGAACAGTGACAGACACATAGGGACACTTTTTGTGCATGAGGATATGCAATGACTTCCTCTTAGGGGAATGTTGGGTATCACTTTTTGGTGTTTTATTTTCGCCACATAAGCCATTTTTGCCTTCATTTTCCTTTTTCTACTTCCATTTTCATCCATAAAACCCTTGAAATTAATCAATTTAGGTACAATTGTCATTTACTTTTAATGATTTAAATTTTGATAAAGTTTTGCTTTGAAATTAAAAGTTGAGCAGTAATTACGGGATGTTGCAACTTCCTGTAATAGCTCCATGGTTTTCATATGTGCAGGATAGTTGGGTAAAATCCAAAGGTTACTGGGTAATCCTCATTGTACAAGGATGGTGAAACTCCTATTTTTCTCCTGAAAAGGTTCATGGAGGTGCTCAGTCAACGTTGGTCAAACTAGGTCAGTCATGTAGAAAATCCCCTCTTTTAAACATAAAATTTGGGTAGTTTTGGATTTTGAGGGATTTCTCCCAAATTTTAGTGATAAGAGTTATCATAAAATACATTTAAATATTTATATTCAATTTGTTACAAAACTCTTGTATAAATATGTGGCATTTGAGAAAGGAAGACATATATTATGCTATGTTAAGTTTGAAGACATTTTCAATTTAGTAAAGAGAGATGATTCATATTTTCTTATATCTCTATTGTTCTTAATGGATGATGTTTAGTCTAGTTTTCAAGTTCTTCTAAGTTGGTCTTCACTTAAAGTGTGCAAGAAAAGCGTGGAGGGCCCCCATTGCCAAGCCTATGCACTAGTTTCTCATTGTTTGGTATGATTTTCAGTTTGTTGTAGTTTCATTGTGTGGATCTGTTATTTATTTTGGTATCATTTGACAAAATTCCTATTGATATGCTTGATAATAAATATTATGAATTGACCTCCTGTAAAGGAGCTTGATATTCCTTTCACTTTCAATAGTTAAAATTGTCAAAATTTCTCATTTTTCTTATGTGTGATTGGATTGCTCCATTTTGGTTAATTATTTATTTAATTGAAAGTAACCGATGATCTAAAGGTATTACTTTTGTCATTCGAAGCTTTTTGAATCCATCTCCTGTAAGGGAGATTGAAGTTTGCTTGACAATAATGCTTAAGATCTCAAGTTAGCTAAAGTGTTAATCTTTTAGAAACAGTCTCTAAACCATATACTTTGGTGTGCTTCTAAGCTTAAGAAGTCTAGATTGATAATAAAATTGATGATTTAATTTATACCCAAAAAATAGACTGACAATAAGCTAGTTGTAATTTTATTTATTTTCTAATTTTTGACATTTTTATATGTGCAGGGATAAAATTGAGAGAATGGTTTCACTGGAAGTTGGAATATACTTATTCATATATTCTCTCATTTAGTTAGATTAGAAATAAGAGTAGGATTAATTTTGTTAGCTAGTTCGCCTTTCTTTTATCTTCTAGTTTAATTTGCATATTTTTCAATAAACGCTGGTAATGAGCTCAAGTATGTTCTTGGGCTTCTTTACCTCGATTTAGAGACTCCATTTTAGAGACAAGAAAACAACTAGCCTATTTAAAGTCACAGACATGTTTAGGGAAGTATTTCTTTTTTATTAGAATGAGTAATTTTGTGCTCTACCTTTCCTTTTCTTTCCAGAATTGTGAGATGAGCCATCCTAATTTTTTCCATTCTCATGGATGAAGATTAAAATAAACGCTTGAATTTTCTCATTCTAATTTTTCATGGGCCTATAGCTTCCTACATTTCAAATAATTAATCAAAAGGCCTATAAACAAAGGAAAATTACAAAGAATCTAGTAGCAATCGTATAAATGCTTTCGTCCATAGCCATAACTCTGCACATTCTTGTAATTTTCATTTGTTGTGCTGAATCATATCTCTTTACTACAATATTCATCATGTTTTATCTCTTAGTTGTGTCATTTTTAAAAATCCCAAGATAACTAAATGTGCATCTTATATGGTGCATGCAAATGAATCACTATGGTTGGGTATGCATTCCTTTAGCCTAGAGCCATAACTATTCTTTAACTAAATTTTTCTTAAATGTTGAAATCTGGGAAGCATTGAAATCTCAGGTCTCCCAAATCTTGTAACATTTCAGAAAAAGACTTACTCGAGACTTGATACCCAAGATCCGAAATCTGAGATCTCGTAATCTGTAGAATTCGCTTTCTCACTTTCCACTATCATGGAATCTCTACATCTCCATAACTTTGCGAGTCTCTCATTCTCAAAATCTCAAAACTATTAACGAAATGAATTTTTAAGATCATCTAAGATCTGAAAATCCGAAGTTCTACATCACTCGCTTAATTGACATGGCCCACACACTCTCACTTTATTGCAAATTCCTATATTCTCTATATCATTTTGGAATCTCAGAATCTCGCAAGTATTATTTAAATCTAATTCTTAAGTCCTTCCAAGAACCCGACTTCTGTGTGACATCATTTTCACCTTGTCTAGATCTATGGGATTTCGGATCCATTTATTCCCTTTCGCTCAAATGCCTACATGCTTGGCCGATTTTAATGTTCATATATTTGCCAATTCATACTTCTCATCGAATTTAAATGCATAATTTTCATTTCAAAGAATTGATTATGTTAACACCACAAAATGGTAAGAAAACAAGAGATATACAGAGGTAATGGGTCATTGGTCAATTTCAATTTTCGATTATGGTTTGTTGATATATCGCTTCACTTCAACAATATGCATTAATTTGATTCCTCTTCATATTTATATACTAACAAACCATTGTTACATTGTTTGGGACTTTAACTTTATTTCTTGAGATTGTATGAATAATTTGGAGCTAATATAAAATCAAAAGTGACAAGAAGAAAATAATTGTTGTTGCAATTCATAGAGAAGTATATCTTCATTTTCATTTCTGATGGACTTTGTCTATTTCTTATTCCTTTAACATTAAACATTATTTTCCTAGCTTTACTACTTGCTTTAGTTTAGATTTAATAATTAATGATTTTGGGTCAATGAAAACTTCATAGAATACAACTTCTTCATATTTTTAATTCCAAAAAAAAAGTTATCTTCTGTTTGAAACGAAATTCTTCAATGATAAGTCTCATATGCCCATTTTCATCATTTTCCATTTCTTACACTTTTTGTTTCAGTTTTGTTTTTAGTTTTTACTGATTTTAAGTTTTGTTCTTGTAGGTTTCCAAGAATTGTTTAACACTCCTACTTGCTTCGATTTGGAATGCATACTCCTTGTTTTGCTTGTTTTCAAGTTTTGGAAGAGCAGTAATGATGTTCATTAAACCAGCGAAATTGGGAAGTCCCTAGACCTTTAGTTTGTTCTCAAACCTTGTTTTTTATTAGAGAAATTGTTAAGATGTTTTTATGCAGGCTTTGTTTTGAAATCAAAATTTTCAAAGGGTAGAAACTTCTCATTTCGATTCATTTTACCTCATCACTACTATTCACTTAATGATTTGAGAGCCTAATTGCTTATAACCATGCAAGATATGATTTATTAAAATCTCAACATAAAATGAAAACATATCTTTTTCTTATTTTGCTCTTTTGTTGAGAGATTTTTATAGTTAGTCTTGTTGGGGTTGTCTTTTAATTTGGGCTTTTCTTTTATTTTTTCTTTCCTTATTGGACATTTTTGGAGTTTGTTGATTTCTTCTTTCCCTTTAGTTTGGATTTGTTTTCCTTTTTGTGGTTGGTTTTGGATTGATTTTGCTGATATTACCAAGATTTATGTGAAAGAGATTTTCCTTACCTAACATTGGTTGACAAGTATAGGAAATTTTTACTTTGTCAATTTCATGGGTTTCAATTACCTTGAAGGGATATATTTATGGAATTCTAAAGCCCTCTTGCCTTAAATATTTTCCATGGAGGAACATGCATCATTTCTAAGTGATATAGTTCATATTTTCAAGAAAAGAACTGACCTTGAGTTTCCCCCATGTGTCGGCATTGTTGTGGTAAAAGACAATCCACCATTTTTAATAATGGGGACCATCTACATGAATTCTGGTCATATCGCCCTTTAATTTTTTTCTTTTGGTTAATTGTTCGACATTCTTGTGAGATTTTTGTTTTCTTTGGATTTCCACTCTGATTACTTCATTGCATTTGATTTCTTGCTAGTTTTCCACCAGTTCTCATTTCATCTCATTTGGACTCACGGTTTACAAATGACGTTTATCCAAAATTTGATAATTTTCACCGTCTGAACTTTAAAAATTACAAAATATATATTATTTTTAGCTTGTGTAAATATAATTTAATATGTAAATATTTAATTAATTATAATTAATCATTAATTAATTATTAATTTACTAACTATCCTACAAAACTACTCGTGCAAGGACATAATGTATAGTTTAAACTTAATAGTAAAAATATATAAAAAAAATATACATAATAAAAATTTTAAAACCTCAGAGTTTTTGTCGGAATTTTATTTTTAAAAACTTACAAAATTTTAAACCTAGGAACTTACAAGATTTTAAACCTATGAGAATACATTTCCCCTAGGTTTTGGTTTTATATAATAATAATAATAAAAAAACTATGAAGCCCGCACCACCTTCATCGCGAACCTCAAAACCTTCTCTATCTTGTAACTCCATTTCTTTAGGCCTTCCTAGACCCGAGATTACTTCCCCCTTATCACTCCAAAGCCTCCCTCCTCCTCGTATAATCCTAGGCTTCTTAATGAGAAGCCCAAAAGCCACTCAATCATATTTTGCTTTTTTAATATTCTATTATTATTTTTATTAAATAATATTATTTTAAATATAATTTTTAATTAATAATTTAGTTAATTATATAGTTTAATTAATACATAAAAGCTAATTAGATGTATTTGAAGTGATCATAGCATATATAAATAATATATATATTTATATATATATAATCTATATCTAAATAATTATATTTATATTACACTTAAAAGCTGTTCAAATCCATTTGAAGTGATCATAGCATGGAGATTTTTTTGGATTTTATTTATTTTGATTTAGCAATTTCATGAGAATTTATTATTTTGATTTCCAGTATGCAATTTAATTTAATTTAATTTTGGTCTTGATTCGTTTGTAGTAGGAGATCGGTTGGAGAAGTTGAAGCTTAAGCACTTTTGAGCAATGGAAAGAGACCAACAAAGAGAAGAATAGAGAGTTTACATCTCTTATTGAGTATCTGGAAAATCACTCATAAACAATTCTCCATTTTGGAAAGTTTTTGTAAATTATTTAAATAACAGTCTTGAGAATGAGGAGGGGGTTCTTCTTCCCTGCAACTAGAGGCTCTAAAGCACTTTTGTATAGGGATTATAGCTATAGGAAGGAGGAGAAAACTCAGATTTGAGAAAACAGGGATTTTCTTCTTAGAATACCATCTTTGTCAATGAGATAGAAGCAACACTTTTGTAATTCTTTTCTCAATGAGCAAAGTTGGTCATTTTAAAGAGACTGTTGGAGATCGAACTGGAAATAGAGAAAGAGACAAGGTTTCACCAATTTGTAATTTGAATACTTTTATTTAAATGCAAATTTCATTTAAATGATTGGAGATCTATGTAAATCATTCTATATCATGCACTTTTGTTGAATATGAATGTTTGTCCTATAGATCAAGTTTATGATCTATCAAGTCTTATGGATTTGTTGTTAATGTCTCATTTGATTAAGTGTTTAAATTAGATTTCTGAGTGACTATTTACTCATAAATATGCCTTTTAAAATCAATTTAATTACTATTGAAATTATGAGAATTTTTCCTGGTTTTAATAGTCAATCATTCATTGTCGATCGGTCTTCTAAAAGAGCATGTTTTGGTAATCATAATATCAGCTAGCAAAAATAATTCTTTAGCCAAATATTCATGAAAAAACAAGCATATTAGAATCCCCAATTATTTAGTTATTTTTCTCTTGGTTGGGATAGATCTATATCATCTTAATCGATATAAATTTAGAATTGATTTTTATCACCTTCATCTTAGAATAGATTTGAATTTAGATTAAAGTATGCATTCTTGAAGACCTCTTACACAGGGGCAAACCTTAGATATGGCTTAGTTGAGCCCTCAAGTTAGCTTAAGGATATATTTCCTTGCATGTGCACAACCAGAAGGCATATCTAATTTCTCTCTTTCTATTGGTAAGTAACAGATAAATCATAAGCTAGCAGAGAGAGGGGGTAATTGGACCAAATTGAATTAGCCAGAACCTCCAAATGAAACGGATAAGGGCTTAGTTGGGGCTCTGACCCGGTGGTCTCCCTTACATGTTGATGAGGTCATTTTTGACCATCGACATGTTGCAAGGTATGCCCATCAATGACCTTTAACAAAAGCTTAGGTAGTGACAAAGTTGGTGAATTGAGAGCTTGCAAAAACTTCAATTACATGATATAGGTAGATGCCAATTCATCCAATACTAACCAATGAATTTGTCATCCAAACATATGGACCATTATTTAGAAGGTCAGATGATGTGAAATATTAAGTTTCCATGAGGATGGATCAAAGTTGATTAATTTGAATCTGAGGGATCCACTCCACTAATAGACGTTGAGAGTTCCTTGCATTGCATTGGGGAAATTTGAAAAACTTTAAGTGCAAAAATAGTAGTAGGTGTTTGGGGGCAGATCCTCAAAAATATTGTAGTTGTGGGTGGCCCATGAATTAGGATTATCCGTAATATTACAAAGTGTGCCTTTAAATGTATGTTTCAAAATGTTAAATGATGCTTTATAAAAGTGAAGAAGACCATTAGGTGGAGTAGGAGTTACGAGTTTTCATGTGGAAGTATCACTCTTAAGATTCTCATTGTTATGTGCTCTAATCATGACATTGATTTGGTGTTCCACCATAAATATATCTTGTGTGGATGATGAGGAATTATAAGAATAATTTCACCCACTAGCCCCTTATTGACGAGGTTGAGGGATCACAACCATGTGTTGTTGTTGAGTAAAAAATGCATTCATCAAGACATCAGGATGATGAGTAGTGTTTTTTTTCTGATAAGTAATGTTGGATCTCATCCATCCAAGGAAACGCATGAGTAATATGGTCCTACCTACAAATATTGCAAGGAAAAATATTCTTTTTACTTTTTTCTTTCATTCCATCCCCAATAGTCGCTTTTATTTGAGGTGCTCCTTATTTAGTGTTAGAAGGTTTGTTGGACTTATTTTTCTTCTTCTTACCTCTTAGTTGTTGAGGGTTATTTGTAGGTGTGGAATGGATAGAGTTCACCTTTGATGTTTGAACAATAACACTAGGAGTTTCAGTGGTAGGCTTAGCATCCAGGACACTATAATATATGTTCATTTGGTTTATCTGAGTGGCTAGCTGTCACATGTTTCCTAAGGATACGAACACCACCACACCATCAGCATGGGTGTCGAGTTTATGATTCGATATATCAGTCAATGATCAAGGAACATTAGGAATGATTTTATATAGAGTGACAAAAAATTATATCAAGTCCAATTGATGGCCACACATGATAATTTGTTCCTCTATTTGGGCTCCTACCTTAGCAACATCATCAACAATCCTAGGAAAGACGGAATTGGTAAACCACTCACGCAACATCTTGGTACCACCCCTAGGAACAAAAAGATTCATGAGAGGTTGTTGACCTCTAGGACCAAAGGGTGTTCCATGAGGAGATGCTCTTGGGAAAATATTCAAGGCCCTAACGATTGATTACCCTAAGGAAATTAGAAGCCATCATAAACATAAGTAGTTGTGCTAGAGAATGACATAAAATTAGTGTGATTATTCGAACCCAATGGAATCCAACATTGGCTATGAGTGAACTTCCTAAGAATATCCCAAGACCAATAGTGGGAACTGTAGATGCAAATGTGAGCATGTAGAGTTCAAACCTCCTACATGTTTGTTTGACAGTAAAATCAGTCTGGCATGCAAGAGGGATATCCCTAGGTTCAGAAACCAAACACTAGAACAAAACAATCAAATACATAGAAACATTCATGAGATTAACATCAAATCATAGATGTAAGATTGGATGAATGGTTCATACCTTTTTTAAACAACTTGTCTTCATTATTGTTTGTTATAACTTTTGATCTCATTCTTAATTCTCTAAGAAAAGATATGCAAGACAAAAACATACAAATTATTAAAGCATGTGATGCGTAAATGATTTAACATAACATATACAAGTGATCAAGGAATCTCATACCAATCACCATAACAATGAATGTGGGAAAGAAATATGCATTTATATTATAAGGAAAAGGAGAGAGTTACAACAAAATCATTGATGTTGATAGTTTCTTCCCAATAGCCCTCAATTCCAAACTTGCATTCAAAAGCCTTCAATGGGTACTTCAGTAGAGTAGAAGTATAGTTTCAAGAGTCAAAAAATCAACTGCTTTCCCTTAGCGTGTACTGATTTTATAGGCCAAGGATGGAAGTTTGAGATCCACTTAGGTAGGATCTATATACACAATGGATAGGATGGGATCCATTATGGTAGGGATGAGATCCATCCTGGTAGGAGTTCGAGCCTATATCTTGACCACTTGGAAAGATACCTTCACGAGGCTTCTAGAATTGAAGCTTCGTAACCATTTTTTATTTTTTACCCATGTAAGAAGACCATCACACTTTTAATGAAAGTTGCATTGCCATTGCAACATGTTTATTATGTATGGTGCAATGTCGCGGGTTATAGTACTGGTACTTGAGTTGATCTCAAAATAGGGTTTTTAAGGTATGTAATCCTAGATTGTTATACTTCATGGAGAGGTATTTATTCCATATTCCTAGGGGATTGATAGCAATAGTTCTTTAGATGGTGAAAGATCCATATTTGACATCATTTGCATGGATGTGACAAATTGATGTGTAACAGATTTCCCCCTAAAGTACAAAGTTAGAAAATGTATAATTATTGAAGTGCTTTATCATGTGAAGGTTAGAATCAAGGAACAATTGGTTGGAAAACTACAAGTCAACAATCAATATATTACATTACAATATCATCATATGATCATCTCTAAGGTAGTCATTCCCATACTCAAAATAAAAAAAACTCGAATTATAAGTATGGAAATGTGAAAAGATCCATACCAATAAAATGAAGTCATGAGCACTAGACATACATCATGGATCCATTCTTGGAATACTTAGTATGAACATAGCCAACACCCATACATCGTGGATTTATGTCATATGTAACACCCTCCTCCCACATCTACCAAAGTAACGGGCCAACCGTGGTAAACATGCGACGAGAGGCTACTATGATTGGATTCAACCTCCTATGTGACCTTAAGGAAATGGAATCAATGGAAACAAAATATACATACCTTCCACATTAGCCACAGGACCTCTAAGAACCATCCCAACACTTCAGGCAGCCTTCCCCTGGGTCCCACTAAAGTTTTCGATCACTTGATCTCTGGACGCTCTCATGACATAGGTCTTTCAGCATCTAAGAGGCTCTGGATGCTCTCATGCTATAGGCATGCCAACGTCCAGGGACTATTTTTTCCAGTTCTGTGCCGGCGTCCCCAAGTTTTAAGCCACTTTTTTAGGCTCAGAGCCTAGGTCACTACCTAGAATTTAATGACATCTCCAGAACAATAAAATAGTTGAACAAGCCCTTAACCAGATCCCTACTAGCCATGATAGGAATTTTGTCAAACATATCACAAATATGTAATCTACAAGCGTGAAAAACATATTTAAGTATAGGGATCTCATACTTATCTGAGAATCACTAAGAAGCATTGTTCTCTCATATCATTTGTTGCATTATCATCTATTAGGTCATAGATACATTGTCCATTGTAAAAACATGATGAGAGCCATACATAGACACTGTCATAAAACACATACATAACCAACATAATAACAATAGATATATCAATGAAATCACAACCATATGATCCACATATAAATTAGTATGATACTCATAGAAATACAAGGAGAAATAACCTTTCATTAATGATGCAAAATCCAAACCTGGGATTGGACTTCCACGTTCCACTAAACCATAGAATGGATAAGCCAAATTTCTCTTCAACCATTCACCCTCGTGCCATATTCCAAGCATGAATATGGGACTCAAACCAAAAGAACCAACCAGAGAATACCGAGGCTAAACCACCTCACCCTCATCAATAGAAACCAGGCTTTACCATGATCCATCCTGATCACTAGGACAACATAATAAACATTTCGTAATAGGCTTTACCATGATCTCCACCTTATCACTAGGCCAAACAAGCATGGATGCCACCAGATTTTTCCACCTACACCGTGAGGAATTTTCTTGTCTCCTAGTCTCTCGAGATTTACCACAATCCAAACCGAGATCACTAGGCCCTAAACCCAGACCCACTCTCCAGGGTTTACCACATATCCCAAACTCGAGATTACTAGGCCCAACGGAGATAAAATCACCTCTTGACTTTACCATATATCCTGCCATTCACCGGAAAGGATTTCAAGGCCCACCGAGGCAACGCAATCCAAGTTTTACCGCAACCCACAGTCTGGCTTAGGGGTCACTAGGCCAGTGGCTTTACAATGATCCATAGTCTAGTTCAGGGACCACTAGGCCATGTGCTCTATCATTTGGAGATCCACCTCACTCATATTTGAATCCATCCAACAATCCAGCTCAACCAAAACATGAGAACCCCATCACACCATGGCTATCCGAAAATGCAAAGGCTAGGTTGAAAACATTGTCACACCTGGCAAAACCCATGCCATAACAGAAAAAGAACCACATGAAATACTATGCATTCCAAATATAGCAAGTAAAATACACATACAAATCAATACTTGCAAAGAATATTATTGTAGTTGCTTGATCCTACCTTTCCCTACTTGATTTTTTCTCCATCTTACCTTCTTTTCCTTTCTTGATCCAATGCCAAAATGTTCCAAGAAAACTCTAAGTGTCTAAGAGTGAGAGATGGAGAGAGAGAATAATGAGAGAGCTCCAAAATGGAACTAACAAAAGGTTACCAATTGATCCTCAGAAGCTTTTTTATTAATAAGACCTCTATTTTCTTCATTTTCCATTATTTTCCTTCATTTTCCTTCATTTTCCTCCTCACATGAAACCTGTGACCTTTCACCTCCTTTTTCTCTTAATTTCCACTATTTTCATAAATAAATGTCCCAAAAATGTCATTTTTCCTTTTGAAATCCTTATCCATTTCCTTTGCCAATTTCCTTAGCCATTAATGAACCGATGAACACCCATACTAGGATGTCTTTCTGAAAATTTAGCTTCGAATAAGTGTCCCATCAACTGTGGTTATTATATTTTCCTTTATTAACTTTTATTACATGGAATCTTCACCAGGGTTGTTACATAACCCTCCCCCTTGGGGGACACCATGCTCAATTTTCAACCACACCTATACCTCAGCAAAACCGCTGAAACACAAACATACTACCCATGGAGCTTTATAACATAGCTCGATGTAATATTTACAATGATCACCCTACTAAAAATAAACCCAACATGACAACATAATGACATGACACCCATATCGCTTATTGAAGCTTTACAAATTATCTCATTGCGGTATTTACATCCATATACATATGTACATATGCCAAAACATCATCGTACGTATACCAAAACATATACCAAGACATATACCAAAACACCATACCAACACTGCATTGCCTCAACCAGTAAACAAGGAAGGATACATAGCCCACATCTAATCTGCCATCTCCCATGTAGCTTCATCGGGCCCAAAGTGCTTCCACTGCACTTCAACTTGCTCAATTGCTGGATTTCGGAGCATGAGAACCTTTTTCTGCAATATACACTAAGGCCCCGGCTGGAATTCTCCATCTAGTTCCACCTGCAATATAGAACAACCAATCACATGATCATCATATTTAACATACTTCTTAAGAAATGACACGTGGAAAACATCATGGACTTTCACTATTGGAGGCAGCGCAAGTCGATAGGCTACTGGTCCAATCCTCTCAACAATATTGAAGGGTCCATAAAACCGTGGTGCCATCTTGGCACATGATCCAGTCCGTAAGGAGCTCTTCTTTGGTTTGATGTGCAAGTACACCTGTTCCCCAACCTGGAACTCCTTGAACAACCTTTTCTAGTCTGCATAACTCTGTAACCTATCATTTGTTTCCTTTAGATTCTTCTTTATTACCTGCATTTTTTGTTCCATGTCTGCCAACATATCTGGTCCAATAAGTACCCTGTTCATTGGATCACTCTAGTTTATGGGAGTATTACAACGTCGTCAATACAAGCCTCAAATGGAATCATCTTCAAATATTCTTGATACCCATTGTTGTAAGCAAACTCAACCAAGGGAAGTTACTCTTCCCACTTTCACTGTTGATGCATCACATACATCCTCAACATGTCCTCCAATATCATGTTGACCCTCTCTGTCTGTCCATATGTCTATGGATGATAAATTGTACCGAAGTCTAACTCTGTGCCCACACTTGCAAATAATTCTTTCCAAAACTTGGAAGTGAACTTTGTATCCCTGTCTAACACAATCTTCTTTGGAACACCATGCAGTCTGACCACATCTCTGATGAATACTTGTGCCACATCGCTAGTTGAGAATGTAGACTTCACTGGAATGAAGTGCACAACCTTTGTCAACCTGTCCACAGTAACCATGATGGAATCATGTTGTCTCACTATCTTCAGGAATCCTGTGATAAAGTCCATGGAGATGACCTCCCATTTCTATTATGGAATCGCAATCGACTGTAACAGTCCACCTGGATTCTTACATTCTACATTCACACACTGACATCCAAAACACCCAGCCACATACTCTGCTACATCTGTCTTCAGATTCGGCCAATAATAAAATATCTTTACTGTGGTCAATGTATTCTAATAGCCTGAGTGACCTTAATAAAACTCCCTCAATATCACCTTCTTGAGCTCACTGCTTTCCAACACATATTTCCTATCTCTCAACCTAACCAATCCATCTATCGTAAGACAATAATCCACATCTCGTACACCTGCAGTTGTACCTATACCACTACTTGTAGCTGTACTACCACATGTACCTGTACTACCACCTGTACCTATACCTATATTATCACCTGTACCTACACATGTACTATCACATGTACCTGTACCAGTACTCTGTTGCAACAAATGGATAATCTCCATATACCTGACATCCTAGTGACTTGCCTTCAAGATCCTATCATGTAAGTCTATCCCATAGAGGCTCATAACTGCTAAGTGATTTACCTGTATCTGCTTTCTAAAAGCATCTGCTGCCCTGTTCTCCTTTCCTTTGATGTACCTGATTTAAAATTCAAACTCACTGATCATGGACAACCCTCTAGCCTGCTAGGAATTTAGATTCAGTTGGTAAAACAAATACCTTAACCCAATGTGATCACTCATTAATACAAACCTCATGCCCAGAAGATAGTGCCTCCACATCTTTAGTGCATGTATGATCGCTACTAACTCCAAATCATGTGTCGGTAGTTCTTCTTGTTCTTGTTTAGTTTCCATGACACATAGAATACCACCTGTCCATTCTGCATAAGGAATCCACCAAGTCCTCTCTTGCAAGAATTTGTGCACACTACAAACTCTTTGTTTAGATATGCAATATGTAGCACTAGTGCATGTGTCAATAACTGCTTAAGTTGCTCAAAACTAGCCTCACACTCCTCTATCCACTCAAAATTCTTACCTTTCCTTTGCAATTATGTAATAGGATAAGAAATCTATGAGAAGTTCTTTATGAACCTCCTATACTGTAACACCCCCCTCCCACATCTACCAAAGCCACTGGCCAGCAGGGGTAAACATGCGACAAGAGGCTGCCATGATATGATTCAACCTCCTAGGTAACCTTAAGGAAATGGAATCGATGGAAACATAACATACAGACTTCCCTCAGGTGCTTCAGGACCCCAAGGATCTAATCCACCACTCCAGGTGCCCAACCCCTGAGTTAACATATCATTTATATGAATTAAACCCAAATTCGCTCCCATGACAAAGCATGCATGTGACAAACAACCCAAATTCGCTCTCACAGGCTTGCCTGCCAGCAAATCTGGGATTTGAGCCACTTTTTCAGGCCCAGAGGCCATACCACTACCCAGAATTGAACCATCTCTCTAAATCAGTAAAATAACATGGAAATGATAGTTTAAATAAAATACTTGTTCAAGACCTTGACTGGACCCCCACTAGCCATGATAGGCATTTTATCAAACACTTAGTAAATATGCAACCTATAGGTGTAAATAATTGATCCGAGCATAGGGGTCTCATACTAATCTGAGATTCGCTATGAAGCATTGTCTCCTTATCACATTAGTTGCCATTTCATCCACTATGTTATAGATACATTGATCATTCAATAACAAGAAAGAACATGATGAGAGCCACTCATGGCTGTTGTCATAAAACATGTAAATAACCAGCATAATATGGGCAGAAATACCAATGAAATCACAACCATATAAACCACATATAGTCCACCATAATTCTCATAGAGATACAAGGAGAAATAACCTTTCATTAATGATGCAAAATCCAAACCTGGGATGGGACTTCCATGTTCCACCACTCGACCATAGAATGGTTGAGCCAAATCTCTCTTCAGCCATTCATCCCCTGCCATATTCCAACCAAGGCTACAATACTAGTAACTTAACCCAAGCCGTTACATGGCTCCAGAGCATTTGACCAACCAAAGCTACTAGGAACTAATATCTCAACCCAAGCTAAGGAAACATGAGAACCAACCAGAAACAAAGCAAATAAACCCACAACACCATGGCTATCCATAAAATGGCAAGGCTAGGCAAATCCATTGTCAATCCAGACAATCCTGCATGCCAGTGACAAATCATGACCAAGAAACCACATGTATGTGCCATGCATGCCAAAACTAGTGAATAAATCATACATGCAACTCGGTACCTGCAAGCAAATCTGATGTAGCTGCTGATCTCGATGCCCTCTTATGCTTTCTTGGTCTTCCTTTTCCTTCTTTCTCCAAAAATCCTAGTATGCCACATCCTCCAAGAGTGCTCCAAGAAAAATCTAAGTATCTAAGAGTATGAGAGAGAAGAAAGGATAATGAGAGAGCTCCAATACTAAATTGATCCAGTCTTTCACACTAATCCTCAAAAGCCTTTTTATTAATGAGGCCTCTATTTTATTCATTTTCCATTATTTTCCTTCAATTTCCTCCTCACATGCAACCTGTGACCTTTGACCTTATTTTTCTTCTAATTTCCATTATTTTCATAAATAAATGTGCGAAAATACCTTTTTGCCTCTTTAATGCCTTATCCATTGCCTTTTCCAATTTCCTTAGCCATAATAAACTGAATCAATACCCACTAGGATGTTTCCCCCACCATTCAGCTTGGAATATGTGTCCCATCACTGTGGACTTATATGTTTTTACATGGAATTTTCATTAAGGTTGTTACAGAACCCTCCCCCTTGGGGGAACACTATCCTCGGTGTTTAGTGACACTTATAACCAACAAGACTGCTGAAAACAAAACACACTTCCCATGGAGCTTTATAACACAACTCGTTGCAATATTTACAATGACCACCTGCTAAAACATGACAAACATACTGTTTACTGGAGCTTTACAACACAACTCATTACAGTATTTACAATAACCACATATATACATACACATTTTCTTCAACCAACAAATAACCATACTGTCTATGGAGCTTTATAAATCCAGCTCTATATAGTATTTACAATAATGTACGCATATACACATTTACTCAACCAGAAAATAAAAGATATGATGCCTGCATCCACAACAAGGGAATCCAGAAGCTCACACATCTACCCTCAAAGTAATACCATGATTCACCTCCTTCCCAAGAAGTCCAGAATCCACTACAAAGTCAAATCTGCATCCAATGTCCATCACAATAATCCTGCACCACTTTTCCTCTCAGTGAACAGTTACCAACTCATATTTCCAACGTGCACTCCCAATGTGCATCTGATTCCATCTAGCAATGTTAATGACCAAAACAAATCCATCTGTGACCTTCCCTTCTCAGCTACACAGTCCCTTGGGAAATCTGGTCACCCCTTCCGTGTAGTCACTCACCTTCCAAGTTCCGCTGGCACTACCATCTCAGCAGTCCATCCCTTGGCAAGGCTTCCTCGCATAAGAAGATACAAAAACCAAGGCATATCCCTGCCTCATACCATCATACCAGTCATAGCATGCTCATGGAAATCAATGGACACTATTGGGTACCAGTGTCCCACAATGGCCCTATTCCTGAATGATTTACTAGCATACTGCTGCATTTTCCAATTCCTTTTGTTGTTGGAAATTCTTGCAGTCGATTTCAATCACCCAACCGAGCATTTCATGCATTCCTATACCAAGCACATAACTTCCATTAGATTTAAAATAAATTGAAATAAATTCACATCATACCTCATTGGTAGCTCGTCAATAAGGTACATTTGCAATCATGTTTGATTCCTTTCCCAACAAGTCAAACTAGCATATTTGACCAAAAAATGTATAAAAATATCACATCAAGTTAGCTCAAAACATAACCTTCAAAATCATAAATCACATGTAACCATCACAAACCTGAATCATAAATCGCATATAATCATCATATACGAGAATCATAGATCACATATAATCATCATATACCAGAATCATAGATCACTCGTAATCATCAAAAACCATAATCATAAACCACATGTATAATAAAGTTGAAATAAAATATCGATACTTATCCTTCATCGATCCTTACTTCCGCCTTTGTTCTTATTTCTTACACACATTGGATTGGTTTCCATACCAAACAAACACCCAATGCCTTCTCCTCAACCAGGTGCACATATACATAGTGTGCATCACACACATACGACCACATAGGACATATAAATCCATGCAATACATTCACCTAGACCTAACATACGACACATACACCTACACCTAGTGTATACAATACAATAGATACGCCTACATCCAGTGCATAGCATAACACATACACCTACGCCTAGCGTACAACACAACACAATACATCTATACCCGATGTAAAACACCACACAATACATGCACCTACACCATGCACATACCTAGTACCATATGCCATCAACACAACATGTATGACATGCACACAATACCATACGTGCACTAGTACCATACATACAACACGTACACAGTACCACCTGTACACCGTACCACCTGCACAACATGTGCACAAGATCACATGTACACGACACCACCTACACAATGTGTACACAACGCCACATGTACACTACACCACTTGTACAATGTGTACACAACACCACATTTACATAGTACCACATTGACGATATGTACTCGCACCACATGTACACAGTGCCACACGCACGACATGTACAAAACACCACCTGCATACAACGCCACTTGTACAACATGTACACAACACCACATGCACACATCACCACTTGTACAATCATGCACACCACACCATATATACATAGCACCACAGGTACAACATGCACGCAACACCACATGTACATAGCACTGTATATTGAACATGTACATAGCATCATCTGTACAGAACACCGCATATCCATCATGCACATAGTACAATATGCACACAACACCGTATATCCAACATGTACATAGTACCATCTATACTTAGCATTGAATATGAAACATTCATACAACACTATTTGTACTAACACCCTGTACATAATATTTCATAAACTACATGTATACACACTACATATGCACAATACTGCATGCGTACAATCATCATAGATGCAACATGTACAACATGTATGACATATGAACAACAGTAATACCACACATCTGAAACCACACTACCTCTACCAAGAAAACTTGCTTCGAGTGTCTTATTCATTCCTATCCTAGCGTGTCGTAGACCACACTACTTTCGTTTCGATGATGTATCCCTTGGTATAAGCTATCCATAACATAAACATAATATAATCACATAATATCAACTCATAACCACATGATACTGAACTCATGTATTTGTCATGACTACTATTCCCAATTGATTCCTCGTAAGACCAGGAACCTCTTCATGTCATTTTCCTACGTAAGTAATCATTCCTCCACAAGAACAATTCCTGATGACCCCGTCGGACAGTGACATATATACATAGACAGATACATACATATACATAAACATTAGTATAAAACAATCATGATTCATGATGATCCAAGTCCGGGTGTGACAAAGGACCCTTACAAGACCTTTTACTTTCGTGATGTGTTAAGTTGCATATTTAAAATAACATTAATGAATACATCTGCATGCGGAAAAGAAGAGGAACATAACAATCATCAACACATGAAAACATAAGCATTGATAATGGAGTTCATCCAGGAGGACTACGTCTCCGGGCCCCGGTGTCAAGATGGTGTAGGCCGCTGCACTAAGTGATGTCAATAATGATGATGTACACAAGAGATGATGTCGTGATCATACAAGGAAAAATGCCCTCACGCAGGAGTGGCTCTAAGAGATATTCCACTACTGTAATTCTCAATCAAAAGACTCCTATTAGTATGACACAAAAACATGCATGGTGAGCATCTCGCCAACATGGCACAAAAGGGATGTCAAAACAAAACATGCATGACAACAACAAGAGTATCCCAACAACATACAACAAGGGATCTCAAAACATAACATGAAGAGTTATGACAACAAGTACATCACACAGAAGATTCCGCATCAAAACAAGTAAGGAATCATGACAACATGTAAGAAACAAGATCCTGCATCAACATCAATCCAGGATATGTGCAACATAATGCAGAAAGAAGAAGTACATGAACACATCATATACCTCACAACCAAGGGCCATCTGAAGAAGTGGATGTCACACTGCTGAAGCTGCTTGGACCATCGATCTCAAGGCATCAATCGTATGAAGATGGTTGCTCGCATAAGAATGTGGACATCTACACTGGCACTTAGAAAAGTGACTAGAAGAAGAAATGAAAGAATAAGAAATCTGAATACACCATCAGATTTGTGGCATTGAGTAGTGCTGAATCGACTGTCCAAAATCTAAATTCTGAAAAGTTGAGAATTTTGGGCTTAAGGAATCTTTTAGATTCCCTTGGGATTCCTCATAGATTCTGCTCCATGGATGGACTGAAAATCTGCAACTCAGATGGTGAATCTGATCTCTCCATTGCGATTCCTACGGAAAACCATGAAAAACAAGTATAAACTTGACTCTATTCTGACATATCAAAATTTTATCTCCTTGGGAAAATTTCATGGCTCATGGTTCCGCTCCCTATTTTTTGTTGAAATCATGGTTCCACGAGCATTCTAGAAATGACTGAAAATGCAAGACTCTGATGAAGAAATAGACAGCACCGTTGCGCTCGTGGCAACGAGAGGTGTAAAAACCATATAAAATTTTTCAATTTCTGACAAAGTGAAAATTTTTCCCTCCTACAAAATTCATGGTTCCTGCATTAAAATATTAATTAACTGCCTCGAAAAGTGTGCCTGCCTTTTGCCTCGAAATCTGTGCCTGTAGTCTCTCTCCTCTATCTCGAACTATGTGCACTAGTAAAAATTTGAGTTTATAAAGAAGAACTTCGACGGATTTACCAAGGTGAGTAGTTATGGCTCAATGGTAAAAGAGGCATATGGTTGAGGAGAGGTCGGGGGATCAAATCCCACCCCTCCATTTATAACTTTTAACAAACCTGAAATGATGTATTAATGGGGTCAGGTCCGCATTGGGTAGCCCGCCCCTTTAACCCCGCGCTAACACTTTAATCCCCTTAACTGTTGTCGGCGCAGTAATATCGACGCATATACATATGTGTCGGCGGATTAATCGCAATCGACGATCGACGCTTCAGTGGTGTTTCCATCGGCGCGTTAAAATCGGCGATCAACGATATTTAAGGTATTGGCACTTTTATCGGGGTTTCGCTGATATATATATATATAGGCAATTTCTTATTGCATATGTAATAATATTGGGTCGGGGCGATAGGGTGTGGGCGGGTCCACCGCCGATGGCCGGTTCCCACCCCATAATACAATGTGATATATATAACATATATGTGGCAGGCCTTTGGAGGGTTCGGTGGGGGTTATGGCCCACCGACCCGATACAATATATATTGAAGGGTTGCAATTGCGATAAGGCTGACGGGGGTTATGGCCGTCGGCCTTAAAATCTATATGTGATGGTTTTTAAAGGGTTCGGCGAGGGTTATGGCCGCCGATCCCGAAACCATATATTGATTCGATTTACAATTTAAAGGGGTGGGGCGACTAGGCCAGCGGGGGTTATGGCCGTAATATAATAACTTTGGTTATGAAAGTTTGGAGTGGCGGGATGGTGGCCTGCCACCTCATAACAAATTATTTGATTTATAAAGAGGGAGGTGTTTTGAAACTTCTAGAAAATACTGGTCATTGGGAAAATTAACGAGGCAACAATTTCGACCGATTTTGGGGGCTAGGTTTATGCCACGGGGTTGGTCAAATTGTAGGACACTTAAACCTAGCCCACAAACCAACTTTGACCAAACTTTGTTTGGCCCGTTCTCCCTCATACGAGCTCGGTTTGACGAACCATTCACACCTCCACGATCATGACGACGAGATATACGATTTGGTCCTAGGTTGAAGTCATTCTGAGCACTTTGATTTTTGAGCCCTCTTTGTCCTGTGTGTCTCTCTGCAGCCACCTGGATCAATCCTCCCCACTGAGGAGCTTTTGGTCCTCCAAAAGCATGAAAAATAATCTGCACTTTCTTTGTACCCTGTCTACATCACAAGTGTCCTGAAAAGGTCTTGCTTCCATCTCCTTCACATTTGTTCTTCGGAGCCTTAAGCGACGAGCCGACACTTGTTACTTCTGCAACCTGTAGTACATTTTTTTGCAAATTACATGCTTGAATGACATGACCAACTAAAGACCTAAACGTCCCACACTTGCCATGAGTTTATAACACATACTCGGAGGTCAAGTTTACAACAAGATGGATGCAATACCCTAGCTATGACAACAAGGCCAACCTATCATGGTTGCTTCAAAAAGTGATGGAAAACACATCATCACTGCAACACATGATTTACATACATAAGGCCAAACACTATTGTTTTGACAAGTGATGGAAAAATAACATCACTTTCAGCGTGTAAAATACGACTCAAAACATGACCAGACATCATTGTTGCTGACCAAGTGATTGAAATACATCATCACTTTTACACTTTAAACTGCAATAAATGATTTAAAAAAGAATGACCATGAAATGACAACATGTCTAGAAACCATTTCTCACTGATCAATGTGAATGGGTCACCTCCTTGAGGTGGTTTTGCATGACGAACAATTTCTCTTCTTGGTTCACGCACCGACGCTTTGTCTTTAAGGCACTGTTCTGGATGGAGCCTCCAACAAGTGGCTCTTTAATGGCCATTTCTGTCGCAATGACTGCAGTAGGTTTTCTTCCTCCATATCTGCTTAACTTGTTTCTTTTCATGTTGTTGAGAGGGTCTTTCACGCCTCATGAGTGTTGTCATTCTTTTCCAACACTTAGAAAAGGTATGGTTAGGTAAACCACAAAAGGTACATGTTTTTCGATGCCTTGATCTTCATTCATTATTAACAACATGATCATAATCAAAATGATCATTCGAAGATCGAAAATGGTTATGCATTCCCTTGCTATCTCTGATGTCAGTATGGCGATGAGAGCTTGCCTCAGCTCTCTCCCTGCAATGGGCACTGTCGTGGGATGATGGGGATGTGTTCCCATCATTCTCTTTCCTTAACAATTTCATCGATGTCTCGAACGATTCTGACACCTTCGAGCACTCTCCTTTAGTGTATCTTGAGCCTGCAAAAGGATGTTCGTGCAGAACCTCCAAAGGTGGAGTTATGCCTTGGTTATTAACACTAAGTTCTTCTTTCTCCTCTTGCCTCATCCTTGTAAGGATCCTCATGTTTGTCCGTGTAATTGGGATCTCCAAATCTCCAACAGACATCATACTATGAGAAGATGAAACTGAAAGGAAAGCAACATCTTTTACCTCCTTTTTCGATTTGGAAAGAACTTATGAGGGATGCTCATCATCTGTTGTTGGTGGCTCGCTAACTGTCGTGGAGCATTCCCCAACTTCCTTTCTGACATATCCAAGTCCTGTTCGACACGGTAATTCCTCCACTTTGATGGGGTTGACAATGCCTTGGCCATTAACACCCAAGACTTTTCATTCATACCCCATTCTCTTTAGTAGTTTGGAGCCAATTCCTGTGGTATGATTTTCAAAAACAACGAAATCATCATCAAGAAATATACATGAAGATGGAGAACTACCTTTTACCTCACATGGGTTACACTGCAGCTTTTCCAAGGCCTCGTCCTTAGCTTGCAGCTGTTGTAGCAAACTTTGTTTTTCCTCTCTTCTCTTCATGTAGACGCATCTTCAATTCATCATTCTCTGTTTGAATATTATGTTTGTTTTGCTTCAGTTCTTCCATGGCCTCTTCCATGGCTTGCAACTAAAGCTGCAATCGCTCCTTTTCCTCTGTCTCTTTCTGTAGAGTTTCATACACGATTTCCACTCTCTTGGAAATGTTGACCATGGTCTCGTACATCACTTTTTCATTCTCTGTCGCTGCATGTTCCATTGTTCACACTGCAATTCACATACACGTAAAGACCAATATGATACCACTTGGTCCAAGTCCGAGTGTGACGAAGGACCCTTCCAAGACCTTTTACTTTCGTGATGTGTTAAGTTACATATTTAAAAGAACATTAATGAATACATCTGCATGCGGAAAAGAAGAGGAACATAACAATCATCAACACATGAAAACATAAGAGTTGATAATAGAGTTCGTCCAGGAGGGACTATGTCTCTGAGCCCCGGTGTCAAGATGGTGTAGGCCACTGCATTAAGTGCTGTCAATAATGATGGTGTACACAAGAGACGATGTCGCGACCATACAAGGAAAAATGCCCTCATGCAGGAGTGGCTCTAAAATATATTCCACTACTGAAATTCTCAATCAAAAGACTCCTATCAGTATGACACAAAAAATGCATGGTGAGCATCCCGCTAACATGGCACAAAAGGGATGTCAAAACAAAACATGCATGACGACAACAAGAGTATCCGACCAACATACAACAAGCGATCTCAAAACATAACATGAAGAGTTATGACAGCAAGTACATCACATAGAAGATTCCGCGTCAAAACAAGCAAGGAATCATGACAACATGTAAGAAACAAGATCCTGCATCAACATCAATCAAGGATCTGTGCAACATAATGCAAAAAGAAGAAGTACATGAACACATCATATACCTCACAACCAAGGGCCATCTGAATAAGTGGATGTCACATTGCTGAAGCTTCTCAGACCATTGATCTCAAGGCATCGATCGTATGAAGATTGCTGCTCGCACAAGAATGGGGACATTTGCACTGGCACTTATAAAAGTGACTAGAAGAAGAAATGAGAGAATAAGAAATCTGAAGACACCATCAGATTTGTAGCATTGATTAGTGTTGAATTGACTGTCCAGAATCCAAATTCTGAAAATTTGAGAATTCTGGGCTCAAGGAATCTTTTAGATTCCCCTGGGATTCCTCAAAGATTCTGTTCCATGGATGGACTGAAAAACTGCAACTCAGATGGTGAATCTGATCTTACCATTATGATCCCTGTGGAAAACCATGAAAAACAAGTATAAACTTGACAATATTCTGACATATCAAAATTTTACCTCCTTGGGAAAATTTCATGGCTCATGGTTCCGCTCCCTGTTTTTTGCTGAAATCATGGTTCCACGTGCATTCTGGAAATGACCGAAAATGCAGAACTCTGATGAAGAAATAGTAAGCACTGTTGCGCTCGTGGTGACGAGAGGTGTAAAAACCATATAAAATTTGTCAATTTCTGACAAAGTGAAAATTTTGCCCTCCTGCAAAATTCATGGTTCCTGCATTAAAATATTAATTAACTACCTCAAAAAGCGTGTGTTCCTTCTACCTCGAAATCTGTGCTTGCAGTCTCTCTTCTCTGTCTTGAACTGTGTGGATTGGTAAAAAACGAGTTTATAAAGAAGAACTTCGGCATATTTACCAAGGTGAGTAGTTATGGCTTAATGGTAAAAGAGGCATATGGTTGAGGAGATGTCGGGGGATCAAATCCCATCCCTCCATATATAACTTTTAACAAACCAGAAATGATGTATTAATGGGGTCAGGTCTGCATTGGGAGGCCTGCCCCTTTAACCCCGCGCTAACACTTTAATCCCCTTAACTGTTGTCGACGCAGTAATATCGGCGCATATACATATGTGTCGGCGGATTAATCACAATCGGCGATCGGCGCTTTAGTGGTGCTGCCATCATCACGTTAAAATCGGTGATCTGCGATATTTAAGGTATTGGCTCTTTTATCGGGGTTTCACCGATATATATATCGACGATTTGTTATCGCATATGTATATTGGGTCGGGGCGATAGGGTGTGGGTTGGGTCCACCGCCGATGGCCCGCGCCCACCCGATAATACAATGTAATATATATAACATATGCGTGAAAGGCCTTCGAAGGGTTCGGTGGGGGTTATGGCCTGCCGACCCGATACAATATGTATTGAAGGGTTGCGATTGCAATAAGGTCGACGGGGGTTATGGCCGTCGGCCTTAAAATATATATGCGATGGTTTTTAAAGGGTTTGGCGGGGTTATGGCCGCCGATCCCGAAACCATATATTGATGCAATTTGTGATTTAAAGGGGTGGGGTGATTAGGCTAGCAGGGGTTATGGTCATCGGCCTTAATATAATAACTTTGGTTATGAAAGTTTGGGGTGGTAGGGTGGTGGCCTGCCACCTCATAACAAATTATTTGATTTATAAAGAGGGAGGTGTTTTGAAACTTCTAGAAATTAAGGGTCATTGGGCAAATTAACGAGGCAACAATTTTGACCGATTTCGGGGGCTAGGTTTATGCCTCGGGGTCAGTCAAATTGTAGGACACTTAAAACTGGCCCACAACCCAACTTTTACCAAACTTTGACTCGCCCATTCTCCCTCATACGAGCTCGGTTTGACGAACCATTCGCACCTCCACGATCTGGTCCTGGGTTGAAGTCATTCTGAGCACTTTGATTTTGAGCCCTCTTTGTCCTGTGTGTCTCTCTGGAGCCACCTGGATCACATGATGACCCTGTCAGACAACAACGTACATACATACATATATGGATATAATAATTAGCATAAAACAATCATGATCACAACATAAATACTATATATCAAGGTCAAGGTTAAGAGAACTTCCTTTATTCATACACAACATTGAAAATAGTCGTTCCCGACATAGCCAAGGCAACTGACACCTCAAATCCATTTACTTTACCTTTTTTAGTTACCTTTCCCATGACTATACTGCCACGTCCATTTACCACCATGGACCAAACCAGTCCAACCGATTGTCATAGTATTACCTTATGTTGTGCTTACTCATGCACCAAGCTTCATTCATGTCTCACATTACCTGTTGAGTACCACACAGCTCTCCCCAAGCTCCATTAACTTTCCTCTTTGCCAAACAATTCCCAAGGCATTCAAAACATAAAAGGAAAGAAAAGAAACAACCAAGAAGGAAACAGTGAAACCAATAACGACTCCACAACCCAAGTGGTATGGCCATGCACAAGACGCAAACAAAACTGCAATCAAGCACAACAAAGCACAAAAATACACACAAGACTAGTAACAAAAACAATGAATCAATCCCCATGGTTCCCAAGGAAACTCAACCAGAGCCTTCTTCAAGATTTCATGGCAACCTCTCTTGCCAGGAAAATCCCTGCATCATATTGCCATAAACACATAAATATTGGTGCATAAATAAACATAACAATACATCAGTTACCTTATCTTGTTGTGCCAAGCATGTGCAAATGAACACATCCACGCCATCTCTCAAGGGACTCCAATTCCCTTGGAATATCCACATGCAACCAGAGACTGGCTAATATACCTATCAAGTACATTTTCATGAATCTAGCACATCCACATAATGTCAAACAAACTCAAGGTTAATAAGACTCCTTGTATGTAAAGCAATCATTCATTTGGAATTAGGGTTTCCAAACATAGCCAAAGGAATTCTTACCTGATTCCTTTCTTTTACATTTACCCTGCTGCAACTGAGTCTTACTATATATTGTCACGTCACCCAACTATTAATTATATAAACACATCAACTATTACCTCATCATGCTAATGCCAAGCATGTTTCCTGCAACCACTCACACATGTCAACCACATGTTCAAAATATCAAGACAATCATATCTATCAATTTGAGATCAACTTTTACAAATAATCATGTCATAATCCATAGTCAACTCATAGGCATTAGAAATAATGCTACAATTATCACCTATTACACTCAAGTACATATCAACTGTCTCAACACATATGTGTTAGTACAATCCTCTTAAAACAAGATCATTTCTGTAAGAAACCTTATAAACACATACTCATATTATGTAATTCATCAAACATTCATCCAACTTGCAAACGTACCATGTTAAATAAATCAACTAGATGACATAATAGACACCAAACACTCAACATCAAATAGACGACATAATCAAGAATGAAGCACCGAGTATACTACATAAAAAACTCATGCCTTAGTGTACCTCAGGGGAGGCTATCTTATCAGCACAATCAATCTAGTTAGCAAGATATAACTTTACAACATGTCAACTCAAACATAAATAAGATCATGATATGCATAATACTAACTAACTAACATGTTCACATCATAAAATCATAAGCATTTATCTTTTATGCATAGAAATCACATATGTACAATTGGTCTATATTAGTAACACACAATGCAACACAATAAGTCGACTCATACCTGAATGTTGTAACCCTAACCATCTGCACAGGCCAATCCATTTTAGCATGATACATATAACATCAATATATTAATGTTATAACCCTAATCATGATGTTAACTAACATATAATAACAACAAGTTAACCTCTAGCACACTCATCAACAACATATAACATGATCACCAAGTTATCTAACACAAACAAAAATAGCAATGCATACAACCACATGTTACCATCATTCATGACCATCTGACACATGTGCATATGACTATACTAATCAACTATCATCTGTCATGTATGTAACCATAGCATCAAAAGCATGTACATAAAACTCATGTGTATAAGCCAAATGCATATGACAATCCTTAACTTACATATCTGCATGTCAAACATGCAATACATGTATGATGATCTACTCTTGCATCGAGGTCCAATGCTGCAACTTCACTTTAATGATCTACATCTCTCGTTCTATCTTAGCCAACACATTAGCATCATAACAATCAATAGCATCATGATGACCTAAATTGCATATAATGACTTTACAACGCATGTTTGACCTACTATTCATGCATAACTATAACCAAGACAATACATGCATGACAATTGCATAATCAACCATAACCACATGAAGACATACTCCACGACAACACCTTCAACCTTCACATGGACACATCACTACAACCATGATCAACACTAGGCAACTGCAACAAGCACATGGACTACATGCATAAGGAACACATATGCAACCAACATGAAAGCATGATCAACACACAGCCCAAGGAGAGCACAACCACGCTATGATACCACTCTGTAACACCCTCCTCCCACATCTACCCAAGCAATTGGCCAACCGGGGTAAACATGTGATGAGAGGCTACCACGATATGATTCAACCTCCTAGGTAACCTTAAGGAAATGGAATCGATAGAAACACAACATACAGACTTCCCTCAAGTGGTTCAGGACCCCAAGGAGTTAATCCACCACTCTAGGTACCAAACCCCTGAGTTAACCTATCATTTAAATTAATTAAACCCAAAGTTTCTCCCATGACAAGGCATACATGCAACCAACAACCCAAATTTGCTCTCACAGGCTTGCCTACCAGCGACCAGAGACCCAAATTGTCAGTGCCATGCCAGCGACTCCGGGATTTGAGCCACTTTTTCTCACCCAGACCCCAGGTCACTACCCAGAATTGAACCATCTTTCTAAATCAGTAAAATAACATGGAAATGACAATACTAAAGAAAATACTTGTACAAGACCTTGACTGGACCCCCACTAGCCATGAGAGGCATTTTTTCAAACACTTAGTACATATGCAACCTAGAGGTGTAAATAACAGATCTGAGCATAGGGGTCTCATATTTATATGAGATTCGCTATGAAGCATTTTCTCCTTATCATATTAGCTTCCATTTCATCCATTAGGTCATAGATACATTGATCATTCAATAACAAGTAAGAACATGATGAGAGCCACTCATGGCTATTGTCATAAAACATGTAAATAACTAGCATAATAGGGACAGAAATACCAATGAAATCACAACCATATAAACCACATATAATCCACCATAATTCTCATAGAGATACAAGGAGAAATAACCTTTCATTAATGATGCAAAATCCAAACCCAGGATGGGACTTCCATGTTCCACCCGACCGTAGAATGGCTGAGCCAAATCTCTCTTCAGCCATTCACCCCCATGCCATATTCCAAGCATGAATGTGGGATCTCATAGAACACATCAATCAAAACTCATCCAGGGCTTCCAGAGGCCATCCACCTCAACCCATCAAATAGTGATTCCACCTCACGGTTGGACATCACAAAACCAACATCAGATCAATCTCTATCCCAACCTTCTAGGGCTCGAGAGTGTTTGTTTCAACTCGGCTCGCATGACTAGTAACTCAACCCACAACTTTTACTAGGCTCAAGAGTGTTTTTCCAACCAAGGCTACGAGACTAGTAACTCAACCCACAAATTTTACCAGGATCTAGAGCATTTGTCCAACCAATACTACGAGACTAGTAACTCAACCCACCAGGGGCTCCAGAGCGTTTGTCCAACCCAGGTTATGGGACTACTAACTCAACCTAAGTTTTTGCAGGGCTCCAAAGTGCTTGTCCAACCAAGGCTACGAGACTAGTAACTCAACCCAAGCCATTACAGGGCTCCAAAACATTTGTCCAACCAAGGCTTCCAGGAACTAATAGCTCAACCCAAGCTAAGGAAACATGAGAACCAACTAGAAACAAAGTAAATAAACCCACAACACCATGGTTATCCAGAAAATGGCAAGGCTAGGAAAATCCATTGTTAATCCAGGGAATCCTCCATGCCAGTGACAGATCAGGACCAAGAAACCACATGCATGTGTCATGCATGCCAAAACTAGTGAATAAATCATACATGAAACTCAATACCTACAAGAAAATATGTTGTAGTTGTTGATCCCAATGCCCTCTTGCGCTTTCCTACTCTTCCTTTTCCTTCTTGCTCCAAAAATCCAAGTATGACACATCCTCCAAAAGTTCTCCAAGAAAAATCTAAGTTTCCAAGAGTATGAGAGAGAGAGAGAGGATAATGAGAGTGCTCCAATACTGAACTGATCCAGTCTTTCCCACTGATCCTCATAATCCTTTTTATGAATGAGGCCTCTATTTTCTTCATTTTCCATTATTTTCTCTCAATTCCCTCCTCACATGCAACATGTGACCTTTCACCTTCGTTTTCTCCTAATTTCCATTATTTTCATAAATAAATGTGCCAAAATACCTTTTTGCCTCTTTAATGCATTATTCATTTCCTTTTCTAATTTCCTTAGCCATAATAAACTGAATCAACACCCACTAGGATGTTTCCCCCACCATTCAGCTTGGAATACATGTCCCATCATCGTGGCCTTGTATATTTTTACATGGAATTTTCACTAGGGCTGCTACATATAATAACCTGCCAATCCCATGAAAGATCTCACTTACTCCACATTCTTAGGAGCTACCCACTCCATGATGGCCCTTATCTTAACTAGATCTACTGAAATGCCCTCCTTGGAAACAACATGTCCCAAGTAGTGTACCTCAGTTTGAAAGAAACTGCACTCGCTAAGCTTAGCATACAACTGATTCTCTCTCAACAATCTCAACAGTGCTACTAAATTCTCGGCATTCTCTTCCTCATTTTTAGAAAATAACAATATGTTATCAATGAACACAATAACAAACTTATCCAAATACAGATGCAACACACTATTCATCAAGCACATAAATGTTGATGGAGCATTAGTCAAATCGAATGGAACTACAAAAAAATCATAATGCCCATACCTAGTTTGGAAATTTGTCATGTAAATTTCCTCCTCTTTGATGCATACCTGGTGATATCCTGACCTCAAATCGATCTTCAAGAACACTGTTGCTCCCTTCATTTGATCAAACAAGTCATCAATCCTCGGTAATGGATACCTATTCTTGATGGTCACTTTGTTCAAGTTCTTGTAATCAATGCATAATATGAGAGTACCATCTTTCTTCTTCACAAACAATACCGCTGCACCCCAAGGTGATACACTTGGGCTAATGTATCCCTTGTCCAAAATTTCCTTTAACTACAACTTCAACTCAACCAAATCTAGAGTGCTCATCCTGCAAGGTGCCTTTGATGTTGGAGCTTCCCATGGAACTAACTCAATAGAAAAGTCTACTTCCCTATGAGGTGGAAACTTTGAAATGTCCTAAGGAAATACATCTCGAAACTATTGTAGAACTGGGTACCTTCTCAAAACATTTGCATCCTCAACTTCCTTACCCTTGTTACTAGAAATGTGCATTGCAAATAACATACACCCTTTCTTGCGACTACGCTTTGCATGCATAGTTGTCACCATCCTAACTGATTTTGTTTTCTTATTTCCCTGTAAGACTCTTGGTTCCCCATTTTCATCAATACACTCTATGGCTTTGTCATAACAATCTACCTTGGTTCTATGAAGGTACAACCAATCCATGCCCAACAACATATGAAATGATCCCAACGATAATACATTCAAATGTTTTGCAGTAGGCATACCATTCAAATCAAATGCACAAGATCTTACCCAATGATGAACTCGCTTCTTTGTACCTTTAACCAACTGCACTAACCAAGATTTTACATGCAATTCCTTACTCAAACCACAAGTCTTATCCACCAATTCAGGATTAACATATCTATAATTAGATCCAGGGTCAATCAAAATAGAAATAACTTGATCACAAAGCTTATGTTCCATCTCAATGATAGATGCCTAATGGTCTACCTGTTTTTTATCTAATGTTGCATCAATACGAGGAATGCTCTGAACAACACCCCCAACAGTCTGTGCCTCCTACACACTATATATCTGAGGCCTTTCACCCTGATTTTGTGGACAATCTCTCTTAAGGTGATCCTTACCGCATGTTAAACACTCTAACTGATGAGTGTCCTCACTCTATGTTGCTTCTATTGCTGTGACGCATGTCCCAGTCTAGCTGCATTAAACCTATTTTGTGGTACCACATTTTCTTTCTCATATGCATTCTGAGGCCTTTTTCGTTTCGGCTACCATTTACCTTTATCTTTTTATTTTCCCTTCCATCATTGCTAAGATTCATTCTTACGCTTTGATTGTTCATAACAATGCTTCAATTTCCTAATAACTTCCTCAAGTGACCGAGGCTCATCATACTCAATCTGATCTCTAGATGTTAATGACAATCCACTGAAAAATCGTTGAACATTAGCTTCTCATATTTAATATATGGTACATACCTCAATAGTTCCTGAAATTTTGTCATGTACTCTTCATCTATCATTGATCCCATTTTTAGCTCATAAAATTATTTGGCCTTACTGTTGTAGTAACTTTATGAGAAGTACTTCTTCCTGAAAAACCTCTTAAAATCATGCCAACTCAAGTCATCTATCTTGACGTCTCTAACTTGCTTCACATCTTCCCACCAAATGTATGATTTACCTTTCAAGCTAAAGATCGCTACTCTAGCCTTCATGTTATCTGTGTAATTATGCAACTCAAAGAATTTTTTCATCCCAAGTATCCAAGCCTCTTCATCTTCCAACTTCTTCACATCTCCATCAAAAGTAGTTGGTTTTTCTTTCTTAAACTCATCTAGAGAGTACCCCCTATCAATCCTCTTGTAAGGATGATAACGATGACGATCATGATGTCTATCAGAACTAGAACTAGAATAGTACATATATTCATCACCTCTCCTATCCGAAGTATCCAACAACCTGCCATTTCTAATAGTGTCATCTATATCTGAAATGTGACCACCATGAGACCTACTTCCATATACCCCTTTAGTTTTTTTCTCCTATCCATGGCTGATCTGAAGTGGCCCTTATCGCTGCAACTCTGAAGACGTATACCATTAACCTCTGTTTTTTTCTCTTGTGCTTGTATGATTGTGTCATTGTCTACCTTACAAATCCTTATTTATTCCTTCAAGCTTCTCAATGTGCCTACCAAATCAGAAGAGTGCCCAACACCACGTTGCTCATCTGATTCATAGGGAGAGTATTTGTAGTCTATCATCTTGCTAGCCATGTGATATTTCTTCCTACAAGGTATATCATGTCAGCTAAACCAAATCACAATAAACCAATGTACCTTATCATAGCTCGGGGAGGATACCTTGTCTCCAAGATCAACAAATCGGTGTGATACATGTATAACATAATCATGATATCATATAGAAACATAATACATAAGTATGTGACCATGCAACCATCATTCTAGCTAGGGTCCAGTCATCAATGCATGACCTTTACAACAAAACACATCACGACCTCATGCATGACAACAACCACTACATCATTGTACACTTGACCACATGCAAACATGAACATGCATAGGCAACGCTAACCATCCACGCACATGCATAAAAACATATAATCAAGCATAAATGAATAATACTTGTAACCAAACCTACCAGAATGATACATGCAACCAAGCATACAAGAATGTAACCAAACATACAAGAATGTAACCAAGTGTACAAAATGATACATGTAAGCGACATAAAAAAACATGTATCCAATCATACACTCACGATGATGCACTCCACAATAACAACATCAAATTCCACATGACTACATCACTACAACCACGATCAACATCATAAAAATGCAACAATCACATGGAACGAAAGTGTAAGAGACACATATGCAACTGACATTCAACCATTCACCCAAATCTCTCTTCATCCAGTCACCCTCGTTCCATATTCCAAGCATGAATGTGGGACTCAAACCAAAAGAACCAACCAGGGCATACCGAGGCTAAACACCTCACCCTCATCAATAAAAACTAGCATTTACCGTGATCCATCCTGGATCACTAGGCCAACACAATAAACATGTCATAATAGGCTTTACCATGATCTCCACCCGATCACTAGGCCTAACAAGCATAGATGCAACCAGATTTCTCCACCTACAAGGTGAGTAATTTTTATTGTCTCCTAGTCTCTCAGGCTTTACCACAATCCCAACCCGGATCACTAGACCCTAAACTGAGACCCACTCTCCATGTTTTACTGTGTATCCCAAACTCAGGATTACTAGGCCCAATGGAGAGAAAACCACCTCTTGGCTTTACCATATATCCTACCATTCACTGGAAAGGATTTCGAGGCCCACCGAGGCAACACAATATTGGCTTTACTGTAACCCATATTCTAGCTTAGGGGTCACTGGGCCAGTGGCTTTACCATGATCCACAGTCTAGTTCAGGGACACTAGTCCATGTGCTCTCTCATTTAGAGTTCCACTCACTCATCTTCGAATCCATCTGGAAATCTAGCTCAACCAAAACATGACAACCCCATCACACCATGGCTATTCGGAAATAGAAAGGCTAGGATGAAAACATTGTCACACCTAGAAAAACCCATGCCATAACAATAAAAGAACCACATGAAATACCATGCATGCCAAATATACCAAGCAAAATACACATGAAAATCGATACCTACAAAGAATACTCCTATAGCTGCTTGATCTTGCCTTTCCCTGCTTGATCTTTGCTTCCTCTTGCCTTCTTTTCCTTTCTTGATCCAATGCCAAAATGCTCCAAGAAAACTATCTATCCAAGAGTGAGAGAGAGAGAGAGAGAGTAATGAGATAGCTCCAAAACTGAACTGACAAAAGGTTACCAACTGATCCTTAGAAACCTTTTTATTAATGAGACCTCTATTTTCTTCATTTTCCATTATTTTCCTTCATTTTCCTCCTCACATGCAACTAGTGACATTTCACCTCATGTTTCTCCAAATTTCAATTATTTTCATAAATAAATGTGCCAAAAATTCCATTTTTCCTTTCCAAATCCTTAGCGATTTCCTTCGCTAATTTCCTTAGCCATTAATGAACCAATGAACACCCATACTAGGATGTCTTGCCCAACATTCAACATGGAATAAGTGTCCCATCAACCGTGGTTATTATTTTTTCCTTTATTAACTTTTATTACATGGAATTTTCTCCAAGGTCATTACATCATAGTTGATGGGGCCCATAAATAGGTATATTTTGAGGTTCATTGTGCTAACCCCCAACCCTTAAAACTCTCATTTTCTCACATTAATTCACATTTTCAGCCATAATATGCTTAGTAAGAAGACTAAAGGGTGATTGTTGTATTGCATGGCCTAATGTGATTAATATGCATGAAAAGGAATCATTTGTGGATATATTTACTATGCAGGGTCTTAGTGGAGACATCTAGAGAGAATATAGGGGGGCTGTCCACCTCATTTACTCTCCAACTTCGCTTGAGATCAACGATTCCTCACCAACAATTCAAATTCACTAGTAGCTGAGGAACTGCAAGTGCATGTGAAGATCAAGGGAACCAGATCCACCAATTTCAAGATTTTGGAGGGGAGCGTTCCTCCTTTCAAGGGAGTTTCCCCTTAGCTACTTTTTGTATAAATAAACTAGCCAAAAGGCTCATTAGGATTAAAATTTTTGTTGCAGATAGGAGTATCTATTGAGAGCCTAGTGCTTGAAATTTTTATATTCATCTTTCATAAGATGTATGTGACTCTTCTTTTCTTTCAATGAGAAGTTCACTGCAGAGTTAGTTTTGGAGAACTGAAACCCTTGGGTTCAGGCCCAACCTAGAGGCTTTAGTCCCTCTCTTGTATTATTCCTTTTTCTTGTTCAAATCATTATAATTATTTTCTTGTTTAAGTAGGAATTATAGTGGAATTATAACATAAAACTTGTAGTTGCAGGTGTTCCTATCATCTCTCTTGTGGGAAGAGTGATTGGAAGATCTACAACAACAAACCAAAAACATATGTTTATGATTTCTTGGAAATGGTTAGGTGTTATATTGTAACCCTTCTGCATGATTAGTTTCTGAAACTTAGTAGTTATTAGCATTGATTGGGAAATTAGAGTTGTGTTGTAGGGTAGAGTAGATTTTAATAAAATTCAACTCATCTTTTCCATGCTAACTTATTTTGTTGTAGTATTGATCATTTGATGCATGTGTTTGATTAATTCTACAGGGATTATTGTTGACTTGCAGGGATGGGCACACTCTTCTACCTCCACCTAGACTACTCCATCTCTCTCCTAGACACTTCACCTTGGTTCTAAACTCTACCACCGAGATCACTCTCTTAAGGCAAATGATGGACACCATGGGCATAAACTTTGGTGCAAGATAGACCTATGAGGGGTACGAAGCTTGGCTAAGGGGCTCCCACACCATTCATTCACCTTCTTATACCTTCATCCACCTTCTTCTACCTCCAATACATCATTCGTTTCCTCAAAAAGATCTCAGATCCCCTCTTGTAGCAAAACAAGGCCTCTTGTAGCACTTCCTGTAGCAGTCCTGTAGCATTTCTTTCTTCAACCATATTTTCTCCAGACTTTGACCCTTGCATATTGAAGTTAAATAATGGTCCCCAAGCTCTGATTTCATGATTAGGGAGACTCTAAGACCACTCCAAGCCATCCTTTCCCCACTGCAAACGTAAATCAATAAATAGAATTAGAATTAGCATCTTTTTTCCATAGTTGTGTTCTTGATTTTCAAGTAAGTTGCAAATAGATAAATGATTCATGCAAGTAGGATATTGAATTGATTAAGTGTGAAAATAGAGTAGCATGGTTTATTTCTGCAACTAGACTAGCATTTTCCTTTCATGCAATTTCAATTAGCACTTACATTTAATGAATGACATTTTCACTTTTGTAGTTAGAATCATGTTCATCTCCTTGCAATCATCATATGCTTTCATAAAAAATTATCTTTGTAGTTAGTTGAAGGAGTGGTCTTTGAATACCTTGATCTAATCTCATGAATGAGGGTGGCATGAGTAGAACCTAACCTACTGTGCATATAGCACTGTCACCTCTAAGTTTTTACGAACCTCGGGTTGATAATTTAAATTGAGAAGCCCCTAGGAGTTGCAACATCCTTGGTGTAATACCAGAGCTCATCACTTTTTGGCGTCATTGTCGGGAAGGTGTCTAAGTAGGTATTGTTTCTACTTAGGAGTGACTTGTTTTTTTTTTTCTATTTTACATCAGTATTATTGATTTGAAAGTCTCCAAAAGAGAAAAATAGAAAACAAAACAAAATAAAAATAAAAATTAGAGCTAGTCCTTTCATGCCTCATAGGAGTATGGATAGTCAAGGGAAATTATTACCAAAAACCCACACCCCCTCAAGAAATCAACCTTCATTCTTCTTTGGTGACTGTGAACTTCCCTCTTTGACTACAAGGGAGTTAGAATACCCTCTAGGTGAGCAACCTTAATCTTTTGAGGAACCCTTAGGGGAAGAAGAACCTATGTCACATACCCAAATCATGGTTGAAAACAGGCACAATGAACTTTTCTCTATCATAGAAACCAATGGAGAGGATAGAATGAAGAATATAAGCTTTGATTTCCTTCCACATTTCCATGGCCTAACCTCTAAGGATCCTGATACCTTCATGTTTGATTTTGTTGTTGTTTGTAGAACCTATGACTATGCCTTTGATGAAAAAAAGCTAAATTTGTTTCCATCTACCCTCAAATATGAAGCCTTTCAGTGGTTTATGAGTTTACCTAGGGGAAACATCACTACCTGGGCCCAAATTAAACAAGCCTTCAATGACAAATACAATGATTACTATAGGTCTAAAGAAACCAAGGAGGAAAACTTTAGGATGACCCTCAGACCTGATGAATCCTTAGAGGACTATGAGGAAAGATTCCAACCCAATTATAGGAGGGCTAAATATACCCTTGATATTGATTCGCTCAAGGTAGTTCTCCTTTGAGGGATCAGGGAGTATGTAATGGAAACCCTCAACATGTTGTCTTGAGGATATATCTACCAATTTTCTTATGATGTAATAAAAAATGTATTCATAAATCACTCTAGGGTTGCTAGGAAAAAGGGTAGGTCTAGCCAAGGCTTGTTCAGTTCCTCTCCCTCTACAACAACCATCAAGCATGATGATGAGCCCCAAATTTGGTAACATTTTGGGCTCATTTGGCCTAACTACCCTTGCTCAACCCTTCATTTTTCATGACTTATGCATCATTTTTTAGTATATTTATGTTATTTGTACGAATGAGGGCAGTCACTATTCCTAGGTGGCTAACATATGCTTATTTCAGGTTTTTTGACATATAATGGAGCAAAGCCACGCAGATGAGGGCTAGGAGACAGCCAAGATGGGATTGAGATTTTGTAGGAAGGTTGTCCACAGCATTGAATGGCCTTCCTCGTGATCTTCACCCCCAACTCCGAGCTCCAACAGTCACCACCACCGAGTTAGAAGGCAGCCAAACGAATTTTGAGGAAGCAGCAGATCACTCTTAGTTTGGTCAGCCAAGCCCCACTGATTTAGGAGGCCAGCTTGGGGCCTCAAGATGTATAAATGATAGGGCTGTAGCCTTCGAAGAGGACTTTTGAAACCTTGTTGCATATTCTGGACTACGAGCTGTAGCTCTGTTTTGCTCTTTTGTAAGCCATTTTTGGCATGTTATTTGACTTATGATCTTTTAATGAAAAGCATGCAGATTTGAGTTCAGTTCTGAGTTCTTAAAGGAGCCATAGCTCTCGGGGTTGGGCCCAACCTGAGAGCCTAAGGCCTCCTTCCTTTGTATTGTTATCTTTCTTTCAGCATCGTGTTTTTGTTCTTTTCCTTTACATGCATTTGGAAACGTAGTTTGCTGAGCTAGATTCCTTGGTGTGGTTGAGTAGGTTAGTTTTATGAGACAGAGTTGCTTCAGCAGTTTTAGAATAGAGTAAGGAGATTGGAGTTAATAAGAGTTCCAAAAGGGTTGACTGCACACTCATTTTCACCTCTATTTAGGGGCTGGAATTGCAGACAGTGCCACCCACCAAAAACATTGTTTTACGTGTTCATGCAATCTTTGATGCAATATTTTCGTTTGTAGAAGTGTCCATGGGTTAAGATCTTGTGGAATGATTCTTTGCTTCAGCACCATGCATGATTTTCCTTAGAAATAACGTTGCTGTTCTTTGGTTTTACTAAACGGTTAGAATAAGTTAATGCAATTTCGGTTATGTGCAGGATGTGGATGATTTGTTTTGTTTACACTGTGCAGTACTGCTCCCTCACTCCCTTATCCTTCTAAGCCGTGCCAGACCAACTACTCATCTCCCAATTAGACCCCTATCTCTCAACCATTCTATCACCCTCGTTATCCTACCTTTTTCGACCTTCCATTCCTACTACCCTCTCCAAGACAACCTAGCTTTGCACACCCCCTCTTCATCTCATCCCTCTGTCACTGAGTCACTACAAACTCCTCCCTTACCTCCCTATCCATCCATGCAGCCTCTTCCACTCACCCATCGCCCAAAAATCCGATTGTAGAACATCCTGTAGGAATTACTGAACTTCCTGTAGAAATTCTGAACATCCTGTAGAACCCCTGCAGACTTCCTGTAGAAGCTCATAAACATGGTTGCTTGGCATCCAAACTTTGTGAGACTCTCTGAAAGGATGCTAGGGACTCCTTAGACCCTCTCTGAGCCTTCCTGACCTCTTCCAAGCATTCCTCCCCTTGATCTATCCCTGCACAGTAAAGACCCAGTTAGAAGCACATGCATAATAATTCCAACAACTTGAACAAAAATACAAAAATATGTTCTCTTCAAATAAAAGTAGTCTAGACACATGCATCTCACCTTCATAGAAGTAATGGCATCACTTTCAGTAGTTTGCATTCTCACCGTTGCATCAGTAGGACTAGCTGGTAGAATTAGGGTTTGCTAGGGTTTTCATTTCTTGTTGGCTTTCAGTTCCTTTCTGCAAGTAGGTTAATTTCCTTTAAGTTAGCTTTCGTTCATTGGTTAAAAAACTTCTTCTAAGAGCTCATAGAAGTTGGCTTGAAGCCCTAGCGGACTTGTGCCAGCTGACCAAGTGACAACTGCGACAAGAGCAGTACTTGTGCATACAGCACCGTCGCTTCCAAGTTTGTTACGAACTACCGGGTTGATAAAATTAGAGAAGGAAGCTCCAGGAGTTGTAGCATTATTGCTACAATACTGGAGCCCACCATCTTTTTGGCGCCGTTGCCGGGGAAGCGTCAGAGTATTAGTAATTGTTGCTTTTCTTCTATTTTCCTACTCTCACCTTCTGCTGAGTAGTTTATTTCATTTCCATTCTGCAAAAGTAGCATAGACATTTCCTGCTTTCATAGATTAACATTTCAATTCCGCAATTTCATTTTTGCAAGCATAGATTAGCATTTCAATTCTGCAAGTGTAGACTAGTATTTCAATTCCTGCAATTTCATTTGAGCAAAGTAGATTAGTTCTTTCCTGCTTTCATTTCAATTCTGCATTTTCATTTCAAGAAAGATAGTTAGTTGTAGATCAATCTGTTTCAGTTTTTGCAGGTACCAGAGAAAAAAAACAAAAGCAATCAGAAGTCTTTTCATTTCATGCCTCGTAGGAATCGAGATAAAACAGGCAAATTCTTACCCAACACCCCCACCACATCACTAAGTCACCCTTCTCTCTTCTTTGGTGACAGTGATCCAGAAGAACCTATAGGTGAACCTCCTGAGATATATGAAGATCTTATAGCAGAAGAAGAATTAGAGACCACTCCATCTGAAGCTATGGCTGACAATAGGGGAGAAGATGAGAGAATTGAAGGTGCCTTCCCCATCCGTGAGACCAATGGAGACATGAAAATGAAGAACATTAGCCCCTCCGCTTTACCTCACTTCCATGGACTGACTACTGAAGATCCTGATACCTTCCTGTTTGAGTTTGCTGTCCTTTGTAGAACCTATGACTATACTGAAGATGAGCAGAAGCTGAAACTCTTCCCTTCAACCCTTAAGGATGCAGCATTACGCTGGTTCATGGGCTTACCTGGGAACAGTATCACCACTTGGGCTCAGATGCAGCAAGCTTTCAATACCAAGTACCGGGACTACTGTAGGTCCAAGGAAACCAAGGGAGAAATATTTCGGATGACCATGGGAAATGATGAGTCCTTAGAGGATTACGAGGAAAGGTTCCAACTTAGCTATAAACGGGCCAGGTGCACACTTGACCCTGAATCCCTCAAGTTGGTCCTGCTCCGAGGAGTCCCTGAAGACCTCTTAGATACCCTTCACATGTTAGCTGGAGGAGATATTTACCAACTGCCTTATGAGGACATAAAGACTGTGTTTAGAAACCACTCTAGGGCAGCCCGGAAAAGAGGTAGAGGAAACCTCCTCTCAGCCGGTATTCCTTTCTCCAAACATGAGTTTGCAAATCAATTAGAAGATCTCAAGAGTGAGGTGAGACAGACCATCGCCATGCAACTTGATACATTTCGAATCCAGCAGAAGAAAGAAGAAGCTGAGAGGGCCTTGGCTATCTTCTGCCCTAGGTGTACAAGGAAACACCCTAAGAACGAATGCCCATTACATTCGGTTGAAGTATTTTTTGTTTGTGAGGAGGACCACCCAACAAACCAATGTCCAACCTTACCTGGGCTTAAAGCCATGTATCAAGGGACAGAAGCCCCCACTGAACCTCTCTATTTCCTCAACCAAAGGAGGCCACAAGGACGTAGACCTTACCAGCAGGGGATGCAAGGGACACCCCAAGCTTATTACAGCCCCAACCAATCTACTCCTATGCCTTCTTGGGGTCCCCCTGCTCATCCTTCCTGGTCTATGCCTCCTCCATGGTCTTACCCACCTCAGTACCATACTCAACCCACTACTCATTCGTATCACTCACATGCCCAGCCACAACCTCAGTGGAATGCACCTCAATCGGGGTGGAGTCCCCAGTACAATACTCCTCCCGCCATTTTGCCTCTGCCACCAGTTCAACCACAACCATTACCTCCTGCTCCTCCAAGGCAACCTCAATTGCCTGCTCAACCGAACCCGAACCCCAATAACAGACAGGCCCAATAGGTATATACTGGGGAAAAATCATGCCCTACCTATGCTGTGGAGATCCAGGAGATCAATCTGCGATCTGGAAAGACTCTTCCGGATCGCCAACCTCCTCCCCCAGAGGACGAGGAAGATAAATAGGAAAGTGAACCAAAGGCTATTCCACCCTTTCCTGAGAGACTAACAGCCACCACACAACCCAACCCAGAGGAGGACGAGCTTCTGGGAGAACTCAAACAGTTGTGTGTGAAAATACCACTTCTCCAAGCCATCAAAGATGTACCGATATACAACAAACTGGTTAAGGAAAAGTGTTTCAGACACCCAGGCAGGCGAAAGAGAGATGCCTCAACTATCAATGTCATAGGACAACTGTCTGATCTTATGTTGGGACAAGTCATCTGCCCAAAGTATTTGGATCCTGGGAGTCCTGTAGTTGATGTCCACATCAATGGCACCATCATACCTCACACATTGATTGATCTGGGGGCTGCCATTAATGTGATGACCAGAGATACCATGCTCAAACTCAACCTTTAGGGTTCTTGGAGAAAGACCTCGACAGTCCTACAACTAGCAGATCGCTCCACAGTGACTCCCGAAGGGATTGTAGAGGATGTCTTGGTCTCTGTTGATTCTTGGGAATACCCTGCAGATTTCTTGGTTCTGCAACCAAAGGCAAAGCTTACTGGATACCCTCTTATTTTGGGAAGGCCTTGGTTAGCCACTGCAGATGCTTACATAAGCTGCCGTGCAGGAAACATGACCATCAAAAATGGTCCTATGTCCAAGCAGCTAGTCCTATACCCTCCTGCCCAACCCTCATTAGAGCATGACTTACCACTTTGGTTGGAGGAAGGAGAAGAGGATGAGGTGTACTCAGCACCTTTGTGCACCCTAGACACCACTAGGGGAGATTCCCCAACCGAGGATGATTTGATTGAGACCTTGATCCAAAATCCACCTCCCAGTGCACTGTCCTTAGAGGAATTGGCAGAGGATGCCCAAGCCAGCACCTTAGTGGACCTTTGTGTGACCAACCCTGTCACTCCCAGAGTCAAAACTGTGGAGTTCGGCCCTGAGAGAACGTTAAAGATCAGCTCCTCCCTATCTCCTTCCCAGGAAAAGGAGCTGTGTAGTCCGTTGGCCAGTCATCTAGATGCTTTTTCTTGGAGCTATAAGGAGATGAAAGGAGTTCATCCTTCGGTCTGTACCCATCACATCTACATCAAAGAAGACTGTAAACCGGTTAGGCAACCCCAAAGGAGAATGAATCTAGCCCTTAAGGACATCGTCAAGGAAGAATTGCAAAAACTGTTGGATGCCGGATTCATTTACCCCATCTCGGATAGCGAATGGGCGTCCCCTTTGGTGTTGGTTCCCAAGAAAAATGGGAAGTGGAGAATCTGTGTGGACTACCGAGAACTGAACAAAGCTACCAAGAAAGACCATTTTCCTCTACCTTTCATAGATCAAGTGTTGGATGGACTGGCAGGAAAGAAGTTTTTCTCTTTCCTGGATGGGTTTAGCGGGTATAACCAGATCCAAATCAGCCCGGAAGACCAAGACAAGACCACCTTCACTTGTCCGTGGGGTACCTTTGCTTACCGAGTTCTTCCCTTTGGACTATGCAATGCTCCTGCCACCTTCCAGAGAGCCGTCTTGAGCATATTTTCTGAGCTGGTCCATGATGCGGTGGAAATCTATATGGATGACTTCACTCCTTATGGGTCCAACTTCCAGGAAGCATTGTCCAATCTGGGAAAAGTTCTAACCAAGTGCATTGAGATGAACCCGTCCCTTAGTCCTGAAAAGTGTGAATTCTTGATGACTGAAGGGACCGTGCTAGGCCATACCATTTCTTGCCAAGGGTTACAGGTGGATCCTAACAAAATTGCTCTCATCAAGAAGGTTCCACCTCCTCAGAAGGTAAGAGATGTTCGAAGTTTCTTGGGATTAGCAGGGTATTATAGGAGATTCATTAAAGACTTCAGCAAGCTAGCCTCGCCATTGTTTGGCCTCTTGGCAAAAGATGTGGAGTTTAAATGGACTGACGATTGTCAGAAGGCTCTGAATGAATTAAAGGACAAGTTGGTGTCTGCCCCAATCTTGAGAGGTCCAAACTGGGCCCTACCTTTCCACATCCACACTGATGCCTCGAACAAAGCCATAGGGGCAGCCTTAGGACAAGTTGAACAAAAACTTCCATATGCCATTTACTTTGTTAGCAAAAACTTATCCAAGGCAGAACTGAACTACACTGTAACTGAGAAAGAATTCTTGGCCGTGGTCCATGCACTGAACAAGTTCCGACATTATATCAATGGCTATCAAACATTTGTACATACTGATCATGCTGCAATTAGATATTTAATGAATAAACGGGATGTGAATGCTCATATTATTAGATGGTTGCTTTTGTTGCAGCAGTTTGATTTGACCATTGTTGACAAGCCAGGTAAAGAAAATGTTGTTGCTGACTTTTTGTCTAGATTGGATTTATCTGCAGATGAGGATGGAACAGTGGATGACCAGATGCCCGATGAACATCTGCTTGCTATTTCAGTACTCTCTCCATGGTTTGCTGATATAGCAAACTACCTTGTTTCAGCACAGTTCCCTCCACACCTATCCTCAAGAGAGAAGAGCAGAATCGTTAGAAAAAGTGCCTCATTCACTTGGATCGGGGGCAACCTGTTCAAGCTTGGCCCTGATCAGATCTTAAGGCGTTGTGTAAGGGAGGAGGAAGTCTTTGATATCCTCCTCACCTGTCATGATGGGCCTTGTGGAGGACATTTTGCAGCAAAGAGGACTGCCTTCAAAATCCTACAGGCAGGCTACTATTGGCCCACGCTTCATCAAGATGTCAGAAGGTATATCAGCCAATGTGACCGATGCCAAAGGATGGGGAAACTGACTCCAAGGGATGAAATGCCTCTCCAACCTCAAGTGACTCTTGAGCCATTTGAGAAGTGGGGTATGGACTTTGTGGGTCCAATCAATCCTCCTTCGAGGCAAAGATCTTACATCATTGTGTGCACAGACTACCTGACAAAGTGGGCAGAAACCAAGGCCATCAAAGCAGCGACAGAAGAAAAGGTGGCCGAGTTCTTAAGAGAAAATATTTTCTACAAATTCGGCTACCCAAGAGAGCTAGTCACCGATCAAGGAAGCCAGTTCACCTCCAACTTAATTGAAGACCTACTCGCTCATCACAAAATCAAGCATAGGACTTCCACCCCCTATCATCCTCAAGCAAATGGGCAGGTGGAAGTCACCAATAGAGCATTGGAGGGGATCTTGACTAAGGTGGTGAGCGGCAGGAGGAAAGATTGGGCAGATCGCCTGGTTGAGGCCACATGGGCTTACAACACCACTTGGAAGACCACAACCGCCTTCACACCTTATGAGCTGGTCTATGGGAAGAGAGCTTTGCTGTCAATTGAATTTGAGTACAACACTTTGAGGATGGCAGCTCAACTGGACCTAGATCTCAGCCATGCCCAACAAGAAAGGTTATTGCAGCTGAATGGATTGGACGAGCACCGAATGCAGGCCCTTCTTCACTCAGAAGTGGTTCAACTTCAGAGGAAGGTGTGGCATGACCAACACCTCAATGACAAGCAATTTCAGCCGGGAGATTGGGCGCTGTTGTATGATTCCAGGCATAAGGATTTCAAGGGAAAGCTGAGAACCAGATGGCTAGGACCATATGCAGTGGAAAAATGTCATGACAATGGATCTGTTCTCATTCGGACCATTGATGAGGAGGCCATCCCTATGCTTGTCAATGGGCATTGACTGAAGATCTACAGGAAACCTCTCTCAAGACAAGAATTCATCAAAACTGTGGAAAAATCAGTTCTGGTCATAGAGAAGGGTTCTGCCTCTGTTTTGGACACACCCTGAAGATCTTAAAAAAAAAATAAAAATAAATAAATAAAGATCCTTGGGTGAAAACCTTTCTGAGGCTCCCAAGGCAGATGGTAGGGATGAAAACCTCATTGAGGCGCCCTGCTGTCTTTCAAAAAATAAAAAAGGAAAAAAGGTTTGAAAAAGACCCTTGAGTGAAAACCTCTCTGAGGCGCTCAAGGCAGATGGTAAGGGTGAAAACCTCATGGAGGTGCCCCTGCTGTCTTTCAAAAAAAAAAAAAAAAAAACAAAAAGAGAAAAAAAAACACAAAAAAACAGGGACAACAAGTTCACAATGTGGCAATGCATGCAGGTTGCAGGTGTTCTATGAAAGAAAAGAGGTCCCTCAACTCAAAGACAAGGGTCCTTATTATGCTACCAGGTGACCTCACCAGCACCCCCTCCGGAAACACTCATTTTCTCCAAGGTATGGGCACGATTTGATCACAGTTTAGTCTTCTACAGGAAGCTACAGACTTTCTACAGGAAGTTCTGTATTTCTACAGGAAACTTCCTGTAGAAGTTTTGGACGGCCCAGAACTAATTGTGTGGGGAAATCTAACGACCGAGGTTCGGCATGGAGGCATGCAAGCTACTATTTTCTCCATCACACACTGCTGTCGCCTCCTTCTACCACCCCAGTTGCCATGCAATGAAGAAACCTGCACAGTCAAAACAGAACACTGAATTATCAGAGGGAGCGCTTCTCAAATAAATGAAAAAGATGCAGAGATGCCATGCAATACTTATCACAGCTATCCAAGAGCCCTGCGATCGTGATCGTGATGCCACTGTCTTCACCGTTCAGCATGCACCCGAGGAGGAAAAACTTCTACAGGACATCCTACAGGAATCCCGTAGCAGTTCAGCCAGCTAGAGTGTACACCATTAAATCGCCTGCAACATGCAATAATAGAGCAGGCACATGCACCACCCGCAGCCAGGTAATAAGCATCGTAACCATCAGCAGCCTGCGAAAAGGAAGGACCTCCGGGCCTGCGCAAATAGCAGCAGCAAGCAAATCTAATCATCATCGTCCTGAAACCTGGAAAATCATGTCGCGGCCGCACAGGTAAGTGCCTAGCCCTTTCTTTCGTCAAATTACATGAATAATACTTTGAAATGTTTGCAAGTATGAAATGAACGGGTTGAGCAGTCGTATGGCCATTCAACTGGCCACGACGACCAGTCAGATGGTCTAGTCGGATGTGTAAAATGGTGGTCGTGGCAAGAAGAACGAGTAGTGGACATGTGAGAACCGTCCAGTTGGGGAGAAGCGCGTTTTAACAGAAATGACGGCGGCAGATCTGCGGAGAATGATGCAACAGTCAGGGGACTTGCAGTGGAATGAGTAGATGACGTCGTCCAACGGTCCGGCAGGGACAGCTCACCCCCGCGCCATGAATTCCGCCGGATTCAAATCTATCGGCTAGATCGCCACCCCACGCATTTATCATCAGCCGTTTAGAAGTCGAGTGAGCGTCCGAATTCCTCTGAAGCTTGTTACTCCAAGTCTTCGGCCTGTTCGAATGTCTGGTAGCGGCACAGAAGGCGCAGAACCACTACAGTGCTCTCCAGAACCCGTGCGCTGCTTCTACAGGAAAGCTACGCTACAGGAAGCTCACTGCCACGAGGAAAATTGGGCTCTTCACGTCAAAGGTGGCGAATTGGAAAAGGTAAGCCTGACCTGTGCCTCCCATGCAATTGGTTTCGAGGGTGGCAGAGTCAACGTTCTACAGTCTGATCATAAAAATTGCAAGTATTGTCTTCCGTTTGCATGAATTGTCGTCGAAGTGTATGTAAGGTTTTCTACAGGAGGTGATTTTTAAGGCTCATCTGTAGATAGTCTTCGTGAATTGTGTGCGTGGCAGAGGCGTAATTCTACGCTCTGTCCCAAAAGGCTAGTTTTTGAATACCACTACAACAAAACAGGCAATTTGCGCCAGATTTAGCACCAAATTCTAGTGCATTTTTTTCTTAATTGGGATGAGAAACCTGGCGCTAAATCTGGCTCTATTGTACAATTTTTAAAGCGTCCTTTTTTGCACCAAATTTTGCATCTTTTTTACGCCAAATTTTCCATCATTTTCTGCATCATATTTTGCACCAAGATTTTCATTTGGTTTTACAACAGGTTTTGCTTCTAGTTTTGTGCCTTTTTTTGCATCTATTTTTGCATCATTTTTTGCTTCCTCTTTTGTGGAATTCTTTGCTTCTATTTTTGTGTCATAATTTGCATCGATTTTTACACCATCTTTGACATCTTATTTAGCGCCTTTTTTTACATCCAATTTGTGCCAATTTTTGCATCTGGTCTTATGCCATCTTTTGCTTCTAATTTTGTACTTATTTTTACATCTATTTTTGTGCCAATTTTTCTGCCTTTTTTTACACCATCTTTTCCATCCAATTTTGCACCATATGTTGAATCTGATTTAGTGCCAAATTTTGCATGCATTTTTGCACCATTTTTTGCATCCACTTTTGCATTTTATTTATCTCCCTTTTTTGCATCCTATTTCGCACCATATTTTGCATTTAATTTTGCATCATTTGTTGCATCCAATTTAGCATCATTTTTAACACCATTTCTTGCATCCAATTTTTCATCCTTTTGAGCATCTAAATTTGCATCCTATGTTGAACCATATATTGCATCCACCTTTGCATCCCATTTTGTGTCTATTGTTACGTTCACTTTTGAGCCATTTTTTCGTCTACTTTTGCATTTGTTTTTGCACCAAGTTTTGAATGATTTGTTGCATCATTTTACATCCAATGTTGCATCTCAATTTGCATCCAAAATTGAGCCATTTTTATGCCCATTTTTGCACCATTTTTTCTTCTTTTGTGTCCAATTTTGCACCATTTTTTATGTCCAAATTTGCATCCTTTTTGGTATCTAGTTTTTCATCCTTTTTGGCTTCCAAATTTGCATCCTTTTTTCTGCCACATTTTGTGTCCACATTTGCATCTCATTTTGCACCTAGATTTTAGTTGGAATTTTCATCTAGTTATGCATCATCTTTGACATCCTTGGTTTCACCATTTTTTAGTCCCATTTTGCATCTTGTTTTGTGTCTTTTCTTACATCCTTTTTGCATCCTAATTTTACACCATTCTTTGCATCCTCATTTTGGTGTCCATTTTTGCATCCTTGTTTGCATCCAATTCGGTATCCTTTGATATGCCCTATTTTGTTCCCTTCTTTGTGTCTAGTGTTGCACCCTTTTTTAATTTTACTTTAAAAACCTTTTTGTGTCATTGTTTGCATATTGTTTTGATGGCTAGTTTAACATCCAATTCTACTCCCAATTTTTCATCCATGGTTAAATCCACTTTTGGCTTCTTGTTTAGAGTTTTACTTTTATTTCCATTTATGACCACCTCTATGGGTTCATTTTACTAAGTTCATTTACATAGTGAAATATATTAAATTTTCTAAATATCATTTTGCTGTAGGATTTAATGCATGGTTAGATGAAAACAAAACCCTCTCAGTTTATCTCAGAAACCTAGGACAAACCAATTAAGAGAAAGGTTGTTCTAAGGCTTAGGATTCTTAGTAGATCAAGATGTAGAGTATAGATTAAGAAAAAGAGAATGAATTCTTGTGAGTCCTCGCATGCAGGTCTTCTTGGAGTTTTTCGTATAGCCAAGAAGCGCTCCTAGCTAGCTCCAAAGCTTGGTCCTACACATGAGAGAGAGAATAAAGCAACCTTCACAACATAATATCTTAATAATCAAAACTAAAAAAAACATATAAATATTATTGAATAAATAAATATAAACCAAAAACCCATGCATACATTAGTTAAATAGAAGAAGTAAAGAATGAATAAAAACATATGGAAGGAAGAACAACTGATCTATATGAATAAAGGAGTTGGAGGAAAGTTACAACAATCAGATATAGTTACAACATCACCTCCCCAACTCATAGCTCCAAAACTCTCCCTCTCAAGACAGATCTCAAGAGCGTGACAATACAAAATTCCCATCATTTTTTCAATGGCCAAGCCTCTAATATATAGGAAAGTGGAGTCTATGAAGATTTCCAAAATTCCTCATTAGTTCAATTTGGGAAAAATCTTTTGGGTGAATAATGTTTCCTCATATAAAAAAGGAATTTTCCACTTTTTAGATGCTTTTGTGCTTAGGAAAAAGCTTCCCCATGCTTTATGGCTCTTTCCCACTTTTGTATGCTTTTATTTTTAGGAAAAAGCTAAATATGAGGATAAAGAGATTACATTCCACCATATGTTTCCGAAAGTGACCAAGAATGTCAAATTCAAATTCTAGTTTGCTTATGTTTTAGTTTTTTTTAAATATATATTTAGTTTTAGTATTTTTTTTTTTCTAGAAAAATATATTTAGTTTTTGGTATATTTTTCTATAAGAAAAATTATATTTTGTTTTTATAAAAATGGATTTTAAACATTCCATTCATGCTAAATTTGTGATTTTATGATAGGAGTTTAAATTATATATAGTAAAGTAACTTAATGTCATGTGTCGTGTTGCTGAGATGGGTGTTATACATCTCTTTCTTGCTAAGTTATAGAATGTGCTTGGGTTTTCTTAATGCAATAAAACTAATTATGTTCTTCATGATATCTTGAAATGTTCATCTTGAACCAGGCTAATAAAACAATAAAGTTAAAATAGGTTTTCCTTTGTCCTTTTGTTGAGCCTCAACCTTGCACTTACTTAGCCACCTTCCCAACAACCTTTTTCCATTCACTTCTTCCTTTTGCCATCTTTTCCTCCATTAACTTGTTCAAATTATTGCAATACATGTCTTTTTATCATGGTTTGTTAACTATTCTAATGTTTGACTGTTTGATTAGAATTTTGGAACATATACAACAATTCCGCAGTTGTTCAGCCATTCCGCAGCTGTTCAGCAATTCCGCAGCTACTCAGAGATTCCGCAGCCTTTTTGTTGTTTGATATGCTCCACGTGTCTTCTCAAGGAACGGGCCACATGGGCATGTTGGGTTGGATGTACACATGGATCGTATGCTATTGGTTGAGCCAAACCAGTCATGTATGCCCTTGGTCAACGCAGGTGTTCCCTCGGTCAAACGGTCAAGTTCTAAACGGTGGCACAGGAGCCGTGAGCAGCTGGGACACGGAACTATAGCTGGCACCTCCTCCACGCCACGAAGACAGCTAAAGACAGGATCCAAACATAGATTTATCTCCCATGATGACCGTTTCCCTCAAAAGTGCACGGAGTTGCCTGCATGTTGCTGCATAAATGAATTAGTTAAGACTGCGTGTTGCTGCGTAGTTAATAAGTTAGGCTGTAGTTGCTTAGTTCACGCAGAGGGTAGTTTGCCTCTGTGCTTATAAATAAAGCGTGTGCCAACGCTTGTAGATTAGCTTTTGGAATATTGTAATTGCTGCGCTGATTTTGTTATCAAAACTCTGTTTTAGAAGGTTGTTTCTACAACACTTTTTAACTGTATTTTGACATGCTGGTTTTATAAAAGAAGACTGTTTCTGTTCACCTTTTCGTAGCTGATCTTTTAGCTGGTTGCGTGGATGGAGGGCCCCCATCTATGACAGCCCGTGTACATAGTGTTTGATTTCATTTTCCTGCCTTCAGCAATTTTTATTTCTTTCATCATGTATAATAGTGTACCATTTGATTTCATGTCATTTCATTTCCAGCTTTTATTTTAAACTGATCAGTGTTGTTTTCTGCAGGTTTTTAGCCCGGGATTGTGTGTTTTGTGTATTTGCTTTATATCTGATGGTATTTTCAGTTGACATATTCATAGTTGCTGCCTTTACTTTGATTTTCTAGCTTACTTCTAGCTTAGTTCCTCAAGCTGTATGCTAACACATTGATGGTCTCCTTATCATAAATTGTTCATCTTTAAGAGATCAGATTACTGATAAATTACAGCTTGCTTTGAGTAGCTTTTGGCTTATATCACTAACTCTTTCTTCACTTGTTACACATAACAATGTATGTTGGAAGCAGAATGCTGGAGAAAGGCACAGTGGTGTTATAATTTGTCATTTAGAGCTTTATCACTTTTTAGACTTATCTCTAACTACTTCCTAATCGTGTTTTACATAGTACCATATGTTGGAAGCAGAGAGTTAGGAAGAGATGAACATTATCATTGGTTTTTAAAGTGGTTTTCTTACCTTTTTATTTGCAGCAGCATGAATAGTGTCTAGTGCCATTAGAAAGTGGTTCTTTGCTTTCAGTTCATTTCAAGTTATTTATTTCAAGCTCTTTCCTTGCAAAGTTTAGAAGGTAGTTAGAAATCACCAGCAACACACACTCACTCATTTAGAAATCACCTTACACACACTATCACTCATCTGTTTATAAAATCATCACTTCATCTTAGGAAGTTAAAATTGACCACAAACAACACCCCCAAACGACAAAAAGATCTACGAGGTTGCTTAAGTACATATAGTACACCTTCACTTCATCAGCTTACGAGCTCCTGGTTGACAATTTATGATAGCAATTTAGACAACACTAAATTGACTAAACATTTTGGCGCCGTTGCCAGGGAAGTGAAATTAAGTAGCCATATTCTTAGAGAAAAAAAAACATAAAAATTTCAAGGAAAGAAGTTGATAACCTATCAAAGTATGCTCTCCTCTTGCACTTCAAAGTGATCTGGAGGATCAGAAAAGAGAAAGTTATTGATTTGGTAGTTTCTTGAGTATGCTCTCTTCTTGCACCTAGAGTGACCTGGAAGATCAGAAAAAGAACTATTAACTTGACTTGAAGAAACAAAAAAACAAAAAATAAAAAAATGACATGCATAGAGCTAGAGATTCTAGGGGAAGGTTTTTAGCTAGAGCTCGAAGTTCAATTTTTACAAGTCCATCTGCTTCAAGGGATAGACAAGAGACACCTTCCTTATCTCCAACCGACACTCCTAGTCTTAGAATTCCTGGAATTCAAGAGCCAAGAGTTGACTCTCCCACACCTTCTATTGAATTTGAACCAGGAAGAGACTCTTCTCTTTCTCCTACAGAAAGACCAATTGTAATTGAGGAAGTAGAGTCATCTGAAGAAGAAGGAGAAATCTCTTCTCATTCACCTTTTGTAGAGGAACCAGAAGATTTTGAAATCCCTAGGAGAACCATCATGGCAGAGGAAGAAGGAGGTGGTAGAGGAAGAGGTAGAGGAGGAGGAGGAAACAACAACAATAATGGAGGAGGTAGAGGTCCCCTTGGAGGAGGAAATAGAGATGGGGATAATTCATTTGGGTTTCCCATTGTTAATGAGGATTCCCGAGCCACTATGAAAAACATATCACCATCTGTCCTCCCAAATTTCCATGGGTTAAGAACTGAGGACCCTGAAACATTTTTATTTGAGTTTGAAGTGGTGTGTCGAACTTATGACTACCTGGATGACTCTCAGAAACTCAAATTGTTCCCTTCAACACTGAAGGATCAAGCCTTGAAATGGTTCATGGGGTTACTCACTCAATCCATTAGGTCTTGGGATGAAATGAAACAGACATTTTTGGATAGGTATTTGGACTATTGTATGCCTACTAATCACAAGGACGAGGTTTTTAAAATGATACAAAGAGAAGATGAGAGCTTAGAAGATTTACTTGAAAGATTTCAATATAATTTGAAAAGAGCAAAAATGAGTAGCTTGGATGAAGAGACCTTAAAAGCCCTCTTATTAAAAGCCATTAGGGATGAATGGATAGATATCTTAAACATGATGGGGAAAGGGGATATTTCTCAACTTTCACTCAATGATATAGCAGAACTATGTATCCATCTCTCAAGGGGCAAATCAAAAACTCAAAAAGGGCCTAGAGATCCTTCTCTCCTTAGAGCAAATAAATCTGCAACAGGATCAGTAAGTAGGGTTGAAATCGGCAATATGCTTGACGAATTCAAAACTGACATCTTAAGGAGTCTTAGTGAACAACTAGATACCCTTAAGATTCACAACAAACAAAAAGCAGAAGCTGAGGCTTTGGCCATTTTTTGCCCGAAATGTAGAAAGAAACATGCTTTAAGGGAATGTCCCTTGGACACACACGTTGTAGAAACATGTGTAATTTGCTCAGAAACTCATGAGACTAAGGATTGTCCTTCAATACCTGGCCTCAAAGCAGTCTTTCAAGAGGATCCAAATACTCTTGAATCTCTCTGTTTTATTGCAAGGAGACCCTGGCAAGGGCAACAGAATCAAGGGTTTAACAACTCTATGAATTCTCAATCCCAACCAAATTGGACTCCTTGGCAACAACCTTGGCCTCAACCTCAAAATGCTTTTCAAGCATGGATGCAAAGCATGCAAAATCCTTATGGGAGATTTGCTCAATTCTATCAATATCCTCCATCATTTCAGAATCAGCAAGCTCCACAACTTCCAAATCAAGGTCAACAACTATCATTGCCATACCCTCAACAACAACAACCTCCTCCACAAAATCAAAATTCTCAACTCTCGCTTCAATCCCAGCAGAAGTCAAATCAACTTCTCTCTCAGCCATTACCAAATCCAAATAATAGGAACCCTCAAAATGCTTACATGATGGAAGGTCAACCATTCCCTACCTATATGGTTGTTCCTCTCAATGAAGTACAACTCAGATCAGGTAGAATTTTAGATCAACCTTCTACAAGTATTCAACAACCAAGCATTTCTGAGGAGGAATCTCTCAAAGTCAATAAGGGTTCTGAAGTATCGCTTCAAAACCAAAATATCCAAAAAGAAAAAGAAAAAGAATCAACCTCTACAACTCCCATAGTTGAGCAACCTACACCTTTAGCTACACCTCCTTTTCCTGAAAGATTACAAATTGACAAAGGAGTGGAAAAGCAAATATGGGTGCCTGACTATAGTTTTCTAGATGAATTGAAGAATGTCTGTATCAAGATCCCCTTGTTACAAGCCATTAAGGAAATTCCCATTCTAGCGAAGACAATAAAGGAGTTGAGTTTGAAGAAAACAGGAAAGAGAACCAGAGATACCAAAAGGATACATCTAGTTGGAAAAATTGCAGACATTATGATGGGTAAGATTACCATGCAAAAATATGTGGATCCCGGTAGCCCTATTGTCAAAACTCATATTAATGGGGTTGAAATCCCAAATACTTTGATTGACTTAGGAGCCGCTATCAACATCATGAGTAGACAGACCATGGATCAGTTAAAGCTTCCTAACCTTCTCTTTACACCTACTTTACTGCAACTTGCAGATAGATCAATCATTAAACCTGATGGTGTATTGGAAGACATTCCAGTCTCCCTAGACTCTTGGGAATATCCAGTTGATTTTATGATTTTAACTCCCAAGAACAATCTAGGAGGACATCCTCTTATCTTAGGAAGACCTTGGCTAGCAACAGCTGATGCTTTTATCAGTTGTAGGTCTGGGGACATGTATATATCAGATGGTAATTCCACCAAGAAATTCAACTTGTATCCTCCAGCAAAGGCAATAACAGAAATAGGGGAAGATGAGTGGGTTGATGATGAGGATACTATTCAACCTGTTCTAACCATCTCTGAGATCAGTGAAGATAGTCAAATTCTAAATACATTAGAAAATTTTGAAATACCTTTAGAATATGACTCTACACAGTTTCAGTTAGATGCGGACATTGAATATCTCTCCTCTAGACAGATGTCTCTCTTCTCAATGGAAGAGTTTGGTAGTTCTACAGTTGAAATCCTTCCAGGAAAAACATTGAACATTAACAGAAACTTGGAAAGACCACAACAAGAAGAATTAACCAAACTTTTGCAAAAACATTCCACTGCATTTGCATGGGAATACACTGACATGAAAGGAATCGATCCTAAGACTTGTATTCATCACATCTATATTGAAGAAAACAACAGACCTATTAGGCAACCACAAAGAAGGATGAATCCAAACCTTAGGGAAATCGTGAAAGAAGAACTCCAGAAATTGCTCAAGGTAAACTTCATTTACCCCATTTCAGATAGCCAATGGGTTTCTCCCTTGGTTATAGTGCCCAAAAAGAATGGTAAATGGAGAGTTTGCATTGATTATCGAGAATTGAACAAGGCAACCTTAAAGGATCATTTCCCTCTACCTTTTATTGATCAGGTACTAGACACTTTAGCAGGTAAAAAGTATTTCTCATTCTTGGATGGTTTTAGTGGGTATAATCAAATTCAGGTAGCACCTGAAGATCAAGACAAAACCACATTTACTTGTCCTTGGGGAACTTTTGCCTACCGAGTACTCCCTTTTGGATTGTGCAATGCACCCGCTACATTTCAAAGGGCTGTACTAGGAATCTTTTCAGATCTGATTCATGATTGTGTAGAGGTATACATGGACGAGTTCACAGTTTATGGTAATACATTTGAAGAAGCTTTGGAAAATTTGGAAAAAGTACTGATAAGATGTAAGGAAACAAATCTTTCTTTAAGTCATGAAAAGTGTTTTATGATGTTTACTGAAGGGATTGTTTTAGGACATCATATTTCAGGAGATGGGATTAAGGTTGATAGATCCAAAGTTGAAGTCATCTCTAAGTTACCTGTTCCAAATTGCCAGAAAGATGTTAGAAGTTTTCTTGGGTTTACTGGATATTACAGAAGATTTATTGAAAACTTCACTAAGATAGCATCTCCTCTTTTCAAATTGCTTACCAAAGACTGTGAGTTCAAATGGGATCCTGAGTGTCAATCTGCCTTTGAAGCTTTAAAGACTAGAATATCTGAAGCACCCATCTTAAGGGGGCCAAATTGGAAACTCCCTTTCCACATTTCTACTGATGCTTCAGATACAGCTCTAGGAGCTGTTTTGGGACAAAAGGATTTGATCCCTTATGCCATTTATTACACCAGTAAAAATTTGACTCCCACTGAGTTAAATTATACTGTTACAGAAAAAGAGTTCTTAGCTGTGGTACATGCGATCAATAAGTTTAGACACTACATAACCGGCTATGAAACCTTTGTCCATACTGATCACTCTGCCATAAGATATTTAATGAACAAACCTGTTACTAATGGTAGAGTTACAAGATGGCTTTTACTCTTACAAGAATTCAACATTACTGTGTTAGATAGACCTGGAAAACAAAACACAGTAGCTGATTTCTTGTCTAGAATCCAAAACACTAATGAAGATTCTCCAGTAGAAGATAAGTTTCCAGATGAATACTTGTTTGCAGTAACTACCAAGACTCCTTGGTATGCAGATATAGCTAATTATCTAGTTACAGGGAAGCTACCTCTACACTTATTTCCTAATGAGAAAAGGAAAATCATTCAGGAGAGTTCACATTATTCTTGGATTTCTAATGAATTGTTCAAAACAGGGCCAGATTGTATAATCAGAAGGTGCGTTCGGGAAGATTAAATGCCTGACATCCTTAAGGCATGTCATGATGAACCATGCGGTGGGCACTTTGCTGACAAGAGGACAGCCTATAAAATCCTTTCTCTAGGATATTATTGGCCTTCTCTCTTTAAAGATGCAAAGCAGTATGTTAGAAGGTGTGACAGCTGCCAAAGAGTTGGGAGACCAACTCCTTCAAATGAAATGCCACTACAACCTCAGGTATGCATCGAACCCTTTGAGAAATGGGCTCTAGATTTCGTTGGACCAATTAATCCACCATCAAAGCAAAAGAAGTATATACTGGTTTGTACTGATTATGTTACTAAGTGGGTAGAAGCCAAGGCATTGCCTTCTACCACTGAAAATTCAGTTGTTCAATTTCTTTTTGAGGATATTTTCACTCGTTTTGGTGTCCCAAGGGAAATTGTGACAGATCAGGGCAGCCAATTTACATCTAAATTGATGGAGAAGCTGATGGAGGAATATAAGATCAAGCACAGAACATCTACTCCATACCATCTGCAATCAAATGGCCAAGTGGAATCTACCAATAAAGTTCTTGAAGGCATTATCACCAAGACTGTTTATCTTCATAGAAGAGATTGGGCGGAAAGGCTTCCTGAAGCCTTATGGGCCTATAGAACTACATGGAGGAACACAACAGGACATTCTCCCTATGAACTTGTTTATGGGAAGAAAGTCCTGCTCCCCATTGAGTTCCAAATCAAGACCTTCAAGATGGCAGTCCAATTGGGAATGAGCCTCTCAGAAGCCCAAAAACACAGAATGGACCAGCTAAATGAGCTAGATGAAATAAGACAAGATGCAATTCTAAGGACCGATCTAGTTCAGCACCAAAGATCTAAATGGCATGATCGTCATATCAAAGAAAGAAAGTTTCAGAAAGGAGATTGGGCTCTATTGTTTGATTCAAAGTTTAAAGACTTCAAAGGAAAATTTCAAACTCATTGGCTTGGGCCATATGAGGTTGATGAAGTCTTTAGTAATTGAGCAGTTCGAGTGAAAACTATTGATGAATTTCATACTCCTCTTATTGTGAATGGCCATCGCTTGAAAATCTACCAGAAGCCACTCTCAAAAGAGGAATTTGTCAAGTTGTTCAAAGAAGATTCTGCAATGAGGCTGGTGGAGAAGAATTCTTCTCCTCCATCAGCCTAATCTCTGTTTCTTTCAGTTAAAAAAAAAAAAAAAAAAAAAAAAAAAAAAAAAAAAAAAAAGAGAAAAAAAAAGAGAAAAAAAAAAGAAGAAAAAAAAATCTCTCGTATAAGCCTGAAAACCAATCTTGGATTGGCAGTCTTATGCAGAAAATGTAAGGTGAAAATCAGGGTCACCTGACACCTTATATTTTCCAAAAAAAAAAAAATCCCTCTTCTGCCATCTCATCCATCTCATCATCTTAATTCCATTCCATTTTTTTTCAGTCCATTCACTCCATCTCATTCTCATCAATAAAGTCCCTATCAGGACTATTTCATGTAGTCAAGTTGTTTTTATTCTCTTGGTGCAGGAAAAAAATTGTTGCTGCAAATTCCACAGCTAGGAGCCAATTCCGCAGCTGATATCCGAATTCCGCAGCTAATACACTTTGTCCCTGCAACAAAAAAATAAACTCAGTTTCAAAAAGAAAAAAATCTGCAGTCAGAAGTACCAGCATCATTAAAGGGTGAAGACACACAGCATATACAAAGGCAACAATAAATCAAAGGTTGGCATCATGATTGGCAAAGGAATCAAAATACACAAAGGTATGTTCTAAACCTCTAACTCACAGTTATATCATTACGTATGGTTTGCGGATTATGGTATTAGGCACCTAGTGTAATGATTGAACAAGATCTCCGCTCACTTCCTGTCCATTATGCTGCGTAGTCCACCTCACCTCCGTTTTAACGGTCCATAATCACTGTGATTCAAACCTGATACGGCCTGCTCCCTTGCATTAATTCTCCGTACCAGAATGACGTGTCCTGTTACACCACGGCTCTTCAACTGATCATTCCGCAGCCAGGTGTATACCGTTACCTGACGTCGGTGGGATTCGGCCGTTCTACCCTTTAATACCTTTCTACGCATGCATAACTTCATTCCTATCGCTGTTCACTCCCTCGATTTCATCGATTTCACTCTCGGTTCATTCACCACTCTGTCTCACCGTAAATCTACGCTACTCCATTCTCCTCATCTCTCCGCTTAAAAACCCTGACCAACAGGCTCGCAATTGCATCACGGCCATTCTACTATAGCCGTAACACCCACTACTGAACACTGTTTTCCTAATTCCATTACGGCCGTTCTTCTGTAGCCGTGTAGTTCTCTGTTCCAGCCATAATTTACGCTGAGGAGCACTGTTTTTCCCGTGAAGTCTCTTTCCTTTAGCATCCAAACAGTATTGTCAGAGCAGCAAGAGAAGTTGGTAACCAAAATGGGCAAGCTATTAAGAGCAGAGCCAGAAGGTTCTAAATTTCTAGCCGGTTACCCACAAACAAGGAATGCCCTGCAGAAGGCCAAGTGGTTAAAATTTATTCAGAAATTTAAAGGATACCACAAAGAGATTACCAAGGCCTTTGCTCGGTCGTTTGATGGGAAAACAAACGCTGTGGAGATTGGGGACTTGCAATTCACTGTCACAGAAAGCAGCCTGGCTGAAGCAACTGCTTTGCCTCGTACTGGAGAACGATGGTTCAAGAATCGAACTGTTGAAAGTCAAGAGTGGAAGAACATATTGAAAAATCCAGGTATGGATACTACTATCTTCACCAAAGGAATACCTGTAAGTAACATTAAAAAGGAATGGACTGCCTTACTTTTGCTAGTGCAGAAATTTTTGACATGTGAAGGCAGATTTGGTACAATGTATGTTTATCACACAAAGATAATGATGCATTTTATGGGTGAACATACCATCAATCTCCCTTATTTCCTGCTGTCTAGTTTAAAGAAAATGAGTGCTACTGTGCAAAAACATGTGGGTAACATTGAGCCACACCTCTACCACCATGGCCTCATCAAAATACTAATTGAAGAGCAGTTAAAAATCAGGAAAGACACATGGGAGAAATTCCTTATTAGGAACCATTTTCAGGAGGTGGCTGAAGCCTCCATTAGCTCTCCTAAAGTACCAGCCTCTATTAGCTCTCCTAAAGTGCCCCGGAGAAGTACAAGAAAAGAAAAAGAAACTGCTGCCCAAGATACTGATGTAGAAGAAACTGCTGCCCAAGATATTTATGTAGAAGAAACTGTCCAAGAAATCATTGCCGAAACTCTTCAAGAAATTGCCCAAGAAACCGTCTTGGAAACTGGCCAAAAAGAGAAGGAAAAGGGTAGCAAAACAAAAAGACAGAAAAGGGATAAGGGAAAAGCTATTTTGCAAACACCATCCCCTTCACCTGAGCCTTCAACCGAAGAAGATACCCAAACATTGGCTCATAGGCTTGCTCAGCTTCAGGAAACTGCCATCTCCAAGAAGAAAAGCACTAGCATACAGGTAAGAAGAAGTAGAAGGCTCATAGAAAGGAAAAGTGTAATAAAAGGAAAACAGTCCCATTTTGTTGACTTGAGCACACCTGAGAAGAGGCAAATTCAGCTAGACATTGACTCAAGTCCTCCTAGAGAGGAAAGCCCTTTTCAACAAGAAAGAGAGAGCAGTTTTCAAGGATTTGAATTCAGACCAAGGCAAACTCCAGATATTGACCCTGTTCAGCAAGAAGCATATGACTATTTAGAAACATTGGAGCAATCTGTTGCTGGTCCTAGCACAGTCTTGCCCCTTGAACAGCAGGTTCAATCTCTGAAGCAAGAAATATTTGAACTAGAAGTTCTAAATCGCCACATCAAAAATGAAAATGAAAAATTGAAAGAGAAAGGTAACTTGGACAAGATGATCCACGACAACACCATGCTCCATTTGGGCCTTTGGCAAAGAAAGAACAGAAAGTTAAAGAGAAAATGCAAGAAGTTGAGCCGGGCATTGATCAACTTAAAATTCAGGTGCTTGGTAAAGAAACCAAGAACAAGTTTGGCAACAAAGAGGAAGAGAAGAAGGTTGGATGTCTTGGCAGAGGCATCCGAACATATGAATTAAAGGATTATGTAAAGTTTTGGTTGCATGAGGACATGCAACACCCTCAGAGTGGGGGTATGTTGAGCCTCAACCTTGCACTTACTAGGCCACCTTCCCAACAGCCTTTTTCCATTCACTTCTTCCTTTTGCCATCTTTTCCTCCATTAACTTGTTCAAATTATTGCATTACATGTCTTTTTATCATGGTTTGTTAACTATGCTAATGTTTGACTGTTTGATTAGAATTTTGGAACATATACAGCAATTCCGCAGCTGTTCAGCCATTCCGCAGCTGTTCAGCAATTCTGCAGCTACTCAGAGATTCCGCAGCCTTTTTGTTGTTTGATATGCTCCACGTGTCTTCTCAAGGAACGGGCCACATGGGCATGTTGGGTTGGATGTACACATGGATCGTATGCTATTGGTTGAGCCAAACCAGTCACGTATGCCCTTGGTCAACGCAGGTGTTCCCTCGGTCAAACGGTCAAGTTCTAAACGGTGGCACGGGAGCCGTGAGCAGCTGGGACACGGAACTATAGCTGGCACCTCCTCCACGCCACGAAGACAGCTAAAGACAGGATCCAAACATAGATTTATCTCCCATGATGACCGTTTCCCTCAAAAGTGCACGGAGTTGCCTGCGTGTTGCTGCATAAATGAATTAGTTAAGACTGCGTGTTGCTGCGTAGTTAATAAGTTAGGCTGTAGTTGCTTAGTTCACGCAGAGGGTAGTTTGCCTCTGTGCTTATAAATAAAGCGTGTGCCAACGCTTGTAGATTAGCTTTTGGAATATTGTAATTGCTGCGCTGATTTTGTTATCAAAACTCTGTTTTAGAAGGTTGTTTCTACAACACTTTTTAACTGTATTTTGACATGCTGGTTTTATAAAAGAAGACTGTTTCTGTTCACCTTTTCGTAGCTGATCTTTTAGCTGGTTGCGTGGATGGAGGGCCCCCATCTATGACAGCCCGTGTACATAGTGTTTGATTTCATTTTCCTGCCTTCAACAATTTTTATTTCTTTCATCATGTATAATAGTGTACCATTTGATTTCATGTCATTTCATTTCCAGCTTTTATTTTAAACTGATCAGTGTTGTTTTCTGCAGGTTTTTAGCCCGGGATTGTGTGTTTTGTGTATTTGCTTTATATCTGATGGTATTTTCAGTTGACATATTCATAGTTGCTGCCTTTACTTTGATTTTCTAGCTTACTTCTAGCTTAGTTCCTCAAGCTGTATGCTAACACATTGATGGTCTCCTTATCATAAATTGTTCATCTTTAAGAGATTAGATTACTGATAAATTACAGCTTGCTTTGAGTAGCTTTTGGCTTATATCACTAACTCTTTCTTCACTTGTTACACATAACAATGTATGTTGGAAGCAGAATGCTGGAGAAAGGCACAGTGGTGTTATAATTTGTCATTTAGAGCTTTATCACTTTTTAGACTTATCTCTAACTACTTCCTAATCGTGTTTTACATAGTACCATATGTTGGAAGCAGAGAGTTAGGAAGAGATGAACATTATCATTGGTTTTTAAAGTGGTTTTCTTACCTTTTTATTTGCAGCAGCATGAATAGTGTCTAGTGCCATTAGAAAGTGGTTCTTTGCTTTCAGTTCATTTCAAGTTATTTATTTCAAGCTCTTTCCTTGCAAAGTTTAGAAGGTAGTTAGAAATCACCAGCAACACACACTCACTCATTTAGAAATCACCTTACACACACTATCACTCATCTGTTTATAAAATCATCACTTCATCTTAGGAAGTTAAAATTGACCACAAACAACACCCCCAAACGACAAAAAGATCTAAGAGGTTGCTTAAGTACATATGGTACACCTTCACTTCATCAGCTTACGAGCTCCTGGTTGACAATTTATGATAGCAATTTAGACAACACTAAATTGACTAAACACCTTTATAGATCTTTGTCCCCATTAATCTTGGTCTTAATAGATTAATTGTCTTGTGGTGGCCTTGAGTGGTCACTTCCATTAGTTGCATGCTTTGTAGTTTTCAGTTAGTGACATTTTTTAGGCTTGATAATATGTTATTTAATTTATCAAAATGTGTTATTGTCCATATTATTGTTAAATATTAATATTAAATATGCTGATTTTTAAGCATGTTTTAGCAAAACTTTCCCAAAATGTTTATAGATTGTATTTTATAATGCAATGATTCTTTGCTTGATGAAATTGTTTTGGATATTTTTTTTAATGATTCATTGATTGATGAAATTGTTATGGATATTTTTTTTAGTATATTAAATTGTATGTGATAAAGTCAAAAATCACCTCTTTTTTAGATTTTCATTGATCAATTTCCCTTAAGGCCATCAAGTTCACCATTTGGTCCCAAGTTAATGAAATATAGGAGTCATGAAGTGGAATTGTCCAAGCACTTAAATCTTGAGACATGTTTCTTTTTAGTCATTTTATACTTTCTTTCTATGTAAATTTTTGATGAAAATAGTCTTGGAACATGAGGGGCGTCAATAGTAAGCGAAAACAAACTCCTAAAAGAAAAATGGTATGCAAAGCACCCATAAATAATGTTGATATAAGAAGCAAAAATATTAAGTGAGGTTCAACCTCATATAATTAGAAAATGGGGGAGGAATTTCAAAGTAGTAGTGATTGATGCTTAGAGATACTTGGGTGGAATGGTTATTATTTGAAATGATTAAGACATCAAGGTTACCAATATGTTTACCTCTTTTCGCATTATGACAATACAATTTTAGTTAATTGACATTGAGGACTACTACCATGTATCCAATGTCTATGACTCCAATATCGCAAATGGAAAACCTCTATTTCTCAATTCTGTTTCTAGCACAAGTAATTTACACTCCCCATCTCCATGGATTGTTGGGAGTGACTTCAATATTATAAGTGTCTCGAGGAAAAGAAATAATGAATCGAAATGTTTAACAAGATATTTTGTAAGTTATACCATTAAAGCCACAAAGTAGTCTCCATTAAAGTTGTCAAGAAATGAGTCTCCAACCCACACATGTGGATCAATGAGATGTAATACATGTGTGTGTGGTTACGAACTCAATACACCTCTATAATAACTCCACAAACTTATGTATTTCACTCTGTCACATAAATTGACAGTAGTGTGACATAAGTAAACCAAGAGTAGACATGAAAGCCTTAGGAAACAAACATTCCTTAGATCCTCAATTAGGTGCTTAAATGATGAAGTGAAAATGCAAGGAGAAAAGAAGAATTCATGATTTAACCATCACATACATGTGATCAAGTGTGACTAGGAGTGTATATATTCATATATTTTCCAAAGAGGGAGTGAATACATGAGTTACCATTTATTGGCCCTTATTTTTCTTTCTTTTTCATTTTCTTATATATAGGACTTAGGGAATAAGGTTTTCATAAGTTTGGCACAACTCATAGATATAAGATTTATATGAATTTTCACTTCAACCTTAGAGTTTAGACTTAGATAAATCAATATAGTGTATGTTTAATGATTTTGGCTTTCACTTTTTTATTGTATTTCATCACAAATACAAAAGGGGAAATATTTTGCCACAAATCTATGAATGCTTAATCATAAAGTCGTCATGTGATGAAAACAGATTAATGATGTTATTCTCTACGAAAATGATGGGTATTCTTGAGAAAATCTTATGCTTGTGGATGTTTCCTCCCTGGTTGAGAGGGAGTGAGGGTAGACACCATGTTATCCATGTGTCATGTACTATGGCTAGGATTAACAATCGTAAGCCTAGTAAAGGCACTAGTAGGGATAATGGTGGATTGGATAAACATCTGGGACCAATATTCTTTGAGAATTTGGACATTGACTAGGACTAATCGCCATAAGTCAAGTACATTAATCCAAGATAAGAATAGTCATGAGGATTGACATTTTTTGGTGTCAAATATTATGATAGTGGATTAGGAAATGATCATGTGAGGACATACCTAGTAAACATCTTGGTGGGGTAAGTGCCTTGAAAGGCAGTGGTGTCCAAATTTATGCCTCCCAACATTGTGCTCTGATCTAATGGAGAGATAAACTTGTTAGTCAAGGCCTTACTATTTTGAAAATTTTGGCTATGATGATGTAAATCATCATTGATGCTTATCAATCTAGATCCCTTCTTATATGAATATTTCAACTTGAGAGTACTTTTTTGTCTCATTATGAGTACCTCGCTAGTTTAGAGGGAGGGTCATCATCTTCATTATTGCCATCATCACCACCATCAATGTGATCATTATTGTCATCATTTCATTATCATCATAATCACCATTCATGTCTTCTTCATGATCATCATCATCATCATGATTTTGTATATTGTCGTCAATTGTTCATAATTATAGGTATCATAAGAAATATCACCAACCTTAGGACACATGATATATGAAAGAAAAATAACCACTTTATTTTTTAGAAATGATTGATGATCATCAACATCACTACCATTATCATCGTCATTATAATTGTCATCATCCCCATCATCATAACTAATATAAGTTTTATCATAATTTTTGTCATCTTCATCATGAACATCATAATCATCATTCATGCCATTATTGTTCTTGATTATGACCAAGATGAAAATAATGATAATGATGATCAGATGATGATGACTTGGAAGATGACGCCAAAGATAATTATTATGATTTTTACCATGATAACATTTAAAAATTGGGAGGAATGGCCAAGGTCATTAGCATCATCATCATTGTCATTGTAACTCCCATCGTCTTTATCATCATTGTCATTATCATAACAATCGCAATTCATGTCATCATCATCATCTTCATTATCATCATCGTTATAATTATTGACATTGTCATCAGTTGTTCATAATTTTCAATGTCATAAGAAATATAATCAATGCAAAAGATATGATGTGTGTTGGAAAATGGATGCAAAAGTAAACAAAAAAATGGGGGTAAAAATAGACGTAAATTTGGATGAAGAGTGGACACAACATAAGTAGATGCAGAACAAGACAGAAAAATTGAACAAAAGTGGATGAAAAAGTAGATGCAATAGTTCATACAAACTTGAACACAAAATAGGACTCAAACATGGATGAAAAAGTGGAAGAAAACATGGGCACAATAGTAGGCATAAAACTTAGCATGAATTGTGGTGAAACAAATGTGGATACTCCAATGAATGTAAAAAAAAAGGGACACAAACTTGAATGCAAAAAGGAGGAAAACTTGGATGAAAAAAGGGATGTAAACATGGGCCAAACATGGGTGCAATAGTGAACACAAAATTATTTGCAAAACTAGACAAATCAAAAGTGGATGTAAAAGTAAATTCGAAATGGGATGCAAAAAACATAAACAATATTTGATGCAAACTTGGACACAAAAGAGGATGCAAATATGGATGCAATAGTGGAAGAAAATGTGGGTTGAAATGATAGGCATAAGATATGGCACAAATAATAGCACAAAAAAGGTGGATGTAATAATAGACACAAAAAAATATGCAAACTTAGATGCAAGACAAGATGCTATAAGGGATGTAAAAGTGGATGCAAACACGGGTGCAACATGAGAAACAAAATTGGATGCAAAATATGGATGAAATGGAAGTACATGCAAAAGAAGATACAAAATGAGATGCAAAACCCAACACAAAAGTGGATGCAAAAATAGATGAAATAATTTATGCAAAAGAGGATGTGAAGATGGATACAAAATTGGAAGCAAACGTGGGTACAACAGTATGTGCAAAACATGGAACAGATTTTGTCACAACAAAAGTAGATGTAATGATAGATGCAAAAAAAGAAGCAAATGAAGATGAAAAATAGGATGCAAAAAGGGATGTAAAAGTGGGTGTAAACATGGGTGCAACAATGGATGTAAAATAGCTTTTGCAACTTATTTGAAAGAGCAATTTTGTCCCAACAATTAGACTTGTAGCATAAAGAACATGGTTAATACATATGATTCGACCAAAAACTAGTTACTACCAAAATTCAACCAAAAAAAATATTACTGCATAAAAATAGAATTAAAAACAAAAAAAATAAAAACAAAAATTTTCCAAATTAAAAATAAATAAATGATAAACTTTTTTTTACCAAAATTTAGTGATTTTTTTAGTGCTAATACTAACATCACCATTACAACAAGATATTTTTTTAGTGCTAATACTGCCATTACAACAAGATATAAGAGGGATATAATGCAAAAAGTTTAATAATAATATGTATGTAGAAGATGGTCTTCAGACTGGTGAATTCATGATAATCAATGGGACTACAGTCAAAATAATTGGATGTTATTTACTTTTTTACATAGATTGTCAAAATAATTGCATAAATCGATTTTTTTTAACCAAAATTTAACAAAAACTTTGCTAGTGCTAACATTAGAACCACCATTACAACAAGATATCTTTCTAGTGTTGACAACACCATTATAGTAAGATACCTCAAGAGAGACAGAAAATTTAAAAACTATGATAGTAATATGTATCCAGAAGATGGTAGTGAAACTAGTAATTGTTCATTCTCATTATCATAATCCTTGTCATCATCATCACCATCATCCTTGTCATCGTTATTGCCACCATTACATTATCATCATAATCACCATTCATGCCATCATCATCAGCTCCATCATCATCATCATTATGGACATTGTTTGCAATTGTTTATAATTATAGATGTTGTAAGAAATATCATCAACCCAAAAAATGTGATCAATGCTAGAAAAGGGTTGTTTAGGACACATTGATATACGTAAGAGAAATAACAAATCTATTTTTGAGAGATGATCGATGATCATCATCATCACCACCATTATCATCGTCATTGTCATTTTTATCATCCCCATCATCATCATTAATGTAATTTCTATCAACATTGTTGTAATCATCATCATCATTCATGCCATTATTGTTTTTGATGATGACCTAGATGAAAATGATGATGATGACACCAAAGATAATGCTTATGATTATGACAATGACAACATCTAAAATTGGGAAGATTCGCCAAGGTCATTAGCGTCGTCATCATCATAATCATTGCCATCATCATCATTAATGTCATTGTAACCACTATTGTCTTTATCATCATAATCACAATTCATGTCATCGCCATCATCTTCATTTTCATTATTGTCAATATTATTGACATTGTCATCAATTGTTCATAATTGTCAATGCCATAAGGAATATCATCAATGCAGAAAATATGATGAGTGTTGGAAAAGGGATGCGAAAGCGAACATAGAAATGGGGGCAACAATAGAAGTAAAATTGGATGAAAAGTGGATACAACATAAGTAGATGCACAACAACATGAAAAACCTAACACAAAAGTGGATGCAAAAGTAGATGCAGTTGTCAATGCAAACTTGGATGCAAACATGAAGGCAAAAGTGGAAGCAAACATGGGTCCAATGGTAGGTGTAAAACTTGGCACAAACTGTGGTGAAACAAATGTGGATGCAACAACGGACACAAAAGTAGATGCAAAAATGGATGAAACAAAAGTGAATACAATAGGGGATGTAAAAACATACACAATATCTGATACAAACTTGAGCACAAAAGAGGATGCAAATGTGGATGCAAATGTGGAAGCAAATGTGGTTGCAATGGTAGGCGCAAGATATGGTGCAACAAAAGTGGATGTAACAATAGACAAAAAATATGCAAAATAAGATGCAAAAATGGATGTAAAAGTGGAAGCAAACATTGATGCAACAGGCAAAACAAAATTGGATGAAAAAAATGGATACAATGGAAGTAGATGCAAAAGTAGATACAAAACGAGATGCAAAACCCAATGCATAAACCTGACACAAAAGTGGATGCAAAAATAGATGCAATATTTGATGCAAAAGAGGATGTGAACATGGATGCAAAATTGGAAGAAAACGTGGATACAATAGTGAGTGCAAAACATGGTGCAAATTATGGCATAACAAAAGTGGATGTAATGATAGATGAAAAAAAAGAATCAAAGTATGATGCAAATGAAGATGTAAAAAGGGATGCAAAAAGTGAAATTTAAAATGGGTGTAACAGTGGATGCAAAATTGTATGCAAAAGTGGATGCAATAGAAGTCGATGCAAAAGTAGATGCAAAACGAGACACAAAACCCGATGCAAATCCTGGTCCAAAATTGGATACAAAAAGGGATGCAAAAATAGATGTAGTAGTTGATGAAAACCTAGATGCAAATGAGGATGCAAACGTGGATGCAAAATTATAATCAAAAGTGGGTGCAAAAGGAGGTGCCAAACTAGGTGCCAATTGTGGCACAAAAATATTAGATGCAATAGTGGGTACAATAATAGATGCAAAAGAGGATGTAAATATGGATGCCAAACAAGATGGAAAAGTTGATGCAACAAAAGTAGATGCAAAATTATATGCAAAACTAGACACAAAACTCGATGTAAAACGTGGTGCAAAAGTGATGCACAAATGGATGAAAAAATGGATGCAAAAAATGATTTAAAAAAGGATGCAAAAGTCGATGCAAAAGTTGATGCAAGTGTAGGTGGAAAAAGTGGATGCAAATGAGGATGTAAAAGTATGTCAAACAAAAATAGATGCCAAAATTGATGCAAAACCTGGAACAAAACCTGGTGCAAAGGATGACACAAAACTTGGCATAAAATTTGGTGCAAAACGTGGTGCAAAACCTATTGCAATACCTGGTGCTAAACTTGGTGTAAGATTTGGTGCAAAACTTGATGCAAATTTTGTGTCAAGTTTTGCACCATATTTGATAAATGGATGCAAATAGCACCAAAAATGGGCTCTAGATGCAAAAAAAGAAGTAAAAAGGGACGCTAATCGCTGGTTTTGTTGTAGTGTACGCACCCGCCACCTCTAGCTAACATAGCAGGTTTTCACCATGCCGGGTGGATTCATCAGAAAGGAACCGACCGACTCAAAGAAACTAAGGGAGAACCCTGAGGTGGTAGAGTTGTTCACTCGTGCACAATGGATGTCGTTCTGCGACAAATTGCAAGGATATGATGATGAGGTGGCAGAGGAGTTCTTGCGAGCTCTGGAGCCAAAATCAAAAACGCTGGCCACCGTCAATTTCAGGGGTTTGAGTCTCAGACTCACCCCACAGTTCATCAGCCGAGTCACTGAGCTCCCAATGGGGGTACCATGGGACAAGGAGGAGAGGAAATTAGGCCAAAAGGCTAAAAAGGAGTTCTTCCCACCAGAGGAGCAATTCTCAGAGGATAAGAACGGGGTTTGCAGAACTAGCTTACTGCCACTTTGGAGCGAGGTCAGCCTCCAAATTATGAAATACATCACATGCGAAGGACGGTTTAGCATTGTGTATGGGTACCATTTCTGGCTACTCACTGAATTGAGACATCAGATGGACCTACCTGGAGAGAACAAACTAAGTATTCCCTACTTTCTACTGCAGTCTATGACAGAATGTGCCACCAAGTTAAAAGAAGGCACGCCAGACCAGGTAGCCCACCATGGGCTCATTAAGCTCCTCGTGGAGGATGCACTTCACACATACAAAGTCCCTCTCTCGTGGGAAGCCTTCCGAAATCTGACTAAGGATGGCGATATAAAAATGTTGACCGCAGAGCTTGGTTCCTCCAGTAGCGAGGAGAAGGAGTCAGTACCCACAGAGAAGAAAGAAAAAGGCCAAAGACCCACGGCCAAAGTACCGAAGAAAGAGCAAAAGGAGAAACAAGAGAAAAAGGTTGCCAAAGAGAAGGATGACACACCCATGTTGACGGCCAGAGAGAAAAGGTTACAAAGTAGGGTGGACAAGACTGAGCAGGTCCACGTAAGTAAAGGCACCTCGACAGCAGCCTCGACCAAGTCAAAAAGCAAAACACACTCAGCAAAACAAACTAAAACGATGCCACTTGTTTCTACAGGAAAACCAAAACCGACTTCTACAGGAAGCCAGAAATCAGCTGATAAAGGGCCTTCTACAGGAAGCCCTGAGAAAGGAAAACCCAAGGAAAAGAGAGCCGACATTCTTGCGAGGGAGGCAGCAGCCGTGCTGGCCGCCCTCAGTACACCTCCTAAGCCAAAGGAAAAGAGAAAGAGGGAGGCCCCTCTATATTTCAAAGCTAGGAGAAGTGTGAGAATCAAAACAGGGAGGCCACAACCTCCATCCAGCAGCCCAATTACTATAGAGGATGCCCCTACTTCGCCCAGGGAGAGGTCCCCCTCAAAGATATCAGTCACCTATGAGAGGGGGAGCCCGAAGACAACCACGTGGAAAGAAAGAATGGACAGGTTGGCTTCAGAAGCCCGGCTACAGGATGCTGAGGCCGCTCTACAGGAAACCTTAGCCCGGCTCAAGGAGACAGAGAGAATGGAGGGAGAAGCACCCTCATCACCACCAAGGGAAGACGAAGTAGAGCCACCAAGAGAAGAAGAGAAAGAGCATATTCCGGAGCCTAGTCCTCAGCCAAGTCTGAGCTCATATTATAATTTCTTAGAAGCTGGAAAAATTATACCACAGAAATTCACTGTGCCACTTTTCTTTGCATTAGAAGAAGAGAAAGTACGAACACACACGTGGATGAAAATAGCCAAATCAAAAGGTGTGGCAGACATAGGCCCCTTGGAGGAACAATTCAAGGAGGCAAGGAAGGAATTAGCTATGGCTAAAAACGTGGCAAATTGCCAGCGGGTGTTCCTACAGGAAGAGAACGAAAAACTTAGACTGCAGCTACAGGAGCTGAAGAAGGAAAAAGGCACATCCTCAGGGGACATCACAGTAGAACATCAAGGCAGAGAAGGACTGCAAGTTGGTCTTGGGGAGCCAACCTCGCATCTACAGGAAATAGAACTGCAAGCACAAATTGAGATACAAGCTCTCAAACAGCAGTTGCAGCAGAAAGAGGCACAATTGGCCTGCATGGCCAGTTGGGCCATGGATGCTATACAATGCAGACAGCCGGCCAAATCCTATGGCCTATACCTGAGAGACCAGTGGCTGCAATTTCAAATCAATGCCTTGGCGCAAAGGGGTATCTCTCAGCTCCAAGACCCGCAGCAGTTCACTGAATTATGCAACACCAGTTCATCAGAGGATAAGGCCAAACTATCGGAGTTCTACCTCCATAATTTGGCCCTTCCTAATGTGACTTCATGGGATCCCAACACGGTCTTAGGGGATATGCAGTTAATGGCATTTGCCTCATGGTTGAACCATGAAGACAAAAGAGCAGCAGAAGTCAAAGCAGTCATGAACCGAGAGCTGAATGAGCCATTACTAATTAGAGCAGAGCCAGGGGATCCAACTGCATTAATATCAGCACACCAACACTTATCCACCAACCCTCAAGCTTTATTGAAATATATGGATCAGCAGGCCCATGCCATAGCGCATTTCGAGGATATGGAGAGACTGTTAGGGGAAAACTGTACTCAAGCTTGCACCCGCCGATGGAACACATTGGCCCACAGTCTAAAAATCAAGGAATATCACACTCCAACTCGAATGAGGGAAGCTCTAGTACGGGTGCCCCTCTATAAGAAATCCATGTAGAACCTCCAGGCCAGCTGGATTGGCCTCAATCTAAGCCCACCTCTGCTGTTAGGATTGATGGAAGGCAGCACAGAGAAAGATGAGCATGAACAGTGGGAAGAGGTGGAAAGAAAGGCTGGGTTCCATGTAAGTAAGGAGGACACTACTGCAGAAGCCTGGGATGTGAGGGTGGCAGTAAAGGCAATGAAGGACGAGGAGCTGGATTAGTTGCTCAAGGATGAGCAATCATTTTAGCTGGGGGGTGATGATGAGCCCCAAATTTGGTAACATTTTGGGCTCATTTGGCCTAACTACCCTTGCTCAACCCTTCATTTTTCATGACTTATGCATCATTTTTTAGTATATTTATGTTATTTGTACGAATGAGGGCAGTCACTATTCCTAGGTGGCTAACACGTGCTTATTTCAGGTTTTTTGACATATAATGGAGCAAAACTACGCAGATGAGGGCTAGGAGACAGCCAAGATGGGATTGAGATTTTGTAGGAAGGTTGTCCACATCATTGAATGGCCTTCCTCGTGATCTTCACCCCCAACTCCGAGCTCCAACAGTCACCACCACCGAGTTAGAAGGCAGCCAAACGGATTTTGAGGAAGCAGCAGATCACTCTTAGTTTGGTCAGCCAAGCCCCACTGATTTAGGAGGCCAGCTTGGGGCCTCAAGATGTATAAATGATTGGGCTGTAGCCTTCGAAGAGGACTTTTGAAACCTTGTTGCATATTCTGGACTACGAGCTGTAGCTCTGTTTTGCTCTTTTGTAAGCCATTTTTGGCATGTTATTTGACTTATGATCTTTTAATGAAAAGCAGGCAGATTTGAGTTCAGTTCTGAGTTCTTAAAGGAGCCATAGCTCTCGGGGTTGGGCCCAACCTGAGAGCCGAAGGCCTCCTTCCTTTGTATTGTTATCTTTCTTTCAGCATCGTGTTTTTGTTCTTTTCCTTTACATGCATTTGGAAACGTAGTTTGCTGAGCTAGATTCCTTGGTGTGGTTGAGTAGGTTAGTTTTATGAGACAGAGTTGCTTCAGCAGTTTTAGAATAGAGTAAAGAGATTGGAGTTAATAAGAGTTCCAAAAGGGTTGACTGCACACTCATTTTCACCTCTGTTTAGGGGCTGGAATTGCAGACAGTGCCACCCACCAAAAACATTGTTTTACATGTTCATGCAATCTTTGATGCAATATTTTCGTTTGTAGAAGTGTCCATGCGTTCAGATCTTGTGGAATGATTCTTTGCTTCAGCACCATGCATGATTTTCCTTAGAAATAACGTTGCTGTTCTTTGGTTTTACTAAACGGTTAGAATAGGTTAATGCAATTTCGGTTATGTGCAGGACGTGGATGATTTGTTTCGTTTACACTGTGCAGTACTACTCCCTCACTCCCTTATCCTTCTAAGCCATGCCAGACCAACTACTCATCTCCCAATTAGACCCCTATCTCTCAACCATTCTATCACCCTCGTTATCCTACCTTTTTTGACCTTCCATTCCTACTACCCTCTCCAAGACAACCTAGCTTTGAACACCCCCTCTTCATCTCATCCCTCTGTCACCGAGTCACTACAAACTCCTCCCTTAACTCCCTATCCATCCATGCAGCCTCTTCCACTCACCCATCGCCCAAAATTCCGATTGTAGAACATCCTGTAGGAATTACTGAACTTCCTGTAGAAATTCTGAACATCCTGTAGAACCCCTGCAGACTTCCTGTAGAAGCTCATAAACACGGTTGCTTGGAATCCAAACTTTGTGAGACTCTCTGAAAGGATGCTAGGGACTCCTTAGACCCTCTCTGAGCCTTCCTGACCTTTTCCAAGCATTCCTCCCCTTGATCTATCCCTACACAGTAAAGACCCAGTTAGAAGCACATGCATAATAATTCCAACAACTTGAACAAAAATACAAAAATATGTTCTCTTCAAATAAAAGTAGTCTAGACACATGCATCTCACCTTCATAGAAGTAATGGCATCACTTTCAGTAGTTTGCATTCTCACCGTTGCATCAGTAGCACTAGCTGGTAGAATTAGGGTTTGCTAGGGTTTTCATTTCTTGTTGGCTTTCAGTTCCTTTCTGCAAGTAGGTTAATTTCCTTTAAGTTAGCTTTCGTTCATCGGTTAAAAAGCTTCTTCTAAGAGCTCATAGAAGTTGACTTGAGGCCCTAGCGGACTTGTGCCAGCTAACCAAGTGACAGCTGCGACAAGAGCTAGTACTTGTGCATACAGCACCGTCGCTTCCAAGTTTGTTACGAACTACCGGGTTGATAAAATTAGAGAAGGAAGCTCCAGGAGTTGTAGCATTATTGCTACAATACTAGAGCCCACCACATGAGATAGGAATTATGTTGTAGGATCTTAAGAGTGAAATTTTGCATATCTTTTCCCTTTAAATGGATATTATGAAAATTAAAAGGAAGAAAGAGAAAGCAGAAAGGGCACTAGCTATATTATGTCCTAGATGCACTAAGAGACACTCTAGGAATGAGTACCCACTAAATGTCATAGAAGTATACTCTATCTATGAAGAGAACCATGAAACAAGCAAATTTCCCTCTCTGCCAGGCCTAAAGGTTGTATACCAAGCAGTAGAAGGGGATTTAGAGCATATCCGTTTCATTAACCAAAGAAGGCCTCAAGGCCCTCGGCCATATCAACAGGGCATGTAAGGTGCACACTATTCTCATTACAATCCAAATCAGAATGCACCTTTCCAACCTTGGTACCCTTCCACTCATCCATCATGGTCCACGCCTCCTCCTTGGCCTTATACTCCTCAATATCATCCTTAGCCTATTCACCCTCCTTTCTAGCCATATCCAACTCAATCTTCTCAACGGGGAAAGCTCTCACAAGGGTGGAGGCCTTAGAAAACCCAAATTCCTTCTCTACTGCCTCCCCCTAAACCTCAACCACAAATTCCTCACCATAGCCCACCAAAGAAACCTCAAATGCCTACTCAACCTAATTCGAACCCGAACAATAAGAAAGCACAATATATTTATAGTGGGGAGACATCCTATCCTGCATATGTTGATATTGGGCGCAACCCAACTTGGCGTAGATTTTGATGAAGGCTCCACATGTTGTGGAGCGGTGTGTGTAGTGAAGAATGTAGTGGAGCACGAAATGGACCACACAGTGAAGCAGCAGAGTGCAAAAGTGGACTGCATAGTATATAGGATTCGAGACAAGTTGAAGCCCCTCATTTTTCTAAAAAATCATGTAATATTGTAAAAGATGAATGGTTTTTAGACCATAGTAGCTTGTGTTAGGGGAGTCCATGGTATGTGGACCATGGAATTTTGATGATATATCCCTCGATGTAATAGTTGATATAGGGAAAAATAATAAAGGACATAATCAACTTAGAATCACATCATGAATTGAATGGTTGTATTCTTGTGATTTGTGGTTTGGAAGAGAAGGAGAGGCTCTGCAGCCGAGTGCGTAGAGGACTAAGTCCACAGTTGAGTGCGCAGATGACCTGCAGCTTAGTGCGCAAGCCAAGAACTATTTTTTGTACAAGAATTATTATCATAAGCAAAAATTCTTGTGGAAATATTCCCACATTGGGATGAACCACGTTAAAATTGGTGTCTTCATTTGTATATTTGTTTTTTATCTGTTGTAGAGTAGCAGTTTATCACAATTTCATTTTATTACAACGCAACGATGATTATGGGTTTATATAATATGTTTATGTGATTAAATGAATGCGACAAGTGATTTATGAATATTAAGTGTAAGAAAACAAAATAATACCACATCTCCACATCCTTCAAGGCTGTAGAAACCTGGTTCTGCATCCTCCCATAGTCACTTCGGGTGAGACTGCGATTTGCTTTCAGGTCTTTGCCGAAAGGGCTAGTGATTCAAGGTTTTGTTGGTGCGAAATATAGATCGAACCTGGGTCAACCCAATCATAACCAAAAAATGGTTCTGTTGCCAGGACCAGGATCTGTTTGAGGGATATGTTTATGTGGCATCCGTCAAAGAAGGAGATTCAATATTGGCTAGAATCGAAGGAGCAAGAATTTGCAGTCAAGAGAACAAAAACCTTCGTCTGAAGTCTAAAACTTGGTTACCGAGATATATTTTTATAGATCAATACAAAATTTTATTCAAATCATTTATTGTTGAACTGTATTAGTGGATATCAAGGTTGACTGAAAGAAAAACCTGTTTTAAAGGTGGATAACCTACGACGTGGACTCCTGAATTAATACAACAATGCAAGAGCACTGACAATAGGATTTACAGGGCTATCAATTTCTGGATTGATAGCATATTGGGAGGATTTATTATTGAGTTTGTAGTAGACCAGACCATGTCCTACAGCGAAGAAAAACGACAATTATTCAAAGGACTGTGAGGTAAGTATTTGAAATCTTTGAAACTCTAGATTAAGATGCTTCTATGTGAAAAAGGACTTTTACGGATGCAACCATATTGCTAGTTTACTTATGTTTGGAAGTAAGGAAAATAAATTTGAGAAAGAGATTGGAACAACGCGAAGTGGAAAAAGATATAGAATAGATACTAGAAAGTGAGCTCATGGACAAGATCTGAAGACCTTTGTAGAGACTGATTACAATCCTCTTTTGAGTGCGTCTAAAGGTGAAAGGGAAGATAACCACCCTGATAAGCCCCAGGTATCTTCGCAGTATTCACCTTCCAAGCCTAATCTTTCGCAAAAGCAATAATCCATCAAGATCCAGGGTATTTAGACTCTCCCCCTCCCATTCCTTCTACCCCTCCTACCCCCCACCCCCCTCCCCTTACTAATACCCCTCCCCCTCCAAGAAGAAATATGGTTGATGATATCAAGTTGCCTGTTTTCAAAGGATCTGGATCGGAAGATCCAGAGAAATTTTGGTTTTATTTGAAGTTGTATCGACCACGAAGCAAAACAATGATGAAAATATAAAGAAAGCGTAGCTCATTACGACGCTCTGAGATAGAACATTGACATGGTATATGAAGTATTCAAATAATCATATTATAACATTTGCAGATATTAAAGCAGCTTTGATAAGAGAATTTAAGAAGCCAAAGTCTGAGTCGCAGTGTATCACTGAGTTAAAATAAATTAAATAGAAACCTACTGTGTCTGTTTGGGAATTTGTTCAGAAATTTAATGAATTTTTAGATCAAGTGAGCTTCGGAATAGCTCCGCAACAACATCAAGAATGGTTTATAGTTGCGTTGTTACCGTATATCACATTACCATTGATGCAACAAAAGATAACAAGTCAAGCCGAAGATCTGTAGACTGTGATGAAGTTGGAAGCTTCACCTATAGGGGATACTAATGCAGGTATGCAATAGATTCATATTCAGCTGGCGAACCTAACCCCGCAGATACAAGATATAAAGAAAATAAAAGAATTCATAGAAGAAGTATGGTGTAGAAAGTGCAGATCGGAGGGCCATTCTAAAGACAATATCCTATCTTTAGGGATTACATGGCTAGTGGGGCATTGAATCCCTTAAATTTAGGATCCAGCCTGTGGTGCAAGATATGCAAGACCAGAGGCCAACATCTATCAAAATATCGTTACATGCTACAAAAATATGTGCAGACTCCAAGGAACCTATATTGCAAATTTTGTAAATCAGTAGGACATGATGAGAATAATTTTCAAGCTTATGAACTAATGATGGAGTGCAGTGCTGGCACTTATAGAATGTAAGAAGAAGAACATGGACATGAAGGAAATGGACAACATGGTGGTCAAGGAGGCTATCAAGGAAGAGGTCAAGGTGCTAGATCTGGCCGAGGACGTGGATAGATTATTTTCCATAAATATAGCCAGGTAGATCATTTTGCAAGAGATTGTCAGAACCCTACAAGGACATGTAAGTACTGTAAATCTTTTGACCATATAATTGGAGAATGCCCTGTACTTATGGAAAAGATGTAAGAAAAAAAGAATCAGCAACAACACAAAATATTCAAATAATGATTGTTGAAAGGAGGACCTATGAACCTCGAATTAGTATTTTGACTAGAAGTGGAGTTGCGATCGGAAGTGATAAAGAAGATAAGAAGAAAGAATCTGAAAGTACATGGGTTAGAAAAATTGTTGAGAGAGTTATTGTTTTTGAAATTCAGAAGGAAAAATAATTATTTAAAGTGAAGAAAATCTTTATGGATTTTGGATCTTTGACCTCTAGTGCACAGCCAAAGCAGAAAACTAGCTTCGACGCAGAACCGAACTTCAACACAGAATCGAGCTCCGACATGGGATTAGGAGTCAGCGAATCAAGGAGGTGCTTCAAAGTATTTTATGCAAACTTATATGAAATTATTAAGAGATCAAAAGGCTGTAGAAGGACTTCAATAATTGAAATATTCTTGTGCATCAAAAGAAACACCGTGAGGTGATATGTGCATAGTGAATAATTTGCATCGACAGAAGAGAACAGGAAGAGAAATCAGGCTTAGTGCGTAGATAGGAGAATATGAGATGGATCAAGTTATTCTAGATTTGGGATCTGATGCTAATGTTTTGAAAAATAAGACATGGAAATTAATGGGTAAGCCAAAGCTACAATTGTCACCTATTCAGTTAAGGACGACAAATCAGTAAAAGATCTTCCCCTTAGGAAGACTACCGAGTGTAGCAATGAATATTGAAGGAGTTCGCACTAGCGTTGACTTTGAAGTAATAGAGATCGTTGATGATAGTAACCCTTATCCTACATTGCTTGGAATTGATTGGGCATTTGATAATATGGACATAATTAATCTGAAGAAGAGACAAATGAAATTTGAAGGAAGCAATATGAGAGCAATTGTTCCCTTGGACCCATTAGAAGGAGTAAGATATACAGAACTAGTTAGAGAAGAATACTACGCAACTGATATAGATAATATCTATCAAATGACAACAAAGGAACAAGATTGCGTTAACCCTACTACAGAAGGAAAGTTGACTTGGGAGCATGATAGTTCTTGTACCTCAGACTTAGAGGAAGAGTTGGAAAATTTGCAGAATAGGTTGCATGAAGTATCCGCAAGGCGTTGTGCAAGAATTACCAAATCAATTTGTTGTATCACATCTGAGGTATGTAATTTGCCTTCTTATGATTTCTTAAGTGATATAAATACTTTTATTAATGATTATGAAGAACAAGTTCCATAGAATCAAAGGTTGTTAGCCTTGTATATAGCCCTGAAAGCTACTCCTGCTAGATGGTGGGGTGCACACAAGAAGAATATAGGAGATTGGTAGGAATGTCGAAGGTTGATTTGGATATGAATTGGTCAAATAAATACAAAGATGGAAATAAAATGCGATGGTCAAACTAATCCTAGGGAGAATATCTAGTTATGTACTACAACATGGAAGGAGATTCCACAACAAGAATGGGTAGATGGATTTATTCATACATTAGAAACAATCCCTAAGAACTGGTACCTAGAAACAAAGCTTCGACATGGTACTGTGGATTGGGCAGACATGGTTGATGGCTTCAAATTAACATTCATATTTGAGGATGATTGTCCATACATAGATTTGGAACTTCGGGACAATTAAGAAGAGGATATTTGAGAATGTAACTCCACTGACATGGCAAAAACCTCATTGGGCTATGTAGATATAAAATGCACTAGAATGTTATAACCTTATTGCAGAAGAAGAAGAAGATCCTTGCAACATTGACATAGTAGAATCAAAAGGATACCGTGAATTAAATGGGCCTAAGTTAGAGATACCATATATAATAAAGCCACTAAAGACTAAGAATGTGAACATAGGATTAGAGAAGGAGCCCAAGTTTGCAACAATAGGAGATTATTGGGATGAAGAGATAGTCAGTAAAGTTACAGAGTTACTTCTTAAGTACCAAGAATTGTTTCCCACCAAGTTTTTAGAGATGAAGGGTATACTAGGAGATCTAGGAGTCATGAAGATTCCCCTTAAACCTGATGTGAATCCAGTCAAGAAAAGACCTTACAAATTAAACCCAAAGTATAAGGAGAAAGTAAATATAGAACTTGATAATATGATAGCAACATGAATTATTGAAGAATAAGCAGAAGAATAAGAATAGGTGAGTCCTATGGTGGTGCAAGAAAAGAAAACTCAAGGAGAAATCAGGATTTGTGTTGATTTGAGAAAGTTGAATGATGCTTGCTTACATGATACCTTCCCTACCCATTTCACATATGAAGTACTAGATAATGTAGGAGGTTAGGAAGCTTACTCATTTACAAATGGATTTTCAAGTTATCATCAGATTAGGATTGCACCTGAAGATCGGCATAAGACCACATTTGCTACAGAATGGGACTCATATCAATACACAGTAATTCCTTTTGGGTTAAAGAATTCCCCTGATATATTTTATAGAGTGGTGGTTGCAGCTTTTAAAGAGTGCATCCACAATTTTTTGGAGGTATATTTTGATGAATGGACAATATTTGGGTTGTTAAGTAAACATGTTGGAAATTTAAGACTTATGCTTGACACATGTAGACAATATCAAATCTGTTTGAACCTAAAGAAGTGCATATTTTGTGTACCTTTAGGCATATTGTTGGGAAATATTGTTTGTAAGCAAGGATTAATGGTGGACCCTGCTAAGATTGTCATCATTGTGAACTTGCCTCCTCCTAAGAAAGTAAGACAGCTTCGCACTACATTGGGACATACATGGTATTATAGAAAGTTTATCAAGGGGTATGCTCAGTTTACTGCACCTATGGAGAAATTATTGAATAAGGATATAAATTTTCAGTGGGACAAAGAATGTCAAAATAACCTTGACATATTGAAGGAAAAGATGGTAGTTGCTCCTATACTAGTGTCCCCGATTGGAACAAATAATTTCATGTCCACGTGGATGCTTATTTTATAGCTTTGGGAGTGGTAATAACACAACCTGGTGAAGGATAAATTGATCATCCTATAGCCTTTGCAAGTAGAACGTTGTCCAAGGCAAAAATAAATTACACGACTACAAAACGGAAAGTATTGACTATGGTGTATGCTTTGCAGAAGTTTACACATTATTTGCTGGGGTCACACCTTAAAATGTTTACAAATCATTTTGCACTGAAGTATTTGGTTAATAAGCCTATCTTAGGAGGAAATATTTGTATATGGTTACTGTGATTCTAGGAATATGAATTTGAAATCATTGTTAAACCAGGAAGATTGAATGCAGGATGTAACCATCTATCAATATTGGAAATAGGGGAAGAACCAACCAACATAGAGGATAATCTCCTTGATATGCATTCATTTGCAATCAGAGTCGCAGATGACCATTTTGCTAATATTATTAAGTTTTTGAACACATGAATGGCTCCTTCAGAATATACTACACAACAAAAGAAAGAATTAGTGGTTAAGGAAGCTGATTTTTCATTAATAGCGGGACACTTATATAATATGGTACCAGATGAGATACTACATAGATATGTTCTTGAACATGACAGACAAATGATTCTAGAATAATATCATGGTGGCGTAGCTAATGGACAATATGTAGGAAAAGCTACTGCGCAGATGATTTTGAGAGCAAGATTGTGGTGGCCTACACTACTTAAAGATGCAAAGGAATATTGTAGAGCATGTGATATGTATCAAAGAATAGGAAAACCTTCAAGAAGTGATGAGATTCCATTGGTACCACAAGTTACATTGTAGGACTTTGATAAGTGGGCTATTGATTTTGTTGGACCCACTAACCCACCTAGGAAGAGGACTGGTATGAGGTACATAATTACTGCAACAGATTATTTGACAAGGTGGGCCAAAGCACAACCAATAAAGGATTGCAATGTAGAGACTGTTACAAATTTTATTTTTTAATACATATTGTCGAGATTTGGATGTCCAAAGATCTTGATGAGTGACTAAGGTTCACACTTCCTGAATAAAATTATTGAAGCATTGACAGAGGAATTCTGAGTCTAGCATCATAAGAGTACCCCTTATCATCCTTAGGCCAATGGAAAAGTGGAAGCATTTAACAAGATTTTGGAGAATGCACTTACTAAGGTATGAAATGTGAATAAAGATGATTGGGATCTCATAATTCTAGTAGTTTTATGGGCTTATAGGACCACATGTAAGAAGTTGACAAGTCAAACACCATTCAGGTTAGCTTATGGGCAAGAAGCTGTGATGACCATGGAGTACATCATGCCTAGAATAAGGATTGTGACTTTTATAAATATGGCAGACCCTGACACAATGGAGGAAAGAATGTCGCAGTTGATTTCTTTAGAGGAAGACATATTTATAGCAGGTTTCCATTAGAAGGTACAAAAATCAAGAGAAAATGCCTAGCATGACAAACATTTTAAGGAGAATAAGTTCCAAGTAGGGGATATTGTTCTCCTCTATGACAGTGAGTTTGTAAAAAGTCTAGGAAAATTAAAGATGAATTGGTTGGGCCCTTACATTATCAAGCATATTACTTATGGAGGCGCAGTTCAATTACCTAAGTTAAATGGAGAGTTGATCCAAGGAAGAGTAAATGGCAGTAGGTTGAATTTGTATAGGGACAGTCCTGGCCTTATAGCTTCGCTCTAAAGAAGACAAGAGAAGAGTCGTAGTGCTACCTGCAGTTGAAAGTTGGTACTGAACTATAAACTACGCTTCATAGAGCTTCGACGTAAGGATGTACTTTGCTGTAGTCTGAATTATGTCGAAGTACATAGGTGCTGCGACATAAGATGAATGTTCGCTACATTATGGGATGTGTTGAAGTTCACCAGAAAAATACGACCATTAAAAGGGAAAGTTAACATTAAAATACGTGGAAAGTTGCATTTATGAGGACAGGTTGGCAAGATCTAAGGATAGATATGCAGTTAATGAACATAATCGAAGCATAATCTAAACAAAATCTAAGCTAGTGATGGGGTTAGAAACTAGAAATCATTATAAAAAGACACCTCCCACCCATATCAAACACTTTTCAGAATTGAGAATTTGAGTCTGGAGGGTGCGAAGAAATTGCAAAAGTTTTAGCTTCCGTATGTCATCTGAGCGTTCTTTGAAAGAAATTATGTGTAATTTTTGTGAGAAAGGCTTATCTGGAATCATGGAAGTTGCTGGTATTTTCGTAGCATTAGCTAATATTCTCGTAGTAGCATAGTCCACAGTAGAATCAACCACAGCAGCATCAACACAAAAACAATGGAGAACGTCAAGGAAGAAATCGACCAAGGAAGAAATAGGATAAGAAACCTGCCAAGCCTCAACAACAACCTAAGCAAGTCATAGATAGTGAAGGAGAAATGGAGGAGGTACAGATGGAAATAAGGGGCATAGCATTTTTGCCTCTACCACCATACATCCCACTGAGGAAACCAAATGCAAAACCTATAAAGGAATCGAAGGATGCGAAGTATGTCACCTTTACACCTTTGTTGTCGGAAGCAACACCATTTTCAAGATAAGTTTTAGGGAAATTTCCACAGCTGAAGTTCACAAATTATGACTTTAATGAAAGGAATAAGTACCCTCAGTTCACACCAGACCAGTATTTGAAATAGGTGCAATACCCAGACAACAGAGTGACAAAGCTAGAACCACAACAGAGGGAAAATGGGTTGGCGCAGTCAGGACTACTAAAGATGTTAAATATGTCACACTTCGGTAGAAGTCTGGGGAGCACAACGTCTGTGCGATAGTTTCTCTTGATGGTGCACGATGGAGGATTATGGATGGGAAATAAGATCCCTATAGACCAAATTTTGATCTGGAGGATCACGAGACTACAATACCAAGGGAGGAAACTTAGAGAGGAGTTTATTGGAAAATATCAATACCGTGTTATAGCGGACAATATGAAGAAGAAGTTTGAGCTAGAGAAAGGAAAGAGGGGATATGATATCAATTCAATCAGTGACTAGGTAGTTTGCTTTGTAGTGCACATATTTGTTGGGAAGATCACGAGAAAGTGTCAGGCGAATCAAGTTCCTGCATCGGTGGTTTCATTAGTTGTGCAGTGTGCCAACGAGGTTCAATACAACTAGGTCGATTACTTGTGCAAGGAATTTCTGGATGATTTTCGTGAAGTCCAAAAGAAAGGTACCACATTCCATTATGTGTGGTTAATTTTGATTATTGCAATGTTAGCATGGAGAGAGCCAAAGGATTCACAGTTCCCCCAGTAGCATCAGATGTCTATGAAGCTGCGCGGTATGCCTCACTATGTTTTACCACCCAACTGCCGCGAGCAATGGAGAACAAGATCTTTTTTGTGTTATATCACATGGATTTTCATATGTTGGTGAACCAACACCCTCACCTTTCACCGAGCCTATACGAACATTATAGCGCTGTTGCACAGTTTAAGGTCGATTTCCATAAAGTCTATATACAGGCTTGCAGAGACGCAAAGAAGAAATGGCTTCCCTTACCATATTTGGTAACAGAAGATGATCTCCTCGCACTAGTACAATAGTGGCCAGTAGAATAGATGATTGCGCTGGAGGTAGAGGCAGAGGTAGAAGATAGTGCGACAAAAGAGGATACCTCACAGCATGGTGAAGCGAGTGGAAAGGACAAACATAAGAATGAGTTGGAATAAAAGGAAGAGGAGAAACATGATGAGGGTCTCCAAGATCCTCCTTAGGGTGATAAGAAAAATAAGGAGGTTGAAAAAGCAGAAACATAACAAGATGACGCAAAAAAGAGAAAATGACAGGGTGAAGCTGCCACAACGATCAAGAAAAAGCAGAAGGAAGATAAAATGAAGGATATCACACCAATGGTCCTTACTGATGGGGACTTGGAGAAGATCAGAGATATGATTCAAGAGGCGATAGCTGCATCCCGGAATAAAGTAGAAGATCTCTATGATGCACTTCTAAATGGTGTCGAAGAGAAAATCACAAAATCGAAGATACTAGCATAGACGCTTAGACAACCAGCGCAGATAGAGGAAAGTGTTGGAGTAGAAAGGCAGCTAGAGCCTATGCTTGCAACAAGGTTAGCATATATACTTGCAGGAGCGTTACATTTTGACTTCGTTGATCTACAAAAATAGGCTAAGGAATGGAAGCATGTCAATATGAGCATTGCAGCAGTGTCATTGCAAATATTACATAAGTTGCACTTGGAAATTATAAAAGAGTTGAGGTTGCACGAACAACACGCCTTGCAGCTAAATATCCAAGTAGAAAAAGAGTGAGTTGCACTTTGGAAAAAGCTCAAGCAGGTGATCCAAGAAAGGGATCAAGTAGCACAATAGCACCATAATATCAAGGAGGTAGTGAAAGCAACGTGCAGAGAAATTCTAGACCTTGATCTCCGAGAGGAAGAGCCAGTAGAAGACAAGGACGTGAAGCTTGGCCTTGCAGTGAAGGGGTACAAGGAGAAAATTTCCATAGTGCAATTCAAATACGAAATGCAGATTAGTCAACTGTAAATGAAGCTATAGCCAATACACCACAGGAAGTATGGGATCAGAGGGAGACTGACCTAAAGACCGCATTGGCCACCATCTCCACAATAGTGGTAGACTGTGGAAAACTCTTGGATGAAAGTCTACAAATTTGGACTTCACTGTAGGAAGATCCAAATGTACAAAAATTGTGGGAAGAAATGCAATAGAGGAAACAATAGTTAGAAGAGATTTGGGCATCTACGAAGACCTTACCAATCTCACAAAAGCTCATGAAGATCAATGAGTCAAAGGCCTTCTAGAAGAAAATTGTGGAGTTGAAGAAGGAAGAATGGGTCTTAATAGAGAGAAATCAGCCTTGGCAGGATGAGGCCCTCCAACTATCGTAGTCAGTAGATGAGAAGCTTCAACAACTTCAACAGAGGGAGACACCGTTGGTACAGAAGGATGCAAAAAATGTGACATAGACATTACTAGAGGAAGTGTGTAGCAAAGAAAAGCAGGTAATAGAGACCTTAAAGTAGTTCAACCAAGCCTACAACAACATCACAACAAAAATCAGAGGCAAAGAAGCTAAGTGACTTGGGACAAGTCACATGTGAGTGTTGGGGGCTTGTTGGGCGCAACCCAACTTGGCCTAGATTTTGATGAAGACTCTGCATGTTGTGGAGCAGAGTGCGTAGTGAAGATTGTAGCAGAGCGCGGAGTGGACCGCATAGTGGAGCGCCAAAATGGGTCGCGTAGTAAATATACCGTGTGGTTTATGGGCTTCAAGATGGGTTGAAGCCCCTCATTTTTGTAAAAAATCATGTAATATTATAAAAGATGAATGGTTTTCAGACCATAGTAGCTTGTATTAGGGGAGTCCATGGTATGTGGACCATGGTATTTTGATGATATATCCCTCGATGTAATAGTTTATATAGTGATCAATAATAAAGGAGAGAATCAGCTTAGAATCACATCATGAATTGAATGGTTGTATTCTTGTGATCTATGGTTTGGAAGAAAAGGCGAGGCTCTGAAACTGAGTGTGCAGATGACCTGCAGCTTAGCGCGCAGGTCAAGAACTGCTTATTGTCTAAGAATTATTATTATAAGCAAGAATTCTTGTGGACATAGTCCCACATTGGGATGAACCACGGTAAAATTGGTGTCTTTGTGTGTATATTTTATTATTATTTGTTGAAGAGTAGTAGTTTATCACAATTTCATTTTATTACATCGCAGTGATGATTATGGGTTTATATAATATGTTTATGTGATTAAATGAATGCGACAAGTAATTTATGAATATTAAGTGTAAGAAAACAGAATAATACCACATCTCCACATCCCTCAAGGTTGCAAAAACCTAGTTCTGCATCCTCCCATAGTCATTTTGGGTGAGGTTGTGATCTGCTTGTAGGTCATTGTTGAAAGGGCCAGTGGTTCAAGGTTTTTTTGGTGCATAGTATAGATCAAACCTGGGTCAGCCAAAACATAACCAACAACTGTAGAAATCCAAGAGATCAAACTTTAGTCAAGGAAGGTGGTCCCAGATAATCAATCACCTTATCCACCTGAAGAGCTTGAAGAAGAGAAGGGAGAGAGTGCTCCTCAAGCCAATGCACCTCCTTATCCTAAAAGGTTGTTCCACCCTAAACAACACACCCCAAAAGGGGCTAGACTTCTGGGAAAATTGAATAAATTGTGTGTCAACATACCCTTTCTCCAGGCCATCAAAGATGTTCCCATTTACAACAACCTTATTAAGGAATAATGTTTCAGAAGGCCTAGGAGAAGAAGAAGAGATAACCCCCACTATCAATGTTATTGGACGATTATTTGATCTAATGCTTAGAAAGGTAATCTCCCAAAAGTACTTAGATCCTGGTAGCCCAATAGTGGATGTGCACATTGATGGAATTATGGTTCCTAATACCTTGATTGATCTTGGGGATACAATCAATGTGATGACCAGGGAAACCATGTTGAATCTCAATCTCCAAGGGGCTTTAAGGAAGACCACTACAATGTTGCAGCTTGCAGATAGATCCATAATAGCTCCTAAGGGAGTTATTGAGGATGTCATGGTCTCCATTGACTCTTGGGAGTACCCCACTGATTTCCTGGTCCTCCAACCTAAAACCAAGTTTAATGGATATCCTCTCATCCTAGGAAGACCTTGTTTGGCCACTGTTGATGCCTACATTAGTTGCAGGGCTGGGAAAATGACGATTAAGAATGGGCATTTATCAAAATAACTTGCGTTGTATCCTCCTTTTCAACCTTTTATTAAGAATTATTTGGCCTTGTGGTTAGAGGATGAGGACGAGGAAGAATTTTATTGAACATACCTATACCCAGACTGCACTCTAGATACTATTATTGGTTGGGGGGGGGTAACTTGATGAAGACGATCTTATCGACCATATCTTACAGTGCCAACCCCCCACTGCCATGCTAGTTAATGAACATATGAAATAATCCGAAAGTAATCCTTGGAATAATTTGTGCTATGCTGAATCTATCCTAGAACATGCCAAGGCTGTGGAGATGGTCCCATAAATAACTCTAAAGATCAACCCCTCTCTCTCGGTTAAGTAAGATGAAAAATTATGTAGGGTGTTGAGAAAACACATGGAATATTTTACTTGGGATTATAAGGATATGAAAGGTATGCATCCCTTAGTCTGTACTCATCATATCAACATCAAAGAGGGATGCAAGCTATTGGATGAAGGGTTCATATACCACATTTCAAATAATGAGTAGGTGTCACCCCTTGTTTTAGTCCCAAAGAAAAATGAGAAGTGGAGGATTTGTGTTGACTACCGATAACTTAACAAGGCTACAAAGAAGGACCACTTCCTTTTTCCCTTCATTTACTAAGTCTTAGATGGCCTTGCAGGGAATAAATTATTCTCCTTCCTGGATGGATTTAGTGGATACAACTAAATACTGATCAACCATGAGGAACAAGATAATACCACATTCACATGCCCTTGGGGTAACTTTTCCTATAGGATCCTTCCATTCAGTCTATGAAATTCCCCTGCTACCTTCTAGAGGGAAATTCTAAGTATCTTTGCTGAACTTGTTCATGACACTGTTGAGATATGCATGGATGACTTCGCTCCTTATGGATGTGAATTTGAGGAAGCTATTTCTAATCTTTGAAGAGACTTAAAGAAATGCATTGAAATGAATCTTTCATTTAGTCTTGATAAATGTGATTTTTTATGCATGCAGGGACTATCCTTGGCCATTATATATCTAAGGATTGGATACAGGATGACCCAAACAAAATTTCCATCATTAAAATGGTTCCTATCCCTAAAAAACAAAGAGATGTCAGGCGCTCCCATGCATTAGCTAGGTATTATAGAAGGTTCATTAAAGACAATAGTAAAATGGCTCCACCCTTGTTTGGAATGTTGGCTAAAGATTCATACTTTTGTTAGACAGACAACTATCAAGAAGCATTCAAAGTACTACAAGAAAATATGATCACTGCACCCATCCTTAGAGGTCCCAATTGGGCATTACCTTTCCATATACACATAGATGCATAAGATAAAGTTGTATGGGCATCCTGAGGACAAGTGGAAGATGAATTTCCTTATGATATATATTTCATTAGTAAGAATCTTTTTAAAGCTGAATTAAATTATACAATCACTGAAGAGGAGCTCTTGGATGTAGTACATTATTTAAACACGTTTAGGCATTACATCATTGGTTATCAAACTTTTTTTCACACTGATCATGCAACCATTAAGTATTTCATGAATAAAGCTGATGTCAGTGCTAGGATAATTAGATGGTTTCTATTAATGGAGAAATTTTATCTAACTATTATTGACAAACCGAGGAAAGAGAATGTGGTTACAAATTTCTTGTCAAGGCTAACCTTGCCTGCAGAAAAGGAAGAAATGGTAGATGATCAACTCCTAGATGAACACTTCTTTGCTATCTCAGTGATTTCTCCTTAGTTTACTGATATATCCAACTTATTGGCTGTTGGGAGGTTCCCTCCTAATATATCCTCCAAGGAAAAAAGAAAGATTGTTAGGAAAAGTGACCATTCACTTGGATTGGGGGAAATATTTTCATATTGGGCCAAATCAGATCTTGAAGAGATGTGTAGGGAAGAGGAGGTCTTTGAAATCCTCTTATCATGCCATGATGAACCTTGTGGAGACCACTTTTATGCTAAGAGGACAACCTTCAAAGTTCTACAAGTGGGTTACTACTGGCCCACTTTACATCAAGATGCAAAGGGGTACACCACTAGGTGTGATTAGTTCCAAAGGGTGGGTAATGCCACACCTAAGGATGAAATTCCCTTACAACCTCAAGTGAATCTAGATCCATTTGGTAAGTGGGGCATGGATTTCATTGGACCCATTGATCCCCCATGAGGATAGAAGAATTATATCATTGTGTGCACTGATTACCTAACTAAATGGGTTGAAACAAAGGAAATTAAGATATCAAATGAGCATAAGGTGGCTGATTTTTTGAGGGATAACATCTTATACAAGTTTGGTTTTCCAAGAGTGTTAGTCACTGATCAAGGAGAAAAATTCAAATCAAATCTGATCGAAGATCTCATGAAGCAGAACCACATCAAGCACAAGACATCCACTGCCTATCACCCTCAGGAAAATGGGCAAGTGGAGGTCACCAACAAAGAATTGGAGAAAATTCTAATCAAGGTTGTTAGTAGCAGCAGAAAATATTAGGCAGATAGACTTGTAGAAGCCACATGGGCCTACAAAACCACTTGGAATACCACCACTGGATTTACTCCATTCGAACTAATCTATCGAAAGAAGGTCCCATTGTCTGTTGAATTTGAATACAACACTTTAAGGATGGAAACTCAGTTAGACTTGGGTTTCACTACAGCACAACAAGAGAGTCTACTCCAACTCAATGGTTTAGATGAATTCCAGATGCAAACTCCCCTGCACACTAAGGTAATCCAACTACAGAGGACGATTTGGCATGACAAACACATTAGGGAGAAGATTTTTCAAGAAGGTGATTGGGCCCTACTGTATGATTCTAGATTCAAGGATTTAAAGGGAAAGTTAATGACAAGATGGTTGGCTCCCTATCTAGTGGAAAAATGTCATGAGAATGGGTATGCCCAAATCAAAACAATTGACGAGGAAGGTATTCCCTTGTTAATGGTTACATGTTGAAGTTTTATAAAAGACTTATGTCCAAGGAGGAGTTTATTAGTTCAATCATTAAGTAGTTGAATGTGATTAGGAGGCTCACAATCCTTAGTCCTCAAAGCTTCTAAAAAAAAGGGCCTAGATGAAAACCTCCATGAGGCATCTAAGGCCAACTCTAGGGTTGAAAACCTTTGTGAGGCACCCTAAGAGCAAAAAAAAACAAATGAAAAAAGAAAAAATAAGATGTAAATATCCCTAGGTGAAAACTTCCTTTGAGGCACCTAGGGCAGGCATGCAGGTTGAAAAACTCTACAAAGGTAGTTTGCATGTCTCCAAAAAAAAAAAGACACAAGTGAGGAGTCCTTACACCAATTTTTCTAACATCTCTCTTTTACACGACTCCATACAATCAGAAGAATAGTGGTTACAAAACAGGTTCAACATCTCATTTCTCTATTTTCCCCAGCCATCCATTGATTTTTTCCTCTTCATTCACCTCCCTACCTCTCTCCATCATCTAGCCAACAATTGAACCATGTTTTGCCTCCTTTTTGAAATACTATAGGACTGTCCTGAATTGCTAAACGACAAACTTGAAATGCTACATGAGGCAAATCCACTTGGAAAAAAGGACCATAGGGTCATGTATTCCTTAGGAAATGTTAGGAGAGGTCCACCAAAAACTCCTTCATCACTCATCCACTCCATTTGGGCAAATTCACCCTCAAAATTCCACTTCCATGCATAAAAAACACAGAAGAAGGACTTTTCCTTCACCCTTTTCACCACCTTCACCACCCTATGATGATTCTAATCTTGTCCCTATAATCACTATATTTTTTCCTAAGCCCTGGATGAAATGTGAGGCATTGAGGGGGAACTAAGTGATTGTTGCAGAAAGGAGATCAATCATGTAGCAGATTACATAGTTCAAACAAGATATTGATCTAGATTTTTACAGCTCTAGAATAGAATATCTAGCCACCCTAATGCATCATGAGGCCATTAATAAATCTTATAAAGGTGACACCATCCTTGAAGAATAGATGCAAGGTCATCTATCCACCGAAAAACATCGAATCAAACACTAGAAGGAGGCTTGCATGGAAGAAAATTTTCATCAGCCAACTACATCATCATGTTGTGAAGACCTGTGCATAAGTAAACAAGGAAAGTTAGCACCTCTAGGGGTGAGTTAGTCAATCATCAGCTCAACAACAACCTACACGCATCTATAGAACTTCGAAATCATAGGTAGGATCAGGTATGAAACCCCTCACCTCTTCCCTATGTACATAATAGTGAAAAAATGTGTTTAATGATCGTCAATGGACTTTTTATGGGTTGGAGGTGGCCAGTAAACTAGGAAACCTTTGATTAGTAAACTACAATTCACTCAGCCACCATGCAACATGGAAATGTCAATTTAAGTGGGGTGATGATTATGAGGAGTGGGGGAAATGGTAAAAACAGAAACTTGTGCAAGAGTCAAGTCACCAAAGCGCTCCAAGCCTTTACCACAAAAAGGAATAAAAAGTACAAGGCTCAACTCCATTTTCACAATCTCTCATTTCTAGAAAACAGTTGGAGAGACCCACATGGGTACTGAAGGACGAGCTAGATGCTACCAGATACTGCCTGGGGTGCCACTGAATTGCAACAGGTTGTGTTTGCAGGTGCTACAGGACGATTTGAATTTATACAGAAGAACAGAAAAGAAGCTACAGGGGTAAATTAAGGGGAGAAAGAGAGCCAAAACCACCAGAAGTTGTCCTCAAACCCTCATGCACATGAGGGAGTCATCTTGGAAATAGTCAGTGGCCTCCTCTCTCTCTAATTTCCATACACTTGCATGAAGAATTATGCTTGAATTGTGTATCCAGTAGTAAAAAATTGTAATTTCCTTTTAAATTTATTATATGAGAAGGAAAGATAGGGACAAAGAGAAGTTTGTTTTCATATCAAAAACTATAATCCTTCTCCTCCTATGTTAAAAATAAAATTACAAACTATCTCTACACCCAAGACTGCTCTAAGGAAAATATTGAAAATACACCTAAGATAACCTAGAGAAGGAGCAATAGGAGCAACTGGAGGGGGTTTTAACAGAAGAGAACCCACATACAAAAAAATAATCTATCAACATCCCCCTGTTATGGAATTTTTTTTGAGACATCAATGGATGGGATTCTATGAACAATTAAAGGGATAAGATGATGAGATAACTCAAGAATTTTCCATGGCCCTCAATTCTCAGGGATAAAATAGTGCCACTACTATTGTTAGAGGACTTTCCATCCCTTTAGATGCAAAACTCATAAGCAGAGTAACCACCCTACTATTAGGTCCCTATACTACTAGTGTAACCCCTTATTTTTATTAGTACAATCCCCTTATTATATTCTTGTGCCCATGTAGTCCCAATATTGTTATTATTGTGCCCCATAGAAGCCCACTATTGTTATTATTGTGCCCTTACATTATTATTGTTATGTTGGCTCTAATTATATTATGACCCCTTAGACTCATATATATAGAAAGGAGGTCTTGTCATTTGTATCATCCAAGAATTGTTCATTTGTGTAATGTAAAGGAGGCTTCCCCATTGAAGAGGCTGAATTCTAAGATGTTGATCTTTCTTTTCTATCTTTTTATGAGCTGGTTTCATAACATTTGGTATCAAAGCTTTGGATTCTAGGGTTTCATTGCTCCCAATAGGTCATCGTGGAATTTTTGCTATAACGTGTTTTATACGACGTTTCAGAAGCTAACAAAAAAACTCATTTGAGAAGAAATCTCGCTGAACCTCGGGTCCAAATTTCAGATCTTGTATCGCTATATTTTCGGCGATATGATCTGAGGAATTTAGGGTTTTTACAAGCTCCATAATTTCATCTAAAACAAGCCATCGTGGAAGTTTCTCTATAACTTGTTCACTACAAAGTTTCAAAAGCTAAAAACAAAACCCATTTGAGAAGAAAGAGGTCTGAACCTTGGGTTTGAATTTCAGATTTTGTATCACTATATTTTAGGATATATTATCTAAGGAAGTTAGGGTTTTTTTAAACTCCCGAATTACATCTTAAAGAAGTGACCCAAGTGACCTTGGGAAAATCATCATAACTTTCTCTCTGAGCATCAGATTGAAATTGCATAAGAAGTTATAGAAAGAGGATGGACTGTAGTTTCCTGTTTATATTTTCATATCCGAAGGTCAAAACAGTGACACGTGGCACTTCATACAAGTTCACTCTTCTGAAAAGGTATATAATAAGGTCATCTTGGGAGAGTGTGCATAAATCTTTCTTGGAGAATCCAATTTCAATCAGACTGGTGGCATTAGAAAGAGGATGCAGAGGGCTACTGCAGGTCACGATTTCAGAATTGGAATATCCAAAATTACAAAGTTATAGTCATTTCAAGAGCGGGATCCTAAAATTAAGAAAAGGCAATATGAGGAAGTTTGATGGCAAGGATCCGGTAAATTGGATACTACGGATGGAGCAATATTTTAATCTACATGAGGTGCAACTGTTACAAAAGGTACGTATTGCATCTTCATATTTAGAACCAGATCAATTTTTATGGTATAAAGGGTTGTCTTATCATAAAGCACTTGTCACTTGGTCAATTTTCATGGAAGAAATGATAGCATATTATGAGGATACAAAGAGTAACACCTTCTTTAGCCAATTTATAAATCTCAAACAAAAGGGTTCAATGGCAGAGCACATTGAGGATTTCAAAAAATTGAATATAAGGGTAAATGATATTCCAAAGAAGAAAAGGATTGATGTCTTCATAGGGACATTAAAGGATAACGTTCAACATGAGGTTCGTCTTTGGGAACCTAATTCTTTGGAGAAGGCATTTAGGTTGGCAAGAAAAATTGAAAGCGTAATTATGGAAACAAGGAATCCTACCACTCACAACTATAAATATAGAAGTGTTTTTTCTTCTAGTCTTCCACAACCTACAAGGTTTACACGGAAACAATTGGAAGAAAAATGAGAAAAAGGACTTTGTTACATTTGTGATAGCAAATACACTAAAGGTCATAAGTGTGATGAGAAGAAATTATTTTACATTGATTGTGAAGAGGAGGAAGACAATGATCAAGAAACATCAAAAGAAGAGGATATACACCAAGAACCAACCCCAGAGAAAGAAGATATGAATCCAACCATATCTTGTAAAGCATTGGCAAGAATTACCACTCCTCAAACTCTTAAGGTAGAAGGACATATCAAGAAGAAAAAGGTTCAAGAACTGAAAGATCACATAGAGAAAGAAGAAATGAATCTGACCATATATTGTAATGCATTGGCTGGAATTACCACTCCTCAAACTATCAAGATAGAAGGACATATCAAGAAGAAAAATGTTCAAGAAGTGAAAGATCACATCGAGCATCAAGAAATGAATCTGACCATATATTGTAATACATTGGAAGAAATTACCACTCCCCAAACTATCAAGATAGAAGGACATATCAAGAAGAAAAAGGTAATAGTGTTGATTGATTCGGGAAGTACCCATAATTTTATTCATTGTAAGATAGCCAAGAAATTGAATTGCTTCCTATATCCAAGACCAGAGTGTCAAGTGATGGTTGCAAGTGGAGGAACCATAAATTTCTTTGGAAAGTGCCATAATATCAAGCTATCCATGGGATAATATGTATTGAATAGTCCAATGCTTTCCATTCCAATGGGCGGTGCTGATGTTTTACTAGGAGTCCAATGGCTACGATCTTTGGGTACGATAGCTTTTAATTTTCAAGAACTTTTCTTGAAAATTTTTTGGGAAGGAAAGGAAGTTGAATTGAGGGGTATCAAAGGGAAACTGGGAAAGATAATAAACTCTAACAACATGACAAAGCTTCTAAATAAAGAAAAATGAGGCGTAATTGCACAATTATGTTCACTAGAGGATCCCACATCAAAATCATGTATTTCTCCAAATCTCTAAAACGTTTTGGAAAATCATTCCAAGCTGTTTGAGGATCCCAAATGCCTCCCACCTATTCGTGATCATGATCATGGTATTCATTTGATTCCAAGAAGTATTCCTCCAAACATTAGGCCTTACAGATATCCATATGCCCAAAGGAGTGGGAACTCATTCAAAAGTTGCAGAACATCCCAGTTCAAACAGTATTGCGAGAACTTGAAAATTAAGGAAAAATCATATTGGAACCTGAAGCAGTCACAGAACCGAGAAATCGATAGCTATGAAATAAATCAATTTCAGAGTATCTCATCAAGTGGAAGAACTTACTCATTGAAGATTCCACATTGGAGGACAAGAATTTGTACAGAAGCTTCAAGAACTACTCAAACGTTGAGGACAACACTTTTTGAAGGAGAGGAGCATGTTAGGTCCCTATACTACTAGTGTAACCCCTTATTGTTATTAGTATAATCCCCTTATTATATTGTTGTGCCCATGTAGTCCCAATATTGTTATTATCGTGCCCTATAGAAGCCCACTATTGTTATTATTGTGCCCTTACATTATTATTGTTATGTTGGCCCTAATTATATTATGACCCCTTAGACTCCTATATATAGAAAGTAGGTCTTGTCATTTGTATCATCCAAGAATTGTTCATTTGTGTAATGTAAAGGAGGTTGCCCCCTTGAAGAGGCTTAATTCTAAGGCGTTGATATTTCTTTTCTATCTTTTTGTGAGCTGGTTTCATAACACCTACCCTTCGAAGTTCGATGGAGCAAGGAGGATAGGTAGTAGGTGTTACAACCAAGAAAAATTTCTTCATTCATAGAGAGAAGCTTATAGAAGATAAAAATGGAAGGGGAAGAGAGATCATACCCTACCCTTGGGATGAAGTGGCCTAACACATCCTTAAATACATATCTTGTGAGGGGAGGTTGAGACTTTTGTATACCTATAGCTTTAGGCTGCTCCATGAGCTAAGGTTCAAAGCAGAGTTGCCAATTCCACAGAGACTCAGTGTTCCACATTTCCTCTTACAATCCATCATTGAAATGAGTTAGAAAGTGAGGGAAGGGAAGCACTAACATATTTTCCATCATGGCCTCATCGAGATAATTTTCATCGATGCCTTAAGCCACTTAAGGAACCTTATGCTATGGACTAACTTTGTAAACATGTACAGAGAGATTTTCATTGGAACAAAATCTCTTACCTCCATAGAGCAAGAAGAAACACCAACCCCTAGTATTCGGGGTAGGGAAGAAAAGGAAGAAGAGAAGGAGAAAGTAGAAACAAAGGAAGGAAAGGGAGAGAAACAAAGAACATAGGAAGATAACCTTGAGGATCCCTCCAAGCCTCAAGGGACAAAAGGACAAGGAAAACAGATAAGCCTCTCACCATGAAACAAAGAGCAAGAAGTGGCTACCATATTGGCCACACTTGGCACAAGTGTCAAGCCTAAAAGGAAGTTGTTATAAAACAAAATGACCTCCTCATCAACTCAGAGGTGAAAGATAGCATGACTGAAGCAAAGACCACAATTGCAAGCCTTGACTCCACACTAATGCTGGTTGCACACTGAGAACCTACTTTATAAAGCTTGTTACCAAGCCTAAGGGTGTGCTAGTGACCCTACTAACTCAAGTTGTTAGACCAGGGGCAACGTTAGTGAAACTAAGAGAAGTTCAGTGGGTGAAACCAAAGAATCTTCTCATAAATATCTAGATATTTATCCCTAAATTTGCTCAAGAAAAGCAAGGGAATTCCTAAAAATCAAACTATTTGGGGAAATTCCAATCTGAAAAAGAAGGAAAATGGGAAAGAGCTAGAAAACAAGGTAGGTTCATTGCTTTTGCCCTAATGAACTCTATGAAGAACTTGGCAACCCTAACTCGATCGCTACATAAGCAGTGACAGGGCCATTGTGAAAGGGATTAGAGAATTTGAAAGGATATCCTACTAAGCTATTGTGAACTGTCACATACTTGAAGAAGTGAGCTGAAAGAGAGAGAGAGAGAGAGAAGTGGAAGGGGCAAAGGAAGACTGATACAATGGATGGTTGTAATCACTCTTCCGTTATTAATACAGAACTGCAGTTGTGTTCCCTACTCCATGGTGTCGGTAACCTTTGTTCATTAAGTTGTTCATTCGATACTTGTTTAGATGAGTGGTTTAGTTGTATGCAAATAGATGTTCATTGTGCATTCTTATATTAGTTTTCAAGATTGTTTGTTGTGATTGTGTTTGCCTTTCCTTTGTGCAGGAATTGATTTGGAGCTGAATTTGAAGGAGTTCTTCTTGGCTACATTGCGATCTCCAAACAAATCTAGAAGGAGTCTCCAAACAAATCTAGAAGGAGACTTGAGGTAATCCTCTTTCCATACTTTGTTAACTGATATTTGATAGATGAACATGTGTATAACTTGGTAGCTTCAAGAGATAATATTACAGTTTGTCGAAGGTCCCGGGAAGGCCTTTGAGGGCAGTTTTCATTCTCCATACACCGTGCATTTTACCCCATAACAGAATTGGCGACTCCACTGGGGACTATACATCTAGTTCCTAGTTTACCCAGACTCTTCTTTGTTCTCTCTTCCTTCCAAGAGCTCCCTATTCTTCAGCAATCCTTTTTTTGATCCACCAAATATATTGCTGCATCCTACTAGTATACATTCATCTTAGAAACTGATCTTGGAAACCCTCTTTGTGATAGATTTCCCACACTAACGCAGGTTACCAGGCTACATAGAGCTTTATAAAGCACTATGCCTATGTACAAGGAGCGTTAGTGACCCTACTAACTCTCTGTAGCCATTGTTACAGAGCGTTAGTCTCCCTTTGCCTTGATTTCCAGTAGTATCTGTTGACCAAAAGGGATGGAAAATCTTCTCATGGGCTGAAATAAGATCTGTAACTGTATTATGTCAGCAAAATTGGTGTCCTAGAAATTTATTTTTAGGAAAAAATTTGGTTTTTCTCTCTTAAAAAACATATTTTTTGAACGAAAGACTGATAATTTGTATTCATCCTTCCGTTTAAATAGTTGTGAGTTTCTTCAATTTGGTTTCAAGTAGTTGTTAGGAAATATTGGAAAAGAATCTTTTGGTTATGCATGTGTTGAAAGACTATAGATGCACAGACGAAACTATGAATATGTGAAAATATGAATATGTAGAATACAACTTGTATGCATCAAATTGAAAAAAAAATTCAAAGCATTGTTTCTGCATGATTTATTGAGTCAAGAGTCTCACCATATTTCATACGTCAACACCCCTACCGAAGACAATAATCAAGTACACATAAAATTTACATTAAAATCAATCAGTTACTCTTTTGAGCAAACCAACATTAGCTAGGCTAGGATCTTGGGATAAGCATGTGAGTGAACTGCCCAAGGTCAAAAACCAAACTAGTGTCGTTAACGAGTGAAAAATTCCTTCTGCACTCATACTATTGGGACCACTCCAGTAAAAGCGGAGTGAAATACGAGACAACATCGGACTGTAATTGAAGGTAGCCCGCCTTCTCTTACAAATCCTTTGGGCATTCTGTGTATTGGGGGTCCCTTCGGGGATTTCGGAACTGAGTCAGGGACTCAGGTATCCTACCCACACAACATGCTGTCTACAACTATGTCCCCCCCAGTGGTGTCTGTGATCTGAGGTATCTCTAGTGGCCAAACTTATAGGTACTTACACAAGGTGACTAGGACGGGCTATCCTGGTACCTAACATGGACGAATCTACTCTGTCTTCAGTTTTTGGGAGAGTGCTCGTCTTCACGAGAGTACTTGGCCCCTCAATCTGAGGTTTGGGTGAAGCTCTAGAGTAACCGTAACTGTACATTTTGCCATCCTTCTCTGTTATTCGTCGAGATACCGGGCTTCATCTCTGGTGATCGGTGCTTATCAGACGAGGTAATTTCCCTCTGTTTTCTGATTGATCCATTTAGTGTATTTTTTATATTTATTTAGGTACCTGAGTGCTATCATTTGAGACTTTAAAGAATATCACGATAAAAATTTATTGATAAAATTAACGGTCACCGTGGCTACATCCGGCCCTCGTCGTCACTCCAGACAATTGTTAGGACTTCCTCCACTCATTGTGGAAGATCCACCGAGTTCCACTGAACCAGATTCCCCATCTTTGGGGGATCAATCTCCTAGATCTCACACAGGATCTGTTTGGACAACCAACGATTCAAGTTTACCGGAGGATTTCTTCACTGAGGGATTTCTTCCCCCCTTTAACCCTTCGCTCATGGATCCGTTGGAACCTGTCTTGGCTCCCATGGTACCTGTACTTCCTGCTTCGGTAGTTGGAACATTTTCATCTATCTAGTCGACAACTAACAGGTTGTGGAACTTTAGGGACACTTTTGGTCCTTCACCACTCCCCCAGTCGACAGTCATCACAACACCGGTAATGTGGAATCCCGCTATCCCGTTTGTCCCAGGTACAACCACTCACATGACACCCTCTATGAGTGGAACCCAACAGATGCTAGGTTCCACCCCTATGGTGCCAAACTGCATACCTTCGACAAGTGCCACATATAGTGCTCCATATAACACTCAATGTGGCACTATGGGCGCGGTTCCCGTTTACCAACAACATGGTTGGCCGCCAATGTACAGTTCAAACCCCCAGATTCATATACCTGGGGGGTTCCCAATATGCACATGCTGGTAGGGAACATAACAGTTCCCCCTCTGTTCTCAGGCATGCATGGTCAGTCGCTAATTGACATGAGCATTCCCTCTGTCAATCAAGGCCAAATGGTCAGTTTTGTGTTGGGCGGGAATCCACAAGGGGTTCCCAACTAGTCCATGGGGGCACCCTACTCACATACTCAAATGAGTCAAGGGGGCACTGCTTATACTAGGGGCAATTTCATACCCCAGTATCAAAATCCTCATGGAAATCCACTCTACAACACCATACCTCAAAGCAACTGCTACACCACGCAACCCATGTACACCATGGGGAACCAAACAATGGGAGGAGTGCAAAGCTCCTCAAGTCATCCGTCATCACCATGGTCCGAGTCGGGGGAACCTAACTCTTTGCCTTTCTTGGCAACATTGGATATACCCGACTTATACAAGTTGACAAACGACCCCATCTATCACAACTTACAATGGTCGTCGATCCCGCATAAAATACCAACGGACATCCCAAAGTTCGATGGAAAACAAGGGGAGGATCCGGGCACCCATATCACCACCTACCATCTTTGGTGTGTTTCAAACTCTATGGTGGATGATAGTGTCCAGTTACGTCTTTTTCCCCACACCCTCACTGGCAATGCAGCGAAATGGTATATTGAGTTACCACGCATGTCAGTAAACACCTTTGACACTTTAGCGATGGAATTCCTAAAGCACTTCCAGTTACCTATCTGCTATGAGACTGGGACAGAGCTCCTCACTTCATTTCGTCAGGATACCGCCACCCACATCTCTGATCATATTCATGAATGGAGACGTAGGCAGAGGTTAGTAAAAGCTCCCATCCCATACTTTCTCTTAATGGACTGGTTCTATAAGTCCTTACTCCTGCAAATCGCTAGAGATGTCACGCTAGGTGGTGCAGTCACAGAAGACCAATCCATACATCGTGCCCAACACTTAGATATGATATATTCACAGTCTAGCACTCTTTACGACATAATCCCAAATGATCCCGGTAACCCCAGTGCTCCTACCACTCAGCACCCCGGAGTGCACACCGACGGGATTATCGGCGCAACCTCTGGGGCCGCTGTAAAACAACTCAGTGGTTCCATTGCCAAGCTAGCAATGGACCCGTCTACCAATACAACTACTCTTCCTACCACTGCGATAAACTCTGTGCATTCTACACAAAAATCTAGTGGCAAGAACAAGAAGAATAAGAAAAAGACCGCTCCTTCTGAAGAGCAGTCACCAAAGCAGCCGAACCCAAAACAGAAGTCCGCTGCGCCTACTGACGAGGAAAAGGATAAAGCCACCAGATATCCATGCAAACTCTGTGCTGAAGACCACACAACTTGGCGATGTCCGTGGCTTTAGGAATGCACAGAATACCTTGCCAAGAGGGATTCTGGTAAGGCCCCCACTGTCCTTAGAAATCCTTTTCCCAATCAACAACAACAAAACCTTATTGCAAACCAACCGTAACCCCCGCAAGGGGGCAACGATGGTCCACAACATACTTCGGCTGGTGAAGGATTTTCTATCGTTTACACATTGGAAATGGTAGAAATCACCACAAGAGCTAAATCATATGGAGCTCCTGTCGCTCCTGCAGCAGAAACATCCTCAGGTCAAAACCCACCGCTGCCTAATGATCTACATTTCGAAAGGCCAATTGAGGACCTTGTAATTTGACCCCCAAAAGGGGCACTTCGACGCACAATGCACAATACATCTACACGTGTCGCCAAACACTACAACATCATAGAGGATTTTGCGCAAGAGCCGTCGGCTATGTCAGCGCTCGAAGTATTACAAACATGCCCAACGCAACAGAAAGATTTGCTTTTGGCTATTGGAGGTATTGACCTAATGGATTCCGTGCTTGCTATTTTCGACATGGACAAGTGTAAACCTCGCCTTTCTCACCAGCTTGCATTCCAGGTGCATATCACTTCGAAAGGTAAAGGTATACACAGAACTGTCATCGACGAAGGTGCTTTAACTTGCGTCATGTCGGCTTCATGTTGGATCGCCCTGGGTTCTGTAACCCTATCCCCGCCATCGAACTCCCTGAAAGCTTTCGACGACCACACCTTTATCCCAAAAGGATACCTAGCCAATTTCCCCATCACTTTGTATGGGAAAACCGTAATGGTGGACGTAGAAGTCGTAGACAAGAAACTCGACTATAATCTCTTGTTGGGTCGCAGTTGGACATATGCCATGATGACCATAGTATCTACTGTCTTTCACATCATCCAATTCCCATTGGATGGAAAGGTAGTTACAGTAGATCAGTTGTCTTTCTGCACCCCTGATTATTCACCATTACCAAGCAGCTCTGTACCCCTAGTCGGTGGTGTGCCTGACACTTATGTTAGTATCGGTACCGGTCTATTGAAGGCTTCTTCCCTCATGGGTTGCTTCCCTCTTCAGCTGCACAAGGTTTCACAATCAGTCAACATGCTTTCATCTTTTCCTCATGAACAGACTGATCCATGGATCCTACTAGCTCCTTTAGACCTTGATACATTCTAAGAACAAATGCTGTTGTCACTAGCTGAATTGGCCTACCAAGCCATTCAATCTGCATCCGCATCTCTGGTCATGTTGGTTACTGCCGACGGTACCTCCGCCCTTCCCATAACCGCTACTCCTTTAGATCCATTCAATCAACTCCTTCCTACGGACGAAGCCGTTCAGGAAATCATGAGTTTTGGAGAGAAACATTGGGAGGATTGGCACCATCATGTTCCGATATCTGATTCGGACATGATGCCTCTTCAAATCCTGTCCCTTGACATACCAGAAATCATTTCCTCTCCATATACGAACATCCAAACTTTGGATGTGGAAGGAAACATGGGCAACACTTCCAGGTCATTGCCCATCGATATTTTTGTCAGGACAGGCATCATGGAAAACATCCAGATGAGAGCGGATTGCAATCCTGAGGAAATTGCGAGCTCCACATGCCTATTTCAGGAATTCTACGATGTATTCAATGGGTCTCACGAGGAAATGCCCGACATTAATCCGTCGACTGTCGCGCATGAGATCCAGTTTTACGATGATGAAAAACCCATTGAGTGTCAGATCCCTTCCCTAGAAATAGCTGTTGAACCCATGCCCAACACCACGGTCGAAGAAGAATGCTTACTATACCTTAAACAGATGGATAAAACCCGTCGAGATGCCAACTTGGCACTCAAGGCTCACAAGCGCCAGGTACAATCCCGATTTGCAAAAGAGCTTAAGTTTCCTCCTTACCAAGAGGGCGACCTTGTGTTGCTCTATCATCCAAAAGATGACCTCTTGGAGGCATGCACGCTTCAAACCAAAAGGCTAGGTCCCTATGTCGTAATGAAAGTCCTCCCCACAGGGGCATATGAACTACAGGACCAGGAAGGAGTCTCGCTCAAGGAGCCCACATATGGGCTCTATCTGAAAAAGTATTATGCCTAGTATCGCACTAGGCATATGCTTTGTAATTTTATGTATTCATAAGTTTTGCTTTTCTTTTTGGTGTGATTGGATTGTTTTGTTATTTAGTGGAGTACTTGTCTCATGCATTCTTCTCGCAATGCAGATGTCATCGTTACCTTTAGCATACATAGGATACGCGGATGGTGCCAGTCATCACACATGGCACATTGCATCAGCTGCTTGGGTCATTTACACACCCGAGTCAGAACTATTTTGCTCTGGGGGGGTCTTTCTTGGTACCGCCACCAACAATATTGCTGAGTACATGTCCGTTGTTTCACTTCTCATGGAAGCGTCATCAAGGGACATCTCCAATTTGGTGGTCAGGTTAGACTCCCAGCTAGTCGTTATGCAATTGACTAACCGTTATCACATTCGTAATCCAACCTTGTTACGTCATTATCTAAGGGTGCGACTCCTGGAACGTCGATTTGAAATAATCACATATGAACATGTTCCTCGAGAATTAAATACAGTTGTTGATTCGTTAGCTAACTATGTATTAGATTGGAATTTTTCTCATTCTTTATAGCAGCATGCATGAAAAGTAAAACATTTACTGAGTTAAAAATTTGTTGCAAAAAACATTTAAAAATGCATTTACACCACCAAAATACCAAAAATGTCTGTATATATATATATAGATCGTCATCTAGTATTTTACATCAAAATATTCCAAAACTTGGATGTTTTAAGTACAAAAATGGATATAAAATCCCAGCTACAAACACTCATATGGCTACGCCAAAACACCTGCTAAAAAGAGCCTATTGCTCCAGAAACGCTAAAACCACTCTAGCTACCCTCCGAAGAAGAACAAGAAAATGCTTAGGTACACCAACTGTGTGTCGCTGCATATGAGCGGGAATCTCCCTCATAGGAAGAGGGGGACACCCATGGTCAAACCCTCTAGGTTCCTCAGAACCTCATGGAGACTGTCGGCATTGCCCCCTCCAGCAAGTAGTTGGCCTCCTCGTCACACATGGCGAGGTTCGCCTGCAGGTCGTAATGGCGCCACATCTGTGTTAAGCATAAGAGTTTCATGTCAGTACTTATTTCGCCTATAAAAACATTACATAAACATTCAAAAGCTAAAAAATACTTAAAGTACTATAAAAAATTATTCTCACCTTGAGGACCCCAGTTGGTCCTGGGCGGTAGCATCAAGTTAGGGTTGCCGGTGAAGTCCATGCCCTCATAGGCATAGTCATCAATAATCACAATTTGGCTACGAAGCCACTGGAAGAAGTCTTTGTCGAAGAAATGCCGGATCGGTCCTCCTCCTGTGCGAGGATCGAGTGATGACCAGTGACCTTGCCTTGGCTCCCTCGGATCAAGGGGACCTAAGCTCATCCTTGGGTGCATGACAGGTACCCTCTCAAGGAAAAATGAGACTATGATAGTACCGTACCCAAAACTGTGTTGGGTACGAGTCTTGCATGCTGTTAATTCTGCCTTCAACTGGTGAAGCACTGCTTCACACCAGTTGAACATCTATGGCTGGACACAGTCAACTGCAAGCAACAGTTGGGCCTTTGTCGCAACGTGGGGACTCTTTGACCCCGCCAATCACACAATCAACCATAAAACTGCCCTCATAGACCGAGATCTTATCCTCTCTATGGGGACTCTGTTGCTGACTAGTCCACTCTCAGGGATGCAGTAGGATTGCACCAACTCTGAGGTAGATTGTGGATCTGGCCTGCCACCGGTGAGGTTTGCCTGTGCCCCACAACATGACAAACCAGTCAAAAAATAGATGTCATCCTAGTCAATCGCCAACACCTGATCTCCAATCCTGAACACTTGCTCGTGTTCATCCTAGCACTGGATAATCCATCTCAGTAAATCCTCCTACCCTTTCATCAGCTCTAGCTTTGCATACTTCAATAAACCGTAGCGGCACAATGCAAGTATGCATGCTGGATCGTTTCACATCAGCAATTCCTCATAATCATGGGCCTGTTCTCTCCATAGGTGAGTCATTTCGGCTTGAAACCTGCACAAAATAACCCAAAAAACAGTTAATATGGGGCAAAAACACTTAAGGAATCCATGCATGAGGGTTTTCATTGCGCCCTTTAGCTCTAACGCTACCATCAGTGCTGCATAGGGAGGATTAACACCCTCCAGTGGCTCATACAGAGCTTTTAACGCTCCCTATTGGCCATCTGGAGGGCGTTAGTGTGCAAATAAGGCTCTAGGGAACCTCATATCTGCAAAATTCCACCCATAAAATTGTCAAGAAAGGTTCAGTAATGCATAGAGAAAGGTTTTAGTTTTCACGTAGGACTGACGACACATCGAATGGTCACCCGGATCTCCTACAATGGTCCGCGGAAAATCTGCTCCTCTTTAGCTCTAGAGTGCTCTCACAAAATTCAGAATAGTGAAAATGATGCATGTGAAAGCTCAAAGCATCTCCTTATATTATATTTTGGAGACATGATTTCCTGAAATCATTAAAGAGGAAGTAGTCCATTCTCCATAATTTTTTGTCATGCATGAACCCATATGATAGTTATTGCTGCATTTTTATACTTTTTACCGCTTTTGATGAAAGCACCTTCAGGAATGAAAAGCAGTAAAAGCTGCATGCAAGTCTAATTAGAGCACTTTTTGAGATATTTTATTGCTCTTTAAAAAATATAAACATCTTCAAGTTTTCATCATTGAGCTCGTTAAATCTTTGCGACGATGGTCAGAGCACTTTTTGTGATATTTTATTTCTCTTTAAAAAATAAGAAACATCTCCGAGTTTTCATCATTGCGCTCATTAAAACTATACAACAATGCTCTGAGAAACTCTTTTTTGATCTTTTTCCAGCTCATTAAACTGAAAAAGACCAAGGGAGCATTCTTTTTAGGCGCTTTTTTCTTGCTCTTTAAATTGAAAAAATCCCAAGCTTTGGCATTAGGCTCGTTAAAATTGATAAAAATGACCCGAGCATTCTTTTAGGTACTTTTCTTGCTCGTTAAACTGAAAATTCCCGAGTTTTTGTTACCACGCTCTTTAAAAATATACGGCAACAACAAGAGCACTTTCTTTTTTGGGACCATTTCTCGCTCTTAAATCGAAAAATCCCCGAGTTTTTCCCGTCCTTCGAGATCGTAAAACTATGAAGAAGGGATAAGTCGTTCTTTTCCCTCTTTTTCTCGCTCACTAAACTGAAAAAGATTCCTTGAGTTTTCTTCATCTGACTCATTAAAAATTTTGATGAAGGTATTTAGTTTGTCGTCGCGTGACTCATTAAAAATTCACGATGAGAAACGAGTTTAGTCCATCACCTCGTACTCATAACAAAATGAGGTCGACATCTATTGAAAGTAGGTTTCTCTTTATCCATGTTCAATAGATTAACTAACGGAAAACTAACCGATCTGGGTATACTATTAACCTTTTGTCGCACCCAGTTAACAACTATGACAAAGGGACCACCATGGAGTCTCTCTTTACGATCTTTTCAGACTCTCTAAATATGAAAAGACCACTGAGTTGTCTAGTCTGGACTCTTTAAATTACATAGACAAGATATAGAGTCGTTCTTTTTACGATACTTTTCAGACTCTTAAAACATGAAAAAATCGACGAGTTTGCCTATCTGGACTCATTAAACTAATCAGATAGGGCAAAGAGTCGCTCTTTTTGCGATCCTTTTCAGACTCTTTAAACATGAAAATATTGATGAGTTTACCCATCTGGACTCATAAAATTAATCAGACGGGGAAAGTGGACAATACAACTGTATTCTGTATTTGAAAGCGTGGTTTGGCAGCAGTCATTCCCTTGAACATGGCACTCACTCAGAAAACCTTCCTTTTGATGGCCTCTCAATATGAACCCTATCGTCCTATGAGTTTTAGCCTATATACCCTGATGTAATTGTGTCTCTGTATCCTAACACTCTATGTGTTCATAAGTCAAGTGTTGTCTGGTTAAAACCGTTGTCGTGCCTTCTATTGTTCAAGGGTTATCCATTTGTTTCCTCCATCAACTGATCAAACATATCCTTTTATCATGCCCTTCGTTGTTTAGACCCAAATGCTCAAAAGATTCCTCAAAAAACAAAATCATTCTTGTCCCGTTTCGTGTCTACTGATGTAGGACACATTATTGCCTACCTTTTGACAGGTTTCTTCCTATCGACTTCAACACACTATCTAGGAAGATAACCCAAAACAAATTCAGTGCCTTGGTACTTGCAGACATCAGTGGCAGGTTGCCTTATGCTTGGTCAGGGGTTCTCATTATTGGCTTCTGATTAAGAGATTCTATGGGTGTTCGACGACAAAGAAATCTTTCACACTCGCTAGTTTGTACTGTGCATCTTGGAGATCATCACCATTATCGGTGGCCTTCCTCGCATCTGTTAATGGTCTGCATTTTTGGCCAGTAATCAGATGATTTCGTGCATGTTCGATGTCAACGCATATCTTCGCATGTATCGATCTATGCTATTTGGTGAAGCGGAAATCAAGACCTTGGGTAGAGGCTTGCGTCATTCAGCCTTGTTTCCTCTCCCAAGCTTCGGATATTGTTTTTTGGAGACAACAGTTTCAGGATGATTCTATTATGACACTGGACCTGCATTGTGCTTATCGGTGGCCGGTATTGTCATATCTCTTTTTGAGAAAATTACTCTGACATAGCTACTGAGCATGGGAATGCCCGACTCAGGACATGATTTTAGTAGTTTTATATATATGTGTTGTATCAGGTTTCCCTTGCCGCCCGAAGCTTCTCTCTCTCTACATTTTGACAGGAAAAATTACAGTTTCAGTAAAGTATTTCGGCCATCGTCTCTGCCTCTGATCTCATACTTTAGGGGGCATCTGTTATACAACAAAATGACCTCCTCATCAACTCAGAGGTGAAAGACAGCATGACTGAAGCAAAGACCACAATTGCAAGCCTTGACTCCACACTAACGCTGGTTGCACACTGAGAACCTGCTTTATAAAGCTTGTTACCAAGCCTAAGGGTGCGTTAGTGACCCTACTAACTCAAGTTGTTAGACCAGGGGCAGCATTAGTGAAATTAAGAGAAGTTCAGTGGGTCAAACCAACGAATCTGCTCACAAATATCTAGATATTTATCCCTAAATTTGCTCAAGAAAAGTAAGGGAATTCCCAAAATTCAAACTATTTGGGGAAATCCCAATCTGAAAAAGAAGGAAAATGGGAAAGAGCTGGAAAACAGGGCAGGTTCATTTCTTTTGCCCTAATGAACTCTATGAAGAGCTTGGCAACCCTAACTCGATTGCTATATAAGCAGTGAGAGGGCCATTGTGAAAGGGGTCAGAGCATTTGAAAGGATAGCCTACTAAGTTGTTGTGAATTGTCACATACTTGAAGAAGTGAGATGAAAGAGAGAGAGAGAGAGAAGCAGAAGGGGCAAAGGAAGACTGATACAACAGATGGTTGTAATCACTCTTTCATTATTAATACAGAACTGTAGTTGTGTTCCCTACTCCATGGTGTCGGTAACCTTTGTTCATTCGATACTTGTTTAGATGAGTGGTTTAGTTGTATGCAAATAGATGTTCATTGTGCATTCTTATATTAGTTTTCAAGATTGTATGTTTTTATTGTGTTTGCCTTTCCTTTGTGCAGGAATTGATTTGGAGCCAGCTTTGAAGGAGTTCTTCTTGGCTGCATTGCGATCTCCAAAAAAATCTAGAAGGAAACTTGAGGTAATCCTCTTTCCATACTTTGTTAACTGATATTTGATAGATGAACATGTGTATAACTTGGTAGCTTCTGCAGATAATCTTACAGTCTGTCGAAGGTCCTGAGAAGGCCTTTGAGGGTAGTTTTCATTCTCCATACACCGTGCATTTTACCCCATAGCAGAAGTAGCCAAGGACAGGCCCCTTGTACTTTAAAATAAGGAAGAGAACCAAGATAAGGTAATGGAATCCTCAACCTCCTTCAAAAGTGCCTATCACCATTTATGAATCAACAAGAAAAAGGGAATAAGTGAGACCTACTGAAGGAAATATTGAAGAAGTTACCTCCCCTAAAGCCAACACTAGGTAACATGTGATAACCATAGGGAGGTCCACCACTAGAGAAGTCAAATTTAAGAGGATCAAAGCACAAGATGACCTATGACAAGAGAAAACAGAAGAGAAACAGGAGAAAACAAAGGAGCGACAGGATAAATAGGGGATGCTATAGGAGAAATAGGGACTACTACAGGAGTGACAAGAGATTCTACAGGAAGAGGTAGCCACCTCAAAAGTGAAAGAGTAAGGTCTCCAGAACTCCAGGAGCTTGGACAATAGACTAAGCTTAAATATTACTACAAATTTGTTGAGGGAGGTAGGATTATACTTGATAAATTTTCTATACCTCTTTTTTGAGATGGAAAAGGAAAGAGACATAACACATAAATGGATGTAAATTGAAAAATCCAAAAAGGTGGAAGATGTGGGCCTCATGGAGGAAGAATTAAATGAAATTGGAAAAGAATTAAAAAATTAAGGCTAAGTGATTCAGTGATGAAGGAGCAGCTACAGGAAGAGAACAAAAGGCCAAAAGACGATTTGCAAGAAAAAGAGGTGCAACTTGCAACTATGGAAAGTTTATCCATGGAATTCATACAAGCAGGCAACCATTCAAATCCTATGCCATCTTCCTTGAGGAGAAGTGGTTGCAATTCCAGATAAAGACATTAGCATAGTATGGCTCTTTACCTTTCCAAGATTACAAAAAATTCATTGATTTTTTCAAAAGGGAAAGTATTAAGGATAGAGCCAAACTAGCTTAGTTTTGCATGCACAATATGATCCTCACAGACATGAATTTCTAGGACCCCAACTCAAGATTGAGGGATATGCAACTAATGGAATTAGCCTCTTGGTTGGCCCATGAGAAAATACGAGTTGAATAAGTAAAGAGGGTGATGGAAAAATAAGAAAGGGAGCCCTTATACATCAGAGTATAATTAGTGATCCCCAAGGCTATCATCAGTAACCATAAGATCATCTCCACTGATATTAAATTGGAACCTTGGTACATGGCATCCCAAGAAAAATCTATACTCCATTTTGAGGACACCTTTAGGATGTTGGGGATAGAAAGTTTGCAGGATTTCCAAAGAATATTTCATGCACTGCCTCACAATCTGCAAGTCAGAGAGTATCACTCTCGAGAAAGACTAAGGAATGCCTTAGAGTGAATCCCACTATACAAAATCATCATGAAAAGGTTGAATATCAAGTGGATAGGAGTCAAACTCAGTCCTCCCTTACTATTGGGCCTACAGGAGAGAAGAAACTAGGCAGAAGAACAAAAGGAATGGACACACATAGAAGCAGATGCAAGTTTCTATCCATAGGAAGGCACACCATCTGAGATACCTTGGGATGTCAGAGAGGCCACTAAGGACATGAATAACTTCACATCAGTGACTAAGTTTCTCAAAGGGTGAGAACCATCTTCAACATGTTTGTGATGATGGGGCCCATCAATAGGCATATTTTGAGGCTCATTGTGTTATCCCCTAGCCCTTAAAACTCTCATTTTCTCACATTAATTCACAATTTTAGCCATAATATTCTTAGTAATAAGACTAAAGGGTGCTTATTGTGTTGCATGGCCTAGTGTAATTAATATGCAGGAAAAATAAGCATTTTTGGAGATATTTACTATGCAGGGTCTTAGTGGAGACATACAGAGAGAATATAGGGGGCTTGTCCACCTCCTTTACTCTCCAACTCAGGCTGAGATCAAATATTCCTCACCAGCAACTCAAATTCACTAGAAGCTGAGGAACTTCAAGTGAATGTGAAGATTAGGGGAACCAGATCCACCAATTTCGATATTTTGGAGGGGAGCATTCCTCCTTTCAAGGGAGTTTCCCATCAGGTACTTTTTGTATAAATAAACCACTTAAAAGAAAATAAACCAGCCAAACAGCTCATTAGGATTTGAATTTTTGTTGTAGATAGGAGTAGCTCCTAAGATCCTAGTGCTTGACATTGTTATCTTCATCTTTCATATGATGTATGTGACTCTTCTTTTTTGTTAATGAGAAGTTCATTGTTGGCCTGCATCTAGGTTAGTTTTGGAGGGCTGAAACCCTTGGGTTTTGGCCCAACCCAGGGGCTTTAGTCCCCCTCTTGTATTCTTCCTTGTTCTTGTTCAAATCATTGCAATTATTTTCTTTTTTAAGTAGGAATTATATCATAAAACTTGTAGTTTCATGTTTGCCTATCACCTCTCTTGTGGGAAAAGTGATTGGAAGATATACAACAACAACCCAAAAACATGTGTTTAAGATTTCTTGGAAATGGTTAGGTGTTAGATTGTAATCCTTCCACATGCTTAGTTTCTTCTTCTACAACTTACACATTAGTAGCATTGATTTGTAAATTAGAGTTGTGTTGTAGGGTAGAGTAGATTTTAATAAAATTCAACTCATCTTTTCCATGTTAATTTATTTTGTTATAGTATTTATCATTTGATGCATGTGCTTGATTAAGTTTGTAGGGATTTCTATTGACTTGCAGGGGAGGACACACTCTTCCACCTCCACCTAGACTACTCCATCTTGCTCTTGGACACTTCACCTTTCTTCCAAACTCTGCTACCGAGATCACTCTCTTAAGGAAAATGATGGACACTGTGGGCATAAACTTTGGTGCAAGATAGAACTATGAGGGGTACTAAGATTGGCTAAGGGGCTCCCACACCCTTCAACCTCCGAGAAACCATTCATGTCCTCAAAAACCTCTTGAATCCCCTCTTGTAGCAAAACACAACCTCATGTAGCAATACAGGCCTCCTATAACACTTCCTGTAACAATCTTGTAGCATTGATTTCTTCAACCATATTTGCTCCAGACTTTGACCCTTTCATATTGAAGTTAAATAATGCCCTCCAAGCTATGATTTCATGATTAGGGAAGACTCTATGACCACTCCAACCACATCCTTTCCTCACTAAAAACATAGGACATCAAATAGAATTGGAATTAGCATCTTTTTTTTCCATATTTGTGTTCCTCATTTTCAAGTAAGTTGCAAGTAGGCTATTGAATTGATTAAGTGTGAAAATAGAGTAGCATGGTTTAATTCTACAACTAGACTATCCTTTTCCTTTCATGAAATTTCAATTAGCATTTACATTTAATGAATGGAATTTTCACTTTTACTATTAAATTCATGTTAATCTCCTTGCAATCATGATATGCTTTCATAATAAATTCTCTTTGTAGTTAGTTGAAGGAGTGGTTATGAACACCTTGATCTGATCTCATGATTGAGGGTTACATGATTAAAACCTAACCTGTTGTGCATACAACACTGTCACCTCTATGTTTGTACGAACCCCTAGTTGATAATTTAAGTTGAGAAGCCCTTGGGAGTTGCAACATCCTTGGTGCAATACTAGGGCTCATTAATAGTCATGAATACTCAAAACTCCATGAAAATTAGATGTATCAAACAAAAGGGCTAGGGTCTTCATATCTATTTATCTGTGTATGAATCTAACCATGTGAATAAATTTCTTGAAGTCGAACATGGTAGAAACCATCCGATTATTGTTCAATGATGAGAACCGTTAACAAATGGAAGAAGAAACACCAATAATGACAATGTCCCTCATGGTTCTCTAGTATGATCTATGGGGTGTGAATAAGTGATCTGAAGTTGAAAACCCATAGAATCCTTTGATTGAAGGTAAATGCTGTAAACCTATTGTTGAAAGAGAGGAGACCTACTATTGAGGCATGCAAGTTCCAAGGTACTAAAAGGTTTCTAGATCAACTTCCTAGATAATGTGTTGAGATCGATAGGAAGTGATCCCTTGCAGGAGGGCCTATGACATGAAAAAATTATCAATATTTTAAGAAAAAACAAGAGTGATTCAATATTGAATTTGGGATGGTTGACACAATAGAAGGCTTTAAAGACTACAAAATGGTTTAACTAAGGTTGAACTTCACTTGAACATATTGATGACACTATAATGACTTGGAATCATTTGACTCAAAATAGGATCAAAAACCAATATGAATAATTTCAATGAGGCATGATCAATATATATACAAACGAAATTTCCAACCATGACACGAAAAGTGATTGAGTGTCATGTTCAAGAGTTCCTTACTGCCTTTTCGATTACAAAATTTATATATCTCTTTCCAAATTTCCCCCACCATGTCTAGCAAGTACTCGTTTATTTTTACACAAGCTTGAGGATGCCAAAATATGCTTGAAGTATAATCTCATCCTTCAGATGAGTCCTTCAAAGTATTTTTAACGAACCCTAGGAAGGAGTGGTTCAGTCTCATCATGATGGATGAGTCTTACAATGTTTACATTTTACAAGTCCAATGAAGGGATACCTCACATTTTTTTTCACGTTTAGGGAGTTAGAAAAAGAAATAAAAAGGAAACTCCATAAAGTTCTTTTCCATAAATTAAGTATCTCAAGGTTGAAAAGAGGGTAAAACAATACAAGGGAGAACTCTTTTAGTCATGGTTGACTGAAGTGTTCCTTTTTCGTAATTAGTCCACTCAGTTTGGAAAATGGTTAAACTTATATTGGGTGGACACTCTTTCAATTATTTTTTCGAATGTGAAAGAAACAAGTTCACTCATTTTTTTTTTCATGTTTAGAGAGTTTGAAAAGGGTTTAAAGGGAACTCCATGGGGTTCCTTTTTTGTAAAGTTTTAATGAGCCCGAAAAAGCGATAAAATTATACTTATGGCGAATTACTATATTTCAATATTTTAACCTATTATTGCATATCCAAGTAAAAAATAATCCTGTTTTCCCAAAAAATTGTATAAAAAATGATTAGTTATTGACAAATAGGAAAATATGGAAATAATAATAATAAAATTATATTTTATTCCTATTAAAGAATAAAAAGTGAATTCATTTTTACCATTTTAGATTTTGCCAATTGCAAAGCCCATAAACCACTTTGTACTCTTGAACTTCAAGAGCTAATTTTCGGTAAACAAGTGGATGATTTTAGACGTTATTTCTTCAAGGTAAGAGTTTTATGCCTCATCTTCATTTATATGGTCTTATTTTTCATTTTTAATAGTGAAATTTTAAGTTTTTAGCTTCTTCTAAGTAAGATATTTCACCCTCAGGCCATCAAAAGCATGGCTTTCAGGACTTGCGTCGATCCTAGATCAATAGAGATTCAAAGGGAATTGTTACAATGACATCGATCTATCTCTAAAAGACGATTGCAATGGCCACATAAAGCTTTAAAAAAATTATTTTTTTGATAGAAATAGCCCAAATGTTTTGCATTCTTGTAGTGTAACATGTTTCCTCCTTGCTATTAACAAATTTTTTGACCATCAAAATGTTGGAATAGTGAAATTTTAAGTTTTTAGCTTCTTCTAAGTAAGATATTTCACCCTTAGGCCATCACAAGGATGCCTTTCAGGACTTGTGTCGATCCTAGATCAACACAGATTCAAAGGGAATTGTTGCAATGACATCGATCTATCTCTAAAATTCGATTGCAATGGACACATAAAGCTTAAAAACATTTAATTGTTTGATAGAAATAGCACAAAAATTTTTCATTCTTGTAGTGTAACATGTTTCCTCATAGCTATTAACAAATTTTCTGATCATCAAAATGTTGGAATGGAGAGAGAGATAACATGAGGCAAAATACCTCATTGTAGCTAATGATGCCAACACCATGTTGGCAATCTTGCAATGCAGGCTAGCAAAATATTTCATGATCTCTGGAATGAGAGCTCAGCCAAAACTTTTAGAGTATTCGCTAAACAATGGATTTTCAATGACGAAAATTTTCAGATTGGCTCCCACACTCTTACCATCGAGGTGGAAGATATTTATTTCTTAACTAGGTTTTCACAGAGAGGAGCCAAGGTTTAATTATCTGACCATAAGGGCAGTGTGTAACCCACTAACTACTATATCACTAAATACTGTGTCATAGGATCACAAAACACCAACAGTAGGAAGATTGAAATTAAGGACATAAAGGATCTTCCACTGAAGGCCATTCTATTCACTATCACCCGTATTGTTGGGAGCGCAGCTTCGCACTTGGCCTCTAAGGATTAGATGCAGTACACTCTTGATTGCATGGAGCCAACTGTGTTCACCTAGTCTAAGGGGATATTAATAAATATGAAAGAAAAACTTAACATGTGTATAATGAGTCAATTGAAACAATTTAGTTATTACTCAATCTTGGTATCTTTTTTCTTAGCGAGAGTACCATTACTCTGATCTCAGAGGGTAGTAATGGATATTCTTGGATTGAGAGAGCCTCGAATGAGGATATTTTTCAACTTGATGGCATGCCAAGGCGACGGCTAAATGATGTCTTTCAATCATACTTTCTTCATGTGGCTTCGACAATATATCATCATGATTAAGGATTACCCATATGCAAGGGTCGATTTCAGAGGAGATCCAAACCTAATACTCCTTGATGGAATGCAACGGGACCAATTAGGTAAAAAGACTTCTATTTTTTGTTATTTAAAATATTTGATTTTTATGGATTTTTTGTTTCATGTCAAGACTAACATAAAATTATCATGCAGATGTTGGACCATTATGACCAGCCGGGATGACCCCCACTCAAAGGCAAGGCAAACAACAGGTTTAGATTGGTGAACATAACATTGAGGTAGCTGAGGAACATAAATAGATTGAGCAGAATATAGAGGGGCTTACCTAGGGAATTCCCTATTCATGATTTGATGATATACGTCTCGGTTAACAGAGACATATAGTGGGAGTGCCCACGTGGATATGCCAGTTGCTTCAGCATTTAGTTAAGATTGTAATGTGTTACCATGATCATCATGCCTAGGGTTTAGGAATTTAGGTTGGATTTTTATTTTGATACTCTCAGCATAATAAAGGTTGGAATCCTTATGTGTCCTGAATGCTTTTTGTTGTGTAAAACTCTTTTGAAAAACTATCTATGGAGACTATTTCTATTGACCTATTTATCTTTGTAGAGTGTATGCATGTTATGGCTTTTTTACAAATTGTGGAAATGTCTATCTAATACATAGTTTGCTAATGAATCTTTTAATGTATTTAGACTTCTTGGAATGTGTTGATATTCCATGTAATCAAACTATCTTTCTAATAGATGAACCCTTAAACATTAAAGAAATTTTGAGGTCAAAATGGTCCTAAAAAAAAATGTACAACAAAAAACAACTTTATAAGAACCAATAGGATTCAATATGATGATGGAAACCATGGGGGATGATTCACCATTTTTGCTCAAAATTTGAGTAAAATCGTAGGGAGTTAAGTTGAAAATATGAGTTGAAAAAGTAGTTTTTCTTTTTTCTCTCCAAAACTTGATGAGGTAATCTAATCTTGTTTTATTATTTCCACTATTATTTTATAATATTCCTTAGGAGGCCCATTTTAGACCTCAAAATTTCTCTAATGAACATTCTTAAAATTAAAGGACTTCTAATAGAATAAATGTTACTTAGCTATAGTACTATGACTTTAGAATCTAGTCTAACAACCAAAAAATGAATACCAAAAGCAATGGCATCAGATAATTGTTCAATTACTGCATTATATTCTACACTGTTGGTTTTATGAGCGAAACATATCCCATGTAGACTCACTAACTCATCAATAGGTGTGTATATTTCCCATGCAGTAGAAGAAAGGTTTTGAGTACTACGGCTAACACCATTAGCAAAGCCAACATAAGGTAAAGGGAACATCGACATTTGCAAACTAAGTATAAATAAATATAAGCAGCAGAGACAAAAACTGTTCTCAAAAAGAAAAATTACAACACACCAAAAAACTATGATACAACAATGTACAAATTACTTATGTAAAAAACCTAAGAATAGTAATTTTTGAGATAAAACCCATTTTTTTGGTTTAGATAGAGGAATTCCATCATAATCCACCAGTTTATAGGCACCTTTAGCAAATACATGTTTGACGATGTAAGGGCCATGCCACATAGGCTCGAATTTACCAGCTCCTAGATTGTCGTGCTCTTGGTCATATAAAAGAACCAAGTCACCTTTGGAAAAGACTCGATGATAAACATTTTTGTCAAAATGTGCTTTAATACGTTTTTTTATCAGCCTCATTAGCCAAAGTGGCATTACGACGAGTCTTGTCTAAATGTGCTAAATTTAAAAAACATTATTCCTCGGTAGTAGTAGGGAGTAATTTGATGGCTAGTTTTAGAGATGGAATTTCAGTTTCAATTGGAAAGACAACTTCCAAAATGTATACAAGTTCAAAAGGTGTAAATTCGGTAGTTATTTTCGCTAAGGTACGGTATGCCCATAATGCCGAAAAAAACATGAGATGCCAATTCATTTTATGAATCTCTATCATTCATTGAATCATAATAGTCAAAACTTTGTTTATAGCTTCTACTTGGCCATTGTCCTGCGAATAATAAGGAGTTGGACTATCATGGCATAAACCCAACTTGGCAGTTAGGTATGACATCATAAATTTCAAAAATGGTTGCCATGATCAGTGACAATGGTGTGAGGGACATTGAATCTAGAAATTACATGGTTGAATACAAATAAGGTTGTGTTTTTCCCGTCCTTATTGAATGTAGGAATCACCTTGACCATTTTGTAAAATAATCGACTGTAACGATAATATATCCATGCCCTTTGAATGAGTGAGGGTTACATCTCATGAAATAAATGCCCCAATTTGCGAAAGGTCCAATGATAACTATAGGATGGAGAGGAGCTAGAGGAACACATTTTACTATTGTATACCTCACAAGCATGACATTTTTTTACTGAAATAATGAAATTTTGAAGAGAGAATGCTAAAAATATCCTACACACAATATCGTTTAGGTAGTGGCATACCCAAATATATGACCACCACATGCTCCAGAATGGCAGTCATTCAAAAATTTATCAACTTCTTTGAGTGTTAAACATCGTTGAAAAACTAGATCGATACCACAATGATAAACGATATTGGCAGTAATATGATATTATTGGGATTGGTATCAGATCCAAAAATGTTCAGTATGAGATAATTCAGGCCATTTTTTTTTATTTTACAGATAAATAATGTTGTCTCCATACCATGAATCTGATGAACTAATAAGAAACAAATATTCATCTGGAATAGAATCTTCTACCACCATGTTTATATTAGTAGGGAAGGTCACATATTAGTTCGACAAAAACTAATGATTTCTTAGATTTGGATTTAATTTATTCCAAATCAAATTCCTAAAGAAGGACAATCCATTTCGAATATTTTCCCCCAAGTAATTGTCGAGTGAGAATATACTACATGGGGTTACAATAAGAAATCATAGTGGTTTTGCGTAACAAAATGTAGTGTCAGAATCTTTGGACAACTTGAACAACTACCAAGGCCAATTTTTCCACATGTGAATACTTGATTTTAGAAGTGTTAATATTCCTACCAAGATAGTAGATGAAATGTTCATCATTCGAATTGTCCTCCTCGATAGGTACCATAGCAATAGTAGCGTCTGATGCTGCTAGATACAAGAAGTAATCTCGATGATAATCAGAGGTGTGTATCAATGATGTGTGAGTCAACACATCCTTCAAAGAATCAAAGGATTTTTGAGCGATTTAATCACATATGAAAGAAACCCCTTTTTTCAATAGTCAAGTGAAACCCTCGGTAAGATCAACATAGTTCGAAATGAAACAATGTAAAAGGTTTTCCTTCCCTTGTAAAATTTGGAGTTGGTGTATATTAGAAGGAGGAGGAAAATTCAAAATAACCTCTACCTTCAATGGATTGAATTGGATCCCTTGATTAGAAACGATAAATCATAATAAACGATCAGATTCCACACAAAAGACACATTTATATGGATTCAAATGAATATTGTAATATTTACACCGAAGAAAGATGGATGATAATGTATAGGATGATCTTGACAATTCATAGAATGTGCAAGTAAAATGTTAAGATACAGTTGTACAATATGTTTGATATCATGAAATGCATAAGACATGGCTCTTTGAAAAGTTGCACTAGCTTTCTTGAGTCAAAATGGAAGCTTCCGATAACAGAAAGTTCCCCAAAGGAAAATGAAAGCAGTTTTATGTTGATGCAATGGGAGTATTTTGATTTGATTATAACTAGAAAATCAATCCATGAAAGAAAATATTTCATTCCCTACACAGTCATCGGCAATTTGGTCAATGAATGGTGTTGGATAGTTATATTTGGGGCAAGCCTTGTTTATGTCCCTATAATCAACACATACTTGGATAGTACCTTGTTTCTTTGTGATCAAAATGATATTGGAAACCTAATCGGTCAAGGGAATAAGATAAATAAAATTGGATTTCAAAAGTTTTTCAACTTTGGCTCTAATAGTGGTCGCGAATGCACAAGACATAGTCTCTACTGAACAAGTTTAACATTCGATAAGTCTTAATTTCATGAATTACAATTTGTGGGTAAATTCCAAGCATTTCTTCATATTTCCAAGAAAATATATCATTGAATTCTTGAAATAGGGTCTTGTATGTTTGAATTTCTTCAAGAGAGAAAGAGGCACCTCTATGAATGTTCTCCACGATTCTAGGTTTTACTGAGATGTTAATTGGAATAGTCGTAGATGTATTCCCTAATTCCATTTAGATGTAGTATCATAAATCAAAATACGAGTTTAAGGTTCATCAACTATCTTAGGTAAAAATAAAGTATTAAAGTTATTCATAATGGTTTCAAGTTTTAGAAAAAGTAGGAATGATGATGACTATTGTCCCATGTTGTTTCTTCAAATGACATAGTCACCATAATGCTCTCATAAGTAGGGAAAACAACATTAAAAGGATTAGGATCAAAATAGAGATCAACCAAAAAGATTGAGAATAATCACCCAAAACCACATTCATTCAGTCATTTGATTCAAAAGGATCCACGAAGGCCAAGTGAATGGCTTTGTATGCTGACTCAATTGGAATGAGTGGAATTTGGTCACCGTAATCTGCAATTTTTGTTTGGCTAGCCACTACCCAAGGATCATATGATTCATGGGATTCAAAAGTGCTTCATGGAATCATATTCACTTGAGTGAACAAGGGAGAAATGTTGGGTGGAGGGAGTGAGAAGGTTCCCATAAGTGATGAAGTAATCCCACTCCAACATTCTCATAAGAGACTAGCATTTTACCTATGAAAGGTACACTACCTATGGTATGTGAATCGTATGCATAAAAGGAAAGATGGTCTACAATAACTATTTTTCCTTGGTGAGGAAATCGTAACACATGAAAGATTGAAGAAACCATTGTTGACATGGTGTAGTTCCAACTACGAACTAGTAAAAGGTTATAGTCAAATTGTGTGTCAACGACTTCTATTGCAATAGTAATTGTTTTACCTTCTAACTCCACAAGTAATTTGTTTAAAATCCCAAAGGTTTTGAATCATCTTCTGTCAAAAGCTTTCAAAATAGTAGGTGATTTATTAGTTGAAGGAGAGCCCAAGGCTTTCCAACAAAATACAAACATAATGCACATAGAGGCTCCTTTGTCTATAGGGGCTCCTTCATCTATATTGGGAGGATTTGGAGAACCAGAGTCTTTGGCTCTTGTAGCCACCAAACTGTCTATTGAAACCAATTTTTTCTCCTGAACAGGAAAAGGGTTTGTTAAAACAAAATGTGCGGAAGTGCCTTGAAGGAATCAATTAACTTCATCATATTGCAAGCATTCGTTAGAAATGAGACAAGGAGATTGGATTTTTTGTTGGTTTTTCCTATTAAAGGGAAATTTGTTTGTCTTTTCCTTTGCCCTTACTTTGACCTCCAAGTTGGTGATATTTACCAGTTGATGAAGATTGAGTTATGTTAATCTTGAAAGTATTAACAAGAGTAGTAGTGATAGGGGAGGTGTTTTAAACAACAATAGTGGGAATATACTTAGTATTAGAGTGACCAGATAGTTTACTCACTGAGTTTTGATTAATAGAACCAATCACACCATAAACATCATGAGATTCTATAGAAGCTAGTGGAATAGTATTCGATGGACAAGGAGCATTAGGAATTTTATTGTACAATGTTTTATATTGAAAATAAAAAATATCTAGATATTGGGCACGAGCAATAATCTGCTCCTTAGTAACAACTCCTCCTTCAGCAACATATTTAGTATTAGTAGGAAGTAATGAATTAATAAACCATTCCACTAATAAATAATCTGGGATATAAGATTTAACTAAACAATGACAACGTCTCCATTCGTGTATGCGATCGGAAATATTTTTGGAGTTTTCCTATCATAATGAATTCAAAAGTTCATTACCAATTTCATATCGAAATGGTAGTAGAAATTTGTCATAAATTTTATTTACAAAGAATTGAAATTACCAAGGGAGGCTCGTGGTAATTCAATATACCACTTAGTTGCATGATCAATAAGAATCCGTTAGAAAAGACATATTCAAATAGAATCATCATTTAGGGAGTTAAATGAAAAACATAAATGCTAAGTTATCACATGATTCTATGGGTCTTCTCTATGTTTACCATCAAATTTGGGTATATCACTTGGTAACTTCAAAGGAAAAGGCGGCCATAAAGGATGATAAAAAATTATATCATTGTTAAGTCAGGATAAGTATGGTAAATCTAACGTAGCAATAAATTGTAACTTCCTTTTGAAATAAGGTTTAGGATATTGGTATCCTTGTGGATAAAGTTTAACTATGGAAGAGGATACCCAAGATATCCTGGAATAGGTTGTGCCATGGGCATTGTATTCCACCAGGATAAGTTGGAGGAGGAAATTTAGGGTAACCTGGAGTAGGTTGAGCTGTAAGTGGAACTCCTTGGAAAGGTTGACTTGTTTTCATTTCAAGATAACCTTGATATGGAATTTGGGGTATACCTTGAACAAGTTTCCCAATAGGTATTTTAGGTGTACCCTGAATAGGTTGACCCACAGGAATCTAGGGTATACCATGCACAGGTTGACTGGAAGGAATCTGAGGTGTAGTCTAAATAGGTTGACTAGAGAGAATATGAGGTACACTGCCATAAGCAAGGTTCCAAGAAGTGCCAACCATTCCTAGGAATAGTGCACCAATAAGAATTTGAGTTACAGTTGGTTGTGTTAAACTAACTTGTGGTGTTTGACTGGGTGGTGGATAAGATCCAACAATAGGTTTCCCCATAATTGGAGGATATGTTCCTATACAAGGTTTCCCTCCCATGGGAAAATGAGGATCATAAGAAGATCCCCCCCCTAGTAGGATAAGATCCTATTGGGGCTTGTTGTTGAAATCCTACACCACTAGATAATATATTAAGTTGTTGATTAAATCTTGGTGGTACCCCAGGTATATATTTTTGTGGAGAAACTACAATTTGGGCACGTTGACCAATATTAGCTGGAGATGAACTAGATGGAATTTATGAGGACCAAGTAGGAAATTGGGGAAATGAAGGACTAGTTGTAGCTCTTGAAAAGGTTCAGCTAAGTGACTGATACCCAAAACATATGTAAGGTCCACCATAAATGTAGGATTCTGGAGGTCTAGTAAACATGGAAGTCATTCTTGACTCACTAGGTCCACTAACAAGAGGGGATGAAGTTTGACTTTCAAGTGTAGACTCAGTCATGGTTGGACTAGGTAAAAAATATGAAGGAGTGTGTAACAGGGGAATTCTTTGAGATGGGCTAACTGTGATGGGTATTGGAGATTTTAGAAGAGATCAATACCAAGGTTTTTTTTGTAAAGGAGATTATGGAAGTTTAATGAGAAAATGTTTTGTAACATCAGTAATGGGAGGGTTGGGAGGAACAAGTTCTTCAATAATATCTTCGATATTCAACAGACCAAGTGGAAGACAATCTACTTCATCACTGAAAACACATGTTTTTGATATGTAATTGGTAAAGGGGTAGAAACTACAACAAATGAAGGAGAAAAATAAATTTATGAAGTTACTGACTTGGTAGTTTTTGGTACTTCAGGTGAATGTACTTCGGATTCCAAAGTTTCAGGTTCAATTACTTCGGTTTCTGAAATCTCAGGTTCAATTATGTTAAGTTATAAAGTTTCAACCATTTCAGTTTCTACCACTTTAGTTTGAAATGTTTTAGATTATGTGATCTTAAGTTCTGTAATAATAGGTGTTGATGTTTCAAGTTCTGTAACTTCTGATGTTCTAGGTTCTTTAGTTTTTTATTTTTGCTGGTTTGTACTTTTCAATTTTCCTAGTCTAAATTCATAGGGTAAACCTTGCATTATTTGAGAACGACAAGGTAAACATGCCACTAAATTTTTATTAATAATTTTAACATTATTTAACAATTCAAACTCACAATTCACACCTATGGTCTTTCTAAAAAGTGAAACAAACAAAGTAACACACACTAATAAATCTAAGGAGTCAACCCATACAAACAACCTTTTCAAATCGAAATTACTAGTTGGTGATGGAATCCAACATCGCAGAGATCAATATGAAAAGTGGCTATAGATAGAATGGGTGGAACCAATTGTACTGAAAACCTACTAAATGTCACAACCTGGGGCAAATAACTCCACATATAGTAAAGAACCCTCCAAGAAGGCCCGAGTGAGTCTAGCCAATATTTGTCCAAGGTATAGTAAGGACTTCCCCCTCACCATCACTTTGTGTAATAGCCCAAGGATTATGGTCACTAGAGTGGCCACCCCCAACAACCTGGCCTGGGGGAATAACCATAAGTTAGATATACATGCAAGGGTAGAGTAACAATGCTTAAAATCCCTTTGAGATCCCTCAAAGTGAGGTAGTCCTTTCAAGTGACCCCTAAGTGCCTTTCAACACTATTTTAATGTGTGTATATCAATTCATATGTAGCCAATGAAGCAGGCCCATATTACTTACTTGGGTCCAATGTGACCTCATGCTTGACTCATGTCTAAGAGGAGCTTCCGAGAGAAAAGAGGCGGTAAATTAATTTCTCTCCCTATCACAAGCTTCTATGTTTGTTTGTAGCTTTGGAGCGTTAACTTTCAACACCTATTCCAAATCCCTACAACTAATGTAATGTAGGTGTGACTACGAAAAGAATATAAAAATGTCTGGTTGATTTTATTAAGCACTTCTTTTACAATCTTTGTTTACTCAATAGGTGAATGGAAATGAAACCAATGGTATTATGACTCGACTCAAATCTTAATGCAACGAATATGAAGATGTAATCTTTTCAATTCAATGAACTCCTAATTAGAGAAAGGAGAATATTTTTCAATTCCCAAGATGCAAAAGTCCTATTTTAATCAAATTCCTTTTAAACCAAACAACAATTCCAAAAATACTTCTTTTAAAACACAACAATAAATCCTCTAATATGAAATAATATATATATATTTGTTTTTACAAATATAATGAAGCACACAACTATGCAATTAGTTTAGTCTAATATACAAATTAATTCAAGCATTTTTTTTTTCTTTTTGTGAAAAAACAATATCTTATGAAAAATAGTGAAATATCTTTACCAAAATATCAACAAAAAAACACTGAAAATGATCACTAAAATAAAGAAATAAATAATCACCAAACTTGAATATTCAAAGTAGCAAGAGACTATTATTCTGTCAATAAACCAACAAAACAATCAAATCAAAGTAATGTAATATAATAAGAATTTTCACAATGAATATTTAAAGTAGCAAGAGACTATTATTCTTTCAATAAACCAACAAAAAATTCAAATCGAAGTAATGTAATAGAATAACAGTTTTCACAATAAGATAGTAAAAAAAAAACCAAAACCAAAAATTTTGACCTACAGGAAACTGATAATAGAGCCAAAAACCTCAATAATCAATAAATATAAGACCACACAAAGGAAACCTTGTGAAATCAAAATTTTCAGAGATCAACGCAAGAATCCAATACATATCAATGTGATGGATAGGGATAGTCACAGGTTGTAAAATAGCATAGTGTGATGTCAATGCACTGTCTCTCACAGAAGAGTGTGGCAGTCATCAAACTCAAGGAAACATTGAAAAACTTTAAAAAGGTTTAAAATATCTAGATTTTTAGAATCAAGTAAGATTCACTAGAGACTCAGGAATAGTTTGACTTAAGAAAATAAGGAATACTACTAAGAAACAACTCATTCCCCAGTGGAGTCACCAATTTTTTTGGCGAACAAATCATTCTTGCAAACAAGAGTTATATCCCTACATTCGGAAACCAAACACTAGAACAAAACAATCAAATACATAGAAACATTTCGTAGATTACCATCAAATCATGGATATAATATTGGATGAATGGTTCATAGATTTTTTGAAATGTTTGTCCTCATTGTTTTTTATAGCTTTTGATCCATTCTCAATGCTCCAAGAAAATCACTACAAAGACACAAACATACAAATTATCAAAGCATGTGATACATAAATGATTTAACATAATCTATACAAGTGATCAAGGAATATCATAACAATCACCATAAAAATGAATGTGGGAATGAAATATGCATTTGTATTATAAGGAAAAGGAGAGAGTTAAAACCAAAGCCTTGATGTTGATAGCTTCCTCCCAATAGCCCTCAATTCCAACCTTGTATTCAAAATACTTCAATGAGTACTTCAACAAAGTAGAAGTATAGTTTCAAGAGTAAAAAAGACAATCCCTTTAGAAGTACATTGCTTTTATAGGCCAAGGATGAAAGTTTTAGATCCACTTAGGTAGGAACTAGATCCACAATGGATGGGATGAGATCCACTATAGTACGATTTTGACCACGTGAATAAAGGTATTGAAGTCAAACATGGTAGAAACCATTTGATTATCGATTGATAATGAGGTCTGTTAACAGATGCGAGAGAAACCACCAATAATGACAATGGTTCTGAAGTTCCTCTAATACAATCTACAAGGTGTGAATAAATTTCTTGAGTTCGAATACCCATAGAATCATCCAATCAAAGGCAAATGATGAGAACTTATTGTCGAAAGTGAGAAACCTGTTGTTGGTTCCCTAGATTCACATTACATTTTGTTCTAGTGCAGAGCCCGAGAACATCTAAATGGGTTATATTTGTTATTTAATCAATGGAAATATTCAAATTCATATCTCGATTGTGATCATCCTACTTCTGGAAGATATTACTTGTGTTTGACGCTCTCGTGGTGTTAGTTTACTTTATTTATTTGTCAAAAAATGATTGATGTAAGATGATATTGCAGAAAATAGACAAACCATACATTAATTGGTTTCTAAAAATCATATATGATAATGAAATTCAGACTTGAAACATTAATTATGACAAACCTACACTACACATTCAAGTCAAATGCATATCTTTTTCTTCTTTAGTGTCACAAGAAAAGAAATAACATGTTGAATTCTATCACGACCAAAAATTTAAATCCATATGCAAGTTCAGGTTTAGTTTTTAGTGGTCCAAAGCCATTGAATAGCTAAAATAATGGAAATAGTTTGTAAGTGAGAAAACTATTCACGTCTAAGTTACCTATTGTGATGCTCTTAAATACAACAAGGCATATACAACAAGAATCCTTTAAATTGTGTTAAATATACCTCAAAGTAACTATTAATTCGAGAGTGGTTTGGGATCAAGATTGGGGGGAAAACACCATTACATTAAGTCTTTTGTTCAGTTGCATTTCCAGTGATTTTGATTAGGAGGATTCATAACCCTTGGGTTTGACATAAAAGCTTTGAAAAATAAAATATGGATGAAATATGGAGAATCAAGCTTTACTCAACTTAAAGGAGAAATTAAGAATTTCTTGAGACCAAAAAAACCCTAGTGGATGGCTGAGAAATCAATAATTCAATCATTAGAAAACACATAATTCTAAATTTACTAATTATTTTAAAACCCTTGCAAGAAATTTCAAGAAAGACAAGATACTCTTCAATCTAGCTTGATAGATGTTGAAAAATAGAAACAAACCATCACACCGACGCTAGAATTCATCTCATCCTAAATATTTAAACAATTATACACAATTTTCACAACAGATCATGTTCACAACTCAAAATTTCATGAAAATTATATAAACATGCCTTCTATTAGTAGTAAAATTCAAAATAAAGGTGACATGAACAAATACATTATGAGAGAAACAAACATCCCAAGAGTTACTTTAGAATTCTTCCCAATGACCTGTATTCTAGATCTTGCTCTTCATTAGATATTCAATGCTTGAGTGCATTTGCCTAATGATCTTCTCCTCCTTTTAGTCTTAGGCCTTACTCAATACCATGGTCCAAAACCACTTAGAATCAATACCTTGGACCAAATATCTGGGGTCAACACTTCGGACAAGATACCTTGGACCAATACCATGGATCAAAATACCATGGACCAAAACTAAGTTTTCCAACATGTATGAGCCTTTCCTTTCATGAAAGTGCGTGTGTACACTATACGCGTCTCTTGGTCTACGAACCAGCATGTACACGCGGCTTGGTCAATGGGGAACCTGCATATACCTCTCTTTCTTCATTCTGTGAGCCTGAACTGTGATTTGTCATCTGTGTGAGTTGCCATCAAGGACAACACCTGTGTCATAGTGCCAAATCTGTATCATAATGCCAACAATTTTATCAAAAGATTCAATAAACTCTATCACAAAATGCTCACTGATTGTAAGCCCCCTGTAGCAGCAGCTAAGTCTAGATTCTCTAAAGCTTTTGATGATGACTTTGTTGTTATGCTACAAGAGAGAACTTCAAGAACTCTTGAAGATATGCAAACAAACACTATAGAAGTAGAAGAAAATAGGGCAGCCTCAACTTCTTTAAAACTTAAGGAATATAAGGCCCAAAGAAAACTCAAATCTATTCAAGAAGCCTCTAGTTCCTCTAAGACTAAATCAGAAGACTCAAAAATAGATGAAATAACATCTCTTCTTAGAAACCTATCAAATAGGATTTCAAATATTGAGACCCAACCTAGGACAATACAACAAACGGTTACTACACCTCAAAACCAAAATCAAGGCTAGTATAAAAGAAATCCACCACTACAAATTCTTCAGAGACCTAGCAATGATAAATAGGTTCCTACTCCTCTATTGATAGATGACCAATAACCCGATGATAATACTATGACAATTACTGAAGACATTAATAGTATGGATTATTTTTCCAATCAAACAACCATCATTCCTCTCTCACAACAGAATTAGGTTCAAGAAGATTAGGAAGCTTCACAAGTCTCTAAATATCATGCTTTCTCTGAATTTTTAATTGCAGAGTTAAACAAGAGGTATGATCATAGGCCTAGGCCTGGTCCTGGAAGACCTCCAAAGGAAACTCCAATCATAGAACCACATACCAAAACTGCTGAAGCTCAAAAAACTCTTATTCAGCCCTTAGATCAGTCAATTGAGACTACCCAAACTGGTAAAAACATTTTGACTACATTTAGTGTTGAAAAAGAATTAGAGAGGGTTAAGATCCAAATTCCACTGTCAGAACTTTCTAAAAACTCGGGTTATAAAAGCCAAGTCTCAAAATGGATACAAAATACCTCGATTGATGCTGAAGGTGATGTCATAATGTCATGCGGAAAGAGTCAATAGTGTGGACACAACCAACCTCCCTAGAAGCTTAAGGCTTTCTAGTGACAAACAAGACAATTAAGAGCAATCCTTCTCTAAATATGCATTTATCATATAAGAAATCAAGTGTTTAGATCCTACCTGTAACCCAACGCTGTTGTAGTAGTTCAGCCTCGTTGATCCAGATGAGCTCCTCCTTCTCTTCGAAACCTGCATTCACTAACAATCAAACGATTAAATAGCACCTGAATATCTCATAAAACAAAACATATTTAACATATAGACCAAGGAGTATATGAAACAACTCATAAATAACAAATTGTTGAGAAGAATGGACTTATTTGTATTAATAGGAAACAAAAGAAACCATTACAACCTGAGCCTTGGTGTTGTGCAGGTCCCTCCCAGGGTCCAGCAAGAGTTTCCTTTACTTTGATAAGCTCACCCACTTCCAAATGAAACAAGAAAGGATGGGAATCTCTCCTCACAAGCTTCTACAAGGAAGTCCTAATTCCAACAGCATCTACCCTTAGGAATGTTCAGCTTTCAACCTCTCCTCCTTCTGGCCCAATGCCTGTATTTATAGTGCTCTAGAGGAAGTTATTCAGGTCCACCATCAATGGGATAAGCCCCTCTTTGGATGGGATAGCTCCCCTCTTGATGGGATAAGTTCCTCTTTGGTAGGGATACATGAACCATCTGGAGGCGCTTCATACACGTCAAACAAGCTTCTAGAATGCTCTAGAAATGACCACAAGTAACTTTTTTGAAGTGAAACTTGCGCCTTTTGACCTTTACAGGAGTACGCACCCATTTCTTTACAGATAGAGCGTACAAGTACGCAGGTATTGTGAACTTGGGGTGCGTACATGTAGGTAAGGCTAAGAGAAACTGCGTACCCAGAGATATATAGATTTTTAATGACTTTCTCTCTTTTTTGGAGTTTGACATGGAGAGCAGAGGTATGAGGCTTGCCAAGGAGGATAGTATGACAGTTGATGGAGCCATACTAACTGCAAATAGTCATGGTGACATTTTTTAGTGTAACAGATTGCCCCCTAAAGTGCGAAGCCTGTAGTAGATTAGGGTTTTATATCATCTAGGAAGGGTGAAGTACTTTATCATTTCAAGGATTATCTTGTGGAGAGCCCGGTCAGAACCTGCAAGTATTCAACACAAAATACATATATATGATCATATCATCGCTGAGGTAGGCATTCCCATACTCAGATTGAAAACTTTAACTAATTGACTATCTACTGCTCTGATACAGGAATGATTTTGCAGTACATCATAATCATAGACTTTTGTAGACACAGTATGGACGCAGTCATCTGTTTATGATTAGTCTACTGTACAATGAATACAAAACTCCTCGCAGCCTGGATGGTGGAAACTAGATCCAGGGTCTTCATTTCTACTTCACGACAGGTACGATTCTATCCATGCGAATAAATGAGTTGATGTCGAACATGGTAGAAACCACTTGATTACTAGTCAATGATGTAAACTGTTAACAAGCGTGAAAGAGACTACCAGTGATGTCAATGGTTCTCAAAGTACCCAGTACAATCCATGAGATGTGAATGAATGAGTTGAAGTCGAACATTTCACGGAATCCTTCGATCGAAAGTCAATGATGTAAACTGTCGTCAAAGGCGAGAAACTTGCCATTGATGCATGCAGACTTCAAGGTACTGACGATTCCTAGGTCATCTTTCTAGATAATGTGCTGATGTCGATAGAAAGCGACCCATTGCAGGCAAGCCCACAACACGAAATCATAGATCAAGTTGAAGAAATATAGCTGTAAGGACTGACTCAGGGATGGTCAAAATGGATGACGAGTATTTTGCATATGAATGGTTTATTTGCAGAGACCTCTTGAACACATAACGACACGACAGATGGCTTGGCGACGATTGACCCAAAGTGAATACCCAGAAACAGTTGAAGACTTTCAAAGTGGTTTAATCAACTTTAAGACAAAGGATTTCCCAACCCAGGTGAATGAAAAGTGTCGTGTTCAAGAGTGGTAATAAGGTTTTTCTGTGACAAAGGATAACAAATAGGCTCATTCTTCTCTCTTTTCCCCCACCATTTCTGGCAAGTACCTCTTTATTTTTTACAAGCTTGAGGAGGATAACATATGCTTGTTTATAAGCTCATCCTTCGGATGAGTCCAACTTAGTTTTGATTCGAACCCTAAGAAGGAGTGGTCCGTTCCTGTTTGTAATCGAACAGGTCCTTTACTGTGAAATTTTAACGAGTCCAGTATAGGAGAAACTCAGCGTTTTTCAATTTTAGAGAGTTTGAAAAACTTAAGAAGACTCCAGGGTTGAACTTTTTCGTAAATTTGTGTCTCCCAAGCCCGAAAAAGTATAAAATAATACTTGAGAGAACCGCTTGATCTTGCGACCAAGGAGTACTTTCATGATTAGTGCCTCTGACCTGAAAAGTAAAAAGCGATCAAGGACACGTCGTTTTATTTCCAGTATCGAGTTTGAAACGACAAAAACCCGGCAATCTTTTCCTGTTTTTACGGTCAGAAAAGGGCTATAAGGGGACCGTCTTTTAATTCCGTTTTAACGAGTGTAAAAGAAACGCTCGGCAATATTTTCATGTTTTAGGAGTCAGAAAAGGGCTTAAAAGATGACTCTGAGGTTTCACTTTTTCGTAAGTTTAACGAGTTCGAAAAAATGATAAAAATGTACTCATGGTTTTCACTTTTTCATAAGTTTTAATGAGTTCGAAAAAATGATAAAAATGTACTCATATGGCCGACTTTCAATTTAATTTACGAGCAGGAAAAGACGGAAAGAACTCGGCATTTTCATTTGTTTTACGAGAATGAAAGATAGCAAAATAATCTCGGTATTTTCATGAGTTTAACGAGTCTTGAAAATAACTGAAATCGACTCGAAATAGGTTTCATTTTTACAAAAGCTTGAAACAGAGAAAAACTATGCTTCAGAGTAGTTTCATTTTTACACAAGCTTGAAACAGAGAGAAAACTGTGCTTGATGCCCCCTAAGCATAACTGTTAGAGCGCATGCCACCCCAGCTTCATTTCATTCAACCAGTTGGATGAAATGAAGGTTGAGTTATGAGATCATTTGAAAGACTCGACCTACAACTGTAAGAAAATTATGCAAAACACTGAAATAACTAACCTAAATACACAAACTCGCGACTCATTTAGAGGAGGATTTGTTTCATTTTTTAACGAGCTTGACACAGGAAAAGAACTATGCTCGGATTCGGTTTCATGTTTACACAAGCTTGAAACGAAAAACTATGCTTGGATTCGTTCACATGCCCCCAACATAATGATGCAAAACGAGGTACATGCCCCCCAAGCTTCATTGCATTCAATGAGGTGGATGGAATGAAGCTTTACTTTCAAGATCTTGGAAAGACTTGTGGGAGTTGTTTCATTTTTTAGTGAGGTTGACACAGGAAAAGAACTATCCTCAAAACCCTTGTTTCATTTTTTAAACGAGCTTGACACAAGATAAGGAACTATGCTCATAACTACTCTCTACAATCTACCTAACAAAAACTCTACTCTAAAAACCTTGATTCATTTTTTAACAAGCTTGACACAAGACAAGGAACTATGCTGTAAAATCCTTATTTCATTTTTTAATGAGCTTGACACAAGACAAGGAACTATGCTCATGACTACTCTCTATAATCTACCTACTTAACCTACCCTTGTTTCATTTTGTAACGAGCTTGACACAAGACAAGGAACTATGCTCAAGACTCTTTGTTTCATTTTTTAACGAGCTTGACACAAGACAAGGAACTATGCTCAAAAAGTTCGCATGCCCCCAATATAATGATGCAAAGCGAGGTACATGCCCCCTAGGCTTCATTGCATTTAACCAGATGGATGGAATGAAGGTTTACTTTCAATATTTAACTTGAAAAGGGAGTTGTTTCATTTTTAAGGAGGTTGACACAAGAAAAGAACTATCCTCATACCTGATTCATTTTTTAACGAGGTTGACTCAGTAACAGGAACTATCCTCATACCTGATTCATTTTTTAACGAGGTTGACTCAGTAACAGGAACTATCCCCAAAATCCGACTTTCTACAATCTACCTACATATCCTAAAATCTACCTGATTCATTTTTTAATGAGGTTGACTCAGTAAAAGAATTATCCTCATGCTAGCCTGTTTCATTTTTTAACGAGGTTGGCACAGGAAAAGGAACTATCCTCGCATACACTGATTCATTTTTTAACGAGGTTGACACAGTAAAAGGAACTTTCCTCGTACAACTGATTCATTTTTTAACGAGGTTGACACAGGAAAAGAACTGTCCTCATAGTAGCCTGTTTCATTTTTTAACGAGGTTGATACAGTAAAAAACCATCCTCGTGAACACCTGTTTCATTTTTTAACGAGGTTGGCACAGGAAAAGGAACTATCCTCGCGCTCACTGATCATGGCTTCCAACTGGAAGAAAGACATGTCAATGGACACACCTTGATCATGGCTTCCAAGAGGTCTTCATCAGAAGGAAGAATAGTTCTCTGGAAGGAACACATGTCAAGGGACTCAAAAGGGATAAGAACATCGTGTTCAAGTAATCCCATAGAGTTTTCCATGTCAATTACCGGATCTAAATCAAAGGAAGATGAGCAAACAGTGGGAGGCTCACGTACATTGGTAACTGAAAACATGGGACCAGTTTCCACATAATTAACCCGTGGCAGGGTAGATACCACTTTAGAATCAGGAACATTTAGGGGTGTCATACTATTGGTAGTTGAAACAAGACTAGGGAACGAAAGCTGGTCTACAGTCACAATACTGCCATTGTGAGGAAACGACATCACGCGAAAGAGTGTCGATACGACAGCTTTCATTGCATAAACATAGTCTCGCCCAAGGAGTAAATTGAAATCCAAGGGACCTCGAACTACCATAAGATCAATACAGACAGTTTTACCTTCCAAGGTAATAGAAAACTTAGGAAGGATCCGTAAAGGTTCACTAATGGTTCTGTTAAAAGTTTTCAGATTCTGCGTTATAGGCGCAAGCTGAGGGGAACCCAAAGCTTTCCAAACAGTTGAGGATAAAATACTAACAGAAGCACCTTCATCTACCTGAGTACGATGAAGGTCCCTACCACCAACCTTGACAATGATTTGGAAAGGGATGGAGGAAGGAAGACGAGGTTCTATCAGTCTATTCCAATCAAAGGAAAAGACCTCAGTACTTGGAGGGGGTTCTGTAAAAACAGGTGAAATTCCCCCCGGCATAGAAGAATTTGATGTAACAAGAAGAACCTGAGCGGTATGAAGTTCACTCTCTAAATGGAAAGTGGGATCGACCGAATGTGAAATTGAATCGACCACTTGATCAACTAATGGATCATCAACCTGAGTGACATGAGTTTCACTCTCCAATGGAAGAGTGTGATCGACTGTACTTGAATTTAGATCAATCACTCCGTCAGTTGACGGTAGGTTGGGAGAAAGTTTACGGTAACCAGTTGGAAATTCTTGCTGTGGAACAGTAAGGTTTTCCAACAATGTTGAGGCTTCATCCATGTGAGGGAAAATGTGAGTTTGATGACTCCCTTTGCATAACTTACAAGGAAACCTAACTTTACCCTTTTTCCCAGGAACCTGACTATCACTGGTTGATGGATCAATGGAAAGTTGATGAGATTTTTCTGACCATACTTCCAAGACCTTTGGAATACCAGGACAATTGATAAGGAAGTGGTCACCCTTACAAAGCCTACAAGGGTATTTGGGTTTACGATGCATGTCGGAGTTTTCCTCAGCACAACTAACACTTACAGTCGTGGTTGGTTGGTTGACTTCTTTCTTATCTTGCTTCTTCTTCTTCTTCTTCTTCTTCCCTTTCTTCTTCTTCTTAGACACCTGGTTACTAGTATCAAGGCTTTTACCAAGCGAAGAGGAAGAAATGGAGGAAGAAAAATTAGGCGAAGAAGGTAAAGGGTCAACAAAAGGTTGGTGATGTTGAGATGGTGAACTCTGTTGAGGTGAAGCATTCGGTTGAGGTGGAACAATTGGAGTACTTTGGGCCAACGAAGTTGAAAATAACCATATCGGTAAACCTATTGTAAATCCAGGTAATGACAAAGTAGCCATATAAGGAGGACCAACATTTCCAAAGTAAGGAAAAGTACTAGGATTCTCGTTAGGAGGGGTTCCTAGGTTGGTAAATTCCAGAACATTTGCCATTATATTCAACTTCAGTGAATTTTATTAACAATTTATAACTAAAATTAACAATTCACAATTCACACTTAACAATTAAAATTCACAATTCACACCTATGGTCTCTAAAAGTAAAAACAAACAAATTAACACGCGCTATCAAATCTAGGAGGCAAACCACACACAAACAGTAACCTTCCGGACTGAAAACACTAGTTGGTGATGAAATCCAACATCGCAGAATTCAGTACAGAAGTGGCGGGTGGAACAGTTACCCCGGCAACCTGCTTAATGAATAGACTGGACCAAGTTCCTCCACTTTAACCGTCTCGAGTGAAGTGAACCCCCCAGAAAATCCAAGTGAGTCTAGTCGACGTCTGCTCTAGGTACAGTGGGATCTTCCCTCCACCGTCACCTTGGGTAGAACCCTAAAGATAATGGTCACTAAGGTCACCAACAACAACAAATACACCTGGGGGAATAGTCTACGACCCGATAGCACGCAAGGGCAGAGTAACAAGCTCAATCCCCTTGCCGGCTCCTTGACAATAATCCAAGGTTTACCGACAAGTGACCCCAGGCTCCTCGACAATAATCCGAGGTTTACCGTTTGTAGTACGTGCGTATCTGGCGTCTTTCCCAATGAAGGAGGATTGATCCCCTCACTGGTTCGGACACAGTCTCGTGCTTCTCCTTTAAGAGGAGCTTTCCCAGAGTATAAATGTAACAGTTGGATTTATCCTACCGCAAGATAAGCTACTTGTTTGGTTTTACTGTCTTGGAGAGTTAATTACTCTCCTACTCCAAGACACTAGCCTGATCTATGTTGGTGTTTCAGAGCCCTAGAAATGTAAAAATTACTAGATGAATTTTAATTAAGCGCTGTGTTATTAAGGCTGTTATTACTCAAATGGGTAAATGGATATGAAACCAATGGTGTTATGACCCGACTCAAAACTGAATGCAATCGAATATGATAATGTAATCCTTTCAATTCGATGAATCCTAACTAAAGTAAGGAGAGAGTTTCCATTCACTTCCGACAATGCAAAAAATTGATCACTAAGAGAAAATATAACAAATTCTCTAATGCACTAATTTTATCAAGAAAAACTAATGCAAATCAATTCCAAACCATTTTTTTTATTTTTATTTTTGTGTAAATTCAAATCAAAGAAAACTGATCTAAATCTACAATTAATTTTCCAGAATGTAAACTATGCAATTGTAATCGATGCACAATTCACTTGAAAAGTATGCAAATGTAATCTATGCACATTTTTCATTCATATTCTGAAAATGAGAATTCTAATTATGCAAATCTGATCTATGCAAGAGAATTCTCAGACACAAGATGATTCTAATGTAATCTAAGAACCAATCAAGTGCAAGTCGAGAAAATTGGGTGAGAGTTCCAAAGATCAAAAAATAAAAACACTCAAAGGCGATTAACACTCATACACAATTTAGCCCCCCCTGGCGAATGAGGGGGAATTTTTTTTGCAAAAACACAAGCAAAAAGATGCAAAATTGTGAAAAGACTGAGAGAAACCTCCAAGTAATGACCAAAGGAAAACAAATCAAGAATTTCTCAAAAAAGAGACTCAAAACACCCAATTGATAAAAGCTGAGAGCAAGAATGCCAATGAAACAAGCTTAGGTGAAGATTTATGGCAGATAACCAGTGGATCTGGGCAGCAAAAACAAATTAAAAACAAAATCTAAGAGGCAAAAAGGAAAAAATTGAAATTTTCTCAATTTTGACAGGGTACGCAGGCAACCTGTTTACACAGGTGCGGGTACGCTCTGTGCACAAAGCTACAGTGCGTACAGGTACGCACTGTGCTCAACTCAGAGGCTGCGTACTTCTAGCAAAACTAAGAAAAAGTAAAATCTAATTTAACCCTAAGCTAAGCCACCCAAACACACAGTCAGACAACCAAAAACCAGAAAACAAACGACTTTTCTCAGATCAAAATTTCGACAAACAAGACAATTAAGAGCAATCCTTCTCTAAATATGCATTTATCATACAAGAAATCAAGTGTTTAGATCCTACCTGTAACCCAACGCTGTTATAGTAGTCCAGCCTCGTCGATCCGGATGAGCTCCTCCTTCTCTTAGAAACCTGCATTCACTAACAATCAAACGATTAAATAGCACTTGAATATCTCATAAAACAAAACATATTTAACATATAGACCAAGGAGTATATGAAACAACTCATAAATAACAAATTGTTGAGAAGAATGGACTTATTTGTATTAATAGGAAACAAAAGAAACCATTACAACCTGAGCCTTGGTGTTGTGCAGGTCCCTCACAGGGTCCAGCAAGAGTTTCCTTTACTTTGATAAGCTCACCCACTTCCAAATGAAATAAGAAAGGATGGGAATCTCTCCTCACAAGCTTCTACAAGGAAGTCCTAATTCCAGCAGCATCTACCCTTAGGAATGTTCAGCTTTCAACCTCTCCTCCTTCTGGCCCAATGCCTATATTTATAGTGCTCTAGAGGAAGTTATTCAGGTCCACCATCAATGGGATAAGCCCCTCTTTGGATGGGATAGCTCCCCTCTTGATGGGATAAGTTCCTCTTTGGTAGGGATACATGAACCATCTGGAGGCGCTTCATACACGTCAAACAAGCTTCTAGAATGCTCTAGAAATGACCACAAGTAACTTTTTTGAAGTGAAACTTGCGCCTTTTGACCTTTACAGGAGTACGCACCCATTGCTTTACAGATAGAGCGTACAAGTACGCAGGTATTGTGAACTTGGGGTGCGTACACGCAGGTAAGGCTAAGAGAAACTGCGTACCTAGATATATATAGATTTTTAATGACTTTCTCTCTTTTTTGGAGTTTGACATGGAGAGCAGAGGTATGAGGCTTGCCATGGAGGATAGTATGACAGTTGATGGAGCCATACTAACTGCAAATAGTCATGGTGACATTTTTTAGTGTAACACATAAGTCTGCAAGATGAAAAACCAGCAGTAGTTTTTGGCCCTAGTTCATACATGATAGATGAGATAGTGCCTCCTTTCTATGTAACTCTTAAAACACATGATCCCATGTTGTATAATTGTATGCTTGACTCAAGAGCATGACACAACCTTATGCCAAAATCCATCATGGACCATTTGAATCTCGACATAACTAAATCCTACCATGACCTGTACACCTTTGATTCTAAAAGGGTGCCCAGTTTAGGATTGATCAAGGATCTAGTGGTTACCCTTGCCCAAATTCCATTGAAAAGTGTAGTACTTGACATTGTTGTCACAGATATCCCTCCCAAATTTGGAATGCTCCTTTCTAGGTCTTGCTGTGCCAAATTAGGAGGAACTCTACAGATGGATATGTCATATGCTACTATTCCTATTTATGGAGGAGATAAATTAAGATTATATAGAAGGGTAAGATTTTTACATACTGTTTGTAAGACTGACTAGCCAAGGAACCATCCAATTTATGTAATAGATCAAGACTTTGGTTGTTTTCAACTCACTTCAAACCAACATAAAACTCAAGCTAAAATTGAAGAGGTAGTTGAAAGTCCCGAACCAAACCAAACTGATATTTGGAAACTGTTCTTTGATGGCTCTTGCACAAAATATGGGGCAGGAGCTGGAGTAGTTTTAATTTCACCTGAAAAAGAAAATATAACCCAATCATGTAAATTAGACTTCGAAGTTACAAATAATGTGGCTGAATATGAAGCTTTCCTTTTAGGATTGCAATTAGCCAAAAGCTTGAAAGTTCAAAACTTAAGTGTTTTTACTGATTCAGAACTTATTGTTAAGCAAGTAAGAAATGCTTGCTAGACCAAGCACCCTAGACTTAGGTCCTACCGAAATGAAGTATGGGATTCAGTTGAAAACTTCTTTGATGCTTTTAATTTGAATCATATTCCTAGAGATCAGAATATCATGCAGATGCCTTAGCTGTCTCTACGAGCTCTTTTAAAATTCCTGATCATACTGATGTACTCTATCAGATAAAAGTCAAATATAGGCCATCTATCCCAGATAATCTGAAACATTGGCAAATATTCAAAGAGGATGAACATTTGAAATCATTTCTGTAGGTAATAGATGATTTATCATTTCTACAAATTGATGAATATAGAATTGAAATAAATGAAAATGCAGATGGAAATGATACTTCAGATTTTAAAACCCAAATTGCTAATCATGACATTATTCAATTGTCTAATAATTTTATTCCAAAGGGACTCATTCCTTTAGAAAGATTGTTTGATCAAAATGATGTCCTCCGAAACCCTTAGTCCATTTCTTCAGAAGATGACATAGAAGATATTAACATTGGAACTGATCAAGATATCAAAAACATCAAAATATGTGCATCTCTAGACCCTGAGAGCAAAGATCAATATCTTAAGTTACTGCAAAATTATAAGGATGTTTTTGCTTGGACTTATGCTGATCTAAAGACCTATGATACTTCATTAATACAGCATAAGATTCCTTTGAAGCCAGAAGCAAAACCTTATCAATAAAAGTTTAGAAGGATAAATCCAGCCCTTCTACCAACTGTAGAAAGGGAGATTAAGAAAATTCTAGATGCTTAGATCATCCTCCCTCTTAGCTATTCTAATTGGGTTGCAAATCTAGTTCCTGTTAGAAAGAAAAATGGAGAAATAAGAATCTGTGTGGATTTTAGTAATTTGAACAAAGCATCATTAAAAGATAATTATCCTTTGCCCAAAATGGATCAGTTACTTCAAATGGTTTCAGGACCACAAATACTTTCTATGCTTGATGGTTTTTCAGGTTATAATCAGGTGAATATTGATACAGTAGACAGAGAGAAGGCAACCTTTACTACACCCTGGGGTACATTCATGTACGCTAGGATGCCATTTGGCTTAACTAATGCTGGAGCAACATTTCAAAGAGCTATGGATATAGCTTTTATGGGTCAGGTAAATAAATTTGTGGTTATTTATATTGATGACATAAATGTTTTTTCTAAATTTGATCAGAAACATCTAAAGCACTTGATGAAGGTTTTTGACAGATGTAGAAAATTTGGAATATCATTGAACCCTAAGAAGTCCTTGTTTGCTGTCAAAGAAGGAAAATTGTTGGGCCATATAATTTCAAAGGAGGGAGTAGTAATTGACCCCAAACGAGTATCTGCCATTGAAACATTGACCTTACCTAGAAACAAGAAGGAGATTCAAGCTTTTCTAGGCAAGATTAATTTTCTAAGGAGGTTTATTCCAAATTATGCAGAGATTGTAAAGGATATAACTGACATGCTCTGAAAGGACCATGAAGTAAAATGGACTCCCACTTCGAGGCATGCATTTGAACAAATAAAAAAGGTTATCTCTGAAGCTCCCACCTTAGCTAGCCCTGATTATACTAAGCCATTTAGTATTTTCTCTTTTTCCTCTAAAACAACCCTTGTTGCCGTTCTATTACAGAAAAACGAAGATTCCCATGACCAACCCATAGCCTTTTTCAGAAAGGTTATGAGAGATGCTGAGCTTAAGTATGACATCATTGAGAAGCAAGAATATGACCTCATTCAAGCCCTGAAATCATTCAGGATGTATGTCTTACATTCACCTATTACTACTTATGTCCCTAATAGTGCTGTGAAAATTGTCCTAACCAAACCAGACACTGATGGGAAAAGAGGTAGATGGATCACTCAAATTCTAGAGTTTGATCTAACTATCAAGACTATCAAGCTAGTAAAAGGTAAAATATTGGCCAAACTTCTAGCTGAATCCAACTGCAAAGTACTTGGAATCAATTCTGTTTTAGAAATACAAGGGAAGAATACACAAGAACCTCTACCTTCAGAGCAAATCACTCCTATACACATTGATGAAAAATTCTTGTTGTCAAACTGATATCAAGATATTGTAAATTTCTTGGTTCATTTTGAGTGTCCAACATTGTTCTCCAAAACCCAGTGTAAAACCCTTAAGTTAAAATCGGTCAAGTACTGCATTATAAATGCAAATTTATACTGGAAAGATCCACTGAATATTTTTTTATTATGTTTAACAGAATTAGAAACTGAAGAAATCATTGATCAGTTTCATACAGGATTTTGTGGGGGACATTATGCTTGGATAGCAACATCATACAAGATTCTGAGGGGAGGATTTTATTGGCACACACTGTTTTTACAAGTAGGGGCAAAGGTCAGAGGTTGTGTTCCTTGTCAAATGTTTGCTGGTAAACAAAGATTAGTAGCTCTTCCACTTGTTCCATCAATAGTTTCAGCACCTTTTTCTCAACGGGGATTAGATTTTGTTGGAGAGATTCATCCCACTTCAAGTAATCAGCATAGATGGATCCTCACTATAGCAGATTACTTTACTAAATGTGTGGAAGCAATTCCAGTCATAAATGCTATTGATTCAGTAGTAATTAAGTTTATTGAGGAGAATATCTTATCTAGATTTGGTTGCCCAACTCAAATTGTCACTGATAATGCAGTAGCTTTTGCTAGTGTTAAAATTATTGACTTTTGCTAGAAATATCAGATTTTGTTACATCATTCAACTCCATACCACCCTCAAGGTAATGGCCTTACAGAGTCATCAAACAAAAGTCTGGTAAAGGTAATAAAAAAGACTCTAGTTGATCATAAGAAGAGCTGGGATTCACATCTGATTTATGCAATATGGGAAAACATAATTACTCCAAAGAGATCAACTGGCAAATCTCCATTTCAGTTAGTCTATGGGAAAGATGCAATTTTCCCTACCAATTTGGCCTTCCCCATTTTAAAATTCCTGCAGGATTCAACAGATGAACCTAATGATTTTTCAAGAAGAATAAATCAGATTATTGAACTTAATGAAAACAGAGATGAAGTTCAATACAAATTGAATAAATATTAGAATAAGGTGAAGACCATGTTTGACAGAAGAGCCAGGGAAAGGGACTTTAAATAAGGTGATTTAGTTCTAAGATGGGATGCTAGGATAGAAGAGAAAGGAAAGCATGGAAAATTTGACAATCTATGGTTTGGACCTTTAGCAATTGCTGAAGTCAAGGGTAACAACACTTTTGTGCTACAGAATCTTGAGGGGCTATATTCCACTTATCCAGTAAATGGAAGGTTTCTCAAACATTACATTCAGCACTAAGAAGTTGAAATAATTTTCATTGTAAATACTCAGGTTTTCTTTTACCTTTCAAGATGTCAGTATGATTTTCTTACAGCAAGGACTCCATAGCCTGAGGAGAAGGAACATGGATCTGCAGATTCTCTACATTCTATAGGAGAAAGCAGTCCCCAAATGGAGCCAATGTTGTAACATTTTTTGGTTTTGATAAGATAGAATAAAATAGTCAAAAAATAAAAAATATTTTGAAAAAATGTTAAGTTAGGATATGGACATAACAATATTGAATAAAATGTTAGTGAAAAAAATCTTGATGATGATGTCCATATCAAAGAAAATGTTAGGTTAGATGTCCTAAAAAATAAAGACAAAAAGAAAATGCTAGGATAAAAAGAAAAGAAAACAAATAAACTCTGAAAGTGAGCAAGTCTAAATGCCACTACTATTGTTTCTGCAAAATAATGGTTGTGTGCAGCTTGTTTTAAATGCTACAGCCCATGACAGTCAAACTGTTTAATATTGACTACTTCATGCTTTAAATTTGATGTTATAGTTAGAGAATAAATATTTGGCCAAACTGTTTAATCTTGGCAGATCAGTAGTTAGGTAGAGAATAATAAGGTGCTCATTAGTTTAATCTGAGCCCTTGGAGGTTATAAGGGTAGATTTAGATAGTTTGTTTTGTAAAATAAAAGGAAAGGAAAAGGGTTTTATAGCTTAAATGCACCCATTATGTGAAGAAAATATAATAGAATAAGCAAAGGGTAAGTAGAGAAAGGTTGCAAAAGTTTGTTGATTGATTGGACAAAATGTACATTTATTATGTTTTACCATATATTTCTATGTCCATGATTCAATTACACAAAGAAAATGAAGGTCTACAAGATCAATTAATTAACTTCCCATTCATCCCCATTCATCCCTATATTCACTAATTTCCCCTTCCTACCTTCTTACATTCATATTCATTCATTTTCCACAAAAAAACCCTTTTCCTAAGTTTAAATTCCTTTTTGCCTAGGAAAAGTGAAAATCCCATGTAAAATCCCCTTTTACACAAAAACCCACAAAAAGGTGTTTACCCTAAGTATTGATGCATATATGAAAAGCAAATAACTTATGAAAAGCATTATACTTAGTGTATTTTCTCCTTTCCGCTTATATTTTTCCTTCCGCTCATATTTTCATATTAACACTAACTATAGTCTTAAACCCCTAAAGTCCCTTTTCCCGTATATATTAACTCCTTTATTAAATACCCTGAAACCCTTAGTTTTATTATAAAAACTATATATTTAATAAAATATAACATCGGCGGATCGCAAGTCCTTTCAACGTGCATCCACTCTCCCCGCTGTTGTGATCTCCGATTGTGATGGGCCTGGACCCTACGCAACATATATTATAGTTCATTGTCATATCGCATTCGCCTCATCGCAAGTCTCTGTCCAAGCATTACCCTACGCTGTTACCATCTCTGATTGCGACAGACCCAACACAATATATATTATAATTCATACCCATATCGCTTCCGCCCCTCATCGCAAGTCCCGCTAAAGCAATAACCCTCTGCCATTGCGATATCCGATATGGGACGGGAACCCGGACCCGACACAGTATTAACCATGATATATTTCCACATCGCATCCAGCCCTTATCGCATTCCTTTGCGATGGGCCTTCCTCCGCTTAGTCCCGATTGCGATATGCGATGAAACCGGACCTGGCGACATTTATCCACCTGAGTTCATAAAATTTCAAGTCCACCATATGTGTTTTGCGAAAGATTTCTTTGTTAAAAGGTTTTTACAATTTTAACAAAGAAATAGCCCAAAACCTTCATTTAATCGCTAATCCCAGTTTAACCCATAATAAAGCCATTTGCCGCCATAAATAATCATTGGGACCCCTAGCGCTATTCTTTCACTCCTACACCATCCGATCACGACCATTGAAATCCAATGACCCTCGACGATTTCGGGTTGACTCTCTGTACGGGCATAACCCACCCGAAAAGCAGTATTTCACCGTCCTCCCTTGCTAAGTGTTAGGCTCATATTATTTCGGGTGACCTCCTCCCAAAACCGCCCGCGCCTCATAAGCAGTGCGATGAAAACCAAAACCGCCTCCCACATAACGACAAAATGACCACTGTTCATTTGCCCCATATTTCAAAAAGAAATCCGTTTCTCCGTTTAAATGCCTAAATCGCCATTTTGCTCTGTTTTTCCTGTTTTACACAGCGAAGCCTCCATAAGCCTTCGTGATCAATAAAACCATCATTTTACCTTCCGATACTCTCTGGACTCCTTCCAATGCCCTTTCAAGCTCAGTAAAGCCATTGAAGACCTTCTCTGTCACCCTTGTTTTTCTTAACAATTTATGTGTTTTGCAGGTAAAGCTTCTGTTCCGGGCTTACAAAGAAAAAAGCTACTATATAGTTTGAAGACAAGTGTGAAGGATTTACTGTTGAAAAACACAGTAAAAACCTTGAAATTCACAGTAAAGGTTACTCAGCAGGGTCAAAGGATATTTACAGAGTTTAAAGAGTATTAGATGAAAGATCAGATGAAGAAGTCAACCAAGTGTAAAGGATTCAAACAATCAAGTATATTAAAGGGGGAAAAGATCAAACAACAAAGCCAGCACAACCTGAATAAAAGGGAGAGCAAGAAGCAATTCAATAATTGCCCCTATCTTCTTGTATGAAGATCTTTCCTTTCCTAGAATAAACCTTAATCAGTTTTAGGATATTTCCTTAGTTTCATTATTGTATAAATAACTCTCTTCTCGAGTTATTATGGGTTCGAAGTTCAAGATTCATGGTTCATTGCTTGTTAAGTCTTGACTATTAATTCTACTTTGAACCTGGAAGCCACTTTTGAAGGAAGCTTTCGTAAACACTTGATGTACTCAGTCTTTCTGGAACCTTAATACAAAGCAGAGGATTCTGAATTTGGTTTTACACAGTTTGTGTTATCCTGTAAGTTTTTCCAGTTATCAATAATTATGTTTTTCTTCATATGCTTATGACTTATAAAGATATCTAGGTAGGAAAAATTGTGTCTCAATTTATTCCTATAAGCTCCTGAAGTGATCATCTATTAAGAGAATGGATTAATGAGCTGTATGTTTATCTAATCCCTTCTAATCAATAAATCATCAGCATCTTATGTAAGCTTAAGTATACTGCCTTGAACCTTTGGAACGCAGTTTATAATGTTTTCCTACTTATGATTGTTCTGTTTTACAGTCTGGAAACTGTGATAATCATATTATTTGTTGTCTTCTTCTCACCACTATTTTTGATCTATATCATTGTGTAAAGCTTTATAACAGCCCTTTACTGAAGTATTAATATAACCCAAAGGATTAAGTATTTAAATTCTACATCTGTCTTCATTCATTGGTCTTCCAAAACTAAAACCAAAAACCCCAAAACAATTATTTTAGATGCTCTAGCATTGGTAGCTGACCTACTGCTATCTCAGAGGTACAACAAATGTGATTGGAACTTTCTTAGCTTCCAAGTCACACAATTCTTGAAGACTATTTTTTAATTGTGTGAAAAAAAAACAATAAGAGGCCTAGGTGAAAACCTCTATGAGACATTTGAGGCCAACTCTTGGGTTGGAAACCTCCTTGAGGCAGTCCAAGAGTGGAAAAAAATAAAAATATACCTAGGTTAAAACCTCCTTTGAGGCGCCTAGGGCAGGTAGGAATGTTGAAAACCTCTTCTCGGGTATCATGTGTGTCTTTCAAAAAATAAAAAGAGAAAAAAGAGGGGAAAAAGAGGAAAAAAAAAAAAAGAATACCATGGGACGGAGCTCAAACCTATCCACTAATAAATTATGTGATTTTGCATGTTTTGAAGGAAATAGAAGATGTAGAGCTATAGAGACATGATTCCAAGTATCATCTATTTTACCCCTCCATCAACTCCATCTCATCCATGCCTACCATGTCCCCATCACTCACCTCCATTTTCAGGCATCAAAAATCATTTTTTTGGAATTTTTTGGCTTGCTACAGGATGTCATGTAGCTGCTACAAGAAGATCTTGTAGCACTACAAGATGTCCTAAAATTCTATAGGGAATTAGTTCTGATAGGAAAAGCATTATGCAGGCCTATTTTAGGTTGAGTGGGGACCCTACACCTCATCATATCTCACTCATCATCCATGCATCCCTGGTCCAAGCCATCATATCAATACCTATCTTTGTTTCATTCAAAAAACATAGGAAAATGTCAACAACAAAAAAAATCCAGAGGACATTTCCTCCCTTGCCTCAGTCATTCACTACTCCATCAGATCCTTTCCATCATCAATCTCTAACCCCTACACCACCACCCAGCCTCCCTTGGAAAAAAACCACTTAAAGCAGGAAGAAGAAGGCATCTACAGGAATTCTTATAACAGCTACAGGATCTCCTGTAGAAGCCCTTGACATCACTGCAGCTAGCCTAAGCCAAAATTATTCTTCCCAACAAGAGAAAAGGGGAGCGCTAGCATCTCTAAACACCATGTTTCTCCTAGCCATAGCTCCACAACAGCAGCAACAACAAAGATGTGCCAAGCACCTGCACACATGGACCAACAAGAAGTCAGCTATATAAGCAGGAAGAAATACACAGGAAGAACAAAATGGAACACTTCCCTAAGCATCAGCATAGAAGTCCAATCCTCCAACATGCATCAATCAGAAAAAGGTAGGCACAGGTATGGAAACTCACCCAGCTCTTCCCGAGTACGATATGATAAAAAATGTATAAATGTTGAAAAAATATCTTTTTATAAGCTGGAGGTGGCCAATTAACTTGGCCACCCTCAGCTCATGATCAAATGTGAACTCCCAGTCAGCATGCCACATCGAAGTGTCAAATGAATGGGCATCAGTAAAAAAGGTGGTCAATTTAGTTATGTGGGAGTGGGTGATAATTACGAGGGGCAAGTGCATTATCACCAACGGTGGGCCAACGGTCCCAATTATGAAATACCGTACCACTTCCAGTGAGAACAATGCTCCAAGCCTTGACCATAAGTGGCATAAAAATCGGAGCTTTCATGCACTTTTTCTCATTTCGACATCAAGGAGACAGGGACCATCTTGGAAAGCCATTGGAGAGTCGAACCCTGCTCTGGCCACCTTACAGGAAAAAAAGCTACAAGAAACTCAGAAACCTACAGGAAGCACTAGAATTCCACAAAAAGTCTACAAGGGGGTGCCTAGCGTCAGAGTGGTCATCAATAATAATAATCCCAAGCATCACCATGAAAATTGAGTGGACCATATCTCCTTTGTTCATGGTTTGATAACTAAAAAAATCTGCAATATTCCAATAATTACAGTGATCTTGGGAATTAAATAGAATTTGGTAAATTTAAGGAAATTGTGTGGATATAAGAAATGGTATAAATTGCAGTCCTCCACGAAAAAAATTTTAAGTTCTCAACCACCCTAAAACCCATACTGAAGCTAGCGTACAACACCTCCTTCATTTATCTAAAACCGGAGAAGAGAAATTGGAGGGGGATTCAATAGAAGAGAACCCACAAATACATCAAGGATTCACCTTCATCCCCCTTGTGGTAGATATCTTTGGGATGAATCAGTAGTTGGATTATTTGAATTGCTAAAGGGGTACGAAGATGATATAGTCTATGAATTTTCCATGGCATTAAACCCTCAAGCAAGAACAAGTGCTACCACTATGGTGAGAGGGTTGTCAATTACAATAAACCCTAATGTGATCAACAGCGTAACCACACTTCCTCTAGGAATACAATGGAGAAAAGAGGAAAAGGCTAGCAGCACTTTTGCTAAGAAACTCTTCTTCCTAAATGATGAACAACCAATTGAAGACAAAAATGGGGTTAGAAGGGAGAGCCTTCCCTATCCCTGGGATGAGGTGAGCTTCCACATCCTTAAGTACATTTCTTGTGAAGGGAGACTAAGTGTAGTCTATGGCTACCAATTCAAACTCCTCCATGAGTTGAGATTCAGAGACATAGTACCCATAAACCAGAGGCTCAGTGTGTCTTATTTCCTTTTACAACCCATTATAGACATGAGTGAGAAGTTGAAAGAAGAGAAGCACCAGCAATTAGCACACCATGGTCTCATCAAGCTAATAGTGGAATATGCCTTAAGCCAATTGAGAATTATTGTTCTTTGGTCTTGTTGTGGTAATTCAACAGCCCCCCATTTATTAATGATAGTAGTTAATATTACATTAATAAATGGGGACCCTTCAAAAAATCTATCCAAAAAACAAAACCTAGCATTTAGGCATTTCATTTATTTTTTGGAATAAAGAAAAGATAACAATAAAAAAACCTTTTTTAGGAAACTACCAAATACTTACCTTTTCATATATAGCATGACTAAAACCCACCAAAGGACCTTTCTAGCCCTCCATAATCAAGAAAATCGATTAAGAAAGGACTCTATGCTCAAAACTATCATAAAATCCTTTTAAAACGATATTGCGAAACGTGCGAGATGCGAAACTGCGACGACATTGTGACCTTTATCACATCGCATTTCAGGCATTCAAACAAACACCCTGTACTTACCACCAGCCAATATTGCGAAATGTGATTAGCACCTGGACCCACACCTTAAAATATCATAAGCAAATGTTTTGAGTCTGCCATATAGTAAAAAGGTCTTTTACATAGGATAAACCTAGAAATTAGCTACGTTTTGAAACAACTAATGAACGGCTTGCATCTCGCATCTCGTAGAAACACAGTAGGAGGTAAGAAAGGTAAAAGGGACATATTGCAATATTGCAATCTGCGATATTGCTTCGCAAATCGCACAATCACTATCATCGCAAAACAATGGCTCGCCACCCTAGAAGATTTCTTCTCGTTTTACGATGCAAACATTTATGAGCATTAAAACTAAGGGATAACGAATCATTAGTGGGCATTTAGTGGGAAATAATTGCATTTATCTGTGAAAATCCATTTAGCTCGATATTATATCTTCTTACGTGCATTAAAAACACTCCTTTTACCACCTTTACAAGCTATATGCATTATTTCATTTTTATGTTAATCTTTGTATCCAATAGTTGTTGTTCTTCACTTTCAGGAAAAATTCGCAGAGCAAAGCATTGAGAACAATGGTGAAGAAAGGCAAGGCTATCGCCTCTGAGAAGTCAGAGATGACTCCCTTGTTTACGGATACCACATGCAACAGAAAGGGAGGAACCTCTACATGGGAGGCTATGTATAACATATTGGAGGAGGAGCAGTAGAGGATTATGAAAAAAAAGTTACAGTTGACAGACGTGATTCCTCAGACGCTTCCATGCTAGAGACGGCATGCTCATTTTTGCACTGCCTAGCCGCATGGCCGAAGATAATCCCTTATACCGACATGGTAAAATGGGTTATCGATGAAGCTGACATCTCAGACAAAGAATTCGAGACAAGAAGCCAAGGGGTTATGGGATCTTTTACCCTGGACAACCTACGGCTTATGTATCACCTACCAAAGCCACAAGTCATCTACAATGGGAAATTCGTGGAGAATTTTGCCAAAGAGAACGACGACCCAGTGGACTGCACCGGTGCCTAGTTGAATAATGAAGAGAAAATCAAGAAAGACAAAAACGGTATGTACACTACTTCGTCTATTTGTCCCCCTTATAGTTTTGCAGCGGCCATGTTATGTAGACTATTTGGCAAGCCCGATAGTACTAAGTTCTCCCCAGAGTGGTTGCCATTAATAGATGTTGCTGGTAACGCAACTATAATGAATTGGGCAGCAATTTTGTCTGACAATTTAGCAAAAACAATTATCGAGTATAGAAGGAGAAGAAGTGTTGTTTCGAGGGTTTGCCCTCCATTTTTTATGAGCGCCTATGTCATGGATGCTATTTGTTTTAGCTCGAAATTCCCTATCATGGGATGGAAATGGACTGTTCGAAATCTGCTTCCCATTCACATATACCATAAGGACATGTGGGAATCTAATTTTCAACCACATTTTTTCAAGGTTTTCCATGGATTTATGCTCCCTATTCACAAATAGCTTTATAATCGAGATGCCCCCAGGTTTTCCTAAGAAGCTGAAGTTGACATCCTCCCAGTGGCCAGATGGTTCGGGGAGGAAACATTTACATATATCAGAGTTTTTGGCAGCATCACCTCCCCCCATGTCCTCCCATACTATGTTCCAGATAAATTAATGGCTAGAGAGATAGCCTATCAAACAGCTAGTGAGGGAGGAATGAGAAAGACACTAAAAGAATAAAAAATGGCCATTTGGCCTACATTCCCTGTACAGTGTGGAGCATTTGCATTACACGACCTAGGGAATGCATTCAAAGAAGCAGAGAACATGCTATCTCTGCATTTACCTAAATTCCCTAGACGACAATATGACCCATTCGGCATCGTCGAGAATTTCACCACTCTGGTGAGAATAAAAGTATTCAGTAATGAGGAGGATGTTTTTGATGACATTTTTTTGCAGAAAAACATCTTCACAGAGGTGAAGCATATGGCACAACTACTTTTTGATCGTGAAGATCTGGAATTTTTTTACAGTTACAGAGAAAGAAGGTTAGCAAAGGTACCATTGGACCAATTATTGATTGAACCAATAAGGGAGCCTACTCCCAGTGTGACTATAGAAGGTGACTCCAAAGAAAATTCCAAGTCTGATTCTGGAGTAGAATCTCAAGAGAAATATATCGGGGAGTTGCAATAGTCATCGCAAAATCGGAAAAGCATTAGCATGGATTTAGTGAAGGATACAGCCTGATCTACATAGAAGATAGCTGAAGAAGTTTCAGCTAGCAAGCAGGCTGAAATCCATACTACCTTCGCACAGCCAATAAAACCCATGGTAATTGACTTAGAGGAAGAGTGGGACAATTTTAATAAATGTATCAACATAGAGGAACATGTGCCAAAGTTGCAAAATCCACAACAAAAACCAGCTCTGGAGATTACAGTGGAAGAGATTCCGAATACACAAGAGGTAGAGCACATCCCTATTACCCCCACTTCCGAAATAATTTTGGGAATTGAAGAAATTCCCCCTTTGGATGTATTCTATAGCCCATAGCATAAGGCCATGGTGAAAAGACAAAGATCTATAGCTGCTAATACCCCTGAAAATGAACCAATGGATGTTCTATGGAAAGACTCACTTGTTGACACATCCGCCAACCTTACTAGACTCTCACAGTTTGCAGGTGCTTATGCTACAACGACCATGGACAAAGTAAAAGAAATCCAAATGTTTCTTAGAGAAAAGGAAGATAAAATAACGTCGCTTGAGCAACAATTACAACAATTCAAATCTGACTAGCAGACAGAGATACCGTTGGCCAAGCTTTAACATGTTTTTGAATAGATGAAAATAGAACATCGAACCAGCTTAGCCGAGAAGGAAGCACAGGTGTAGGCAATAACTGATCTACATAAAGACAATCCAAAAATTTATTAGTTTATTACCAAAGCACTCGCTCTTAACTCCTAGCTGATGCACCAGAAAGAATTATTGTGCCAGAAGATTTCATAGTGAAAATCTTATTGCGAAACAAGCAATAAACTGACAAGTCAAGCCGTAGAGATGAGAGTTGAATATGATGAGATATTTAAAAAGGTCTCCGATGTCATCGCCTGGAAAAATACAGAAGATGGGAGAAAGTCTGACCTACCCAAGCTAGAAGAATCGCATAAAGAAATTCTATTTTCGAGCTGGGATTCTCGGCTTAAAGAAGCAGAAAAGGCAACAGTAGATGCGACGGCGACAGTGTTGGGCACAGGATCCCCCAAGGCAATTTTTGTGGCTTAAAGCCCATATTTTGACCATATTTGGTGTAAAGATTCCACGTTTTATGGGTGCGGAGCGCGAAGATTTTAAATGATTCATAGGGTTGTCCGCCCTCATTTTTGTAATGTAATGTCGACTTTAGAGATCTACCCATGGTTCGCAAACCATGGGATTGTATAAATAGAGTGAAGCTCTAAGTTGTAAATAAGCGAACAACCGAAGTAAGATCTAGTGATGAAGAATTGAGTCTTAGTTGAAGCGTTGAGTCATGTCTTTGGGTCGTAGAGTAGGAGAAGGCTTTGCAGCTGAGTGCGCAGAGGCCTAGTAGTCTACAGCTGAGTGCGTAGACCCCTGCAACTGAGTGCGCAGGGAAAGTTGAGTTTGTAACTGAGTGAAGCATTAATAGAGAGAAGTTTTACATCATTTCTTTGTATCATTTTTCCTGTTTTGTGCATTGAATGTGTCAGATATAAATTGCATTTTTATTGTCTATATGATGCGCTTAATTATATGAATGTGTTGATAAAGGAAAGATAAGATAAAGTATCTATTTACGCGAAGATATCTAACTGTTATAAGAAGATAAGTAAGATCCACGGTGTAACTTGGGGAAATAGTGCAGATCACTGCTTTAGCAGCATGGAAGCACCTCAGCCCCTGGTTAGGGTTGCACGAAGGTGATTATAACAGATCGCGAAGGCCTTGCAAGTCAGGAAAGTGCATGAAGTGACCTATGCGAAGGTATTCATAGTTGGACTAAATCGACCCCTCAGACATCTCAAGGGTGCGAAAACTTGGTTCCAACATCCCCCCATACTGCTTTGGGTGAGACCTCCGTCCGCACTCCGTGGGCTGTTGCCGAAAGGGCCAGTAGTACAGGGATTTGTTTAGTTAAATAACTCCAAACCTGGGTCAGGCCTCCTCAAGCCAACAAATGGTTCCATTGCCAAGACTGGAATTTTCATAGAGATGTCGGATGTCGTATCATTGGAATCCAACTAAGAAGGAAATTGAAGGTTGGTTGGACAGGAGAATTCATGAGTTCGCGGCGCAAGAGAACAGGAATCTGCAACTGCCAAAAGACGAGTGGTTAGGCTGCTACTTGTACACAGAGATCCACAAAATTTTCTTCGCATCTTTCCCTACTAATCTGTACGAGTGGATCGCGAAGCTAGCTGATAGCCAAGGAAGGTGGAAGCTTGACAATCATATTGTGTGGACCCTAGAGTTGGTGCACAGATTGGAAGCATCGGAGGATAAGATCGTGTGCGCTGTTGATCACTGGCTCGATCGGATTATAAGAGGATTCATTACTGAGTTCATTGTAGATACTTCAATTAACTATAGAGAGGCAGAGTGATGCTTTATCAAAGGACTACAAGGTAAGTAAGTAAAGTCTCTGATACTTGGATTAAAATGTTATTGTGTGAAAAGAGGGTTATGAAACTACCTTGATGTCTAGAGCTATGCAAAGTGGAAAAACCTATAGAAACGAAGGAAGTAAGGGACTAGAGAATAGTCCTTTGATTTCACCTCCGCGAGGGGATGAGGAAGATCTCGCGAAGGTCTCACCATGAAGTGCGATCAATTTGATAAGGCAGAGGATCCCGCGCATACCACCCCCACCCACACCACCACCAACTTCACCGCCTTCACCTCCATCCTCACTCGTACCACCTCCGCCGCCACCACGAGTCAATATGGCAAGCGTGATAAAGTTTCCTATGTTTAAGGGAGTAGGAAATGAAGATCTGGACCAGTTTTGGTTTGTGATAAGAGCTGTATGGGAGGCATAGGGAGTTATAGATGGTAATATAAAGAAAGAAACACTGGTCAATGCTCTGCAAGATCACATGCTGACTTGGTATATTAAGCATTCTAATGACAATTCGAATGCGAGAATAGCGGATATCCAAATTGTGCTAAACAGAGAATTTAGCAGGCCGAAGTCAGATGCGCAATAGATCATTGGATTCAAAGAGATCACAATGCTACTAGGCGAGACTCCTTGGGAGTTGGATTAGAGATTGAAGTGTATGATTTGGGAAGCTAATATGACTTTGACGGATGGACAACACTGTGAATGATTTGTAGCATCGCTAATCCTGCATTTGAGAAATGCGTTGTCGCAACAGAGGTTAACAACCTAGGAAGAAGCCCTGGAGATTGCGATGAGGCTGCATGAAACCCTGATATAGGATCCTAACCTGGGAGTTTAGCAGATCTACACGCAGTTGAAAAACTTATGCATTGAGATGTAGAGTCTGAAACAGGACAGGACAGCCCGACCAGAAGTGCGTGAAGAGGTATGGTGCGTTAAATGTAAGTGCCAGAGTCATGAAAGGGACCACTGCCCAGTGTTCACGAATTACCTCGTGGGATGAGGACCAATGCCATTAAGACTGGAGGCACAAGAAGGACCTAGCGCAATGCCTGCTTTGTGCTGCACGATTTGTCAAATAGGAGGAAAGCATGCTACGAACAACTGCCATTTGTTACAGAAGTACACACAAAATTCACAATAGTTGTTCTGTAATTTTTGTAGATCGGCTGGACATGATGAGTGCACTTGTAGAAACTATGAGCTGATGATGGATAGAAATCCCACCTACAGAGTTCAGGCTAAATCACGGCCCCTTGACCAGAATGCAGGAATGGCGCGAAACGAATTCCAAGGGTGCGGGCGAGGCCAAGGTGGAGGAGGACCTAAAAGAGGTCGTGGACAGCTGATATGTTACAATTGCGGAGGACCAACACATTATTCCCGTGATTTTACGAATCCAACACATCCATCATGTCTGTAATGTACCTTGTTTGATCATGAGACGGAGGATTGTCCTACGCTAATAGCTAGGATATGTGACAAGGGAGTACTACCACCTCCCCTGACTTAGAACCTGTAGATGATGAGGTCTGAGCCGCGTGAGGAAGATCCAAATGTGAACATTGTGCTCCGAAGTGGAATTACGATGGGAGATGATAAAGGTAAACAACTCGAAGATAGTACTTGGGTTCGCAAGGCTCCGAAAAAAGAAGCAGAGTTTGATTTGGAGGGCGCTAAGGAAACCTTCATGGAGGATAAGAAGAGCTTCGTTGATGCCTCCACTTCAGGAAGCAAATATAGATCAAAGCCAGAAATGGACCCATCTATGCTTACAACGTTCCTAGAAATATGCATGAAGCTACTGCGCGACACTAAGGCTGTAAAAGGATTGTAGGAACTCATTAATGGATGTGCTGGGACCACGTCAAGAGAACCGCGCATAGTCCGGAAGATTGGAAAGCATACGATGAGGATGGGAAGAGAAATGAGGTTAACCGTGCAAATTGGAGAATATGAGATGGACCAAGTGATTATGGACCTAGGATCGGATGTGAACGTTCTACCGAAGCAGACATGGGAACGCATGGGAAGGCCTACACTGCAATGGTCTCCTATCCAGCTGCGAATGGTGAACCAGCAAAAGATAATACCTATGGGGAGATGGTAGGGAATCACCATGGATATTGAAGGGGCCAACACGCTAGCATACTTTGAAGTGATAGAGATTGTTGATGACAACAATTGATGAGCCCCAGAAATGGGTAATTATATGGGCTCATTTGGCCTCCTAACTCAGCTTAATCCACCATTCTCATTAGTTTATTGCATGTTTTTGATTATATTTATGCTAATAGAGTGAATTGGGTTAGTCATTATGCCATGAAGTCTAATGTGTGCTTTATGCAGATTTTTGGTCAATTTTGGGACAAAGTCAAAGGATTATTCGAGGAAAACAAGGGAGAGGATTTGTAGGAGGGCGTCCCCCTCATTTATGACTCCCTACCTCGAATCCTCCTTCATAAAACTCGGAGCACACACAGCCACATTGATGCATCAAAGGGGCAGTCGAGCAAGTGAAGAAGAACTGTTGTCTATCTCTAGTCTTGGGAGTCGAGCCTCCTTGATTTTAGGAGAGCTGTTGGAGGCTCCAGTTGTATAAATAGGAGGGCTTAGGTGCTCAATAGTTTATTTGGTTGTTAGTCAAATTTTCTCACTTTTGTTGCAGCTCTTAGCTCATTTTCGAGCTTACTTTGTGAACAATTTATGTAATGTGACTATTATTTTTGATAATGGAGATGAAATATTTTCTGAGCCAGCACTAATTTCTTTCAGAGGGCTGAATCTCTTGGATTAGGGCCCAACCCAAGCTGCCCAGCACCTCTTTATTTGTACTTATATGTTTTTGCTTCAGTTCATGAATTAATTTATGTTAGATAGATTCATTTTTCCTTAGTAGAATAGGTTGCTTTTGGTGGTTTACATAGCTGTTTCCATTTTAGTTGCTAAAGTAGGTTAAATAGTGGTAAGATAAAGATACAAAAAGGCCATCAACAGAGCCTGACCTCCTTTCCTCCTTTGGGGACCATGAATTGAGGTCAAGATTTGCTTGCTGCCATAAAAACACAATTTTGCTTTTCCCCATGCAATTTCTAGTGTTATAGTTTGATTTAGATGTTAATGTTTTGCTTCAGATCCATTTTTCCATGCTCATTTATGTTTCTGAAATAGGTCTCTTTACATGCTTTCCTGTTCATATAGCACTGTTCAGCATTTTATGTTTCTAGGTCAGAATTTAGGTTAACATAAGAGATAGCTCTATTCTTTTGGTACAACTAGTTCTTTTCTTGCTCAATTTCAGTATTTTGATTTGCAGCTCTCTTACAACACACCTCTGCTCATAATACATCAATAAAGAAACCATCATAATCTCTTTTCTTATAGGTTTCACAAGTCATTCACAACCCTTCATGAATCTGCCTTAACTTTTGCATTCTTCTCATAAGCTTCCCTCTTGTCTCTTGAACAAATCCAACCATCATTTTCTTTCCTAATCATCCTTGATGAGCTTCAGACACCTTGAAACCTCCCTCTAATCTTCAGCTACCCTTTCCCACCATTTTTCCACCTTTAAAACCTCTAAAAATAGCTCTCGGCATCCTCCTGTAGATCCTCCTATAGATCCCCTGCAACCTCCTGTAGAATTTCCTGAAAGTGACTTTTTGAAGTCCGATTGCAGAGGAAGTCTTAAAAAGGTTACTAGAGGCTTCTTAGGACTCCCCCACACCTTGCTACACCTTTGAAAACCCTAAGGCCACCTTCCACCGCCACTGAATCTCTGCCACAAACACAAACAGATAAATTACAAGCATAACAATTTCACATAAAACACTCAAAAACCCAAAAAAGATGTTTTTTTCTCATTTCCTTCCAGAAGTAGCTTGAATAGATGTAATTTACCTTCTTAGTAGTCAATGGCACTCATTTCATCAGTTTTCATCTCTTTTTCTGCAAAAGTAGGGTTAGTTGGAAGAATTAGGGTTTGCTAGGGTTTTGCGTTACACTCCATTCTTTTTTTCTCTTTCTGCAAGTAGAATAGCCTCTTTAGAGTTAGCTTTCTTTCATCACAACTAAAAGCTTCTTCTAAGAATTCATAGAAGTTGGCTTAAGCTCCTAGTGAACTTGCGCCAGCTGACCAAGTGACAGCCTGCAGTAAGAGCTAGTACTTGTGCATACAACACCGTCGCTTCCTAATTAAAATCAGAATCAACAAATAAGTACATACCTATATTATCTGTGATCAATGTCTGCCAGATGACAACAAGGTTTTGAGGATGACTCTCCACCCAATCGTAGGCTCAATTGTGCAATAATTTGCTACAACTGGCCACCCCCGAGCCCTCAATCAACGTACTACTGCCAGTGACTCCTGAGTCTTAGAACACCATTCTCCCAAGAGAATGCAAGATAGAATCTCGGAATGATGGAATGCCTCTCATCTTCCTCACCATCTATTAAATAGAACAACATTGGAAGGGGAACCACATGCACACACTCCATGTGTCTACATGCAACTTTCTTTTGATTTTTAGCTTTCTTGTTTTATTTCTTTACTTTTCTTTTGATTTTTAGCTTTTCTTGTTTTATTTCCTTCTTTTTGATAGTTTTCTTGTTTTATTTCTATTTATTCTTATTTAGAGTTTTAGTATGGTTATTACTATTTTTATTTTTATTATTTTTATTTATTTTCTTTGTATATATTTTTAATATCATTTATTATTTAACATTTATGATTTATTATTTTTATTATTTATTATTAAGTGATTTATTTATTATTATTTATTATTTCTATTATTAATTATTAATTATTTTTATTATTTATTATTTATTATTAAGGGGAGGGATATTACAACTTCCAAGTTTGCTACGAACTACCGGGTTGATAAAAGTAAAGTAGGAAGCCCCAGGAGTTGCAGCATTCTTGCTGCAATACTGGTGCTCACCAACAATCCCTACCCCACGCTCTTAGGAATCGATTGGGCCACTGACATGAATGGGGTGATTAATTTGAAGAAGCACAAGATGATTTTTTAGAAGAAGTCTCTGCGCGTAGTCATACCTTTGGACCCTGCTAAGGGATCGCACTATACAGAGCCGGTGCACGACTATGAAAGTGATGATGATTTGGAATGCATCTACTAGATAATCGCGTGAGAGAAAGACTAGGTAAATCCCACTGCAGATGGACGAATCTCATGGGAGCACAAAATCTCTTGTGCTTCAGATTCAAATAAAGAGATAGAGCGATGGAAGAATTGTTTGCACGAGGTAACCACGTTGAACTATAATATGATGACAAGGTCACTACACTGCGTATCGACAGAAGTGAGAGATCTCCCTACTTATGATGGATTAGGTGAGGTAGATGCTTTCTTGGACAGATTTGAAAGGGAGGTTTTGGAAAATCAACGTTTCCAGGCTTTGAAGTGGGTACTGCATGCTATGCCCGCAAGGTGGTGGGGTATGCACCAAGGAAGCTTTGAGGACTGGCGCGAATGTAGGAGAATGATGCGCATGCATTTTGGGAAGCCTAAGATGTGACTAACAAATAAATACAATGGATGAGATGGTCCGCGCGTGCATCTGTCCAGGTGGGTACAGGCATATGGTAAACAACCTGCACAGATGCACATGAACTTTGCATTGGGGAATACGATCAATAAGCGTGTGTTGGGGGGCGAAATTGCACAAACGGTCCCTCAAGTTGGAACGATAGAGTGTGGAAAGAATGAGTGCGCAGAAGGTTACCCACGCAGAAGCATTTAACGAAGTGTGTGAAGCACTGAACAAGGTATGTAATGCACAACGAAGTGATTGGGACCTACACATACTAGCAGTTTTATGGGCTTAGAGGACAACATGCAAGAAAATGACAAGATAGACGCCTTCTATGCTAGCCTGTGGAGCAGACGCTGTAATGCCAATGGAGTATATTATGCCCAGTCTGCGTATAGCAGTGCCCGTGGATATGACAGTTCGCGGAGCCTTGGAAGAAGGGATTGTGCAACTGGACAAAGAAGAATGCTTGGGACCTGATGAAGAGATCCAACAGGGTGATCTTAGGCTCCAAGAACTCATGAAGGAAAGCATTCGGTTAAGGGTGAAAAGCACCATGATGGAAGAAGAAGTCAAGAAGCTTGAGAAAGGAATAAAGAAGGACTTTCTTGATAAGAAAATTGTGGTGATAAAACAGGATGCGCACACTTACGTTGACAAATATGGGGACTACCACAGAGCGTTGATCAGATTGATGCCTTGGATTGGACCGTATATTACTAGAGGGATCACCAATGGTGGCGCGATGCAGATGGTGAAGTGCACGATGAAGATAGTAAAGTTAACAGGCAGAATTTTCCGAGGAGAAGTGATTAATGGTTGATTGAAGCCATATACAGGTGGGTCGGCCACCTGACTAGCTGAGGGAAGCACAGTCTTAGTGCTCCAGGCAGTTGAAAGGAGTCACGAGACTATAAACTACCCTACCTGAGAGCTGTTTGATGATGGGATGTTGGGCATGGAATCCCCCCACAGCATATTTTGGGGCTCAAAGCCCAAGTTTTGGTCAAAGGTATTGTAAGACTCCGCGAATTGCGGGCGCGGAGTGCGAAGTTAAGTCATAGGGTTGTCTACCCTAAGTATTGTAATGTAATGTAATGTCATGTCGGTCTATTGTATAAATAGAGCGAGGCTCTAAGTTGTAATAGGAGCAGCTAAGAAGAGAAGGAGCAAAGATAGAGCATAGAGTAAGAGTTTAAGTGTATTGGGTTGTAGTAGTAGGAAGAGGCTCTACAGCTGAGTGCATAGAGGCCTAGTAGAGTCCGCAGCTGAGTGCGTAGAGGCCTAGTAGAGTCCGCAGCTGAGTACGCAGACCCCTGTAGCTGAGTGCGTAGGGCGGTATCGAGTCTGTAATCTTGATTGAAGAATAATAGAGAGAATTTGATTCCTATTTCTGTGTATCTGCTTGTGTGTTTCCTTCTTTACATTTATACTATTTTATTTATTGCGTGCACTGATATGATTGTTGAATATGCTGTAATAATCACTAGTCTTACACAAATAAGTTAAGTAATTGGGTAATAATAGATTAAATAGTAAGGAACTTGGGTATAATACGGGTTGCGCCTCGAGTAGGGCTGCACGTAAGCAGCATCACAGGTTGCAAAGGAATAACAAGTGCGCGTAGCGACGTGTGTGCAAGGTCAAACTGAGGACCCCTAGAAGCTCATCAGACATCCCCAGGGTGTGGAAACCTAGTTCTAGCACCCTCCCATACTACTTCGGGTGAGACCTCAGTCCGCGCTCCGCGGACTATTGCTGAAAGGGCCAATAGTACCGGGATTTGCTTGGCTAAATCACCTCTGAACCTGGGTCAGGCCCATACAAGCCAACAAATGGTTCCATTGCGGGGATTAGGAATTGCATAAGGGATGTCTGATGTCGTGCCACTAGAATCCGACAAAGAAAGAAATTGAAGAGTGGTTGGACAAGAAGATTCATGAGTTCGTGGCGCAAGAAAATAGAAATCTGCGAGTATTTAAGGAACAGTTGTTGGAGTGCTACTTGTATACGGAAATCCATGAAATTTTCTTTGCTTCCTTTCTTTCTGAGTTGTATGAGTGGATCGCGAAGCTAACAGACAGTTAGGGGAGGTGTAGACTCGACAAACTAATCGTGTGGACTCCGGAATTAGTGCGCAGACTAGAAGCATCAGGAGATAAGATCGCGTGGTTTGTGGACCATTGGCTCGACAAAATTATAGGAGGATTTATCACTGAGTTCGCGGTAGATATGACCGTCAACTACAGTGAGGCGGAGCGAAGTTTCCTCAAGGGACTGCAAGGTAAGTATATTAAATCTTTGAACACTTGGATTAAGATGCTATTGTGTGAAAAGAAAGTTATGTGAATAAATTAATGTTTAGAGCTACACAAAGTGGAAAGATATACAGAAGCAGAGGTAGCGAAGAATTAGAAACCAATCCATTAATTTCACCCTCGCAGGAGAGCGAGGAAGAGCTCGCAAAAGTTTCTCCGAGAAGCATGGTTAGTTTGATAAGGCAGTGAATTTTGCATTTACCACCTCCACCCTCCTCACCTCCATCTCTACCCACCCCACCTCCACCACCACCACAGTTCAGTATGGCGAGTGCGATTAAACTACCGTATTCAGAGGAGTGGGGAATGAAGATCTGAACCAATTCTGGTTCGTGGTAAGAGCAGTATGGGAAGCACAAGGCAACATGGATGAAAATATTAATAAGGCTACATTGGTGAGCGTGATGCAGGATCGTGCATTAACATGGTATATCAAGCATTCTAATGACCACCCAAACGCAGGAATCACAGAAATCCAGGCCGTGCTGAACAGGGGATTTAGCAGGCCAAAGTTAGAAACACAATCAATCATTAGGTTTAAGGAGATCGCGATGTTCCCAGGCAACAACCCCTGGGATCTGGGCCAAAGGCTGAAGAGTACGATTCGGGAAGCCAATATGACTTTAACAGATGGACAACACCGCACATGGTTTGTAGCATCACTTACGCCACACTTAAGGATGACGGTGTCACATCAAAAACTTTCCACCCAGGCCGAAGCTTTGGAGATGGAAATGAGATTACATGAGACCCCGTTGAAGCCCCGAAAATCGGGTCTACAACAAGGGGGATACCCGCCCGGTCCAGACCTTGGTTGGCAGCTCCTTATCCGTTTGGTATAGCAGGTCTGACTGGGGATAATGGGACCAGTTTCCCAATCTATGAGTGTGTGTGTGTAGAGTTTGATGTTCCTGGTCTAACAGTTCCTAATTTAAGATATTCTAATTCTAATTGTAATCTAATGCTATGCTATTGTAATCTAATAAGTAGCAACATCTAAGTCTATACTATCCCGGGATGTAATTCTTCTATTATGCGATCTAAAAATATTTCAAATAACAACTGGTAATAAAGATCATTCAACTATTATAAGAAAGGAAATTAATAAGGATGAACCACTTCGCATAAAAAGTTAGACGAAACAGTTGTGAAAAACATATCGTATAATGAGCTATTCATACATTAAGCATAAATAAATAGCTATCACCGTACAAAAGTGCCAAATGATAACTCAGGCATTCATGCAATAATACATAAACAACTAAAAACCGTATATCACTTTAACATATAAGCAGAAATGGTCAAGAGATAAAAGTACCATTTATGACTAGTCCTACTCATAAGCTTCAAGCGACAATGATTTATCTCTCCTTGCTCTAACATCCACTAAGAGTACAGAAGTGCAACATCAGTAGCAGACATCAAATGCAAACATCAACAAATCTTGATCCATTCATTCACCAAAAACTCCCCTGAGGGTGCAAAAGTGTATGTTTTGAGGACAAGTTTTTGATAAATTTCTGGACCCTTCTCTAAATGCATGAGAAGGGTTTAAATACTACTAACTAAATAACTTAATTACACAGATTCAGGATACGGTTTAAATGACCGCCCTTTTTCTAAGCAAAAATAAAGCAAAACTATTTCTAAAAATTAAATTTAATATCTAACTATTTCTGCATTTGCTCCTTAATGTTGCAAGCATTTAGTATTTTCCTGGGTAGAGTCGGTTGACTGTCTTCCGCTTTTGGTTGAGCTAAGCAAACAGAATTGGTAAGAGCTGGCACCACCTTCTCAGCAAAGTCGATGATATACTCGAGAGTCATCCTCTGACTATGTGGATTTACTGCGCATGCCCAGTAATATTCTCAGTTCACTTGATTAACCCTTTGGATTGCTTCTGCCTTTTCTTTAGCTTTCTATTTCCAGTTTGTGTTTTGCCATTGCTTCTTTGCACTTCTCGGGCTTATAGGTGACTGAGCCGTTAGAGGGCTTTCCTTCTCGAACAATTTTCTCAGTGATGTGCGATTAGCGCTTAACGCTAATCGCACATCGGAAACTGCCTCCGTTCTTTGATCCGAGCTTCTCTGATGCGTTTTTTCCTTTTGCGCCTCTTCATCTTTATCGGGTATAAGGCTTCAAAATTTGTAAAAATAATGTCCTTGTGAGCTCTTGACCCTGATCATTAAACTGCCTGTTGATATCAGCATCCTTCAGTGCTCATTTAACCATGGTTGTATATGAATGATCTGTAATGGATGGCTCAGCAGCATTCTGTGAATCTGTGGCTCTGTTGCATGTGGTATTTGTTTATGAGAGCGTCTTTTCTCCGTCTTTAAACATTGGAGTTTTACCCTTTTTCCTCATAGCTTCCTGCACATTGCTTTGTGTAACTTTTGTTTTTCGTTCCTGCAGTTCACAGGTGAGGAGAGTAATGATAATAAATAACAATAGGAAAGTTTTAAATGCTACGGATATGCAAAAACACGCCACCTGACGTGAACTGGCTCTTCGAACAACACAAAAACATATTTTATTAAAAACTGGCATATACTACATTAATCATCATTAAAGCGCGTAACCAGAAAATTTTTTCTTGAATATTGAGCCAGGAAAATCTGCAATGGAATGTTTCTGCGATCTAGATCGCAGTATCGCATATCGCTGTATCGCATTACCGCAATTTCGTCGTGCTGTGCTATCGCAAGGTTGCTTGATTGCGCTATCGCAAGATCGCGGATCACAGTATTGCAAGATCGCAGATCGCTTAATCATTAAATCGTTATGTGCCTTTCATGCAATTTTGCGAGATGCGATATGCGATATCGCATATCAGCGTTTTTGCATATCGGCGTTTTCTTAAGGTTTTCTAACGTGAGATTTTCTTAATGCATGCGATGCGATGGAGTTTGCATCACGATCTCGCATTTCATCATTTTGACTCATAAGAAAATACCCTATCATTCTTTGCGCGATGCGATGTTTCTTAAGGAGTAACATATATGAGTTGATTTTTTGAATTTTTTGACTAAGGGTCCCCACTTACATAGTCTTATTGCTAATACTAAATAAGGAGGGGGGTTGTTGGTGGCCACAACAATTAGCGATTCACTTGGAAGAACCAGTTATCTCTGTTATTCTATTGAATTTTTTAAATTTCCAAAATAGAAAATTTTTCAGAAAATTAAACTTTATTATGGAAAGATAAAGTGCATTATGCTCTAACCTGTCAATGATATTTTGTTTCAACTATTTTCCACTTTGATTATTTGCTTCCTTAGGCTAGTCCTTGTATTTACATCAGTCATTACTTGGTCTTGTAAAGATAAAACAAAGTTTTCTCTGTAAACCAGTTTTAAATATGCTCATTTGTCGTAGGTAGAGCCTCTGCTGCCACCAGGCGTTTATAGCCTCGACAGGGTTACCTGTTACCCAGCAATGATCTTGTATCCTACTTAAGGCAGCCTACAACTTTCAAAGAAAAATCCATATCCACACTTATTGCTTTGATTTTCTTTTTTACTCTTAAAGAACAATGTCTTGGTTTGGTAGCCAAATTATGACACAATCATTCACTTGATTTATAACTTTGCTGAACAAGCTGGCTCATGATGAGACCCCTTGTCTTTTGATTGCAACAATCTTGAGTCATTGCCCTGTTGTGGTGTACAGTATTGGCAAAGTCAGCAAGTTATAATATTTGTGATTATGATAAGCTGGCTCGTGATGAGACCTCTTATTCTTCAAGATAAAGTGTATCCTTGGGTTGTTCCTCTGAAAGATGTGATTTTCCTTAGCAGGGAGGAAGTCATTTTTTCCTTAAGATAGCTCTGAACGACAATAATAGAGTTTTTGGAAACAACCGTTCTACAGAGAATCTTTATTTTGTTATTGATACCTTTCATTGTTTTGAGATAAAACAATTTCTTCACTAAAGGTTGTTTTCATCAAAATTTTTGAAGTTGAAACTAGTATCATATCTGGGCTAGAGTTTTTAACTGTATCTGTCAATAATAAAGATCAGTTTTCCAAAAGATTTGCTATTTATACAAGCGAAAAGTTCAAAATCTGAAAGAGAATTGGTGACTTTTTCGTAAATGTCTAATGTAACCACTCACAACTGGTGTTATTATGAAAAAGGAAAACAACTATTCTACAAAAAATAGAAGAATAATCTTCTAAGGAAAATATTTCTTGAGAATTTGTCCATTAACAGGCAAAGAGTCTCTCTTACCTGCTAAGTCTTGTAACACAAATGTTGATGGACCTATGACTTCTACAATTTGAAAAGGACCAAGCCACATTCTTTGAAATTTTGTATGTTTGCCTTTCTCTTCATGAGCCTTGTCACACTTTAAAACTAAGTCTCCCATCTGAAAATCTTTTCTGGTCATTATGTTTGAATCAAAAGAGGATTTTACTGGTGCTTGATGATGAGCATGTGTTTTCTTAGCCCGTTCTCGTTGTTCTTCTAATTTGATTATTTCCATTTGTCTTAGCTACAAGGAGGAAGTGGGTACTTCATCAATGTATTGAACTAGAGACAGAGAGGGAATTGATAAAGGAGTCGGAAGAACCACTTCTTTCCCATAAACTAAATTAAAGGGAGAAGTGCCGATAGAAGCTTTTTGCATTACTCGGTCTGCCCATAAAGCATATATCAAAGCCTTACGCCAATTTTTATGATTTTGGTCAACTATTCTTTTGATAATCCTGATTAGGTTTTTATTTGTGGACTCAGCTAACCCATTGCCTTGTGGGTAATAATTGGCTGAATATTTAAGTTTGAATCCTCTTTTAAGTGCAAATTCAGTCATTGCATTTCCAGAAAAGTATGATGCATTATCAAACATTAAAGCGGAAGGCAATCCAAACTTGGTGATTATAAATTGATCTATGAACTCAATGATATTTTCAGCATTAGCCATCTTGAGTGGAATTGCTTCTACCCACTTAGTAAAATAATCAATTGCTGTGAGGATGTATCTATGCTACTTAGAAGAGTGAGGAACGATCTCACCTATTATGTCCAATCCCCACTGACTGAAAGGTTGGTCAATGTTAAGTGGCTGTAGTGGCAAGGATGGCTTCTTTTGTCTTCCAGAAGTAGTTTGACAGACTTGACATTTCCTCACGTAACTGTGCGAGTCTTTAAATAACTTGGGCCAGTAATATCCTGCGTGCAAGATTTTGTGTGCAGTAGCATCTCCAGCATAGTGTCGCCTGCTGACCCATCGTGGAGTTCCTGCAAAACTTTTTCAGCTTCAGATTTCTCAAGACACCTAAGAAGAACATAATCATAATTTATTCTAAAAAGAATATCATTTATGAGTTGATATTGTTTGGCCTTCAACCTTAGAGCTCTTTTTTTAGTATGATTGAGGTGTGAAGGAGCATACCCGTTCTTAAGATAATAAATGATATCAACGTATAATGACTCTGCATCGTTTAGGCTTACCTCGCATATTTGTACCTCTGCAGATGGAATTTCAGAAATTTGCGATGCTCCATCCAGTATTTTGCAGAAGCCTTGACCTGTCACAATGTTTGCTGGTTTAATCTCAATGTCATATTCCTGTAAGGCAGTAACCCAATTGGCTCTTTTCTCACCCACATCCTTTTGTACTAGAAGGTTCCTTACCACTGGAAACGGTACTATAATTTTAGTATGGGTTTTGAGTAAGAAAGGTCTGAAGTATTTGACCGCTTTGAAAACAACATAAGCCTGTTTCTCCACGTATGAATAATTTAATTCAGCACCCTGTAAATTTGAGCTGAAAAAAGCAATTGGGGCTTCCGCTTTTTCTTGATTTTCTTGAGTGAGTATCGCAGCATATGACCTATTTGAGGCAAATGTGTATAAAATAAAAGGTTCTGAAAAATTCGGAGTTGCTAACGATGGAGCATTAATAATAGCTTTTTGATCAGGTTGAATGCTTCATGTTCATCTTGGCCCCATTTAAAATTTGAATTCTTTTTAATCATGGTTTACAAAGGAGACACGATTCATGAAAAATCCGGAACGAATCTCTTTACAAAGTTGATCTGACCAAGGAAAGATTGCATGGCTTTTTTGTTATGAGGTAAGGATATTTCAGAAATCTCTTTGATTCTGTCGGAATCCATGTGAATACCGGATTTTTACACTATGAATCCTAGAAGTTTCCCTTCACTTAGTGCGAAAAAAATTTCTTTGGGTTAAGTGAAATTCCACCTTAAACACCGTTGGAAGATTTGTTTCAAGTCTTTAAGATGGTCGCTTCGTTTCTTTGAATACACTGTTATATCATCCAAATAAATTACTAGAAATTTATTGACTAAACCTTTGAATGCGATGTCCATGGCTCTCTGAAATTTGGCACCAGGATTAATCAAACCGAATGGCATCTTTCGATACGCGTATGTGCCCCATTTAGTTCTAAATGTGGTTTTCAATTGATCATCAGGATGTACCAACACTTGATTGTATCATGAAAATCCATCCAAGAAAGACATTAATTCTAAGCCTGCCACTGCCTGCAATATCTGTTCCATAGGTGGTAAAGGAAAATTATCCTTTTGGCAGGCCTTGTTAAGGTTTCAAAAGTCAATGCAGATCCTAATATCTTTGTTTTTCTTTCTAACAGGTACCATATTGGAGACCCATTTGGAATGTCTGATGGGAAAGATTATTCTAGCTTTCAATAACTTGTTAAGCTCAGTTTTTATCTGATTTTCTAAATTGGGATGGATCTTTCTCAGCTTTTGTTGGACAGGTTTTTCATTATCGATCATGGGAATAATATGTTGGATGATGGAAGTGTCGTATGTTTTTAGTTCATCATAATTCTAGGCAAAAACATTTTTATATTGTCTCAAAAGACGAATATACGCTAGTTTTTCTTCAGGGGCTAGGTCGAGACCTAGATTAACGTTTTGTGGTTTAGCATCGGTTCTTAGGTTCACTAATTTGTAGTTCAAGGTTTAACTTTGGAGTTTTGAATTGGTATACCTTTTAAACCGATCCTTCAAATCGTACAAGTCTTCTAACTTGACTACCGACTTAGGTATAGCATTGTTAGTGTTATCTTGTTGTAATTGTCGATCATGTTGGTCTTCGTCAATTATTTGATTAGAGTAGGATCCTTCAGATGTGAGGAAATTTACAATATCAGGATCATCATTGAATACTCTCCAATTTGTGATGTTATTAGGAATGGATGGTCTAAAGATTAATTCTATTGAGAATCTATCTGGACTAAAATCTTCTGAAGGAATAAGCTTAGAAGCTACGTTAGCCAAAAGGTCTGCACTTGCGTTTTGGAGTCTGGGAATTGAAGAGATATTAAACGCTATGAAATGCTCAGTCAGATCTTGAACTAAGGATTGATAATGTTTTAAATGACCTGATAAGCAATGTATAGTGTTACGTACCTGTTTAACCACAATCTCAGAGTCTCCGAAAACTTGAAGATACTTGACGTCTAACCCGATCGCTTTGTACAACCCTTGGACCAAAGCCTCATATTCTGCTGTATTGTTGGTGCAATCAAATTCGAGTCTGCATGTGAGCATGATTTTATCTCCTTCTGGACTAATCAGAACGCATCCTGCTCCTGCTCCTTCGTTAGATCTAGAACCATCAAAAAATAATTTCCAAAACAAAGATATATTTACAGGTTTATCTAAAAAATTGATACATTTCGAACTATCAGTTCGAGAAAAAATTTCGACTTGGGACAAAACGGAGTGTTCTAAATAGGGTGACGCATGAGCATTGAAATTGCCGAGGAAAGAATCTACCGAGTAGTTTCCAATAATGCTGTTGTTATACGCTACTGGTTCATTTTCCCCCTCTAGCTCCGTTACTATGTATTTCTGGTATAGTTCTTGTTCAACTTTTATTTGATTCGGCTTACCATTGTAGGGCAGCCACATGTGGGACCAGTCAGTTGCGAAGTACCCATGAAGTTTTTCTGACCAATCCCTGCTAAGAATTAAGCCATAGAATTCTGGAATATCAACAACTAGAATGCCAATAACTTGACATACCTTCGGGTTGGATGACAACCTTATGGTTACTTGATTTAGTTCACCAATCACTTCAACTTGAGATCGATCTAGCTGAACTATGCGCACAGCAGATTTCTGCGGCTGAACTTTTAACTTGGCACATATGGACTTTGGTAAAATATTGGATGAAGCACCAGAATCTACCAAACAATTGTGCATATTTTTATTGAAAATTTCATAAGTAAGGAGAAACGGGGGAGTATGAGATCTTGATCTTCCTCCAATTGGAGCGATGTCATTTGGATCAATCTTATTGATCGCGTTAGTTGGAGGTCTTCCCATGTTATGAGAATCTTGAGAATGTACAGCAGCAGGCAAAGGTGCAACTGGCACGGCATGTAATTCTTTCATCATTATCTTCTGTTGATGTTTTAACTTGCTCAATTCGTAAAGGGTGATGTTGGCCCTAGTCTTTTTCATATCTTCTATAATATTGTACTCCATTTCATCCGACACGATCAATGTTTTAGATGGAGTTGATTCATCTGTTTGGACTGGGCTGGTTTGAGTCACTTTTGATGTTGTTTTCTTTGTTGCGACTTTATCCTTTATTGCAGAGCTTGCGCTCTTTGGCTTAGGGATAGTTTAGGGAGGATCAAGCTGATTTTTGCTTCGTGTGCTAACTGGGAATACTTCTTGATCCTCTTCTTGTGGGAGGATGAAATCCCACATTCCTTGTAATTCCACAACCTCTTCTTCATCAGTCTGCCCTTCAGTGGCAATTTCCTCATCCTCTTCTTCGGATTCAGCATTTGAAATAGCATTGGGTGGCTTTAAATCCGTTGAAGGGCTTCTTTTAAAAGCTCTGTAGGGCTTTTTTGAAGAAGTTTCTGCTACTTTCTTTTTGATGTCGACCATTTCATTGGACATGGTCTTTAGAACTTTCTGCAATCCTTCCAAATCAAATGGATCTTTTGCTTGTTTCTTCTTGGAGTCTTCCTTGAAGGTGACTTTCTTGGATTTACGTTCTTCTATTGCAGATTTCTTTTCCAGGGTTATTATTCGTTTCTCTACTGCTATTGCTTCTTTCATGTTATCAGCTAAGGTTGTTTTATTAGCCCTGTCCACGAAGATTGCTATGTTTGATGGTAGAGCGGTGATATACCATTCACATCGTACTTCTTCGCTGGGCTGGGAAGCAGTAGGAATTTTGTTTAGAATTTTGTTGAAACGTAAATTGAAATCTTTGATAGGCTCTCTAGATTTGGCCCTAAGGTTGGATAGGTCATTGATTAATGTTGCCGTAGACCTGTGATCACCAAGCTTGGTCAGGAATTGCTCCTGGAAGATATGCCAACTAGTGATAGATCTGGAGGGTAATGAAAAATACCATGACCCGGCTGTTCCTTGCCGAGTATAAGGAAAGAGTCGAACAACAACATCTTTATTAGTAACCCCATTGAGATTAATGGATAGCATAAAGTTGTTTATGTACTCCTCTGCCAGCATGCCTGCCGCGGGGTTAAATTTAGGTAGCCATTTCTCAGGATGGGCTGGTATTTGACTCAGAGGTGCAGGCATTAAGACTGTCCCAGGGTTATTCCATGGAGACTGGGCCATTGCTGTGCTACTAACAGTGGAAAGTGCAGAAGATGATCCCTGTGGCTGAGAAGATGAGGATACTACAATTGTAGATGACTGAGGAAGAGTTGTGGGGGTTCCCGTGGATGGATGGACGATGATCTGAAGTGGCAGAGTGGATGGTTGACTTCGTGGTGGAGAAGTTGAGATGGATGATGTTGACGAAAGAGTCTCACTGTTGGACTCTTTAGGTGATTTCCTGGCTCTTTTCTTAGTGGGAAGAGGTAATTCGGTTGGCTGAACGCTAAAATTTTCACTCTTTAGCCTAGTCAGGGGATGAGCAGGGTTATATTGTGAAGTCTGCCTTGAGATTTATCAGACCTTTGAGGAGAAATGGAAAATCGCTGAAGTTTGTGAATCAGAGATTCGACTTCAGGAAGTTCAATTGTAGATTGTTCTGAAATGTCAGGGTTTGTAGCAGCGGCTGATACTCAAGCAACTTCTAACTCTGGATTTAAGTGTAATGGAGAAGTCAGGGGAGATGCTGAGGGCGATTTACTCTCACAATGGTATTCAGATTTAGATTTACTTTCCATTCATAATTCAAGCCCTCCTTCTAGCACCAAATATGTTGAAGCCCTGAAAATCGGGTCTACAACAAGGGGGATACCCGCTCGGTCCGGACCTTGGTTGGCAGCTCCTTATCCGTTTGGTGTAGCGGGTCCGACTGGGGATAATGGGACCAGTTTCCCAATCTATGAGTGTGTGTGTAGAGTTTGATGTTCCTGGTCTAACAGTTCCTAATTTAAGATATTCTAATTCTAATTGTAATCTAATGCTATGCTATTGTAATATAATAAGCAACAACATCTAAGTCTATACTAACCCGGGATGTAATTCTTCTATTATGCGATCTAAAAAGATTTCAAATAACAACTGGTAATAAATATCATTCAACTATTATAACAAAGGAAATTAATAAGGATGAACCACTTCGCATAAAAAGTTAGACAAAACAGCGGTGAAAAACATATCGCATAATGAGCTATTCGTACATTAAGCATAAATAAATAGCTATCACCGTACAAAAGTGCCAAATGATAACTCAGGCATTCATGCAATAATACATAAACAACTAAAAACTGTATATCACTTTAACATATAAGCAGAAATGGTCAAGAGATAAAAGTACCATTTATGACTAGTCCTACTCATAAGCTTCAAGCGAAAATGATTTATCTCTCCTTGCTCTAACATCCACTAAGAGTACAGAAGTGCAACATCAGTAGCAGACATCAAATGCAAACAACAACAAATCTTGATCCATTCATTCACCAAAACCTCCTCTGAGGGTGCAAAAGTGCATGTTCTGAGGACAAGTTTTTGATAAATTTCTGGACCCTACTCTAAATGCATGAGAAGGGTTTAAATACTACTAACTAAATAACTTAATTACACAGATTCAGGATACGGTTTAAATGACCGCCCTTTTTCTAAGCAAAAATAAAGCAAAACTATTTCTAAAAATTAAATTTAATATCTAACTATTTCTGTATTTGCTCCTTAATGTTGCAAGCATTTAGTATTTTCCTGGGTAGAGTCGGCTGATTGTCTTCCGCTTTTGGTTGAGCTAAGCAAACAGAATTGGTAAGAGCTGGCACCACCTTCTCAGCAAAGTCGATGATATACTCGAGAGTCATCCTCTGACTATGTGGATTTACTGCGTATGCCCAGTAATAATCTCAATTCACTTGATTAACCCTTTGGATTACTTCTGCCTTTTCTTTAGCTTTCTATTTCCAGTTTGTTTTTTGCCATTGCTTCCTTGCACTTCTCGGGCTTATAGGTGACTGAGCCATTAGAGGGCTTTCCTTCTCGAACAATTTTCTCAGCGTTAGCGCTAATCGTGCATCGGAAACTGCCTCCGTTTTTTTATCCGGGCTTCTCTGATGCGTTTTTTCCTTTTGCGCCTCTTCATCTTTATCGGGTATAAAGCTTCAAAATTTGTAAAAATAATGTCCTTGTGAGCTCTTGACCCTGATCATTAAACTGCCTGTTGATATCAGCATCCTTCAGTGCTCATTTAACCATGGTTTTATATGAATGATCTGTAATGGATGGCTCAGTAGCATTCTGTGAATCTGCGGCTCTGTTGCATGCGGTATTTGTTTATGAGAGCGTCTCTTCTCCGTCTTTTAACATTAGAGTTTTACCCTTTTTCCTCATAGCTTCCTGCACATTTCTTTGTGTAACTTTTGTTTTTCATTCCTGCAGTTCACACGTGAGGAGAGTAATGATAATAAATGATGACAAGAAAGTTTTAAATGCTACGGATATGCAAAAACACGCCACCTGACGTGAACTGGCTCTTTGAACAACATAAAACCATATTTTATTAACAACTGGCATATAATACATTAATCATCATTAAAGCGCGTAACCAGAAAATGTTTTCTTGAATATTGAGCCAGGAAAATCTGCGATGGAATGTTTTTGCGATCTGCATCGCAGTATCGCATATCGCTGTATCGCATTACCGCAATTTCGTTGTGCTGTGCTATCGCAAGGTTGCTTGATCGCGCTATCGCAAGATCACAGATTGCAGTATCGCAAGATCGCAGATCGCTTAATCATTAAATCGTTATGTGTCTTTCATGCAATTTTGCGAGATGCGATATGCGATATCGCATATCGGCGTTTTTGCATATCGGCATTTTCTTAAGGTTTTCTAACATGAGCTTTTCTTAATGCATGCGATGTGATGGAGTTCGCATCGCGATCTCGCATTTCATCATTTTGACTCATAAGAAAATACCCTATCATTCTTTGTGCGATGCGATGTTTCTTAAGGAGTAACATATATGAGTTGATTTTTTGAATTTTTTTACTAAGGGTCCCCACTTACATAGTCTTATTGCTAATACTAAATAAGGAAGGGGGTTGTTGGTGGCCAGTACAACAGACCCCTATACAAGACCCTGGGTTGGGAGTCCAACAAATCCATGCGCAACTGCTTTTGGAAATGTAGAGTTTGAAACAGGATAGGACACCTCGGCCAGAGGTGCATGAGGAGGTATGGTTTATAAAATGCAAAGGCCAAGGGCATGACAAGGACCACTATCTAGTGTTCGTGAATTACTAGGCAGGAGGAGGGTCAGTGCTGTTAAGACCTAAGGCACATGCAAGAACAAGCGTGGCACCTGCATTATGGTGCACGATCTGTTAGATAGGAGGAAAACACACTACAGATAATTGTTATCTATTGTAGAAGTATACGCAGACATCCCAACAATTGTTTTTTAATTTCTTCAGGTCAGTAAGCCATGATGAACGCACCTGCTGAAGCTATGAAATAATGATGGATCGGACTCCTGCCTACAGGGTGCAGACAAAAATGTGAGCCCTTGACCCAAATGCAGGGATGATGCACGCTGGATTTTAGGGGCGCGGTCGAGGTTGAGGTAGAATGGGACCAGGAAGGGGTCGCAGACAACTAATTTGTTACAATTGTGGAGGGCCAGGGCACTATGCCCACGATTGTACAAACCCGACAAGGAAATCATGTTGGTATTGTACTCAGTTTGATCATGAGGCAGAAGAATGCCCTTTGCTAATAGTGAGGATGTGTGAAAAAGGGGTACTCCAGCCCCCTTCGACTCAGAATTTGCAGATGATGAGGTCTGAGCCGTGAAGAAGACCCAAATGTAAACATGATACTTAGGAGCGGTATGACCACGGGAAATGATAAAGGGAAATGATAAAGGGAAGCAGCCAGAAGAAAGTGCATCGGTTTGCAAGGCTCCTACAAAGGTACCCGAATTTGATTTAGAATGTGTGAAGGAGACATTCATGGAAGCTAAGAAGAGCTTCACAAAGGCCTCCACTTCAGGTAGTAAGGATCAACTAGAACCAGGGATGGATCCTTCATGCTCACTACCTTTTTGGAGACGTGCATGAAACTGCCACACGACAGCAAGGAAGTAAAAGGACTACAAGAACTTATCACTAGGTGCGCGAGGTCAGGAGAACCACGGGTGGTCCGAAAACTTGGAAAGCATGCATTGCACACAGGAAGGGAAATGAGGTTGACTGCGCAAATTGGCGAGTATGAAATGGATCAGGTAATCCTAGATCTCGAATCAAATGTGAATGTACTACCAAAACAAACATGGGAACGCATGGGCAGACCCATGCTACAGTGGTCTCCTATCCAGTTACGAATGGCAAACCAACAGAAGATTTTTCCCATGGGAAGATTGCAAGGGGTAACAGTAGACATTGAAGGTGCGAGCGCGTAGGCAGATTTTGAAGTGATAGAGATTGTCGATGACAGTAATCCCTATCCTGCATTACTAGGAATAGACTGGGCCACCAATATAAATGGATTCATAAATCTGAAGAAGCACAAAATGATTTTTGAGAAAAAGTCATTACACGTAGTAGTACCGCTAGATCCAGCCGAAGGAGCGCGATACACTGAACCGGTGCACGACGATGATAGTGATGATGATCTCGATTGTATTTACAAGATAACTATGTGAGAACAGGATTGGGTGAATCCGACTATAGATGGAAGAATTTTGTGGGAGTGCGAAAGCTCCTGCACTTCAGATTCAGATGAAGAAGTATAACAATGGAAGAATCGGTTGCACGAAGTAACAATGCTTAATTACAACATGATGATTAGATCACTGCGTTGCGTGACAACAGAGGCAAGGGAGCTGCTGACATATGATGGATTAACAGCGATGGATGAATTTCTGAGCAAATTTGAAAGCACAGTACCAGAACAACAGTGATTTGATGCTCTGAAATGGGCGTTGCATGCAACGCCCGCACGATGGTGGGGTACGCATAAAGGAAGTTTTGAGGACTGGTGTGGCTATAGAAGAATGATGCGCCTACGATTTTGGAAACCACAAATACAGGTAGTAGACAAATATGACGGATGAGATGATCCACGCACGCACCTCGCGAAATGGACCAAGGTCTACATCACCGTACCATCAATTGAGGATCCCGACATCACCGTGCCACTAAAAACAAAGCAGGTAAACATTGGAACGGAGGCGGAGCCAAAGTATGCAACGCTTGGGGACTATTGGGATGATGCCACGGTGGATAAGGTCACTGAGTTACTCCGCGAATACCAAGACTTGTTCCCAACCAAAATTACGGACTTAAAAGGGATCATTGGCGACTTAGGGATGATGAAGATCACTCTGAAACCCGACGCGAAGCCAGTTAAGCAGCGACCTTACCGCTTGAATCCGAAGTATAAAGAGAAGGTCCACGATGAATTAGACAAGATGCTCGCAGCTGGAATTATTGAACCAGTAGAAGAATCCGACTGGATGGGTCCTATGGTAGTATAGGAGAAAAAATAGAAGGGCGAAATAAGAATATGAGTGGATCTCAGGAAGCTGAACAACGCCTATGTACACGATCCATTCCTGACAGTATTCACAGATGAAGTATTGGAAAATGTTGGTGGTCAGGAAGCATACTCATTCATGGATAGGTTCTCAGGGTACCATCAGATCAAGATCGCACCAGAAGATAGGAGAAGAACGACCTTCACAACAGAATGGGGCTGCTTTCAATACACCGTTATGTCGTTTGGATTGAAGAATGCGCTAGCTATGTTTTCGCGCATCGTTGTGGCCGCATTTAAAGAATACATCCACAAGTTCTTGGAGGTCTATCTAGATGATTGGACTGTCTTTGGATTAGTTAAGCACCATGTAGTGAGCTTACATTTGATGTTGGATACTTGCCACCAACACTAGATTGCACTAAACCTTAAGAAGTGCACATTCCTCGTTCCCTTTGGAAACCTGCTTGGACATGTGGTTTGCAAACAAGGCCTGATGGTGGACCCTGTGAAGATTGCCGTGATTCTAAATTTGGAAGCACCGTGAAGTGTTAAACAACTGTGCGCTACTTTGGGGCACACTGGATACTATAGGAAGTTCATCAAAAGTTATGCCCAAATAACAGCGCCGATGGAAAAGCTATTGAAAAAGGATGCTACATATTGTTGGAATGATGATTGCATGAAGAGTTTGGATGTCCTGAAGGGGAAACTGGCCTCCGCTCCAATCCTAATCTTCCCAAAATGGGATGTGGAATTTCATGTACATGTTGATGCGTCGTGTATTGTGTTGGGAGCCGTACTCACATAGGAAGGCGCGGAGGGTGTGGATCACCCGATCGCGTTCACAAGTCGGAGACTATCCAAAGCAGAAAATAACTACTCTACCACCGAGCGCGAGGGGTTGGCAATGGTGTATGCACTCCAAAAATACCGACACTATTTACTTGGAGGACATTTCAAGATGTATACCAACCATTCTGCGTTGAAATACCTGGTGAACAAGCCTGTGTTGGGGGGGCGAATATGCAGATGGCTTTTACTATTTCAAGAATATGATTTTGAGGTCATAGTCAAGCCAGGATGCTTAAACGTAGGACCAGACCACTTGTCACGAATTGAGACGGGCAAGGAACCAACAAATTTGGAGGAGGGACTACCTGATGCACAGCTCTTTGCAGTGCGCGTCGCGGATGGACACTTCGAAGATATAATCCATTTTCTAACAACAGGGACTATGCCGAAGGAATACTCAATCCAACAGAAGAAGGAATTGGTGGTGCGTGTGGCAGACTTTTCTGTCATCACGGGGCACCTCTACAAAATTGAAAATGATGAGATATTGTGAAGATACGTACTTGAATTTGAACGAGGTTAGATCCTCGTGGAAGCACATGGGGGTGCTGCAGGAGGACACTATGTAGGACGTGTGACTGCACAGAAGATTCTCCGTGCAGGGTTATGGTGGCCAACCCTGCACTAGGATTCGGAAGCGCACTGTAGGGCCTACGATATATGTCAAAGGACTGGAAAACCATCACGAAGGGACGAGATGCCACTAAATCCATAAATGACACTGCAACCATTCGAAAAATGGGAAATCAACTTTGTGGGACCAATCAAACCTTAGGGAAAGATGAGTGCGCGCTACATCATCACCGCGATGGAATACCTGACACGATGGGCGAAAGCGCAGCCGGTCAAGGACTACACGGCTGCAAAGTTTTTATTCAAAAACGTGTTGACATGATTTGGTTGTCTGAAAATCATAATGAGTGACCGTGGAACACATTTCCTGAATGAAACCATCAGCGCACTCACAGAAGAGTTCCATGTGTATCATCAGAAAAGTACACCGTACCACCCACAAGCTAATGGGACAGTAGAGGCATTTAACAAAATACTGGAGCTTGCACTGAAAAAAGTATGTAACGCACAGTGAAATGACTGAGACCTGCGGGTACCTGTCGTATTATGGGCATACAGGACAACGTGCAAAAAAATGATGGGACAAAAACCTTTCTTGTTAGTCTATGGCACGGAAGTTGTCATGCCAATGGAATACATCATACCTAGTTTGTGAATAGCGGCACTCATAGGCATGACAGACCGCAAAGCTCTGGAAGAAAGGCTCGCGCAATTAGAAGAACTCGAGGAAGAATGATTTCTGGTTGGATTTCATCAGCAGGTACAAAAGCAGCGTGAAAAGGCCTGGCACAACCGCCATATCAAGTTGCGCACCTTTAAGGTAAACGACTTAGTGTTGCTGTATGAAAATAAGTTTGAAAATTTTCTGGGGAAATCCAGAATGCACTGGCTGGGACCATACGTGGTTAAGGAGGTCATAGATGGAGGTGCAGTCTAGCTAGTTAAACTAAACGGAGAACTGTTCCCAGGCAAAGTAAACGACAGTCACTTGAAGCCCTACACGGGTGGGCCGACTATCTGACTAATTGGCCGAAGCACAGTCCTTGTGCCCCGAGGAGCCGGACCAGGGCGCGGGACTATAAACACACATAGAAGATGCCGGTACCAAGGTAAGGACACACTGCAGACACAGATGATTCTGAAGCAAGAATGCAACAACTCCAGCAAACCGCGGCATAGTGCACTACAGACCTCCAAGCAGTTCGGGACCAGTTGGAGGGACTCCGTGCCAAGATTGCCACGCCGACTGAGTGACTCGGGGACGAATCACGATGATTGTGTTGGGGGCCTGTTGGGCATGGAATACCCCCACAACATGTTTTGGGGCTCAAAGCCCAAGTTTTGGTCAAAGGTATTGTAAGACTTTGCGAATTGCAGGTGCGGAGCACGAAGTATAGGTTAAGTCATAGGATTTTCTGCCCTAAATATTGTAAGGTAATGTAATATCATGACAGCCTACCCATGGTCCGCGAAAGATGGGATTTTATAAATAGAGCGAGGCTCTAAGTTGTAAGAGGAGCAGCTAAAAAGAGAAGGAGCAAAGATAGAGCATAAAGTAAGAATCTAAGTGTATTGGGATGTAGTAGTAGGAAGAGGCTCTGCAGCTGAGTGTGCAGAGGCCTAGTAGAGTCCGCAGCTGAGTGCGTGGACCCCTGCAGCTGAGTGCGCAGGGCGGTGTCAAGTCTGTAATCTTGATCGAAGAATAATAAAGAGAAGTTGATTCCTATTGCTTGTGCATTGCCTTCTTTACATTTATACTATTTTATTTATCGCGCGAACTGATATGATTGCTGAATATGCTGTAATAATCACTAGTCTTACTCAAATAAGTTAATTAATCGAGTAATAATAGATTAGATAGCAAGGAACTTGGGTATAATACGGGTTGCGCCCCGAGTAGGGCTGCATGGAAGTAGCTTCACAGGTTGCAAAGGAATAACAAGTGCGCATAGTGACGTGTGCGCAGGGTCAAACCATGGACCCCCAGAAGCTCATCAGACATCCCCAGGGTGTGGAAACTTGGTTCTAGCACACTCCCATACTACTTCGAGTGATATCTCAGTCTGCGCTCCGTGGACTATTGCCAAAAGGGCCAATAGTATCAAGATTTGCTTGGCTAAATCACCTCTGAACCTAGGTCAGGCCCATACAAGCCAACACGAGAATGTGCACAGGAACGAAGTGTCACAAGGTCTGTGACAGCGCAAGGGTGGCTGCACTGCCACATAGGTTGGCTAGAAAGTGACCATTATAGTCACTATTCACGATGTGATGCTTGGTTTGAGACCAAATGGAGTGGGTGATAGGCATTTAAGGCAGGCTTTATGGGCTAGATTTGGGAAAATCTGCCGCCAAGGGAGCATTAATGAACTGGATTTGGGGGGAATGGTCGAATTTGAATTCAAAAGGCATTATAAATTCCAAAGGGCTGCCCAGCAAACAAGACTTGGCCATTTGAGAATTGAGTTATTATGTGCCCAGAGATATATGAACCCAGATCCATTTGATATGTTGAAGTCGAAGGTGTTGTTTGAGCACTTACCTGATCTGTTGAGAGATTTGTGGAGCAATAGTATGACCACACCAGAGGAAGCCATGGATATCGGTGAAATGACCACTGAAGAGGCCGTGCAGGCCATAACAGTAGGAGATGCCCCTGAAAGCATCGGGATAGTCGCGGAAATCCCTAAATCCCCACTCATGCCGAGGCTCAAGAAGGATAAGCATCCTATGATTCTGGTACGCGTGTCCCCTCGAAACCCGCTGAGAACTAAATTGACCATGGAAGAAAAGGGAAAAGTGGTTAATGTGGAAACCGATGAGGAGGAGGAAGACCTTGAAGAAATCCTGGTGGAAGAGAGGGAGGACAAAGAAATGGAGGAAGAAACCGAGGGTGCGGACCATCTGACCAGACTGCTCACGTATGTTCCTCCGCAGAAGGGAAAGGCAAAGGTGCCCAAGGACCTAGATGAGAGCAAGAGCTCTCTGTAGACTCCTCTGCTACTTGACGATATCATTTTTGAAGGAGCACACTTGGGACGGGTTCCAAGTCTAAAGTTTGAAGACTGGGATCTCGGACCACGAAAAGTTCCCACACTTGGAAACCACGCAACTCACGAAGTCGAATAAAAACACTGCGGTGGGATTTGTAGAGTTGTAGCGGCACAAGTGGTTGCGTTGGGTAGAGAAAGCAGGGTTGTTGAACCTACTCTGGGTGTCGCATTACCATCATGCCCCAATAACTATCTTTGTCATCAGGCAACTACTCTGCCTAGTGCATGATGGGTGTTTGTGGCTGGAGGAGCCCATCCCCATCACGGACCACCTAATTCATAGAATTACCCAACTCCCTTGCAAGGGGGAGGACCCAACGGATATTTCGGAGGGTAAGAGCACCAAGTTGGCCATCGCGGAGACCATGAAGGCAAAATTCAAGCTGGAGAAGAAGAAGAGAGGGTATGCGATCTCCAGTATCAACAACAAGGTAGTCACAGTTGCGACCCAGATACTGGTTGGCAAGGTTACGTAGAAGTTCCGCGCGGATGAGGTGCCTGCACCAGAAATAGCACTTGTTGCACAATGTGCATAGCGTGTCCAATTTAACTGGTCATAGTACTTGTGCAAGGATTTCTTGGAGAATTTCCGCGAGGCATAGGAACAGGGGAAGACCTTCCACTATGCATGGCTTCTGCTGTGCATAGTGCTGGTAGCTTGGGAGTTTCATGAGGACAACCAGTTCCCCATAATTGTGCAGGACCTTTCGAAGGCAGCGAAGTACACTTCGTTGTGGGCCACAAAAGACGCGCGAAGGATACGAGATAGTAAGATATTCTGGGTGTTCATGGAGATGAACATCAGAATGGAGATTATCTGCAAGCCACGTTATCGCCCACTATCTACAATAGCCTACAACGCCTCATAGATTTAAAGGCAGACTTCCACCATGTGTATGTCAGGGCACACAAGGACTCCGCGAAGAAGTGGAATCAGCTCCTGTACCTGGCCACGGATGATGTCATATTCGCCATGCTAGTGTCATGGCTGCCGAAGTGGCGCGCTCCAGCCATCTCTGCAACGAAAATGGAAAAGTCTATTGCACAGCGGAAGAAGGAAGAGGGAAAACTATGGATAGCACAGTTGGTAGAGAAGAGAAGAAAAGAGGTAGCAACAGCTGAGCAACAATAGGCAGCAGAGAAGGAACGTGAGGGCCATAAGTTGCCCTCGCCCGAGGAAGAGCCCAAGACAGAGGAAGGTGGCGCGGACCCAGAAACAACATATACACAGTTGAAGCACCAGCACCGGAGAGAGCAGGTGGGGTCGCGAAAGAAGTCGAAAGCTTCTAAGACCTCTTTCAGCCGGATCACCCTCACCAAAGGAGATCTCCATGATATAGGGGAGATGGTGCGCGATGTCACTACGGAGGCCCTCCAGCAGCTTGCAGAGGAGAATTAGATTGTGTTGGGGGGCCTCCGGGCATAGATATAAGAGTTACAGGTGCGCACTCCTCAGGTTGGTGCTCTCTTGACCAACCTTGCAGTAGGAATGACCACGGCTAAGGAAATGCTACGCGCCCACATGACCAACACCATAGTACTGCTAGAGGGGGCACTGGTTACAGAGAATGAGGCAGACAGGTCTACGGTCAGTGTGTTAAAGGGAGTAGGGATCAACATGGCTGCGCTCCCTCGGGAGACGCTTTATGTCCTGCAGGACGGAGTGACTGCAGAACTATGGGCTAGGGAGGGCCACGCCCTACAGGTGTTGAGTGAGCAGATCCATGATCCATCATACCTATGAGCACTGCTATGCGCAAACTAGGCATGATGTATTCCATAGGCATTACAGCTTCCACACCATAGACAAGCCTAAAAGGGGTTTGTCCCGTCAGCCTTTTGCATGTTGTTCGATAAGCCCGCAATACTGCAGGTATGTGTAGGTCCCAATCACTTCGTTGAGCATTGCAAACCTTGGTCAGCGCATTTTCAAGCACTTTGTTGAAGGCCTGCATTGTCTTGTTAACCTGTGGGTGATAAGGTGTGTTCTTTTGGTGATATACCTAAAATTCCTCCGTTAGTGCGTTGATCGTCTCATTCAGGAAGTGCGTACCACGATCACTCATCAAGATCCTAGGACATCCAAATCGCATCAGTACATGATCAAATAGGAACTTCATGGCAGTTGCACCCATGCAATCCTTCACTAGCTGCGCTTCTGTCCGACGAGTCAAGCACTCTGTCACAGTGATAATGTACCTCACTCATGTCTTCCCTTGTGGCTAAATGGGTCCTACAAAATCTATTACCCATTTTTCGAAGGGTTGCAACATCATTTGTGGATTCAAAGGAATTTCATCCCTCCACGATGGCCTGCCTGTTCTTTGACATACATCACACACCTTACAATATGCTTTTGAAACCTGATGAAGGGTTGACCACCACAACCTAGCGCGTAGAATCTTCTGTGCGGTTTCTCTCCCTGCATAATGTCCTCCTGCAGCGCCCCCATGAGTGTCCACGAGGATGTTGCTTTGTTTGAACTCAGGTACATACCTTCGTAGTATCTCATCAGTCCCCATCTTGTATAGATGCCCAACAATGATAGAGAAATTTTTCATGTGCACCAATAATTCGTTCTTTTGCTGGATAGAGTATCCTTCTGGTGCAGTTCCTGTTGTTCGGAAGTGTATTATATCCTCGAAATGACCATCCGCGACGTGCACTACAAATAGCGATGGTCAGACAATCCTTCTTCCAAGTTAGTAGGTTCCTCCCTATTTCGATGCGCGACAGATGATATGGTCTCGTGTTCAATCGTCCAAGCTTCACAACAACTTCAAAATTGTACTCTTGGAACAACAATAGCCACCTGCAGATTTTCCCCCCCAACACAAGCTTATTGACCATGTACTTTAGCGCGGAGTGATTCGTATACATCTTAAAGTGGCCTCCTAGCAAGTAGTGTCGGTACTTCTGGAGCGCATACAACATAGCTAGCCCCTCGTGTTCAGTGGTAGAGTAGTTCTTCTCTGCTTTGGATAATCTGTGGCTTGCGAACACAATAGGGTGGTCCAAGCCTTCTCCACCATCCTATGTCAGTACTTCCCCCAGCGCTATACATGACGCGTCGACATGTACATAAAAATCTTTCTTCCATTTCGGGAAGACTAGAATCGACGCGGTAACCATATTTTCTTTCAATATATCCAAGATTTTCTTACAGTCATCATTCCAGCAGAACGTGACATCTTTCTTCAACAGTTTTTCCATCGACGCGGTGATCTAGGCATAGCTTTTGATAAACTTCCTATAGTATCCTGTATGTCCCAGAGTAGCGCATAGCTGTTTCACATTCCTCGGTGCTTCCAAGTTCAGAATCACCGCGATCTTCGTGGAATCTACCATCAATCATTGTCTACAAACCACATGCCCCAATAGGTTCCCAAAAGGAATGCAAAATAGACACTACTTGAGGTTGAGTGCGATCTATTATCTTCTACAGGTATCCAACATCAAGTGCAAGATCGCTACATGCTGCTTAACCAACCCAAATATAGTCTAGTCATCAAAATAGACCTCCAGGAACTTATGAATAAATTCCTTGAATGCCGCGACAACCATGCGCGAAAAGGTAGCAGGCGCATTCTTCAACCCAAACGACATGAAAATGTATTGAAAACAACCCCACTCAGTCATGAAGGTTGTCTTTCTCATATCCTCCGGTGCGATTTTAATTTGGTGGTACCCAAAGAACCCATCAATGAAGGAATATGCTTCCTGGCCACCTACATTATCCAACACTTCATCCATGAACGGAGTCAGGAAAGGATCACGCACACTAGCGTCATTCAGCTTTCTAAGATCCACGCATATATTTATATCATCCTTCTGCTTCTTCTCTTTCACCACCATTGGGCTTACCCAATCGAACTCTTCCACAGGCTCAATGATGCCTACTACTAGCATTTTGTCTAGCTCTGAGCAGACCTTCTCCTTGTATTTCGGATTTAGGTGGTAAGGCCTCTACTTAGCTGGCTTCGCGTTGGGTTTTAACGTGATCTTCATCACTCCTAGGTCTCCGATTATTCCTTTTAGATCCGTAAACTTTGTTGGGAATAAGTCTTGGTATTCGCAGAGCAATTCAACAACCTTATCCACCATCGCGTTGTCCCATTAGTCTCCAATCTTAGTGAATTTGGGTTCTGCCTCCATACCAATGTTCACATGTTTAGTTTGCACCGATGCGGTTATATCAGAGTTCTCAATTTGTGGTCCTTGAACCTTGCGGTGGCCTTCTGTTTCTGGAAAGTTGATCTTCCGCGGATCCTCATCCTCATCTTTAGCAGTTACGTTATAACACTTGAGCACGTGACTAAGCTAAGTAGCCCATTCAGGCTTAATCAGGTCTACAGGATCTTATGGTATCCTAAAGATGGCTGCTTTCACCTCTTATAGCGCTTCATCAAAATTGTCAAACCCATCCTAAAAGCTGAATGTCATCATGAATCCTTCAGACAGGATATCCCATTCACCTGTCCCATGGTGGAGCCCTGTTTCTATATACCAATTCATAGGGATAACATCCAAGGTATGACAGAATAGGTGCACCCACTTAGGTTGTGGCTTTTCCCCATAGGAATACGTCCATTTGGTTAGATGCATGCACGGATCATTCTGTCCATCGTACTTGTTTTTCAGTTGCATCCTAGGCTTCCCAAATCGTGCTCTCATCATCCTCCTACATTCATGCCAATCATTGAAGCTTCCCTTGTGCGTACCCCACCATCTTGCGGTCGTAACGAGCAATGCCTAGTCCAAGGCCTGAAAGCGTTGCTTTTCTAGCACCTCTCTTTCAAATGTATCCAAAAAGGTATCTACCTCATTTAGACCATCATAAATAGGTAGATTTCTTACCTCTTACGAGACATAGCGCAGCAACCGGGTCATCATGTTGCAATTCAACGTAGTTGCTTCATGTAGCCGATTCCGCCAACGTTCTATTTCTTCGTTGAAGTGCGAAGTGCAGGAACTCTTGTGATCCCATGTAATCCGTCCATCCGCGGTGGGATTCACCCAGTATTGGTCTCATGCTGTTATCTTATAGATGCAGTCCATATAATCATCACTCTCATAATTGTGGACCGGTTCTGTATAGCGCAATCCTTCAGCAGGATCTAGGGGTATTATTACATGCAATGATTTCCTCTTAAAGATCATCTTTCACTTCTTAAGATTGATTAACCTATTCATATTAGTAGCCCAGTTAATTCCCAGCAGCGCAGGGTAGGGATTTCTATCATCTACTATCTCTATTACTTTAAAATATGCTAGCGCGCTCGCTCCCTCAATGTCCACGGTCACCCCCTGCAGCCGCCCCATGGGTATGATTTTCTGCTGATTCGCCATCCTTAGCTGACTCGAAGACCATTGCAATGCAGGTCTCCCCATTCATTCCCAAGTCTGCTTTGGTAGGACATTTGCATTTGACCCCAAGTCCAAAATGGCCTGATCCATTTCGTATTCTCCGATCTACGCAGTGAGTCTCATTTCACGCCCCATCCTTATATTATGCTTACCAATCTTTTGTACTACACGCGGCTCACCTGGCATGGTTCTAGCACATCTACTGATGAGTTGTTGTAGCCCTTTTAACTCTTTACTATCACGCAGTAAATTCATACAGGTTTCCAGGAAAGTTGTGAACATAGAGGGGTCCATCTCCGGCTCAGGCTTATCCTTGCTTCCTGAGGTAGAGGCCTCAACAAAAAACTTCCTAGCTTCCATGAAGGCTTCCTGAGCGTGCTCCAAATCAAACTCAGCCTCTTTCATCGGGGCCTTGTGAACCCATGTATTGTCTTTTAGCTATTTCCCCTTGTCATCTCCCGTCACAATTCCACTCCAGAGCACTATATTTACATTCGGATCTTCCTCGCGTGGCTCAGATCTCATCATTTGCAGGTTCTAATTCAGGGGAGGCGGTAGCACCCCTTTGTCTCGTATCCTAGCTATCAGCGTAGGAAAATCTTCTGTCTCATGATCAAACAACATGCAATACTTTCATGACGGATGCATTGGCTTAGTGCAATCACGGGCATAGTGCCCTGGTCCTCTGAAATTGTAGAAAATCAATTCTCCTCGACCTCATCTGCACCCCTGAAATCCTGTCCGTGCCATCCCTGCATTCTGGTCAAGCGGTCGTGTTTCGGCTTGAACCCAGTAGGCGGGAGTTCTGTCCATCATCAATTCATAGCTCCTGCAAGTATGCTCATCATGTCTTGTTGACCTGCAAAAGTTGCATAACAACTGTTGCGGTGCTTGCACATACTTCTATAGCAAGTGACAGTCATCTGTGGCATGTTTTCCAGCTACCTAACAGATAGAACACCATAAAGCAGGCGTCGCGCTAAGTCTTGCTTGAGCTTCCTGTCTTAAAGGCATCAATCCTCCTCCTGCAAGGTAATTTTCAAAGACTGGGCAATGGTCTTTGTCATGACCCTGACTCTTACATTTCAAGCACCATACCTCCTCGCGTATCTCTGGCCGAACTGTCCTGTCCTGCTTCAGACTTTGCATCTCAAGGCACAGATTCTTTAGTTGCACATGAATCTGCTAAACTCCTAGATTAGGATCTTGCATCGGAGTCTCATGTAGTCTCATGGCAATCTCCAAGGCCTCTGTCTGAGTTGTTATCTTCTACTGCAACAACGCACTCCTTAAGTGTGGTAGTAACGAAGCCACAAACCACTCGTAATGTTGTCCATATGTCAAATACATGTTGGCTTCATGGATCATACATTTAAGCCTCTAATCTAGTTCCCAAGGTGTCTTGTCTGGTTACATCATGATCTATTTGAATCCCACAATCAACTACACCTCATATTTAGGCCTGCTAAATTCCCTATTTGGTGTTGCTTAGATGTCAACTATTCTAGCATTTGGGTTATCGTTAGAGTACTTAATATACCAGGTTAGTGCACGATCTTGTAGAGCACTAACCAGTGTCGCCTTCTTTATGTGATCATCTGTAACACCTTGAGCTTCCCATACAGCCCTTACAATGAACCAGAATTGGTTCGAGTCCTCATTTCCGAAGCCTTTGAACAAAGGAAACTTCATTGTGTTTGCCATACTGAACCACGGTGGAGGTGGAGGTGGTACGGGTGAAGTTGGAGGCGATGGCGGTGAAGTCAGAGGTGGTGTGAGAAGAGGTGGTATTCGCGGGAATCCTTGTCTTATGAACTGAATAGCGCTTCGCGGAGAAACCTTTGTTATTCCTTCTTCATCCCTTCGCGAGGTGGAATCAAGGGGCTATACTCTGGACCATTATTTCCTTCGTTCCTGTAAATTTTTCCGCTTCACGTAGTCCCGAACATCAAGGTAACCCGTTTTTCACACAACAACATTTTAATCCAAGTATTCAAATATTTTACGTACTTACCTCACGGTCCTTTTGAAAAAGCATCGCTCCTCGCTATAGCTGACTGAGGTGTCGACTGTGAACTCAGTAACAAATCCTCCTATGATGCGATCGAGCCAATGACCGATGGTGCGGGCGATCTTATCCTCCAATGCTTCCAACCTTCGAACTAGCTCTGGGGTCCACACAATAGGACCATCAAGTTTCCACTTTCCTTGGCTATCTGCTAGCTTCACGATCTACTCGTACAGCTCAGTAGGTAAGGAGGAGAAAAATATTTCGTGGATCTCCGTATACATGTATTGGTCCAACCATTATTCTTTTGACATTCGCGTGTTTCTATTTTCCTGTGCCGCGAATTCGTGGATCTTTCTATCAAACCAATGTCCAATGTCCTTCTTAGTTGGATTCCAGTGATACGACATCACACATATTTTATGCAGTTTCTGATCCCAGCAACGAAACCATTTGTTGGCTTGAGGGGGCCTGACCCAATTTCAGCGTTAGTTAGCCAAACAAATCCCTACACTACTGGCCCTTTCGGCATTAGCCCGCGGAGCGCGCACTGAAGTCTCACCCAAAGCAGTATGGGGGGATGTTGGAACCAATTTTCTGCACCCTTGAGATGGATGTGATGTTGGTTTATTCCGGTTATACCCGCCTTTGCGCAGGTGGCTTAACCCTCTGTTCCACCCTTCAGTACCTTCGCGGAAGGGTACAGTTGGTTTTCGCGCAGCCCTAACCTACTGCTTAGGGACTTTTGCGCGAACTGCGAAATCTCTTTAACTCGACTGAGTGTTTTACTTATCTTATTAACCGATCTTAGTTAGTTTTGTGTAAACAGATGTTCTTACTTACATTCACTTAACCAACACATTCACATACATTCGCACATCATATAAACATTATAAGTGAAATTCATACCCAACATAACAAGATGCATAAACAGGAAATAAAGATGCAAAAATTGTAGAATACTTCTCTTTATTGATAATTATGGACGATTACAGACTCAACCCACCCTGCGCACTCAGCTGCAGGGGTCCGCACACTCAGTTGCAGAGCCTCTACCTACGCTACAACCCAAACTTAGATTTCTACTTCATAGCTATCTCTCATACATCATATCTTCATGTCTCTCTTCTATTATTTTTAGAGATTAACTCTATTTATACAATCCCATGGTCCGCGGACCATGGGTATATCTTTTATAACTGACATTACATTTCCAAAATAAGCGCGGACAACCCTATGACTCTTTAACACCTACACGCTCCGTGACCACAAAATGTGGAGTCTTTACACTTGGATTACAATATTTGACCAAAATATTGGCTTTTAGCCCCAAAACTGCCCTTGGGGGATCCCATGCCCAACAAAACCCATGTTGAAGGGTCATTGGGAGGTGTAAATATATCTGAAGTTTCCTATCTCTCACATCTATTGTTTGTAGATGATGTTCTTGTTTTTTTAAATGGCTCAATCCGTGATACCACTTGTTTTAAGAAAATTTTATCCTTGTTTTGTAAATCTACATGTATGGATCCCAACTTCAAAAAATCCAACATCTTTCTAGTGTCTTGCTTACAAAACGAGCAAAGACATGTTATACAACAATTTCAATTTGTTAGGCAAGAGCTAGAGATGGGTCTAAAATACCTTGGATTCAGGCTCAAACCAAATGGTTATCGTATTGCAGATTGGACATGGCTCATTGCAAAAATTGATGGTCGTATTAACATATGGCAACAGAGATGGCTTTCTAGAGCTGGCAGGCTCACCCTGATCAAATCTGTTTTGGAGGCCATCCAGTATATTGGATGACTCTTGCCTAGATACCAAAAGGCATAATCAACATAATACAACAAATTTGTTGTTGCTTCCTATGGTGGGGGGAAAATGTGGGGAGGACATTTGCCTGGGTTCACTAGGACAAAATTGGGAAACCAAAAAAATGGGGTGGATGGGGTATAAAGGATCTGCATTTATTTGCAAAGGCACTGGCTGCGAAGATGGGATGGTAGATTATCACATCAGATAGCCTATGGAAAGAGGTGGTCTACTTTAAATACATTCACCCTCTATCTGTCATGGACTGGATTCGCAGACCGACACAAGGCATTACAGGTGCATCTATCATATAGAAGGCTATCACACAATCTATTAGTGTAATCAAGGAAGGACTAGCTTGGTGAATCGGGAATGGTGAGTAGGTGTGACTGGGTATAGATGCCCGGTCTGGATGCGGTAATGCACACATACTACCACTAGAGCTACAAAAAATCCTTGCTAGGCTGGCATCACCTAGCTCTCTCATATTTTTGATGTTAGAAACACAAACTGGGTCTCTCATAAATGGTTTAATGCTCTGGATCTTGGGATTCCGGGCAGATGGAGCAGGGTTTGGCATCAGTTTATTGGAGCATTGGAGGAAGCTAATATAAGGATTACTCTACAAGAAGATGAAATCATATGGGCGACTGCACCACATGGTCGATATACCCCCATGGAAGGATACACAACACTTATGAATACTCTAGATCCAGTGGAGGTGAGCTAGTGGTGGCGCCCACTATGGAAGCTTAAGGCACCTCACAAAACTCGTCTGTTTATGTGGTGTATATTATCGAATAAAGTTCCCACGGAGGTTAATCTTATGCGTCGGGATTTTCATGGTTTGTCTAAATGCTACCTATGAAAGGAAAATGCAAAGGATATTGGCAACCTATTCCTTCATTGTCTGGTTGCTGGCCAGGTGTGGGTTCAAATCACTGCCTCCCTCACAATGTGCTTAGATGGGATGGATCACATCTATTTGATGCTTGGAAAAGTTGGGGGAATGCCGTAGCTTCACAAAAAATCAGAAACCTTCCTCTAATTGTCTGCTGGGGTATCTGGCTGACTAGGAATTGCATTATATTTCAAGGCGCATCATCCCATTGGCCGTCCACTTGAAATTATATCGCTGCTATCTACAATTTGATCCTTGAGGACTCTAATCACCACCCTACCCAAGTCATCAATCTGGAAGTAATAGACAACAATATCCCCTGGGAATATTTTGATGGGTCAGCACAGACCGATGGATGTGGGGGGAGGGTTGGTACTTCAAATAAACGACTCGCATTTCTTCAAGATAAAAGTGGGCTTAGGGAGAGGCACAAACAATGATGTTTAACTTAACTATCTCAAATACCTTCTCATATTTTCTCTGGAACAAAATTTCCACAGGATACAGATCTTAGGGGACACAAAGCTTGTTCTAAACTAGATCAACTTTGCATATTATTGTCATTTGCACACACTCAGGGGCTTACTAGATCAAGTCATCAACATAAAATCACAATTTGATTTTATTGTATGCTCTCATATATACGGGGAAAGGAATGTGGTCGTTGATTTTATCTCAAAGCAGGTCGTGCAGCAGATCAGGGGGCAGTGGTTGATTCAGGAATTCATAGATTGGGTGTTCTATCAGTTTTACCATCGACCATTCATTGAGATGGATGGGAATATATCAGAATGATCTTCATAAGATCATTCGATTTTTTTTTCTTTTTGATCATCTCTATGCTTACTGGATAGTTATGCATTTTAATATTTTATGTAAATATTATGCTTTTTATTGTAAATATTGAACTATGACATTGTATTGATTTGAATGGTTTATCAATTTACTGGTGATTTCTGCATTTCACACATGTTGAAGATACAATATGTAATTTTCTTATTATTAATGAAAATTGCGCTTTTTCCTTGGGCTATATATATATATATATATATAGATATGTCTAATCAATTTTATTAAGTGTCAATTTTAGTGATTTATCTTGAGATCAAACGTATATGGCATGAAACATAAATGGTGTTATTACTTGATTCAAGGAAAGAGCTATATAATATGCAAATGAAAATTTTTCTTTTGATGAATACTATCTATGAGAGAGTTAGATCATTTTTAAAGTAGAAAGAATAGTCCTCACAACTCTCTCCTTTATCACTCTGACATGCACTAACAAGACAATATCGAAAGGCTCAAGCAAATAGTGAAATATCCAAAAGAAACAAAAGGAAACAATCTCAAAAACTAATACCCTATTTACAAGTAAGCATGAATCAAATAAAGGATTAAAATATTAGAACACACTAACAAAAAAAAAAGAGGGTTGTAAGACAACGGTGACAAAGAAATACTTAGCCTTCAATGTCACTTCTAGGAATCAAACCCAAGAGGATTCAAAATCCTTAAACAAAACTATAAATCCAACTATTTGAAGTGGATCTAAGAGTGTTTTAACTAAAAAGAGGAGTAAGAAGACTAAATCCGAAAGTGGCATAACCATGGGATCTAACTAGTTCAGAGAAACCTAAGAAAAATCATAGAAAACCCTTTCAAATCCCCTTTTTGGGTGCTTCAACACGTTGTTTATGAGGAGACAAAGAGTTTCAATTCTCTATCATAGTTCTAATCAAAGTTTTAATGAGACCAAAATATTTTTGTTAAGGCTATAAAGGAGAGTTGAAGGTATTTAAGCATTATTCTAAAGTTTTTCTAAGCACATTTCTTCAAAATAAACCCTCTTAAGTCTCTTAATGACTACTTATAAGTGAGAAAAAAAAAAACAAAATGTAACACTCCCTCCCACCCCCTTCGACCTTTGAGGTGTTAATTTTTCCCAACCCAACTTCCAAGTTCTCATTATAGAAATGGGGTTACAATAATACCTCAAATTTCAACTTTCTCGATACTAAAAACTAATACCACCACCACATTTGGCTCATTGAGATCTTTCTAGTGATATAAATTTTACCTCTATCTAACATATGGATCAAAATATATGGTAGTTTAAGTGTTAGCCAAGAAAACACCTGCCATGTTAGTAAGGTAATTCCACGTGGCACCTGCGTAGTCCTCCACATGGTTCCCATGTGGTAACCCCACATCACTAGATAGGTTCATGTTATCACACCTAGCCATTGTTATGCCCCCGTGGCATATGCCACATCCTTCCCTCACTTTAGCCTCACCAGGTTTCCCTTAGCCTATTTTGCAACCACTTTCACATCATAACGGATCTCGAGCTTTTTATGGCCACAATGTATGAGACACATGCCAATTATCGATGTAGAACAAAGAACTTGTTGTCAAAGTTTAGGAACTACTCTCATACCTTGGCCCGATTACCATGGCCTCCTCTACTATCAATTCCTTTTTGGTGAGAAATCCCCCCCCCCCATGAAGTTGAAGACCCAGTGACACAATAGTTACCATCAAATTCCATGGGGAGTTCCCATCTTCTAGCCTCTGCCAATTTCATTCATCTCTAACCTCACTCTTCAGTATACACAACAAAGAGTTAAGGCCCCCTCCCCCAAATGGTTACAATAGGACATACTCTTTCCCTCTTTCTAAAGAAAAAACACTTTGTCTCAACTCTTGTTTTTCAGCCACGCTATCATGGAAACACTCTTACCTTCCAGGGTGAGAATGAAGATCCGCTATCCCCTATCATATGATAGAAGTGCCCTTCCATCAATGCTCCATCTTAATGATAAAAGGTTAATTGAGCCCATATCTCCTAAGATTATATTATCAATGGGGAATGAGCTTGATTCTTAAGAATATTGGCATATTTATCCTAAGCTGCAATTTCAATGGGGAAGGTTGAGGTTCTCATACATCAATATTGTTGGCACTATGACACAGGTGTTGTCCTTGATGGCAACTCACTCAAATCACAGATCATAGTTTAGGCTCTCAGAATGAAGGAAAAAGAGATATATGCAAGTTCCTCTTAACCAAGTCACGTATACACGCGGGATAGACGATCAAAAGACGCGTATGCATCTGCACGCACTTCCATGCAAGGAAAAGCGCGTACATGTGGGAAAACTTGTTTTTAGTCCTTGGTATTTGGACCTATGGTTTTGGACCATGGTATCTCATTCGATGTGTTGAACCCAGGTATTGAGTCCCAAGTTTTGGTTCTAAGTGGTTTTGGACCATGGTATTGAGTAAGGCCTAAGACTATAAAAGGGGAAGGAGATCATTAAGAAAAGGCACTCAAGGATTGAATATCTTATGAAGAGAAAGATCTAGAATACTGGTCTTTAGCTTATGGTGCATAGTTCGATTTGAATCAAGGAGGAACCTGAGCGCAAGGAGAAGGATAAGTTCTATTGATGGGTCAAGATCTCAAGGCTTGAAGAGAAGCATCTTTGTGTGATTTTGATCTGTTATATATGACGCATGACTTGATATATAATTTTGATAATCTGGGTATAACTGATGTTTGAATAATTGAAAAGGGTAAATTATCTTTTACAGATCTGTACAGAAGTTCAACATATCAAAGGTGCGTATACATGCTGGTTAAGTAATTGAAAACGACGTATACGCAGGTTTGCCTTAATATATCAGCGTATGCACGCAGGTTATACAGATTAAAGTAGCATACGTCTCATAAAATATGTTTTAGCTACTTCTGTTTATTGTTGCAGTGTTCTGGGTTCAAGATTGGTTTCTGGTTACTGTTACTGTATTCTGGTTACAACATTCAGAGAAGTGATTGTTTGATTCAGTTTTGGTTGGTGCAAAGGAGATTGGTTGATGCAGATATACTTGATGTTTGATTGATGTTATTGATGGATCTAGTCTGAAAATTTATGAAACGTGGTCCCTGGAAGAAAAGAGAAGGTTGTAGCCTTCTATAGGCCAGCACCTACGTACTAGTACATCAGCTAGTACAAGAGCTAAGGGGGTTGTAGCTCCCTTCCAGGAGAAGTTGGAGAACAAGAGAACGTTGTAGCCTTCTACAGGTAGAAGCCTGTGTACTGGTATAAGACTGCACCAATACAGAAACATTGTAAAAAGAAGTTTCTAATTAAAAGAAGATAGAGACAAATTGCAGTAGGTGGTTTTCACCCACATTGGGTTTCCACCTTATATCTTGTGTTCTTGTGTGTGACTGTATGCTTTGTTTTACTATTCCTGGTTACTGTTTATATGGTTCTGATGCACAACTTAATGATCAACATCTGAAGAATAAATTAAATTATAAGTCTGCAGGTTATACACTGGTTTCCTTAATTGAAGTTGCGTATATATGCAGTTTTTACTAACTGAAGTAGCGTATACAAAACTGATTGTGAAACGAAAAATAATTGACTTGATAATACTGATTCACCCCCCCTCTCAGTGTTATTTCCAACAATTGGTATCAAAGCAGGTCCTTCAGAAGGAGCTTGATCGCTTGAAGGAAGATCTATCATCATGAGCAACTACGAAAAAGAGGCATCTATCAGGCCACCAATCTTTGATGGGAGAAACTTCACCTATTGGAAGGTAAGAATCACAACCTATCTTCAATCTCTTGGTACAAAAGTTTGGGATATCATGGAAGGAGGATACACATGTCCATCAGCAAATCCTACAGATACGGCTGGTAAAAAACAGTATGAAACAAATGCAAAGGCTGTCAATACTTTATTGGGGAGTCTATCTCAATCAGAATTCGTCAAGGTGATGCAACTCAAAACTGCCAAAGAAATATGGGACAAGATCGTTCTGAGCTATGAAGGAGACGATCAGGTAAAACGTGCAAAACTACAATCTCTCAGGATTCAATATGAAACTCTCAGAATGCACAATTATGAAAGTGTGGCTAATCATTTCTTATGTATAAGATGAGATTGTTAATCGCATGAAAAACTTGGGTGAAGAGATAAAAGAAGTTACTTTGGTTGAAAAGGTTCTAAGATCTTTGTCTTCTAAGTTTAAATCAAAAGTTTCTACCATAGAAGAAAAGCAGAATCTTCATAGTATTACCATGTCACAGCTGCACAGAATCCTAACTGCTTTCGAAATGAGAAGAGGGGGTCCATCAGACATGAGAGAAGCTGCATTCAAAGGAGAATACAATGAGTCAGGACATACGACAGAAGGAGAGGAAGAATCAAACTTTTTCAAAAACCTTCAACGGGGTTCTGGAAGATTCAAAGGTAAGCTACCTTTCAAATGCTTTGTTTGTGGAAGAGTCGGTCACTATGCAGCCAAATGTCCTCATAAAGATAAGCTTGATAAAGGTAAGGAACCAGTTAAATGGAATAGAAAACAGAGTATAAGTAATAAGAGCTATTATACACATGAAGAGAGTGATGGACTTTCAAATAGTGATGAAGATGAACATGGTAATGATTATAGACTTTTGATGGCTTTTGAAGATGATGATTTCTTGGATGCTATAGATGAAGATGATCTCTATGAAGAAATTTCTAAAATTAAAATTTGTTTAGAAGAAAAGAGTATGATTATAGATACTCTAACATTCCAACTTGCTGAAAGGGAAAAACATAATGAAAAGTTAGAATGTGAAATTGTGGGACATAGAAAAGATATTGAGAAAACAAAAGCTCTTAATCTTAGATTTGCTAAAGGATTTGAAACTTTAGAGGAGATTATCAAAGTGTAGCATTCTCCTCTAATAAAGACAGGTCTTGGATATACTGAAGAAGCATCTCAAGCACAAAGTCCATCCACCTCCAAGAGTTATCTTGATGCAGCAAGGAGAAGTGAATAGGTTGACAATCGGCAGCAAAGGTATAAAGTAGATCACCAGGTAAATCGGGGTCAATCTACTTCAAGGATGAACATAAGCTACAACCAACCACAGGTAAATCATTCTCAATTTGCCTCAAGAATGAATGTCAATGGAAACTACAATCACTTGGACGGTGGATTTGATAATCATAGGAATTTCTTCAATGGCCAATGTTTTTCATGTCATAACTTTGGACACAAAGCTGCTCAATGTGTTGCCTACAAGACCATCATGACTCGAGAAACATGAAATCAAAGAAGCATGACTGGAATCATGCAAAGGACCTACAATAACTTTTCTGCTCTTGAAAATGAAATAGAATGCTCTATTTGTAACAACTTTGGTCATGAAGATTCTGAATGCAGAAGCAATTTTAGACAAACATCTCAGAAAGAGAAAGCTTCATTGGGTCCCAAAACATGGATAAAGAAAGAAACACAACCAGAAAATGTGATATAGCCTTATATGCGGAAGGACAGGAAAATCAGTGGTACATCGATAGTGGATGCTCAAAACATATGATAGGTGATAAAGAAAAACTTCAGTCATATAGTGCCTTAGAAAAGGAAAGGAAGGTCTCATTTGGAAATGACACCCCTGCTCTCATAAAAGGTAAAGGCTCTGTTCTTTTAAAAGAAAAGGTCAAAGCTGGAATGTTATGTATGTGATGGCTTAAAGCATAATCTATTGAGCGTTAGTCAAATGTGTGATCAAGGAAATGAGGTAGTCTTTCGATCAAATGGATGTATTGTTCATGAGCTTGATACAGGAGAAACAATGTTCAAAGGAATAAGAACTCCAAATAATTTATACATACTCAAGGGAGGATAGCAACAATGCTATCTAAGCAAAAATGATGAACACTGACTATGGCACAGAAGATTGGGGCATCTAACCTTCCCTCAGATAAGGAAAGCATGCAAATATCAGGTTGTTCGCGACCTTCCAGACATTAGAATACCAGACAATAAAATATGCAAATCATGTCAGTTTGGTAGCAAACCAGAACACATTTCCCTAAAAAGGAAGGATCAACTAGTAAGCTGCTTGAACTTGTCCATACTGATTTATGTGGTCCATCAAGGAAAAATTCACCTCGAGGAGAAGAATACTTTATATTATTCATTGACGACTTTTCTAGGATGTGTTGGATAGGACTTCTGAAGCATAAAGACGAAGCTTTCGAAAAGTTCAAAGCTTTCAAAGCCTTGGTTAAAAATGAATCAGATTGCAAAATCAAATGTCTCAGGTCTAATCAAGGAGGGGAATTTACCTCAGATGAATTTTTAGACTTTTGTGAAGAACATGGAATAAGAAGGGAATTCTCTACTGCAAGGACTCCTCAGCAAAACAGAGTGGTAGAAAGGATGAACATAACAGTTCAACAAATAGCTTGTGCTATGCTTGATGAGTCTGGAACTCCTGCAACCTTCTGGGGTGAAGTTGCATTTGATGCCGTTACTATTCTCAACAAAACAAACGTCCGGGTAAACAACACTCAAACTCCTAATGAACTTTGGTATGGTAAGACTCCTACGGTAAAATACTTCAAAAATTTTGGAAGCGAATGTTACATCAAAAGGACTGATGAAAACCTTGGCAAGTTTGAACCTAGAGAAGATGAAGGAATTCTCCTTGGTTACTCTTCCTGAAGTAAAGGATATAAGTGTTACAACAAAATACTTGGAAAAATTGTTGAAAGTATTGATGTAGTGGTTGATGAAGCAGGCGACAATCCAAAGCAGATAAAAACTAAAGATTTTGAAGATGAAGATGACAATCCTTCAACTTCAAATCAGACTAATGATGAAGAAGAAACCTATGAGGCACCAGAAGAACATATAAGGGTAGAAGAAAAGACTCCATCCAGGTACGTCCAGAAGAATCATCCAGCGACTCAAATTTTGGGGTAGAAAGAGGCAGGTGTTCAAACAAGAAGAACTATTACAGAAGCTTCAAGTTATCTAGCAATGCTCTCCTCCGTCGAACCACAAAATGTAAGAGAAGCATGCAAAGATGAATGTTGGGTCAAGGCCATGAATGAAGAACTTGAGCAGATTGAAAAGAATAACACTTGGGAGTTGGTTCCTAGACCAAATGATAATAATGTCATAGGGACAAAATGGATATTAAAAAACAAGCTAAATGAAAATGGAGATGTTATTAGAAATAAGGCTAGACTTGTTTGTAAAGGGTATTCTCAACAAGAAGGTATAGACTTTGAAGGAACTTTTGCACCAGTTGCCAGACTTGAAGCGATAATAATGTTTCTTGCTCTTTCTAGCTTTCAGAAGTTCAAAGTATATCAAATGGACATGAAATCTGCCTTTCTGAATGGAGACTTGGAAGAAGAAGTGTATATTGAGCAACCAGATGGGTTTATCCTTGGAAATGATCCAAAACTTGTATGCAAACTCAAAAAGGCTCTCTATGGCCTTAAACAAGCTCCAAGGGCTTGGTATTATCGTTTGGATAAGTACCTCCATCAACAAGTTTTTTCAAAAGGATCAACAGATAGCAATATATATAGAAAAATTGGCAATGATAAGTTGCTAATACTTGTTGTGTATTTTGATGATATCATCTTTGGTAGCAATGAAGAAGACATAAGTCAAAACTTTGCCTTGGTGATGAAAAAAGAATTTGAAATGTCCCTGCTTGGTGAGCTCACATATTTTCTTGGTTTACAAGTCCAACAAAACAAAGACGGTATTTTTCTATCACAAACCAAGTACCTCAAGCAGATCTTGAAGAAATATGGGATGGAGGATTCGAAACCAGTATGTACCCCTATGGTAACAGGATGCAACCTCAGCGCAAATGATGAATCAGCAGCAGTACATCAACCAACCTATAGATCCATGATTGGTAGTCTGCTCTATCTGACAGGTACCCGACCAGACATCATGCATGCAGTGGGAATAGTTGGAAGATTCCAGGCAAATCCAAAAGAAGCACACCTCTAGGCGGTTAAAAGGATTTTCAAATATCTCCAAGGAACACAAAATTATAGCTTATGGTATCCTAGAGATATAGATCTCACACTTCATGCATATAAAGGTGCAGATTGGGCAGGAAGTGTGTATGACAGAAAAAGCACTAGTGGTGGTGCATTCTTTATGGGTTCCAGATTAGTATCTTGGTTCAGCAAGAAACAAAGCTCAATTTCATTATCTACAGCTAAAGCAGAATATGTGGCTACTGCATCTTGCTACACACAACTCCTTTGGATGATGCAAACTTTGCAAGACATTCAAATCACTTGTACTCCACCTATCTCCATTTTATGTGATAATACAAGTGCAATCAATATTTCAAAGAATCCAGTCATGCATTCGAAGACCAAGCACATAACTATCAAATATCATTTTCTCCGGGAACAAGTGCTTGAACAAAAGGCCAAATTGGAGTATGTTCCCTCCAAGGAATAGGTTGCTGATATATTCACCAAACCACTGCCCAGGGAGACATTTGAATATCTCAGACAGAAGCTGGGAGTAGTTGATGCATCATCTTACTATTGATACTTATCTATTTCAGAGAAAATTGGTTGTGCGTGAGTTACATGAAGAGCATCCGCGTACATACGCCTGTTTCTGTGGATACAGTCACGTATATGTTGGTCTCAAGAAAAACAGTGGGCCAGACTCAGGATGAAAAGAGTCTGATATGGGTCTGACAGAGACCATCTGGCACAGGTTCAGGGGGAGCATATAATTCTAATAATGCATTGTTGGCATTATCTTAGAAGATCGTGGTACAACTTCACAGTTGCTTTTGTTCAAGTGGAACAAGTGTAGAGGGAGATCATGGTGGCTGGTCCGGATCATGATTGACAGATGTTGCTAATGATAGTTGCTGATGACTATCATAGTCCGGTCTTAGATACTTACTCTCTATGTCATGTATTTCTTTTATTATCAAGGTTATGTAACGACCTATCTTGTTTCCCCACTATGCCTGGGATGGATGATGTAATGTTCTTGTTTTATCATGTATAAGCTTTTGGTGTATCCCCACTTGGTTGGGTGGATGAGTCAATATTGGTATATCCCCACTTGGTTGGGAGATGGATGTATGTATGAGTCTTTGGTGACAGGAATGTCATTTATGATGTATAGAGTCATGTTCCTTCTTGTAGAACATGTTTTTGTAGACCTTTCCTACAGTCAGGGGGAGCATGGAAAGCATAGTAGAGTAGAGATTTCAGCATGTACTCAGGGGGAGCATAACCATTTGCCCTTGATGACAAAGGGGGAGAATGACTTTGAGTGACTTGGGGTTGCCATCAAGTCCAAAGGGGGAGATTGTTGGCACTATGACACAGGTGTTGTCCTTGATGGCAACTCACTCAAATGACAGATCACGGTTCAGGCTCTCAGAATGAAGGAAAAAGAGATATACGCAGGTTCATCTTAACCAAGTCACGTATACACGCGAGATAGATGATCAAAAGACGTGTATGCATATGCACGCATTTCCATGCAAGGAAAAGCACGTACATGTGGGAAAACTTGTTTTTAGTCCTTTGTATTTAGTCCTTGGTATTTGGACCTATGGTTTTGGACCATGGTATCTCGTTCGATGTGTTGAACCCAAGTATTGAGTCCCAAGTTTTGGTTCTAAGTGGTTTTGGACCATTGTATTGAGTAAGGCCTAAGAATATAAAAGGGGAAGGATATCATTAGGCAAAGGCACTCAAGGATTGAATATCTTATGAAGAGAAAGATCTAGAATACTAGTCTTTAGGTTATGGTGCATAGCTAGATCTGAATCAAGGAGGAACCTGAGCACAAGGACAAGGATAAGTTCTATTGATGGGTCAAGATCTCAAGGCTTGAAGAGAAGTATCTTTGTGTGATTTTGATCTGTTATATTTGGTGCATGACTTGATCTATAATTCTGATAATTTGGGTATAACTGATGTCTGAATAATTGAAAAGGGTAAATTATATTTTATAGATCTGTACGCAGGTTCAGCATATCAAAGGCGCATATACACGCTGGTTAATTAATTGAAAATGGTGTATACACAGTTTTGCCTTAATATATCAGTGCATGCACGTAGGTTATACAGATTAAAGTAGCATACGTCTCATAAAATATGTTTTAGCTACTTCTGTTTATTGCTGCAGTGTTCTGGGTTTAGGATTGGTTTCTGGTTACTGTTACTGTATTCTGGTTACAACATTCAGAGAAGTGATTGTTTGATTTAGTTTTGGTTGGTGCAAAGGAAATTGGTTGATGCAGATATACTTGATGTTTGATTGATGTTATTGATGGATCCAATCTGAAAATTTATGAAACGTGGTCCCTGGAAGAAAAGAGAAGGTTGTAGCCTTCTGTAGGCTAGCACCTATGTACTAGTACATCAGCTAGTACAAGAGCTAAGGGGGTTGTAGCTCCCTTCCAGGAGAAGCTGGAGAACGAGAGAAGGTTGTAGCCTTCTGTAGGTAGAAGCCTACGTACTGGTATAAGACTGCACCAGTACAGAAACATTGTAAAAAGAAGTTTCTAATTAAAAGAAGATAGAGACAAATTGCAGCAGGTGGTTTTCACCCACATTGGGTTTCCACCTTATATCTTGTGTTCTTGTGTGTGACTATTTTCTCTGTTTTACTATTCTTGGTTACTGTTTATATGGTTCTAATGCACAAATTAATAATCAACATCTGAAGAATAAATTAAATTATAAGTCTGCAGGTTATACGCTGGTTTCCTTAACTGAAGTTGCGTATATACGCAGTTTTTACTAACTGAAGTAGTGTATACAAAATTGATTGTGAAATGAAAAATAATTGACTTGATAATACTGATTCACCCCCCCTCTCAGTATTATTTCCAACAAATATAATGATTTTTCAGCCTCCTGACCCAGGGCCTCAATGCATCAACATTAAAATTTCTCAGGAATATGAAGGCAATGATCACGTCCATGATTATTATAGACATACATAGAAACTCAAATCTTTAAATAATTCAACAATCGATGGCCTTATGATACAAGATATTTTATTACAAGAAATTAACTAGTTAAATAGTGATTACACCTATATCTCTCATCATTAGCAATAACAATCGCCATCCCATCAATAACACAGGAACATACATCTGCATCATTAGTGCATGCATTTTAATAGTAACAACAATCATTTATATTGCATTAGATTACATAGTGACACAAGTAGACAAGTTATCTTTGAATAGATGACTAGAAATTGATATTGGGACTTGAGCTCTCCACCAAACTTTAGGCTGGTTGTACATCTATTCTTTCTTATAGCCAACCACCCTCGAGCCTAATTCAAATCTTATGAAGGGAAGGACTCAAGGGATGATCAAACCAATCACATACACATTTACATGGGAATCCAAATTCCACAGACACCACTTGACCTCCAGGAATCCAGAGTGAACTATGTCTCCAACCAAACATAACTAAAATAGGAAATCCAAAGTATTTGAATCCCACCCTAAATCATGATCAAAATAGGGGATCCATGGAATCTAAAGCTCCACCCCACAACAAGTTCATGGAATCCAGAGTGTTTACAGCTCCACCCAACAACTAGGTCATGGAATCCATAAATTATAACGCTCCACCAATAACACACTATAGGAATCCAAAGATCCAAATATCTCCACCACTTTGCTCATCAGGAATCCAGAATCACAATGCCCCCACTTGTCTGGTGCAGCGATCCAAAGCCCATTATGCATTCCACCTGATAGTCTCCACGAGAATCCATAGATTTGGGAATCCACCTATTAACTGAAAACTTAAGAATTCGGAGCTCTATCCAAGCTCCACTTTATGCACCCAAGGATCCATGTTACTTTCTCTACCTACAATATCCATGGCAATGCTCTTTTTTTCCTTCCCTTTCTCTTTTCCTACTTTCTCCTCTATCCTACTCTCTCTCTCTCATGTTTGTCTCCCCCCCTAACTTCTCTTTCCACCAAACAGTTCGTGGCATGTTGGCCAAGGACTTCTCTATCACGGGAGTGGAACAAATCGTCCCCTCTCCTCAACGACCATGTGTTATATTATTTTTTTGTACATTCAATCCTCCTTCCAACAACAGCCCATACACAGAATTTAATGCCTAACTATATGTGCCTACAGTACTCCATTGAGTTGAAATCAAGGAAACATGAAGATATTTTTTTAGGCATGATAATGTCCATCCTTTTAAATTAATGTTTCCCATCAATGCCATTCTTCAAATCATAGAAATAGGTGACAAATTAAATGTAGGATTAGGGATCCACCAACAATCTCCCCCTTCACCTCTGCAGGATCTAAATCAGTGTCCCTCTTTGTCTAGCCATCATTCTGTAATTTACATTAATTCACATTGGTTTACATATCAATGGTTACAACAATATTTACAAGAGGGTGACAATGGGGTTGTTACAAAAAACAATTAAATACGTAGACAAAGGCTGCGAAAAGATCCACTAGGACCCCTTAGGGGATTTACCAATTTTGCGACTGAAGCATTGCAACTCTCCATAGAAAGCCAATAAAATCATTGCAACTCTCCCTACTAGTGTTATAGGGGTGTTGAAGAGGAAAAATGCTAGTTTTTGTAGGGTTTCCATGGACATATTTTTGCATCCCATCCTCCATGTTGATTCCTTTCCCTAGTAAACCCAAGGGGGTGTCACTTTGAGCTATGATAAATCTTGATGGTGAGATTTTGAGCTATGACATTGACAACCTGTCACTATTAAAATTTTGTGACCTATGTTATCACAAATAACCTATCACTATTCCAATTTGGCGACTTACACTATCACAGATATGACCCCCTATTTGTTGTAAGGAATGATTGTCAATCATGCAAATATAAATGGAAATATCAATTTAAAACCTAATTGACAAGGAAATTTTCAAGGGAGATAAGAATTATGATGAAGTGTTGTTGAAGATGAGAAGAGACTCACATCAAAGTAAGAAAAAAGATAAATAACTGGAAGTTAAGAAGGAAAATAAAAAAGGAGGGGGGGAGAGAATTATAAATAGAAAATGAAACTTTGAGGTGGAAAAGAGAACCATAAGAAGAATCCCAGAAAATATAAGTTGGAAAGAATATGAAAGAAGAGGAAGTAGTTAGAAAGAAGCAAGAAGAAAAAGAGGATAGGAAGAAAGAAAAGGAAAAAAATGAACAGATAGGAACTCAAGCTGGTGAAACACAAGAAGAAATCCCAACTAGTGACCCAATGAACAAAGAAATTCCAAAAACATCTATTGCTACAATTATAGGAGGGAATTTTCCTCTAGGGAATTTAGGGATTACTCCCAAAAGGTCTCATAACGTAGTTGACATAAGTTATTTTAGATATGGAAAAACCTTGTCCATCACTGTAGAATATACTATAAAAACATTATTGGTCCCTAGACAATGTCCCATACATATGACTATAAAAAAACCTCAGGTGCAAATGATGCACAAGGACCTAATGGAAATTTATTTTTCTCACACAACATTCACTTAGGCAACAGAGTAGAATGTAAAATTTGTTCTAAAATAAATAAAACGTTACAAGGCCAAAGACACAAAACTAGAAGAGAAAAATAAGAAAATCAAAACAAAAAATACTAGCTTTCTTGAATATAAGGCATGCCCCAATGAATTCCATTAAGGTTATATATCCATGGTGAAATAGGTATACCTTGTTTTCAAGCATTTGAAAGAATAACAACTAAAGTACTACCATTATGGAAACAAGTCGAAGAAAAGGACATATAATTGAAAGGATTACACAGAACAATGGATCATCTCAAGCAATGGCCTCAGGAGTTCACTAACACACCTCTAGGACTCTTAGAGAAGAGTTAATATGAGATCATGCTAAATTTATTGGCTATAAATAAGTCCTTGAGGATCTAGAAAACATGGGAAAGAATTACAAAAAGTCCAACAACCTTTATAAAACACATTATCTCCTAATTACTAATTAATAAATAAGAATATACTTCCATCTATAGAGAGTATTGGAGAACAATACCATCTAAAGAATTTATTTCAAAGCTAAAGGAGGCCCTGAACTCTAGAGACATATCCTTCAATATTTTCACATTGAAGGGACCCAAGGAAGTTCTAAAGAAACATGTGGTTGAGCTAGCAAGTAAACAAAATATGTTTTAACTCCTTCATGGTCACTTTATATAAAGGTAAAAAAATTCGCTCATAATACTATTGATTACCAAACCGCATTGGAAAATCTATTGTTTAATAAAATTAAAATGATTTATGCTTGTCATAAAATTTGGGTTGCATACATGAGCGATGAGCATGGCATCAATATAGAAGATGCAAAGACTATGTAAAAGAGGAGTTAAATTCCTCTTTTCTTAAAGAATACCTAATTTTTTTAAATGTGTAAGCAATTATTAGTTATTTATTGTCGATTTATTAAAGTTAGTTGTTCTTAGCTAGCATAGTCTAGAATAGCCTTTTCATATAAAAGAGAAGCATTTAGCTTTCATTTGCATTTAACTATAGAAAAATAACCATCCCCAATAATTGTAGTAGAGTCAAAATCTATATGGCTCTCTCATACCAAACAATGTGATGTCTAATTGGGACCTCATATTAGAGAGTACCCCTATCTATTACATGGTATTTCACCCATATCAACGAGAAGGAAGCCATAGTTACATTGATCCTAAATTAAAAAATGGATTTCTTGATCCATATTCTACGTAATTCCACTAGTGAAACTTAGTTGGGAGCTCTCTATATTTAGACATGATTATTTTACCAAAAAAACTAATTGAGACTAGTTTTGGGACTAGTAAAAAAACCCTAACTTCCACATCATCTTACATGACAGTTTTGGTGAAGAAAATATGGTTATTTTACCAAGAAAGCCTATTTGAGACTACTTTCTAGGACTATTCAAAAACACTAACTTTCATAGCCTCTAACATGAAAATTTTAGTGAAGTAGATATGATCGTTTTACAACATTGATTATTTGACTAATTTAAAGACTTGTTAAAACCATAACTTCCACATGAAAATTTTAAGGAACCAGAATATTAAATTTTGATTCAATGTACTTATTAGATATATCCTCTTACTATCCTAAAAATTTCACACTAAAAATTATAATAAAAAAATAGTGGAAATGATATGATAATTTCTTTGAAGGATCCCCAACTAGAACCATATGCTCTAATACCAAATGTTACATACCAAATACCCAAAATAAATTATGAAATAATCACAAACCTTGATAATCAAAGATAATGCATGGATAAGAAATGTTTTCAAGGGAGCAACCTCCTATCAAAATATAACAAATGTACAAGATGGGATGATATCTAATACTAGGTATCCTTGGTATATATAGGAGATAAAAATACAATTACTATTGAGGGGCCTAGAGAACCCATTAAAGGGATTAGCCAACCAATAATGAAAAAAGAAACATAATAATTTAAATTTAATCTCAATATCTAAGGTTTAACAATAAATGAGGCAAGAAACTTGAATGATAATAGTTAAAGCAGTAAATGATGATCAATATAAATTTTATATTTTAGAATGTTTTGTCTAATAAAAATCAAACATTTTGTGACATCCGGTATAGGAGAAGTGGTTGGACGATCGAACTCGAACGAGCTCTAAGGTACTATGGTTTTGAACAGGGGGTGACAGGAGCGAGTTGGTAGCAATGGAGGAGCTTGGAGGAGGGAGCTCCACTCCCTCCTATAGTAACGTGGTTTCAAACAGAAGCAAAGAGGCAAGTCTGAACAATTTCTGGATACCACCGAAGGCAGAGAAAAAGACAACAAGCACTCACAAGCCGGAAAAGAGCAATTCCCATGAAAAGGAAGGGACCCACAAGGAAGCTAGGAGGGAAACGTATCCTGGTGATAATAGTCAGAGAATTGAGAAAATGTCTGCCACAGGACCCTGCAAGCCCAAGGCTAACATTAAATCTCGGGTGGTATTAAATGATCCTGCACTACAGGTGCACATAGATCACATGACGACTTATGCGGTCATTTGCAAGTTCATGGGCATATGGCCCACGGAGAAAGCGTTGTATACATGGATAAGAAACAACTGGAAACCGAAGGGAGAAATAAATTTACATCTTGGCTCCAAGGGTTTCTTCATAGTGGTTTTCACTAACCTAGAGGACAAAGACAGAGTTTTCGAAGGAGGACCCTACTTCTATGTTGCCGCAAGCCTTTACATGCGACCTTGGGTGATGAACTTTGTTCCGGAGCGAGAAACATTCACATTGGTCCCGGTATGGATTAGATTATACTCCTTACCTTTAGATTATTGGCTGTTGGAATCTTTAAAAGCTATAGGTAAAAAATTAGGGCATTTTATAAAGATATCAAAGGTGACTCTGCGAGGGAAATATACCTCCTTTGCTCGCATATGTGTAGAGATGGACTTATCAGGAGCACTCCCGGATGAAGTCATCCTAGAAGTTTATGATGAGGAATGGGTGCAGGCAGTTGACTATGAACACATCCCATTCAGATGCCATAAATGTCATGAACATGGGCACCTCTTCAGAGACTGCCCACTCAACAAAAGGGAGGACTACCCAAAAACCAACAAAGGAAAAGACCCTGAAGGTTTTACCAAAGTGGGAGGCAGAGGGAAAGGAGGGGGAAAAAGTCCCAAAAGAAACCTAGCAAAAGCAAGATACCAAGTCATAACAGTTTCGAAATTTTAGAAGAAGAGGGAGGAGAAAATGGAATGCACAAGAAACCAGAGGACTATCATATAGAGAAGGAAAAAGAGGACAGCATGGAAATCATACAGGAATACAATGGAAAAAAGGAGGACCCACCGAGCACTATGGAACTGGGAAGGGACCATGAGATGACCCCAAGTGAAGGAGGTACGGAGGACCAAGACCTACAGGAGATCCTTGAGAGGGAGAACCTTGAACTAGAAAAGTTTCTAGAGCAGGGAATCAACATAGGAATTGACTCTCTACCACAAGAGGAGTTTGACAGAGTACAACAGCTATTCCTCTGAAGGTCTCATACAAAGGTTGTAGGAGTCAAAAGGAACCACGATATCCAGGAGAATAGAGGGGTTAAATCAATGGAGATAATATCAAGACACTCCACCAAACACCCAGGCAAGAAAAGAGGAAGAAAGAGATAGAATGAACTGCTGACAGAGTGTGGGAAACTCATGATTAATTCAGGTAAGATGAAAGATCTCACCAGTTACTCTTTTACAAACCCATCATTATGAAGCTTACAACCTGGAACATTAGAGGATTAGGGAGTAAAAAAAAAAAAGAAATTTCAGTAACAGAATAAAAGAAGAAAAACCAAATATGGTTTTTATACAGGAAACAAAATGCTCAGTAGATAAAATTAGAGAAATGCATAGCAAATGGCTTATTAAGTATGAGTACCTAGAAGTCAAAGCAAATAATTCAGCTGGAGGAATTCTCACTCTATGGAATCCTCAGAAATTTGGAATCCTGGATGCTGAGGCATCTAGAAACCACCTTTCAATGGTTATCCAACCTTTGGGGGACAAGGATTGTTACATGATCACAAATGTCTATGGTCCTCAACTTCTGGAAGACAAACTCAGGCTCCTCACCTCTCTGGAGGAGCTGAGAGAGAGACACCCAGCAATGCCCTGGATTCTGGGAGGGGACTTTAATATGATCAGATCTCTCACAGAGAAAAAAGGAGGAACCAGAACACTTGGTAGAGACTCAATAGCCTTCTAGAACTTCCTTAACAATATGAGACTAGTGGATATGGATACAATAAATGGCATCTTCACATGGAACAAAAAGAGAGGAGGAACTTCCCAAGTAGCCTTGAGATTAGACAGATTCATAATCTCGGAGGATCTCCTTCTCACCGGTCGTATCATGACAGCTTTCATCCTCCCTTTCGGAGGCTCAGACCACTGGCCCATCCAGCTGGAAGCTTCCTTTATTGGAACCCCGAGGAACAGACCTTTCAGGTTCGAAAATGTCTGGCTTACTCACCCTGATTTCATCACTAACATTGGAAATTGGTGGGCTGAAGAAATGCCCACCCAAGGCACAAAAATGTTCCTCCTGCATCAGAGACTCAAACACATCAAGAGAAAGCTCAAAGAATGGAATAAAAATGAGTTTGGAAACATATTCAAAGCCAAAGGAGAAGTGGAAAAAAAATTACAGGAAATTAATCAAATTCTCATCATAGAAGGCTTCACAGAGGAAAGGAAAATGCAAGCGGACTCACTTCAACAAGAATGGGACAACAGATGCCAGCAGGAGGAAATCTTCTGGAGACAGAAATCCAGAGTGCAATGGATTAAGGAAGGGGAGAGAAATACTAGGTTCTTTCACAAGTCTACCATGGAACATAGGGCACATAATCGGATCACAAAACTTATAGATCCTCAAGGAAAGGAGCAAAATACTCACAAGGAAATGGAAGCTATATTGGTTCAACATTTTCAAAGTATAGCAGAGGAGACCATGGCAGATAGATCTCAATTTACTAAAAGTTTTACTCAGCATATTCCAAAACTGGTAACCAGGGAAGACAATTATAATCTCAACAGGCCAGTGATGGAGGAAGAGGTCAATGAAGTAATCAAAGAGATGCACAATGGGAAAGCTCCAGGCCCAGATGGTTTCAATGTAGACTTCTTCAAAACATGTTGGGAAACAGTCAAACATGACATTTTGGATGTGGTGGAGGACTCGAGAAAATCAAAATCAGTTCTGAGAGCACTTAATGAATCCTTCATAGCCTTAATCCCCAAATAGGAAAAAGCCATGACTCCAGATAGATTCAGACCCATAGCTTTATGCAATGTGGTGTACAAAATCATTTCCAAAGTAATTGCTAACAGACTCAAACCCCTTCTTCCAACACTAGTGTCAGAGGAGCAGACTAGATATGTGGAAGGTAGACAAATTCTCAATAATATCATTCAAGCTCATGAAGTGGTGCATTCCCTCAAGACGAATAAGTAAGCAGGTATGATAATAAAGTTGGACATAGCGAAATCTTATGATAAGCTAAGCTGGTCTTATATTAGGGAAGTTCTTAAAACATATGCCTTTGACCACAACTGCATAAGATGGGTCATGGCTCTTGTTACCACTGCCAGTTGTTCAATTCTTCTTAATGGATCTCCATCCAGAACCTTCATGCCATCGAGAGGCCTCAGACAAGTAGATCCTCTCTCCCCCTTCCTCTTCATTCTCATGATGGAAGGATTGGGTAGAGCGATCATTTCAACCAAGGAGGAAGGAAGAATCCCAGGACTCAAACTCACTCAGAATGGGGACACATTGACTCATCAACAATTTGTGGATGACACTTTGCTGCAGGGAACACCCACAGTCAAGGAAGCCAAAGCTTTCAAACAAATCCTGTATGAGTTTGCAATGGCTGTTGGAACTGAGATAAGTCTCACAAAATCAAAAGTTTTCTTTTTCAACACTGATATTTCAATTCAAAGAAATCTCTCCAGAATTCTAGGCTTTCAAAGAGATCATCTTCCCTCAAAATATCTGGGAATACCCCTCACTGACAAACCTTTGAGCAAGGAAGTCTGGGAGGCTGTAACTAATAAATTGAAGGACAAAGTCAGCAAGTGGACAAGCAGATCCTTGAATTTAGTAGGGAGGCTAGTTCTCACAAAGGCAGTACTACAAACCATTCCAATCTACATGTTATCAGCCCTTCCGGCACCAACAGGAGTCTTACAGCAAATCAGGAATATCCAAAGGGATTTTCTTTGGGGTAAAGGGGAAGAGAAAAAGAAATGGGCTCTGGTAGCTTGGGACAAGCTCTGTAAACCCAAAACCCATGGTGGTTTGGGTCTCCATGACCCGGATATTCTAAGCAAAATTTTGGGGGCAAAACTTTGGTGGAGATGGCTAAAGTGTTAAGGGAGAATGTCCCTTAGGGTCTTGGGTTAATACCCTAGCAGAGCGGGGGTTATCTATAAAGAAAAACAGGCATTCCACACAGCCATAATGCTAATATAAACAAACTACGCGAAGAGGGGTTCTCCTGGGGGTCCTTCGTTTGGGAAGATCCAGCTAGGGTCCAAACCCTCTTGGAGTTCCTTTTGCTCCTTCAACCTGTAAAACAATCAATTCAAGAAAGTACAACAGTATATGGACTAAACATCATAAAGAAATCAACTTCACAACATATTGAAAGGTAGTTAGTTATGCAATTAGAACAACCATTCATATGTAAATCATAACATTGATATCATAAGCATGAAGAAGATTCATATCAGGAACAAGACAAGTGTTTCTTTTATTATAGATAACTAAAGTACAGAAACGAATGATTTCACCTGAGTCTTCCTTTTGCAGGCTCCAAGTGGAACAGTCCTCCGGATTCGTCCAATCTCAAGCCTTCAACAAGGTCCTTCCATAACTCACTCAAGGATATCTCAACAAAAAGACATCATAACTCAAGGAAACAAGGGCTTCCTGTAATGGGGGAAAGTGCTGGAAGCACAAGGATCTTCAGACCTGATCTGGGATAATCTCAACAGAGTGATTTTTCTCTCCATTCTCTGTTGACCTAGGTTTCCATTGATGTCAATATGGCAATATTCTGGATACTAGAGGATGGCATGAAGCCAAGGGGATGCAGAGTAGATTCATGAAGAGACAGGAGCAAGGCCATCAGTATAGCCGAGCTGTATATATATATATATATATATATATATATATATATATATATATATATATATATAGATCATATATATATATGCGGAAACAAACATATATGCAAGGAGGTCTTTGAAATACACTGCCAAGCCAGAGGAGCGGATGGAGACGAGAGGCCAGAGGAGCAGATGGAGACGAGAGGAGCAGACAGAGCCACCAAAGGAGCAGATGGAAACGAGAGGAGCTAACAGAGCACGAAGAGCCACCAAAGGAATAGATGGGGACAAGAGGAGATAATAGAGCACGAAGCACCACCAGCGGAGCCATATTTATAGACCATACATATATGCCAAAGAAGAGGAGCAATGGAGCGACAGAGTTATCAGAGCTATCGGAGGCGGAAGACTTAGACACATATGCAAATACACTGATGGAGTGGAAAAGGCAGAGTTTATATTGTATCAGCAGAATACATTATCGGAGGAGCAATGGACGTGTTTAACAGCAAACAAACATGAGCTGTCAGATTTCCAGCGAGCAGATCCGACAGCTTCCGAGCGATAAAGATGCACAAGAGATAGCGAGCAGGGACGACGATAAACGGTATTGATCGCACCGCCTTTGGAGGGTGCATGGTAATCGTACGTGGGCGAGCGATCACAATCACCGGGCGACACATGGCAGATGGGACAGGGAAGAAACCGCTTTGATTGCACGTTAATGCACGGAAAGCTTGTGGGCGTGAGAGATGCGAATGCCGTTGGATCGCTTGGTGGATGATCGGACGGCAGGGCTTAAACCGTGCGGCTTCGTCGGATGTGACAGGAATATAAACCATGGTTAATACCATATCGCATCTGCCCATCGCAATGCTACACAGAGGGTTGTCCAACTAGAAGCGCTGATAGCGATATGCATACGGACCCGACTACACCAGTGCAATATAATTTAATTTGCTATCGCGTCTGTCACAATCGCATATGTTATGAAGCCTTGCCACACCCAAGCGCCGATTGCGATGAACGTTGCAGACCCAATGTGACATTATAACGTGGTTAAATGCTACGTCGCATCCAGTTCATCGGAGCAGTGGAGGATCGGCTATCGGCCATCGGCGAAGACCTGGGTCTAATATATAAAGGACCCCCAGAAGTCTTGAACACCGATTGCGGTTGCAGTTGCGGACCCGATACAGTTTAAATTGCAAGTGAATTAATATTGAAGTCCGCCCTTGAGCCATTTTGTCTATGTTTCTTGTGTAATTGATATTTTGCTGTGTGCTGGGTTCTGAGGCAAAAATACATTAAGGAACGGTCGTGATAGTTCAGGAGGCTGAACTACGCCGGTTGTGATTGTGATAGGACGTGGCATGTCCATTACATCGTAAAGCCCTGTGTTTGCCTACGATCATGAGAAAAATAGGAGCGTTGTTACAATCTTGATATATGTGTCCTATGTGTATGACTCAATTCTTGCCATTGATTCAATGTGTCCTGTGAGCATGAATAGACAGAGGAAACCGAAAGACGGGAAGCTGAAGAAGAAAGCAAGCACAGAGGAAATGACAGCGAGCGTTGAGGAATTCCAAGAGGCGAGTAAGTGGAAACGAATGGACGAAGGCACGGGAATGCATAAAACAAGTAAAAACAGAGGACTGTGCTGGCCGTTGGTATGATGAAGAACCAGAGTGTGAGATAGCAGAAGCAGTAGCGATGAATGATGTTGAATGTTGTGGAAAATAAGCTGGAGGAGACAGAGGCATCAAGAGGATCCAACAGAACAGAAAGAGGGCTGCAGGGCTAACAAGACAGTAGACAGTCGAAGGGGAGAAGCAGCTAGCAGAGAACATAAGCTTGAACAAGAAGTTGTTCTTTATGCAAAGCTTAGTGCAGCTAACAGTAGACTGACTAGAGTTGTGTGAAGACATTATCAGAGAGCATGAAGGCTATTGGAGACTATGCGTGGGCAGTGTGCAGAGCTGTAAAGACTCATTCATAAGAAGACATGGTTGTCATTGATACTGTAGCTTGGAGAATACAGTGAAGCTATAAATAGACAGAACTCAGCAGAGAAGAGTTCTGAGAGCAGAACAATATTATCAAAAGTGCCTTGACAGGATTGGAGTCCTTGGGGCTGGTGCCTCAAAAGTAAGTAGGATTGGAGTCCTTGGGGTTGATGCCTCAGAAGCAGGAAGGATTGAAGTCCTTGGGAGTTGGTACTCCTAAGTCCAAGATTGGTGTCTTGGTGAAATAGAGTTGGTGCTCTGGAGGTTGGAGCCTCACCAAAGTCCAAGTTGAAGCTTGGAAACAGATTGTAACCATCTATATATTGTATCTATTTTACTGCACAGTTTATGTTAATAAAAGCATTTATTCTTGTTGTTCATCTTGTGTTCTGAATATATATGTTTTAACTAGTGAAACAATAGTGGGAAAAAGAAACACTGATTCACCCCCCCCTCAGTATTTCCAACAATTGGTATCAGAGCAGGTACCTTCATTCAAAGCCTAACAACTTGAAGGTTGAACCTTAAAACACAAATGGCAAAGTCAAGGAAGAAAGTCTCCAATCCTCCTAAGGATGTGTCTCCCTCTACTACTAAAATAGAAGACAATCAATTTGAGGAGGCTCCAAGGCTCAATGGGAACTTTAATATATGGGAAGCAAGAATGAGGAATTTCCTACAGACTCAAGGCATTGAAATCTGGAAATCCGTGATTGCTGATAGTAGGATGGATGAGGAACCCAAGGAGTACAATGCAAAAGCAATGAAGGCAATCTTGAATGGGCTACCTGATTCTGTAAAGAACAATCTAGGAAAATATTCATCAGCAAAGGATATATGTGACAAAATTCATGACCTTCACTCAAAAGGAGCACTGACCATGACCATCAATCAAGAAGGAGATCCTGAACCCATCATAGAAGCTGAAAATGAGAATGATGACATCAAGGCTGAAGCAGACCTAGAAGATGAAGAGAATGAAAAAGACTTTGTAGAGGAACTCCTCGCTCAACTTATGACTGCCATGGAAGAGATTAACAATTTGAAAAAGGAAAATGAGGCACTTAAGAAGATATCTCCAGTTGGTAACCATGATCAAACAAGGAAGAAAGTTGACCTCATCAAGTTTCAAGTACAAGAAAGGGATGAAGAGCTTGCCAAGCTTAAGAAGGAATTTCATCAAAGCAAAAGGAAGCATCATGAAGAATTCATATCCATGACAAATCAATTGAATAAAGCAAAGAAGTAGGAAAATACCTTGTCAAGTCAAATTGAACAAAGGCACAAGAGCATGAAAAATCTTGAAGAAGAGATTTGTCAGTACAAGGTAGAGGTCTCCTCTGTTAAGTCTCAATTACAAGAAGCCAGGAAACAAGCACAAGGAGCTGAGAAGGAAATGGATAGAAGTCAAGCAAAGAAGGAATAAATCTTCAAAATGAAGTCAGATATCATCTCCCTTAAAATAGTAGCAGCTGAAGCTACTCGTAGCAAGGAAGAAATTGAGGAACAACTTGCAAAGAAGAATAATGAGTGTGAAAGATTGGAAGAAGAGATTTTCCTCCTTAGAAAAAAGGTTGAAGGGATGAACAAAATCTTGAAGAGCTCTCAAGCCTTAGATGACATGCTCAGCTATCACAGATGTCCATCTGATAAATCAGGTCTCGGGTACGCAGGTGAATCCTCAAACAAGAATGAAAATGCTTTAAACAAAAGAGATGTGAAGAAGCCAGAAAGAAATGGTGATGCTCCCAGCTCCAGCAAAGGCAAGGAGAAAAATCAAGGCTATAATAGAACAAATCCTGCTCCAAGAAGAAATCCTATTCCAAGAAGAAATCCTGCTCCAAGAAGAAAACCAGCTCCAAGAAGAAATGTAGATGATATCAAAGATACAAGAGGCAATGGTTATCATCAAAGGATCTCAAGACAGAAAGGCTTCAGAAGTACATCAAGGAAACCTCCATCTCCCAGGTACCAAAGTTCATTTTTTGGTTATTTTTATTCTTGCTCAAACTTTGGTGACATGGCAAAAGACTGTAAAGCATATCATAAAGATAGATGTTATGGTCCCAAACCATCTCATAGAGATAGATGTTATAGTCTCCGACAACCTCCAAGAAACAATTTTGCAGGAAGAAATCATGAATTCTTATTCATGAACAATGTAGAATGCTTCAAGTGTCATAACATTGGTCATATGGCACGTGATTGTAACTTAACATGGGCTCTTACACAAGCTAGAACCATGCAAAAGAAGAAAGTTACATAAGTATGGAGAAGGAAGGAAATACAGTCCGAAAGTCCCTTGAGCTCTCCAGCCAATCCAAGCTTTTTATGAGAAGACTCTGCCAAAAGAGATGATGCATACAGTTAGGGGGAGCCTGTGATTCTTGATCATTATTGCTGAAGATATTAGTGAAAGGGTCCTTATGAAATCCTTGTTGAGCTATATTAACAATCATTCTTTGATGAAGATCATTTCTCAGGAATACTCCATTGAAGAACATGATTCTATATTAGGGCAAATAATTATGGTGCTGATATTACAGATGCTAAATGTATTGACTCAGGGATTTGATGTGAGACCAAAAATTCTGGACACTAATAGAGGTAGTCTTCAAACAAATAGATACATCTGGAATGGAGTTTGAAGTAAGAGCAGCTGGCAGCATATATCAAAACTGAAGCATTGCAAAAAGATGCAGATCAACAATTGTATTTAAAAGACAGCCACAGATTGGATATCTAAATCTGCTAAGAGGAAATAATTAGCTGAGATATGTACAAGAATGCAAGGAAAAGATGGCTCATAGGAAGGAGAATGTTGTGCAGTCAAGCATAAGTTAAGCTGATACAGATCACTTAAGAAATATAGCAACAGTAAGGCACAACCCCTCACATTTTTGACCAAATGCAATGATGATTGAATACTAGATGGCAGTAACTTAAGGAGAAGCACAGAGACACAAAGGAACTCAGATTTGAAGAAAGACAACAAGAAAGACAATCTCAGGGGCAGTCTCTCTTGATTCGAACTATGAAGGTCTCTCAATTCTGCATATGGAGACAACAATATGGATTGAGTAAAAAGAAGATGAGCACTATGACAGGGGGAATCACAGACCCATGAAGATCTACCATTCATGAAGAATAGAAGCAGTTTGATAGGGGGAGTCCCAGAGCACTCCTTTGCCATTGATGTCAAAGTGGGAGAGAAGAAGAATATTGCCATCAATAACAAAGGGGGAGATTGTTGACCTAGGTTGTCATTGATGTCAATATGGCAATATTCTGGATACTAGAGGATGACATGAAGCCAAGAGGATGCAGAGCAGATTCATGAAGAGACAGGAGCAAGGCCATCAGGATAGACGAGCCATATATATATATATATATATATATATATATATATATATATATATATATATATATATATGCGGAAACAGACATATATGCAAGGAGGTCTTTGAAAGACACTGCCAAGCCAAAGGAGCAGATGGAGATGAGAGGAGCAGACAGAGCCACCAGAGGAGCAGATGGAAATGAGAGGAGCTAACAGAGCATGAAGAGCCACCAGAGGAACAGATGGAGATGAGAGGAGCTAACAGAGCACGAAGCACCACCAGCAGAGCCATATTTATAGACCATACATATTTGCCAAAGAAGAGAAGCAATGGAGCGACAGAGTTATCAGATCTATCGGAGGCGGAAGACTTAGACACATATGCAAATACACTGATGGAGTGGAAAAGGTAGAGTTTATATTGTATGAGAAGAATACATTATCGGAGGAGCAATGGACGCGTTTAACAGAAAACAAACATGAGCTGTCAGAATTCCAGCAAACAGATCCGACGGCTACCAGGGGATAAAGATGCACGGGAGATAGCGAGCGGGGACGGCGGTAAACAGTATTGATTGCATCGCCTTTGGAGGGTGCGCGGTAATCGTACGCGAGCAAGCGATCACAATCACCGGGCGACGCGTGGCAGATGGGACAGGGCAGAAACCGCTTTGATCTCGCATTAATGCACAGGCAGCTTGTGGGCTCGGGAGATGCTAATGTCGTTGGATCGCTTGGTGGATGATTGGACGGCAGGGCTTAAACCATGCGGCTTCGTCGGATGTGATAGGAATATAAACCATGGTTAATACCATATCGCATCCACCCATCGCAATGCTACAAAGAGTGTTGTCCAACTAGAAGCGTCGATAGCGATATGCATACGGACTCGACTACACTAGTGCAATATAATTTAATATGCTATTGCGTCCGTCACAATCGCATATGTTATGAAGCCTTGTCACACCCAAGCACCGATTGCGATGAACGTTGCGGACCCAATGTGACATTATAACATGGTTAAATGCTATGTCACATCTGGTTCATCGGAGCAGTGGAGGATCGGCCATTGGCCATCAGCGAAGTCATGGGTCTGATATATAAAGGACCCCAAGAAGTCTTGAACGCCGATTGCGATTGCAGCTACGAACCTGATACAGTTTAAATTGCGGGTGAATTAATATTGAAGTCTGCCCTTGAGCCATTTTGCCTGTGTTTCCTGTGTAATTGATATTTTTCCATGCACTGGGTTCTGAGGCAAAAATATATTAAGGAACGGTCCCGATAGTTCAGGAGGTTGAACTACGCCGGTTGTGATTGCGATAGGACATGGCATGTTCGTTACATCGTAAAGCCCTATGTATGACTGCGATCATGAGAAAAACAGGAGCATTGTTACAATCTTGATATATGTGTCCTCTGCTTATGACTCAGTCCTTGCCATTGATTCAATGTGTCCTGTGAGCATGAATAGACAGAGGAAACTAAAAGACGGGAAGCTGAAGAAGCAAGCAAGCACAGAGGAAATGACAGTGAGTGTTGAGGAAGTCCAAGAGGAGAGTAAGCGGAAACGAATGGACAAAGGCACGGGAATGCATAAAACAAGTAAAAACAAAGGACTGTGCTGGCTGTTGGTATGATGAAGAACGAGAGTGTGAGAAAGCAGAAGCAGCAGCGGTGAATGCTGTTGAAGGCTGTTGAATGCTGTGGAAAATAAGCTGGAGGAGACAGAGGCATCAAGAGGATCTAGCAGAACAGAAAGAGGGCCGCAGGGCTAACAAGACAGCAGACAGTCGAAGAGGAGAAGCAACTAGTAGAGAACATAAGCTTGAACAAGAAGTCGTTCTTTATGCAGAGCTTAGTGCAGCTAACAGTAGACTAACTAGAGTTGTGTGAAGACATTATCAGAGAGCATGAAGGCTATTGGAGACTATGCGTGGGCAGTGTGCAAAGATGTAAAGACTCATTCATAAGAAGACATGGTTGTCATTGATACTGTCGGTTGGAGACTACAGTGAAGCTGTAAATAGATAGAACTCAACAGAGAAGAGTTTTGAGAGCAGAACAATATTATCAAAAGTGCCTTGACAGGATTGGAGTCCTTGGGGCTGGTGCCTCAAAAGTAAGTAGGATTGGATTCCTTGGGGTTGATGCCTAAGAAGCAGGAAGGATTGAAGTCCTTAGGAGTTGGTGCTCCTAAGTCCAAGATTGGTGTCTTGGCGAAATAGAGTTGGTGCTTTGGAGGTTGGAGCCTCACCAAAGTCCAAGTTAGAGCTTGGCAACAGATTGTAACCATCTATATATTGTATCTATTTTACTGCACAGTTTATGTTAATAAAAGCATTTATTCTTGCTGTTCATCTTGTGTTCTTAATATATATGTTTTCACTGGTGAAACAATAGTGGGAAAAAGAAATACCGATTCACCCCCCCTCTCAGTATTTCCAACATTCTCTCCTCCCTTTGGCCTTCCCATTGAAGCCTTTTTATACTTCTCCCAAAGTAGTTTTTTAGTTGGGAATTCGTTGGGAACAGTTGGGCCACGGGCACTAATAGGTAATCAACAGGTAAAACCCATGATCTCCGCCTGAAATTAAGGAGATTTAATTTTTTTAAGTGTTTTAAGACATATACGTGGGTCGGGTATACACAAACCCACGTACACACACGTTTAGCTCAAGGCAATGTCACGTATAGGGAGTAAAACACTGTTTTTTAAGTATTTGGACCAGGTCTCAGAGGAGGGGTTGCCCTAGGCCATGAGTGCAGCATCACAAACATCAAGAGTGAGATTTGGAGCTATAACATATGCCTCGTAATATATGAGGTCAGAAGGGGTACATGATGGCCGAAATGTATTATGTAAGTACATGGAAAGGAACCCTATCAAAAACTGAGAAGGACTTCACCAAAGTTCATCTTGCTAAGCCACAAAAGGAGATCAGAAAGAAACACTGTCTGAGGTGGGCATACCCATATCAAGTACAAGCGGATCCACTAAGTATACAAGTATAAAGCACTGGAAAATAGATAATGGATCATCTGATCACGATCGAAAAAGTACATGTCTGAATATCACATATAAGAATGTCAATGATGCTGAAGGATGAAGCGGATCACTGATATCAAAGACTGATCCCAAAGGTACCAAATGAACATGATGGAGTAGGAAAGAAGAAACCCCTTAGCTAAACTCTAGAAACAAAAATATGCAATGGATTGGCAAGAAATGGACCACATTAGAATGACAGGACACATCAGAGGTTCCCATATTTGGAACAAGGCGTGGGAGAACAGAGCCTTAGTTCAGAAACACAGTTTCTGGGAGATCAGAAATGGGAATCTTGCCTGGTTCTAGGAGGACAACTGGCAGCAGGAACATAACCTTTGTAGAGAAGGACTGGATATCATCAAAAATGATACCATTAACAAAGGACTGAAAAAAGTAAGTGACTATTGGGATCAGTCAAGGGACACTAGTAAATGGAGAATTTGGAAGGTACCAGATTACAGTGAAGAGACCCCGTTGAAGACCCAAGCTAAAGTTCTGGAAGCTATTATGGAAAAGAGACAAATTTTGACTTCAACCTCGAATGATCTACTAAGATGGGGTAGAAACAACGAGGGCATCTTCAACCTCAAAGAAGCCAAAAGAATAGCCACGGGACTTAACTACCCAAGCCCTGATAAGACATGGAAATACCTATGGAACAACCCACACTGGACGAAGATCAAACTGTTCAGGTGGCTAGTTCAGCACAAAAAGATTCTAACTTGGGAAAATCTCAGAAAGAGAGGTTTTGTTGGTCCATCAAGATGCCAACTATGTGGCCCATAGGAAGAAACTATGGATCACCTTCTCAAACTCTACTCTTTCACCTCAACCTTATGGAATTGGGTGGCCTATATCTTTAGGCAGACAAACAAGAACGAAAATGACATCACTAATACTTTAAAGAATTGGAGGAAGGACTTCTCGGATAATGAGATAGTAAACACAGCCTAGGCTCTGATTCTAGGATTCTTGATCTGGGATGTTTGGAAAGAACGTAACAATAGGATCTTCAAAGATAAATCTGGCTCAACACAAAGTATCATAGCACAAATCCTAAAACAACTCAAAGAAATGGTCTATGCCCTTCGGAAGAAACCTCCTGAGAAACCCCCAGGTCATCGGGACTCACATTTTGGAACTGTTGGGACTCCAGTCACATGTCCCTCAGGGCATAAATAAGACAACAAAGCACATATTAGAAGGAAAGGCTTTCTGGCAACCCCCTCCCCATGGCTTTTTAAAATTCAATATAGACGGAGCCTCAAAAGGTAACCCTAGGGACGCTAGTTATGGAGGAGTCATAAGAGATGAAGAGGGCAATATAAAAGTCATCTTTCACAGTCATCTGGGGAGGGCCACTAACAATATGGCTGAACTCATGGCCATTGAGCAATGCTTAGAGATTCTGATTGAGCTCAATTTACATAATACAATCATCGAGGCTGACTCGGAATTAATAATTAATTCGGTCAAGCGGCTAGGCATGGGCACTGCACCAGACAAAGTCTCGAGACACTGGAGACTTTTGCAGGTCTATTACCGAATTCAATCGCACCTAAGAATTCTAAGAACTCTTAGTTTTGTACATGTGCGCAGAGATGCCAACAGAGTAGCAGACTGGCTAGCTAATGAAGGGGTGAGATGCACAAGAGACAACAAGTGCTGCTTGTGGGAGTCGGTACCTGCAGGACAACTGCATGAGGGCTGCTACACTCTGGCCCTCACAGACAAGGAGCATTATCAGCACATGAAGGGGAATCCACCAGTTGACCTTTAATCAAATGGACGATAGGGGTTCGATAGAAAGACTACCTGAGATTTGGCATATTCGGGTCTCGCAGTAGGATACCACAGATCGCCTTCTCATTGTGTTGAAAAGTGTGCAACAAGAAATGCTTGTCTAGAGTGCAACAAGATGATGGAGCTTAGTGAAAAGAGTCGCCTTCACTAAGTGGGCCCGCAGGCTATTTTTGGCGCAAGTCTAATTTTAGACTATGTCTATTTTCAGACATATGGATCATGTCTATGGATTGCAGGTCGCTGTTTATGGATGATTGGTCAAGTTGAGAAAAACATATGGACTTCTATTTTTGATCAAAGTGTGAGTGATCAAAGTCTATTTTTAGACTGGCTGTCAAAAATAGAAAAGTCAAATATTATTGTCTCATAATAATATTTGGACTATAAACTTGATCTTATTCTCTTGGAGCACTTCAGTTTGAGCTACAGAGGTGGCACATGCAACTATCAGAAGGAAATACGCTTTTCTTATGAGTCAGTTGAGTTGTTGCATGCATGACTTCAGTTAGAACTCAATCAGTTGAGTTTGGTGGAGTTGATTATGCAGTTGATGGAGTTGTGTTCAGTTTAGCTTTGTTAAACTAGTTGTATTTAGTCTAACTGATCAATAGACTAGAGATGAGTTGGGTGAATTAGTTATTAATTAATTCACAAGTTATTAACTCATAATGCAACTATAGCATACATCAGTTAACTCAGTTGCATGTCAGTGCATGTTCAGTTCAACAGGGACAGGTGGTAGAGAATCAGATTGCTATCAGTTGTGACTATAGTTGTGCACCAGATCTTGCACAATCAAGGGATTGAGGATGCCAATGAGTTTGCTCACGTATTTTCCCAGTATTGTAGCCTTTGCTCACGTCCAAAAAAGTGTGAGTGATTATTTTGAGGTGAAATACGAGTTTGGGAAGCCATTCTCATCAGTTCTTGAGCAGGTATTGAGCAGTGGAGGCAGGCAAGCAGTGGAATAGATTTGGAGATTAGATCTGAGCTGTATTGTGTGTAACAGGTGGAGATACTTGTGAGAAGTATTATGCTGTGTATTGTTACATGATTCAATCAATATAATATACAGATAGTGTGGGGTTTTTAGCGAGATGCTTTCCCCGGGATACATACTGTGTTAATGAGTTTGATTGATGCTTCTATGTGTGCCTGTGAATGTTTCTGCTTCTGTAAATTGATGATCAACGTAGAGGAGATTATGTATTATACATGTTCCGCTTATAATTGTATGATCATGATAATCTCTGTGAATATGTGTTAAATTATTCAAAATTTCTACATGGTATCAGAGCTGCTTGATTTGTAGAAGAGAATTTTACAGGATATCAAGCAAGGATTGATCATCGGATCTATTATTCAGGAAGTGTTTGCATTCTATTTCTTCAGGCAGAGTCTGTAATTGGGCCAGGTAGCCTCTGGATTCATCCTTCCTTTCGGAAGGTGAGATATCCGGTGAATGCCCAGACAATCGATCTCTGTACAAGAAATACTTTGTTCTCACGAATTCTAGATCGGAAGTGGTTGATTTTTTGAGCTGGTGGAATTCGAATTTAATTCCAAAGCAAGAGATAAAACTCAAAAACATTCAGTGTGAGAATGGAGACAGTGTGCCCCAGTATCTCACGAAGTTCACCCAATGCCAAGATGAGCTGGGAAGTGTGGGGGTGACTGTCGGATGAGGATGGTGAGTCTAGCACTCCTTGACCTTCCTAAGAGTTGGCATAGCTACCAGGACTCTGTCAATGGTCGAGAGAAATTGCCAGGATGGGAAAGACTATGGTCAGATCTTGTGCAAGAGGAGATTAGATGGAGCACCAGAGACGGTTCTTCATCCATGCAGGATGAGGAGAACTGTGCCTTAGCGAGTAAGGCGAAGAAGGGGAAGGGGAAGGTTTCTCTTTCCGAATCCAGTTCTTCCAATGATGGGAAGAAGGTTGACAAGGCGAACGTGAGATGCTTTCGTTGTCATGAGTTGGGTCATTATGCTACTAATTGCCCAAAGAAGAAGTCCAAGAAGGGATCCGGGGAAGGATCTAAAGGTGAGGCAGCCTCACTTGCTTCACAGTTTGAGTTGGATTTCACACTCTTCGCATGCATGGTTTCATCCATGGTGGGAAGTGGTTGGTTTCTTGATAGTGGAGCTTCTTTCCACATGACCGGTGACAAAAGTTTGTTCAGTACTTTGGAGGAGAAAGATCTCCGGATACTCATAGGGATGGGTAATGATGAGAAGTATAGTGTCTCAGGTGTAGGCACGGTTATTTTTCAGAGGGAGCATGGAGCTCGCCTTACCTTGACCGATGTCAAGTATGTACCAGGACTGAAGAGAAACTTGGTGTCGATCGCGATGCTGGAAGACAGAGGCTATGATGTGGTCTTTAGTAAGGGAAAGGTTTTCCTTAGACACATCATCACTAGACAGGTGAAGCAGATTGGTTCACGGGTCAAGAACCTGTATGCTCTTGAAGTTCAAGATGCATGCAAAGCGTTGAGCAGCAAGGCAAATGATGGAGACTTGGTGGTTGAGAGGGAGTGTATATTACCTCTCAACATGCAGAGCCAGAAGAAGTCTCAGACGATCGTGGAGGAGCCACGATTGGTGCAGCAGCTTCAGGAGGTTGTGGAGGAGCCACAACAATGGAAGCTGAGAGGAGATCGAGTAGAGACATCTACTCATCCAGAGACCTTCAGTAGCGGGAAACTTCGAGCCAAGTGGGCTAAGGGATCGCATGCAGCCATACCTCCAGGTAGGAGGTGGGGTGATGTGGATTGATTGTCCCAAGGAGGAGGGGCAGGATCCTTGAGGTACCCAACCTCTTTGATGAGACCTTGCTACGGGAGCCCCAAATGTGTAGTAGCAGGAACTGACTGATTGGGTAGAGACAGATCCGGATGGAGTGGCAGAGAGAGCGACAGTGTAGGGAATCCCAGGACAGCGCATAGCTAGCAGGCTGTAGCAATGCGAGAGGCACAAGTGTTTTGCACAGTGCTAGGTGGCACAGAGAGGTGTGCAATGGTGCAAGATGCATGGAGATGTTGCAGTAGCGCAGATGTCAGAGAGGGAGCACTTGTCAGCAGCAGGTAGAGCTTCAGCATCAGAGGGTGTTTCTATCCCAATAGGGAGGTCAGTTGGGAGGTGTAGTGCAGATGCAATGCTAGGAGATAGAACCAGCAGCAGCACGGATGCAGTCAGAGATCAAAGTGACAGAGGCTAGAGTAGTCAGATATTGAAGAGCACAGAGATGCAGAGTTTCAGTCGACAGAGGCAATAGTAGTCAGAGACTTTGATGACAGAGCAAGTGGACCGGCCAGATGTGTTACATGGAGAACATTCCAGAGTTACAAGATCGGGTTTGAGAGGAAGCCTTTCTTGTTGAGAGGGAGTGTTGAAAAATGTGCAACAAGAAATGCTTGTTGAGAGTGCAACAAGATGATGGAGCTTAGTGAAAAGAGTCGCCTTCACTAAGTGGGCCCACAGGCTATTTTTAGCACAAGTCTATTTTTAGACTGTCTATTTTTAGACATATGGATCATGTCTATGGATTGCAGGTTGCTGTTTATGGATGATTGGTCAAGTTGGGAAAAATAGATGGACTTCTATTTTTGATCAAAGTGTGAGTGATCACAGTGTGAGTGATCAAAGTCTATTTTTAGACTAGCTGTCAAAAATAGAAAAGTCAAATATTATTGTCTCATAATAATATTTGGACTATAAACTTGATCTTATTCTCTTGGAGCACTTCAATTTGAGCTACAGAGGTGGCACATGCAGCTATCAGAAGGAAATACGCTTTTCTTATGAGTCAGTTGAGTTGTTGCATGCATGACTTCAGTTAGAACTCAATCAGTTGAGTTTGGTGGAGTTGATTGTGCAGTTGATGGAGTTGTGTTCAATTTAGCTTTGTTAAACTAGTTGTATTTAGTCTAACTGATCAATAGACTAGAGATGAGTTGGGTGAATTAGTTATTAATTAATTCACAAGTTATTAACTCATAATGCAACTATAGAATACATCAGTCAACTCAGTTGCATGTCAGTGCATGTTCAGTTCAACAGGGACAGGTGGTAGAGAATCAGATTGCTATCAGTTGTGACTATAGTTGTGCACCAGATCTTGCACAATCAAGGGATTGAGGATGTCAATGAGTTTGCTCACGTATTTGCCTAGTATTGTAGCCTTTGCTCACGTCCAACAAAGTGTGAGTGATTATTTTGAGGTGAAATACGAGTTTGGGAAGCCATTCTCATCAGTTCTTGAGCAGGTATTGAGCAGTGGAGGCAGGCAAGCAGTGGAATAGATTTGGAGATCAGATCTGAGCTGTATTGTGTGTAACAGGTGGAGATACTTGTGAGAAGTATTATGCTGTGTATTGTTACATGATTCAATCAATATAATATACAGATAGTGTGGGGTTTTTAGCGAGATGCTTTCCCCGGGATACATATTGTGTTAATGAGTTTGATTGATGCTTCTATGTGTGCCTGTGAATGTTTCTGCTTCTGTAAATTGATGATCAATGTAGAGGAGATTATGTATTATACATGTTCCGCTTATAATTGTATGATCAGGATAATCTCTGTGAATATGTGTTAAATTATTCAAAATTTCTACACATTGGTTCTGCAGGGAGCTTGGATAGCGAGCGGGCAGTCAGAAAAATTGTGACAATCTGCTCAAAATTGCAAGGCATCGATTCAAATGGGTGGCTCAGTCGAATGGATGGCAGTAGGTGCCGCGTATCTATGGTTTTCGGGTTATCAAGCGTCCTCAAAACCCAAAGTGGTTTATTAGAAATGAACCCGATGCCACTTAGCGTTCAACACGTGGCTCTCAGAGGAGAGAGAATACCGCCTTCATCGGGCAGGTATTCCTCCTGCTTCTTCTCTGCTTGATATTTTCCTCAACCGTTGGATCATATAGCTGTAGATCAATGGCTTAGGTTCGATGTGTAGGTTAGTGGGTCTGGGTGATCCCCAGCGGACCCGAAATCTTTATTATGTGGTCTCTATTCCCCCTCTTTGGGTCCGCTTCTAGTTTTTTCGGGTTCACATGTTTTTGTTCCATTTTGCCCCTCGACCACTTGATCTCGGATCACGGTTCGGGTAGTGGAGGCAGTGTGTTTTGTTTTTTCTTGGGCCCTAGGCCCAGTTCTCGAGAAGTTGACTCTTTTCCCAAAGTTTGAAGTGATTGCTAAATTTTTTAGCCCTCTTCCTCTTTGGGTACGATGTATTTTATGTAATGTATTTTTATAATGACAAGATAATAGAAGAACTGACTCTTACTTTAGCAAAAAAAATAAATCGAACATTTTGTTTAATGTAAACATATTTTTCTCATTGATCTAATAATAAATTAGCAATAATTATAAAAATTATTTATTAACATTTTGATTGTTGTGAATCTTTATGCAATTCTATTTTGTATAATAAACAATTTACATTATCGATTAAATATTCGAATGATTTACATTTTTACCATAAAAATCTCTAAACAATATAATATAATAACACATTGTTTCTCCAAACATTAATTAAAAAAGTAAGTCAATTTTGTTATTAAAAAGATGATTTATAATTGAAATTTTATAACCATAAGATTTATCACTCTCATACCAACAAAAATAGTAAATAGCATGCACGGAAATTTAATAAAACATTCAAATCCGCTGTATTCATTTGTACACCCATGTACATTGACATATGTTTTCACACCAATGTATTTAAATCAATTAGTAGTATGCATCGATACATGTTAATAATTTTACTAGTTGTTGTGCCTTTATTATTATGCACTAGGGCATTTTGTTTAAATACATGCATTGACATGCACAAATTTATAGCATAAACTAACGTGAAATATAGATATGAATGAATTGCAGCTAATAATGGTAATGATTATATTGATGCCCCTTAGTAGAACACCAACACTAATTGTTTCCATTGTTTATATATATATATATATAAAAGTGCTCAAAAATATATAAAGAAGTTGTGCTTAGTAATATATCATACATAACAATGTATAATAAATAGTGGCACACACGTATGCCTTAATGTTATAGGCACACTTTTTGGCGAATTAATTGTTTTAATAAAACAAATAATTTACTCACATAAACTATCAACTAAAGTAAGTAGGTTTATTTCAAGGTTATCCTATATAGTATATGCAAAAAAATAATTGCTAATTGGCATTAAATAATCCCTAGTTTTTTCTAAGCTTATTTTATAACATCATGGCACTCAATCAAACCAAAAGTCAATGTAACTCTTCACTCTTGTAGAATAGAACATCATTGTGAAATCTTCACGAAAGTAACATTTTGCATACAACATTGGAAATGAAATCACATTTGCAAAATAAAATGTTACTCATTTATTTTAGATAACTCTTTCAAGAAAAGGAAATAGCATTCCTTGAAATCAATTTCACAAACCATTCAATCACAACCACACAACTATCAAACCAATCAGAATCAACACATTCAATAACTGCATGACTCAATGTAACAAATGTAACAACAATCAACTAAAATTTTGTTTCAGCAACGAGTTATAAATTTGTAGCAACAATTGAATAATAGTAGCACATAGTTAGTAAGGATCGATCCAGGGGTATATATGCTAACACACGATAAATCTATATCTTATATTTTGCAAGTTGGTTTAACTAATAGTAATTGAAATGTATCAATAAGAATATGTAATGGTGTAAAATTAAAATGACATGAACTAAAATACCACATCCTACTAGTGAATTAATCGACTTTTCCTGCAAGCTCAACTTCTTCGTCCATCCATTCAATCCAACGGTGTTGGTTCTCTCTCATGCATCCTTTACTCTATGAATGAATCAATATCACCAATTGATGATTATTCCTCATGAAATCATCTTCTTTCAACCAAATCGCAGATCTTTAAACACAACTTCAAATATGATTTTCCTGTATTAATTTGTTCGATTACCAAATCATATCAATCTTTGATATCCAATCCTTGAACTCACCAATCTCCAAAATCCATCATCGGATTATTCTAAGTCATGGAGACTTCTACAAAATTTGGAACCTATATAGGTTCTATCCAAATTCAATCTTTGAACTTAACTAGAATTCTAAGTGGGAATTCTACCTAGCTTTGCTCTAAACAAGTTCTATCAATCTTGATTCTTATTTATTTTCCTTACAGTCACTCACACATATGGATTACTTTCTATCAAGGATTATGCATAGATTTTACTTATCTCAATATAACTAACATTCATTAGCTCAATTGTGTTCAAAAAGCACACCCATTCAAAGACAAAAATTAATATTAATTCCATATACATAGACATGAATTCTTCCAACGGTCATGCATGTAGATAATTCATTCACAGAAAACATGAAACTTAATTTCATTAATCAAATTCTATACATGCATCTATCTTTACCCATATACTCTCTCATTCATCTCTTAGCCTGATTCTACATCCATTTCACCATTAACCTTACTCGTAGGCTTATAATGATTAAATATAAAGTTACAAGCAAAGTAGATTTTCCTACATCCATAAATCACTCCATGATTTATTCCCTAAATCCCTCACCATTTATTCCCTAAATATCTCATGTTTTTAAAGGTAAATTAGTTTTTCCTTATGGAGAAAATCTCACATATCCATAGTTTTTCTAAACTACGACTCATCTAGTTCTAAAACTCATAAAATATCTCAACTTGGAAAATACAATTTATTTACATAGAAGAATATAAATTATTCTCAAAAGTCAAGACCCCTTCCTAAAGTTTTGTTACATCAAGGACTTAGTGGCTAGGAATATCTAATGCTCCTGCCTCAGACTCCCAAGGTAGAAAAAATTTATGACCTCCTAGTCATGTGTCATCAATTCTCAAATCCTCAAAGATCCCATTGAATTTTGTGTTGTGGTTGTCCATTATTTGTTATGAAACCAACTCACAAAAAGATAGAAAAGATAGATCAACGACTTAAAAATTAGCCTCTTCAAGGGGGAAACCTCCTTTACATTACACAAATGAACAATTCTTGGATGATACAAATGAAAAGGCCTCCTTTCTATATATAGGAGTCTAAGGGGTCCCAATACAATCAGAGCCTACATAACAATAATATTGTAGGGGCACAACAATAACAATAATGGGCTTCTATGAGGCATAATAATAACAACATGGGGACTATATGGGCACAATAATACAATAAGGCGGTTGCACTAATAATAATAAGAGGTTACACTAGTAGTATAGGGACCTAACATACCCCTCTCCTTCAAAAAGTGTTGTCCTCAACCCTTGAGTAGTTCTGGATGCTTCTATATAAAATTCTCATCCTCCCATGTGGAATCTGCAGCGGTTAAGCTCTTCCACTTGATGAGATACTCTAAAGTTAATCGATTTCGTAGCTGTCGATTTCTCATTTTTGTGATTGCTTCCGGTTTCAATATGATTTTTCCTTCCTCATCAAGTTCTAGCAATATTGTTTGTGTTGGGTGTGGAGCCTGATTATCTTCTTTATTCAGAGGTACCACCGCATTGGACCCCAGTTTGTAATGTGGTGGCAATGCCACCTGTAATATTTGCACTACAAGGGGGGTCTAGGGGGGGCGGCTGTGATCTTTGGGAGCCCCCCCCTGGCAGGGGATCGTGGGCAGCGCCCCCGAAGCTAAAAATAGATGTAAAATTTCCTTGTAAAATGTTGTAATTTCATAGTCAATATGGGTCATTCATTAGGCAGAGATCTGATGGTAGAAGTTATGTTTAATTTAGGGTTTTTTGCCCTAGAAGGAAACCCCTTGCTATATATGAGGGAATTGTATTGCGTCTATGCAGATCTGTACTCTGAGCGAGAAAGAGAGAGGAGATTGAGCGAGAGAGAAGAGGGAATTACATCGGATCTGCTGTAGGTTGTATCTCTTAAGTTTGTTGGATAATATAAAAGGAAGGACTGGTTGTTTCTCCGTGGACGTAGCCCATATTGGGTGAACCACATATATCTGTGTCTCTCTTGTTTTATGTGTTTTATGTGTTTATATTTCTGCAATATATTTTATGTGTTCCTTTCCTCTATAATATATAAATTTATAACAACTGGTATCAAAGCCGAAGGTCTATTTGGCTGATAAACTCTCAGTAGAGAAGGGTTCCTGGTTTGAGTGGGAGCAATGGCAGAAGATGGTAGGTTTAGGGTCGAAAATTTTAATGGCCAAAACTACCAGCTATGGAAGATGCAAATAGAAGATTACTTGTACCAGAAATATTTGTACCAACCATTGAGTGGGAAGACAAAGAAGCCAATGAGTATGACAGACACTAAATGGGACATTCTTGACAGAAAGGCACTTGGAACAATTTAGTAGCCTTTAATATTTCAAAGGAAATGACAACAGAGGGTTTAATGTCTGCATTAGCCAAACTATATGAAAAACCCTTGGCCTCAAATAAGGTATTTCTTATGAAGCATTTATTTAATATGAAGATGTCAGAAGGTGGATTTGTTGTTGATCATTTAAATGAATTTAATACAGTTACCAGTCAGTTAAGTTCTGTAGGGGTAACTTTTGATGATGAAGTTAGGGCTCTGTTATTTCTATGCTCATTTCTAGAAAGTTCGAATGGTTTAGTTATGGTCATTAGCAACTCTATCTCTAGATCTAGTACTTTAAATTTTGATGATGTTATTGATGCAATCCTTAGTGAGGAAATGCGACAAAAAATCTCCAGTGAGACATCAGGTAATTCTTTGATTGGAGAGACTAGGGGAAGAAAAATGGAAAGAGGAAAGAGCCCAAGATATCGTAGTAAATTGAGGAAAGGGAGATCTAAGTCCAGATCGAGGATAGTGTGTAGGAAATGCGGGAAGAAATGACACCTGAAGAAAGACTACAAGTCTCGGAAGGGAAAACAAGGAGATTCACAACAAGAAAACAATCATGAAGCGAATGTGACAGGTGATGTGTTGCAAGATGCTTTGATTCTTTCATTAGAAAATATTATTGATGCCTGGGTGGTAGATTCAGGGGCCTCATTCCATGCCACACCTGATAGAAAACATTTTCATGATTATGTTCAAGGAGATTTTGGACAAGTTCAATTGGGTGATGATAAACCCTGTAAAATCATTGGAATGGGTACAATTTTCATAAAACAGAAAAATGGAAATCAATGGCTATTGAAGGAGGTAAGGCATGTTCCAGATCTGAAGAAAAATATGATTTCAACAAGGAAGTTGGGAGGTGAAGGCTGTGTGACTACTTTTACAGATAAAACCTTGAAGGTCACTAAAGGATCCCTGATAATAGAAAAAGGAGAAAAGGTTGGTACATTGTTTTTATGCAATGATATTTCTAATTTTGTTAATGCTTTAACCTCTATAGGGTAAGATACGAAATTGTGGCATCATAGGCTTGGGCACATGAGTGAGAAGGGGATGCAGATTCTTCACTCAAGAAATTTGTTGCCAGGTTTGAAGCATGTTGATTTAAAATTTTGTGAGAATTGTGTGTATGGAAAACAAAAGAGAGTCAGATTCCTGAGAGTTAGGAAAGAAAAGAAGAGCGAAAAATTAGAGCTTGTGCATACAGATGTATGGGGACCTGCTCAGGTATCATCTCTCGGTGGATCTCGTTATTATGTTACTTTTATTGATGATGCAACCACAAAAAACTGGATTTATTGTATTCGAAATAAATCTGATGTATTTGATACTTTCAAGAAATGGAAACTTTGGTTGAAAATGAGACATGAAAAATGTTGAAGTGTCTCATATTAGAAAATGGAGGTGAATATTGTAGCAAAGAGTTTGATAGGTACTGTTCAAAAAATGGAATTCGCAGAGAGAAGACAGTTCCAGGAACACCGCAAGAAAATGGTGTGTCAAAAAGGATGAACAAGACAATCATGGAGCGTGCAAGGTGCATGAGATTGCATGCAGGATTTCTTTACAATTTTGGGCAAATGATGTAGATATTGTTGTTTATCTAATAAACAGAGAGCCTTCAAGTTCCTTGGATGATGGTATTCCAGATGAGGCATGGACAGGTAAAAAGGTAAACTACTCATTTTTAAAGACTTTTGGTTGTGAAGCCTTTTTCCACATTAATAAAGAAAATAGAACAAAGCTTGAGGCAATATAAAAGATTGGATATGGTGTTAACGATTTTGGTTATTGGCTTTATGATTATGAAAAACACAAAATCATTAGGAGCAGAGATTTCATATTTAATGAAAAGATTTTGTATAAGGATCAGATGCAGGAAAAGAAACAGGAAAAAGAAAACAGAGAATACACAGTGCTTGATGAGATCACAGAAAGAGTGAAGGTTCTTGAAAATCATAATGATCAACAGCCAGAACAAAAACAACAACCACAACAGCAACAAGAACCTCAAATGCCTGAAAGTGGTGTTAGAAGATCTACCAGGATAAGTAGACCCCTTGAATGATACTCTCCTTCATTATATTATGTATTGTTGACTGATTCTGGTGAACCAAAATGTTATGAAGAAGCAGTGCAGGTAGAAACCAGGAAGAAGTGGGAGCAAGCCATGAAAGAAGAGATAGACTCCTTAGCACATAACCAGACTTGGGACTTAGTCAGGTTTCCTGCAGGTAAAACATCATTGCAAAATAAATGGGTTTACAGGTTGAAGGAAGAAGATGAAGGTAGAAAAAGGTATAAAGCTAGACTTGCGTTGAAGGGGTTTGCACAAAAAAAGGGTATAGATTTTGATGAGATATTTTCTCCTGTTGTTAAAATGACTTCAATCAGAACTATTTTAAGTATAGTAGTAGATGAAGATTTGCATCTTGAGTAGTTAGATGTAAAGACAACCTTTCTCCATGGGGATTTGTAGGAAGAGATATATATGCAGCAGTGACAAGGATATGAGGTAAAAGGGAAGGAGAAACTAGTGTGCAGGTTGAGGAAGAGCTTATATGGCTTAAAACAGGGTCCAAGGCAGTAGTATCTAAAATTTGACAGGTTTATGTCTAAACAAGGTTATAATAGATGTCACTCTGATCATTGTGTTTATCTCAAAAGGCAAAATGATGGCAGCTATATTATATTGTTATTGTATGTAGATGACATGCTTGTTGCATGCTCTAACATGCAGGAAATAAATGTGCTCAAAAGAAAATTGGCAAACTCATTTGCAATGAAGGATTTGGGTGCTGCAAAACAAATCCTTGGTATGAGAATAACTAGAGATAGGAAGAATCGAAAATTAACATTGTCTCAGAGTGAGTACATAGAAAAGGTGTTGAAACGATTTAATATGCAAAATGCAAAACCAGTTAGCATACCTTTTTCTAGCCATTTGAAACTAAGTAAGGAGGTGTGTCCCAAGGCTCAGGAAGAAATGGCTTATATGTCTAAAGTTCCATATGCATCAGCAGTTGGAAGCTTAATGTATGCAATGGTTTGCACAAGGCCTAATATTGCACATGCAATGGGAGTTGTAAGCGGGTACATGAACAATCCAAGAAAAGAACATTGGATGGCGGTGAAGTGGATTCTCAGTTATTTGAGAGGTACCACAAATCAAGCATTATGCTTTGGTGCTTCAAACATTGCTCTACAGGTATATGTTGATGCAGATATGGAGGGTGATAGAGATAATAGGAGGAGCACCACAGGGTATGTGTTTACTGTAGATGGAACAAATGTCTGTTGGGTTTCAAAACTGCAAAGTGTTGTTGCACTCTCAACAACGGAAGCAGAGTATGTTGCTGCTACAGAGGCTAGTAAAGAAATGATTTGGTTACAAAGGTTTCTGGATGAATTGGGTAAGAAGCAGGAGTTGGGCAGGTTATACAGTGACATCTAGATCAGTGCCATACATCTTGCAAATAACTATGCATTTCATTCCAATACTAAACATATACAACTCAAGTACCATTTCATACGGTCAGTGTTGGAAGATGGATAGTTGAAGTTGGAAAATATACACGCTAGCCAGAATCCTGCACATATGTTAAAAAAAGTCGTAACGATGGAGAAACTGAGATTCTGCTCAGTTTCAATTGATCTTCAAGTATGATGAAGAAGATGAGAAACAGCCAGGTCCAAAGTGGATTTATTGTCTAGCAAATGAAGCAACGGTGAAGTTGCTATTATCAGTCTCCAAGTGGGAGATTGTTGTGTGTGGAGCCTGATTATCTTCTTTATTAAGAGGTATCACTGCATTGGACCCCCACATAATATTTTTGTTGCAAGGGGGGGCGGCTGTGATCTTTGAGAGCCCTCCCTGGTGGGGGATCAGGGGCAGCGCCCCCAAAGCTAAAAGTAGATGTAAATTTTCCTTGTAAAATGTTGTAATTTCATAGTCATTCTGGGTCATTCATTAGGCAGAGATATGACGAGAGAAGTTATGTTTAATTTAGGGTTTTTTCCCTAGAAGGCAACCCCTCACTATATATGAGGGAATTGTATTGTGTCTATGTAGATCTATATTCTGAGCGAGAAAGAGAGAGGATATTGAGCGAGAGAAGAGGGAATTATAGCAGATCTGTTGTAGGTTGTATCTCTTAAGTTCGTTGGATAATATAAAAGGAAGGACTCGTTGTTTCTCCATGGATGTAGCCCAAATTGGGTGAATCATGTATATCTATGTCTTTCTTGTTTTATGTGTTTTCTGTGTTTATATTTCTACAATATGTTTTATGTGTTCCATTGCTCTGTAATATATAATTTTCTAACAGTTTGAACTGGGATCTTCTCACCTATAACCTTATTTAAACATGAAATATGGAAAAATGGGTGCACTCGGGAAGATGCAAGAAGCTCCAATTTGTATGCCATAGTACCAATCTTTTGTAACACCTTGTATAGACCATAATACTTTGGTGATAATTTATTATCATTTTTAGCTTGCTTGAGGGGCATTTGTTTGTATGGTTGTAGTCGTAGAAATACCCAGTCACCTACATCAAAATTCTTTCACTGCGATGTTGATCTGCCTATTGTTTCATTCTATTATGCACCAAAGTGAGGTTATCCTTTAAGAGTTTGAGAACTTCTTGTTGATGCTCGATGTGATCTTCCACTGCTTAAACCTTAGAATTTTCTTTTAAAGATGATGTGATGGACGGTGGATGATATCCATAAAATGCCATAAATGGGATCATTTTTGCTGCAGTATGGAAGGAAGTGTTATACCACCATTCAGCCAAAGGCAACCACTTGACCCATTGTGTCTGTTTATTAGATACAAAGCAACGAAGATATCCTTCCAAACATTTGTTCACTATCTCAGTTTGCACATCAGATTGAGTATGATAAGATGAGCTATGAGCTAACTGAGTACCCAAACATTCTACCTCTTGTAGTCCAAAGAAACATTTGGAGGTTTTTTCATATAATTGTTTCTCCTCTAATAGTTTGAGCACCCTATCAACATGTTGAAAATGATCCTTCCAAGACTTGTTGTAGATTAGTATATCATCAAAAAATACTAACACAAATTTTCGAAGGGCTTGAAAATGGAATTCATAAAACCTTGAAATGTAGAAGGTTCATTAGTAAGGCCAAAAGGCATGACCAAAAATTCATAATGACCCTCATGAGTTCTAAATGTTGTTTTTGGAATGTCTTCAGTCTTCATTCCGATTTGATGATATCCTGAACAAAGATCCAACTTGGTGAAGTAAATTTCTCCATGTAATTCATCCAATAAATCATCAATAACAGGAATGGGAAATTTATCTTTAATAGTAAGCTTGTTGATCTCCCTATAATCCGAACACATGTGTCATGATCCATCCTTCTTGTGTACCAATACCACTAGAGTAGAGAAATAAGTTTTACTAGGTTGAATTATACCAACCTCTAGCATTTCTGCAACCATACGTTCAATTTCACTCTTTTGGGCATATGGATATCTGTAAGGCTTGATGTTTGGGGTAACACTTCCTAGAATCAAATGAATAGCATGATCATGATTAAAAATGGGTAGGAGGCCTTTGGGAGTCTCAAATACCTTGGAATGATTGTCCAAAACGTTTTGGATATCTGGAGAAGTAGATGATTTCGATGTGGGAATCTCTAGTGAACATAATTGTGCAATTACGCCCCATTGTTATTTCTTTAGAATATTTGTTATGATGTTAGAGCTGATTATATTTCTTGGTTTCCCAACGATACTCATTAGTTCAACTTCCTTTCCTTCCCAAAAAATATTCAAGAAAAGTTCTTGAAAATTAAAAGCTTTTGTACCCAAAGATGGTAGCCATTATAATCCTAGTACAACGTCTGCACCACCCATTGGAATGGAAATAATTGGACTATTCAAGATATATTATCCCATGGATAGCTTGGTATTATGGCACTTTCCAAAGAAATTTATGATTCCTCCATTTGCAACCATTACTTAACACTTTGGTGCTGGATATAGGAATCAATTCAATTCCTTAGTTATCTTACAATGAATAAAATTATGGGTGCTACCCAAATCAATCAACACTATTACCTTTTTCTTCTTGATATGCCCTTCTATCTTGAGAGTTTGAGGAGTGGTAATTCTTGTCAATGCATTACAATATATGGTCAGATTCATTTGTTCTTTCTCTGGGATTGGTTCCTAGTGTATATCCTCTTATTTTGACATTTCTTGTTCCTTTTCTTGCTCCTCTTCCCCATCTTATATGTAAATTAATTTATTCTCAACACACTTATGACCTTTAGTTTATTTTCTATCATTATTTTTAAAAAGCCCATTTTCTCTTTTTTCTTCCAATTGTTGTGGTGTCAACCTTGTAGGTGGTGAAAGGCTAGGAGCGACAACACTTCCATATTTATAGTTGTGAGTGGTAGGCTTCCTTGTTGCCATAATTTTTCTTTCCATTTTTCTTTCCAACCTGAATGCCTTCTCCAATGAATCAGGTTCCCAAAGGTGAACCTTATGTTGGATGTTATCCTTTAAAGCCCCTATGAACACATCAATCATATGCTCCTCTAGAATATCTTTTACCCTTATATTCAATTTTTGGAAGTCCTCAATGTGCTCCATCATTGAACCCTTTTGTTTGAGATTTATCAATTGGCTAAAAAAGGTGTTTCTTTTTGTATACTCATAATGTGCTATCATTTCTTCTGTAAATATTTCCCAGGTAACAAATTGTTTCCGAGAGAAAATCCATCAATACCATATAAACTAATTTGGTTCCAAATATAAAGTTGCAATGCATACCTTTTGTGTGTTTTGCACATTATGGAGATCGAAATATTGCTCCAATTGTAGTATCCATGTTACGGGATCCTTGCCATCAAACTTCCTTATATTGATCGTTGGAACATGGTGGGTCTTCAATCCAACGTTAGAGTCTGTGAAATCATGATTAACATTTCTTTTGTTCTCATCATGAGTTTCCTTTACTACCTTTTCGCCATTAGTAAGCATTTCTTGTAGCAACTTTGTCAAATCTGTCTTCAAATCTTCCATGTTTTCTTTAAGTTTTTCTTCTATACCATTCATATTAGCTTCCACGTCTTTATTTAAACCATCCATCTTAGCTTCCATGCCTTTCTTTAAACCATCCATCTTAGCTTCTGTTACTTTTTGTGAGAGTGAATTTTGGTTCACTTGGTCTCGTAATTTTGATATATCATGTTGCATTTCTTCCTCTTCTTCATGAGTCATGCTAGAGATTTTAGGTTTCTTACTAAGTGTTTCTATTTTCTTTCTTCTGGACATCAATTAATGATAATAATGTTTCACTATGCCCTTTGAATTCCTTCAAACTAATTTTTCAACCAGTCTTATGCAAAATTTAAAAAAAACTACACATTTTTTCACTTTGTAGGAGCTCAATATTGAATCTGTTGTATCTCTGTAATTTTGGATCTGAAAGGTCTGAAATGGTGTCCTTCAATAGCCCTCTGAGTCCTATTTCCAACCCCACAAGTCTTATCAATATTGGATTCTCCAAGGAAGAGTTATGCCAAATCTCCCACAATGATCTGATTATACACTGGTTCAGTAAAGCGATCTTGTATGAAGTGCCACGTGTCACTTTTTCAACCTTAGGACCTAAACGCAATACACATAAAACTAGAGGCCATCGGCTTTCTGTAACTCTTTACAAAATCTCAATCTAATGCTCAGAGAGAAATTTATTACGATTTTCCCTAGGTCCCCTGTTTGGGATGTAATTCGAGAGCCTACAAAAACCATACATTGCTTGGACCATATCTCTGAAGCTATAGTGAAAAAATATCTGAAATTCGGGCCCGAGCTTCATAAATATTTATGCACAAATGAGCTTTAATTTAAGAGTCTGAACCTTTGTAGAAAAAGAATTATAGTGACAGTTCCAAGATGACCTGTTTGCAATGGAATTCTGGAGTTTGCAAAAACCCTAACTTCCTTAGATCATATCTCCAGAAATGTAGTGAGACAAGACCTGAAAGTCAGACCCACGATTCAGGACGATTTCGGCTCAAATGGGTTTTTTTTTAGCTTCTGAAACTTTGTAGACAAAATTGTATAGCAAACATTCCACGATGGCTTGTTTGTAGCAGTGAAACCCTAGAATCCAAAGCTCTGATACTAAATGTTATGAAACCAACGCACAAAAAGATAGAAAAGATAGATCAACGAATTAAAAATCAGACTCTTCGAGGGAGAAACCTCCTTTAAATTACACAAATTATAATTCTTGGATGATACAAAGTACAAGACCTCCTTTCTATATAGAGGAGTCTAAGGTGTCCCAATATAATCAGGGCCTACATAACAGTAATATTGTAGGGGCACAACAATAACAATAGTGGGCTTCTATGGGGCATAATAATAACAACATGGGGACTATATGGGCACAATAATACAATAAGGTGGTTGCACTAATAACAATAAGTGGTTACACTAGTAGTATAGGGAACTAACGTTATTTCTTGCGGGTTGTTGTCCTACTACTAGTGTTTCCTTTACATCTCTAGGCTTCCAAAATTTATGCTACTCTCTCCCACTTTCCTTATTGATGAAAAGCTTCTTATTCAGTTGTATTTTGTTGTTGGTTGTCATTTTCCTCTTGTTTTACTTTCTCTTGGTCATCCTCTTCATAAACATACACAACCTATAAATGTCCTCATCCAAGTTTGTCCTTGAATATTGAAACTTGCTATCATCTCTCGCTTGCTGCTACATATCTTCCTTTTGCATAAGAATTTCAAGAATCTTATACAATTTTGGTTTATACACATGCTTCATTATCTATTTCTCATGCCTTGTAGCTTTCTCTTTGTTATTGTATTACAATACAATTTCCTCTTCTTTCATTTTTTACATACTAAATATGCACCTTCTGATTTACTAATCTCTCTTCAAGGAGTTTCAACTCTTCACACAAATCAGTAAGATTACCTTGAACTGAATTTGTAGTCTCCATGCCATTTTTAACATCTATTTCCTCTTCCAACCATTCCTCTAAGATCTTTTCTTCCTTAAGCCTACATCTTCTTCCTTTGGCATAATACCTTCATCATCCCTTACAAGAATTGCATTTGTTTGTAGTTCTTCATCACTGTATTCCTTTTCATTGTCTTCATGATTCAACTATGCCATGTTCACTGTAGTAATAGGTTCCTACAAATGTCTTTCTTCCATGCTTTGTAAAGACACTCCTTCTTCTTCACTTGGAATAGAATCCATATTATGTTTTTCCTCTATCTCTTTGATAGTTGTAGATGGTTGTCCATCTCATCAAAACCTGCAACTAAAAAAAACTTGTCATATTTAAAATCATAAGGTTGTGTGGCCTCATTTGATGTTTCAAACATCAAATCCTTGTGTTGATCTAAACTTCCACAATAAATCGTGATACTTTGATGCAAGTGATTAGATGGAGCAGACCATTAAATGAAGACTGGAAAAAAACTTGCTAATGTGATGGATGGTCATGTTATGCGGAATATATGACTACGGACAGAAGTATCTTCCCTAGAATTGATGGCTTAGTCTAGAACAACAGAAGGACAAAGAAGCTATTTTTTTCCTTAAATTAAATAGACAATGGGATGAAGCATATCTGGAATATGTCATATGCTTCGCTCCTCTCTTGGCTTATATGCTCTAATCCTAGCTATGGTCATTATAATTAGAACCTGAACAATCAAAAAACATAGGCCAATGATATAAAACATCTATGTAGCATCATCTAATCACCATATTCAATGGATCAACATGGAATTGAAATACATGAAATCATAACATCACATATAGGAAAACAATGAACTCTTTGTATTAATATAAATGGAGAGTTACAACCAATTATAGGAGTTGATCTTTTAGAAGAGCTCCTCCAAGTTGATTTCTCCTTCCTTGCCACAAAGTGTACCTCTATGTCACCCTAATATGACTCTCACAGGAGCAGCATGAGGGTAGAATCTATCTCCAAAAGCCAACCCCTAGCTTGTAGATTGCGACAAACATATAGAACAGGATGGTAAGTTGAGAGTTCTTATCCATTTACCAATATAGGATTGAGATCAACTCTTGATGGGAGGATGAGCTCAAGGGATAAGGGTTGAAATATCTAAGGTAGGATAGGATAGGAATCGAGACTTTCATCCAAGGTAAATAGTTATAAAAACTCCTAGAAGCTTATGGAAGAGGAAGCTTCGAGATTATTTTTATTTTTCCTGAATTTCTAGAATTAACACACCCCCAACAAGGGGTAACCTATTGGTGATCAACGCAAGTCCAGAGAGAGCCAAACTATTGGTGAACGCTGGCCAATGAAGGGATAGGGTGTGTTGGACCTAAAAATCATTGAAATAAAGCAATTCCAGGCAAAAGCTCAGGGATTTGAGAGAGTCATGCTTAGGGCTTTGTGTAGGGAGGATGAAAAAGTGTTCAAAGCATGTGAATGATCCCTTTTGAACGCCTATTGACCACATGTGACAAAATGGACTGTATCAGGTCACATGATGATGACAGGATAAATTTAAATGTTTTTGTAAGAAATTGTAAATATTTACATTAGGAATTGACTTTTGTTTTTATAAAAAATTGGAGGAATTATTTCTTAATGTAAATATAGTTTCAGTTTCCCTTATTTTATGGATAAGGGGAAATGATTCATCTCTGGTGGCTTTTGGGTGTCCCATGTTAGCTTTCTTTTTAAAGAGAAAGAGTGTTTGAGTAGAGAGAGAGAAGAGAAGTTCCAAAGGGAGAAGAAAAGAGAAGCTCCAAAGTGAGGAGAAGAGACAGAGGTCGAAATAGGTCAGGGTTGCATAGGCCCACATTGTATATCTAGTCAGGTTTAATGTATGTTTGAATTTTATTAACGAGCAATATGTTTATATGCCCCTGCATTTTTTAACCTCTTTGTCTATATGGTTAATGAATTTGTTGGTCTTTTGTGAAAATCTATTTATGTTTATAAATTATTTCCAATCGCATTTTATTCCTGTTTGTTGTTGTCTTTAGAAGTCTGCACTTGTTCAGACAATTTTCATTAAGGATCTAAGCATGGAATCTTCCATTGTTTTTTTTTTCCATTTGTGTTTTGATTCTTGTTTCAAAGTTTGTAGAGGAATGTGTGGTGTGATTGAGATCCTCTAATATCTCAATGCACATGTCTTGTGACATAGATAACACAATAGATGGATTTTGAGCACTAATGTTCGAATGTGATATGCTTTGTTTTGTTCCCCTGAGGTTACCTTTTCATATTTGTTCCCGATTGGTAAATTTGGGTTAGCCTTTGAAGATAGGTAAAGGAAGATGTTTAAAATCACTCATTGTGTCAAGAACCCACTCAAGGACAATGGAGGATAGATTAGGAACCAAACCGATTCATTTCATCTTCCTTGAATTTGAAATACAATTTTTTTGGGACACTACGAAATCAGTTTTTTGGGGCACTATGAAATCATTTCGTAGCACCTATAGGATTTTAACTATGCTATGAAATCATTTTGTCATTCCTATAGGAATAAGTTTCCAGGATTGTGTGTTTGTTTTTTTTTAAGCCTTCTCATTGCATCATTTGTTAAGTGGAAGCATATATGATTGGATGAGGTGAGTAAAAAAAAGATATTGGAAGGTGAGTGGAAGATATCTTGTGGCATTTAGAAAAGTAAATTCAAACTCCTATATTGATTTCATATTTAAAATGTTTCCTAAAATATTTTTAAAAAGGATTTAAAGAAGGAGCATGTGTGTGGAGTATCCTGGGGTATTGGTAGTCGGGGTAACCTAGTCTTTCATTAAGTGGTATCAGTGCCTTAAACGCTATTTGGTGATGAGCCTTGAATGCTCTTTGCTGATGAGCCTGAACATTCTCTTATGATGTAGTGAGAATAGCAGATATTGGATTTTAGAGTTACAAAATAGCTGAAATGAAATGAAGTGATAGTGGAAATGCTTGCATGCCAAGAAGAGTTGATCCATGTACAGATGGAATTTCTAGGTGTGAAGATATGCTAAAAATGAAAATAGGTTGAGGGGAAGAAGAACCTTACAACAAGAGGGGGACAAGTTGAATTCTTAGGAAGTAAGTGAATTTATTGTAGGGAAGTGAAGAGTTGATATACTCTTGAGGAAAAAAAAAATTATTGGTTGGAAAGGAATTGGTTCAGCAAGCAGATCCAAGAAATGTGGTGGAAGATGAGATCTTGTTATAGATCTTATAAAATTGAATATGATGTTTATGCTAACTTGGTCATTAAAAGAATTTTGTTTGCAGTACATAATCTGTAGCAACTACTATAACAAGTAGGTCATGTCAAAGGAGAAGGAATAGAAAAATATCTTAGATGAAGAGATAGTGATAGAACCCAACAACAAAATAAACTTGTGAATACTAAGAAGAGTGAGCAGTTGAAGATGCAGCAGCCAACAATTTTGAAAGTTGAGGGGCAAGAGTGCTCATGAAGATACCAGGAGGATGAATTAGTATGGGTGAAAAGTGGTAGGCATATTACAGATAGAATAAGGGATTGTTGCAACTCACTAGTAGACACGGATAATTCACAAGAGGAAGAGATGAAGATGACTATTATTAGTCATAGTTGAGGTTCAGAGGAAATTCACAAGCAAAAGAAGAAAAGTGCCAAAGCAGTGTGACTCAAAGGAATGAGTGATGAATCATTTGAGAAGGATATGGTTGAGTTAAGGGTAGGACTCAATCATGTGAAACAATTGCTACAAGAAAGTTAAAATGACTAGAGTTATGGTTGGATAATGAGCAAGAAGAAGGTGAGATGGAATTCCTTGCAAAGGAAAATGAGGTAGAAGAAGTATGTCAAATTGGAATGAGAACTTAGAGCATTTGAGTGTGAAATGGATGTTTTTAAATATGAGCAAGGATTTTTCTTTGATTAAGAAGAAATCAAAGAAATTGAAGACGATTTCATTGATAGCTTGATGAACTATCAGAGTAGTTCATATCAAAAAGAATATTCTTGTGAGTTATATGGGGAGATGGAATTCTTGGAAGAGAGGATAATGAACTAAGGATTACATATTCATAATGCAAAATCAAAATTGGAAAAGGAAAGAAATAAACAAGAATTAAATAAAGATTGTTTAAATTTTGTGACAAGAGAAGGTATTCAGCAGCTTGAAGACAAAAAATTTCATCCAAGGACTGAATTAGAAGATGAAATTGAAAATGGTAAGTAGGAAGGTATAGTTGGTTGTATGAAGAGACAACCTATGATTCTAAGGAAATTTTTGAGAAATGTATTGGCAAGTTTGAACAGTTCGACAAAAAGTAAAGGTCAGAGTCTGCAGCAGACGTAGTAGAAAAAGGTATAACTTGATTAAAGATCTGGTAAATTTTTAAGTTTCATTATGCAAGTGATAGTGGAAGAAGGTGAGGAGATTTTTCAGCAACGTAGATAAAAGAGTGCTCGAAGGGTTCTAGGGAAGAGGACCAGGAAGATGCAAAAATCTCGAACTCATGAGAAAGTTTGGTGAAGTATCATGTAGCAAGGTCGAGACTTGTTACTGCAAAGGCGTGTTTCAACTCACGAGTTGAAGTTGTTATGAGAAGACCAAATGCATATGACCAGGAGGTAATAAATTTTTGTACCTTGGGACTCTGATGCAGGTGCATAAATGGACCACAAAATTTGATGAAAACTAGACAAAACCTTGCCAATGTGATGGGATGGTCACATGATGATGCTAGGAGAAGTTTAAATGTTTTTGTAGGAAATTGTAAATATTTACATTAGGAAGTGATTTTTGCTTTTAGAATAAATTGGATAAAATATTTCCTAATGTAAATATAGTCTTAGCTTCCCTTATTTTGTGGAGAAGGGGAAACGATCATCTCTTGTGACTCTTGGTTGTCCCATGTTAGCTTTGTTTTTAAATAGAAGGAGTGTTTGAGTGGAGAGAGAGAAGAGAAGCTCCAGAGTGAGAAAAGAAGAGAAGCTCCAGAGCAAGGAGAAAAGATAGAGGTCAAAAGAGGCTAGGGAGGCATAGGCCCACATTGTGTATCTGGCCATGTTTAATGTATGTTTGAATTTGATTAATGAGAAACATGTTTATATGTCTCTGTATTTTTTAACCTCTCTGTCTGTATATGGTTAATGAAGTTGACGGTATTTGGGGCAAATCGACTTTTTTTATAAATTGTTTCCAATCGCATTTTATTCCTGTGTGTTGTTGTCTTTAGAAGTCTACACTTATTCAGTCGATTCTCTTTAAGGATCTAGTCATGGAAGCTTCCATTGTTTTTTTTGTCCATTTGTGTTTTGATTCCTCCTGCAAAATCTGTAGAGGAATGTGTGGTGCGATTGAGAGCCTGTAATAGCTCAATGGACATGGCCTATGACATAAATAACGCAATAGATGGGTTTTGAACACTAATATTGGAATGAAATATGCTTTTCTTAGTTCCCCTGAGGTTACCCTTTCAAATTTGTTCTTGATTGGTAAGTTCAAGTTAGCCTTGGAAAAGAGGTGAAGGAAGGCATATGAAATCCCTCATTGTGTCAAGGACCCACTCAAGGACTTTGGAGAATCGATTAGGAACCAAGCTGAGTCATTTCAACTTCCCTAAATTCGAAATACAATTTTTGGGGGTGCTACGAAATCATTTTGCAATGCCTATAGGATTTATAAACTACGCTACAAAATAATTTCGTAGCGCCTATAGGAAGAAGTTTCCAGGGAAGTGTGTTTTGTTTTTTTTAAATACTACTCGTTGGATCATTTGTTAAGTGGAAGCATATATAATTGGATGAGGTGTGTAAAAAAAAGATATTGGAAGGTAGTGGAAGATCTCTCATGGCATTTAGAAAAGTAAATTCATACTCCTATATTGACTGCATATTTAAAATGTTTCTTGAAATATTATTGAAAAGGAGTTAAATATGGAGCATGTGTGTGGAGTAGCCTGGGGTATTGGTAGTTGGGGTAACCTGGAGTATCATCAGACTTGCAGTAAGTCTCTCTTTCTCCTCATCCTCCTATCTAGGGATGTCTCCTTGCTCTAGTATAATAATTTCATCCACAATTCCATTAATTGGAATTTCTTTAATATTTCCTTCATGAGGAAAATCTCCTTCATCTACACCGGCATAAATTGCATTCACAAAAATTTCATTAGTTTTAAAATTATGAGATCCTTGGATATCGTTAGTTTCTTCATCCTCATTTTGATCACCAAGGATAGGTCCTTGTTCTGGTTCACAATAGTGAACATTCATCTTTTGCTTCTTTGAGCTCTTCTTACTTTAATTGAACATTCAACCTATGATCCAACTTCACTTTGCAACCTAGGCCACTTCACTTTCTTTTGCAGAATCCATTCGCACCTTTGGTCTTCCTCACCTTCCTATAGCAATTCAATTAATACGTTTAGTTATACTTTTATCTCAGCAACTTCTTGATCAAGTTCCCCTTCACTCGTGCTTCTCTTTATGCCATTTTCTTTAGCATCTTATTTTTTTCTTTTGTGGCTTCTCGCTAAACCCATGACATGAATATCATTAGTAGTCTTCCTTCTTCCTTTGTGAACTTTACCTTGTCCACTTGTAGATTGCGCCCAAACCTCTACAATAACACGTTACTCCTTAACCTGTTACAATACCTCATCAAGCTATCTCTAAGCATGGTCTTTTGGTATCCTTAGTTCTCTCCTCTAGAACCTCCTGAGCCTCTTTGCTCCTTTTAGGATTCTACAGATCTTCACTTCTTCTGAGAACATTCACCTATCCTCCTTCTTCCAACATTAACTGGAAATTGCAAAGGTTATTTTCCAAAAAAATTCTATAACTTCAATTGTTCTTGGTTACAGTCATCCTGCTTTAAAAATATTCATCATTTCTACCTACAATAAAAAAAATCTTTCACAAATTTATTGAAAAAATACCAAATTTACCTCTATGTTCAACTTCATTTGAACATGTACTGTTGTTGTGGTTTTCTCACAATGTTTTTGTTCACTCTATTGTTGCATTCCTTCATTATTCTTCCTCATTCAAAGAACATTCTTATCCATATTTATTTAAAGTTCAAATCCATTCTACTTTTATCCAAGTATATTTCCTTCCAAAGAAATTCAGTGTTATTTCTACACAGAGCTTCAATTCATACAGTCATCATTGTAAATTGCAAACAAAACAATTTACCTAAATTAGATTTCTCAAACCTTTGATGTTGCAATATATGAATTTATCCTCCAAACAAAAAACATGCTCTTCCTTCCTTTCACAAAAATCATACCTACTTTGATACCACTTAATGCAGGAAAAATCAACTTTTCCCACAAGCTCAACTTCATCATCCATCCATTCAATCCAATGGTGTCGGTTCTCTCTGGCACATCCTTTACTCTATGAATGAATCAAAATCACCAATTGATGATTCTTCCCCACATAATCATATTCCTTCAACCAAGTCACAGATCTCTAAACACAGCTTCAAATGTGATTTTCCTGTAGTAATTTGATTGGTTACCAAATCATTTCAATCTTTGATATCCAATCCTTAAACTCACCAATATCCATAATCCATCACTGGATTCTTCTAAGTCATAGAGACTTCTATAGAATTTGGAACCTATAAAGGTTCTATCCAAATTCAATCTTTCATCTTAACTGGAATTCCAAATGGGAATTCTAACCAACTCTGCTCTAAACAAGTTTTATATATCTCGTTTATTCTCCTTACAATGGCTCACACAGTTGGATTATTTTATATTAGGGATTATGCATAGATTTTATTAATCTCAATATATCTAACATTCATCAACTCAATTTTGTTCAAACAACACACCCATTCAAAGACTAAAACTAATATTAATTCCATATTTCACATAGACAAGAATTCATCCAACGATCATGCATGCAGATAATTCATTCACGTAAAGCATGAAGCTTAATTTCATTAATAAAAGTTTGCACATCTCTTATACATCTATATTTACTCAGAAACTCTCTTATTCATCTCTTAGCCTAATTCTACATTCATTTGGCCATTAACCTTGCCCATAGGCTTACAATTAATAAATACAAAATTACAAGAAAAATAGATTTTCCTACAACCATAAATGACTCCCTAATTTATTCCCTAAAGCTCTCATGATTTATTCCCTAAATATCTCATGCTTTTCAAGGCAAATTATCTTTTTCCTTATGGACAAAATATCACCTATCGATGGATTTTCTAAAACTATGACTCATCTAGCTCTAAAACTCATAAAATATCTCAACTTGGAAAATACAATTTATTTACATAGAAGAATATAAATTCTTCTTGAATTCAATACCCATTCCCAAAGCATTGTTACATAAAGGAAGTAGTGGCCTAGAAGCTCTAATGTTCCTACATCATGAGGGCTTTTCCTCCTTAACAGAGATTTGGTAATGTCACAACTCATAGGCTAGCACAACAATTCATAAATGGACCACAAACTCATAGACAATTGCATTAGCTCTAAAAATTGAAATACAAATATGCACAATAATAAAATGATGATTCCCTCTTCCCTACACCTATCCTTTGTCCATACATTTTATATAGAGAGACAAGGGGACGAATTGGAACCAATTCCCCCAAATCTACACTGCCAAAGTTATAGATAGATTTACAAGATATTATGTTTGCTCATTTTTGGAAGATCTTAGTTGGAGAATAACTCAAGATATTGTTACATTAGATTTATATATCATGAAACCATCTAAGGATAGGTTGGATTTGTTTCATTTTCTAATCGGTTTCTCTATTTGGATTGGTATTAGCCAAAGACCGCAACAAGAAGGGTATGCTTGAAAGAACCGCACGTATCTCCCAATCCACGAACATTTTGGAGAAATAACTTGAGGGCCACTTAATTGGGGATGTTCTAAAAAACCATCTTGTTGATTTTCTATATTCATCTTTTTTTGTTCAAATCATTCCTAATGTTCGTTACTTGATTCTTCCTTGTACAAGTTGACTGAACTATAGACCATGAGATGGATCCTAATGGAGTTTACCTATATATGATTTAGGTCATATAAGTAGCACATTGACGAAGAAGCACAACATGATGAGTAATATACATCTAAAGAAGTGTGGTAAAATGACTAAAAATGCGTGTTTAGAATGGTGAAAAAGGAGAAAATTTGGCGACCCAGCTCACACCAATAATAATACCTTTGACAACCTATCATTTTTAATTATAATAATTAGCATCCATTAAAAGCTAGGTTTTATTAAAGGGTTTCATGACAATATTTTTCAATATTGTATCACTAAAATCCTTTAATAATTGTCATTTTCCTTATAGTGGAAGCTCAAACATCAAAATTGCTTAAAGATGCGACAATTGTGTTCTTTAAATGCAATCAAAAGATATGACCAAGATGTAGAAAAAATTGGCCAAAGTCATGTTGATAAATATGAGCTGATTTCTCATCTTAAAGATCATAGTTAAAGCTCAATTTCGCAATTCAAGAAGTTAAAAAGTGAAAAGATGTTGAAATAAGGAAACTTATAAATAAACACTCATTGATAAATAAGGAAGAAATGGTCAATCTAGTTGATTTAGTGATATATCCAAACATGAAAGTCCAAATGATGAATACAAGAACCTTAACAAGGCTAAGTTTCTTTACTAATAAAATCTTAATGATCACCATAGTAGAAAGAATGTGTTTGTAAATAGTAAAAATAACGAAGAAAACTTAATAATTATGATAAAGAGAGACCATGTTAGAAGGATACTTTATCAACATCCTTATCATAACATTAACACTAACCAATCAAGGTATCAACATCATTCTAAAAATGAAATATTTGAACTATATTATGAAGAAGATAAATGTTAACATAAGTTTGTTTCAAAGTTGAAGCCATTTTTGGAATCACATTATCATTTTTTTTATTCAAGAACCCTATAAATACACAATTCTACAAGATGTTGAACTAAGTTAGACTCACCATTCAATAATATGACAATTAAATAACTAGCACAACCATCTAAATTAAATGGCTGTTAAACACCAATAGGCATCAATCAAAATACTTACTTCATTATACTTCTCACGTTTGTTAAAATTAAAAATTAAAAATATATATATCATAAAATATAACTAAATTATAACTTTGTTTTAAATTATTATTATTATTATTATTATGATTATGATTAGGAAACATGAAACAAGATTCTTAACCATGGAGTTTTACCTCACTTTTACCATGGATATTCTTAATATGTAAGTAGGCCTTCTTATAATACCATGGTCCAATACTATAGTTTATTAATAACACATGCCCAAAAAAACATAACCCACTTCATATGACACTTGTTCATATCCATAGAAAATTTTAGGGGCAAATCTTAGCCCATGGGCGAAATTTAAAGGTTTTTATATTTTAGAGGGGCTAATTTTTTATATTACACCCATTTTCTATAGTTAGCCCAAAAAATATTCTGAAAATAAATAAATTTATATTTTCGCCTGTAAAAATAACACCATAATTTTTTTTTTCCAAGCCTGATTCGCCTGATTCCCCTAGTTTTCGCCTGTAAAAATTTATTTCCAAGCCTAATTCGCCCGATTCCCCTAGTTTTCACCTGTAAAAATTTATTTCCAAGCGTGATTCGCCCTGATTCACCTCATTTAAGGGTGGTATTTTCTTCAATTGCCCCGATTTCCAGGTCTTGGTACCCTCTACCATAATCCATTCCTAGAGATCGAGGCCTGGTTTAATTTGCCCTTGATTTTAGGTGGTTGGTTGCACTTTTGCCTATATTTATACTATGAACTTGATTTCCAATTTACAATATCATCTCAGTTTCCCTCGATTTCCCATTACTAGTGCGAGTGTGGCTTCTCGAACTCATTCACCTACTTAATGATCCTATATATTTTCTTCCTAAGAGAATCCACTGCTCCTGGATACACTGCCCCTCCATATGTTTTTCAAACTGGAGGCTTCTTCGGGAGATCCATTACTGGAGACTCTTCAACGGGTAGATATGATTTACAATGAGGGTAGGCACGTAGATTGATGGTGGTGTACTTACTGCTTGGAATGTGCTAAAAAGTTACAGTTTGAACTCGATTTCTCATTACTAGTTTAGCGAGTCTGGCTTCCCGAATTCGAGCGACAACTACAACTTGGGGAAAGATAGAGTCTTTGGGGAAAGATAGAGTCTTTGGGGATGCTTGAAAGTGAAAACAAAATAGGTATGCTTGTACATTGTATTCCTTTATAGATGTAGGAATAATTTCTACACTATAAATATTTGTAAATGTTGCAGTACAGAAAAGCAAAAAAACCAAGTTGTAATCTCGAAAATTGTGAATGCCCATATGGAAAACTGTTGGAGAACCACAACAAGTTATCATAGATGTATTTGCTGCAATAGTATTATATTAAGCATTTTTTATTCTCTCAATTTCTACAATACTAAATCCTAGTAACCCTTTCATTCTCAATCACTACGGTGAGCTAAAATTGAGATTTTCATAGGAGTGCCTTTATTCTTGGCCAATTCTCTGTGTCAATAGAATTTTTTGTCTAATTAAGTTCAAATTTTTTACCTCAAATCTGAAAATCAAGATGGAAACCAAGATTTTGGATAACTCTACTTTGTCTTTGGCTTTAAAGTCCACATCTTGACCTTTTTGTCAAAACTGACTCATTTTCAAAAATATGGCTTTCCAAATACCATATGTTATTGTGAATCCATTTAGAAAGATAAACGAATTATCACCATTGGTTATGGAAATGATAATTGGTTCGATTCTTTCAAAGCAAAATCCATGTGCAGATGTGGTTAATTAAAAGTAAAAGTAAGAGTGCTTAAATTCATAATTAAATCCAACTGTCCATATGGCTCATGAAAAACACAAAGGAGAAAGGAAGCACTTTTCATATTACATCAATCTGATAGTTCAGTTAGTATACTCACGAATTTCCATTTCCCATATGGCTCATCAAAAACGTAAATAAGAAAGGATGCAGAAGTCGTATTATATCAATCTAATATTTCAAGTAGTATACTCACTAATTGCCACTGCTCATATGGCTCATGAAAAACACAAAGGAGAAAGGATGCACTTGCCACATTACATCAATCTGATATTTTAGGTGGAATAGTCACTATTTGTCATATAACAAATAGGTCAGATCAGAGATGAGGCTTATGATTGGTAATTGGATACTGGTGTATTTAGAAATGAACAATATCTCATACTCATAAGGCAATGATCTAAGGTTGGAAGAGCGTGTCTTATTTGTCATTGCAGTTTTCCCTCATAAATGTACATTGCACTAATGTCTTCTAAACATGGTAAACATAATGGAACAAATTAGACACTCACATAGTAACTTAAGGACTCTTAAAAAAAGGTTCATATGCAGGCTTACTCCCAATCCCCAAAATATATTCTCTCTCATAACAGCTTAATGCCTCTGAATGAAGACCCAATTGTAGGCTCGTTCCTTATCCCCCAACTGTATTTTCTCTCGATTCACAATCCACTGGGTATAAATGCCAATACCTACACCTGTTGACATTCTTTCTCATCCCATTCAATCTGCATGTCATCCTCTCTATATCCCATTGTCTCCTGCATGCACCTTTTCTCACACTTCTTTATCCATTCACCTCTCTAGTTGGAGCTATATTTTTTCATACATCTTGTACTTATTTCTAACTATTCTTGAATAGTCCATGTATGTTTGTACTTTGTGGGATGTATAATATTAGATTATCGACAATTTTGTGAATTAGATGGTGTCTCTCACATGCTTACTATTTTAATTTTGTTTCGTTTATGAGCACTTATTAGATCAGCATACTAACTATTATCGAGTTGTTCTAGTAAGTTAGACACTTTTCATTGTCCTGGATTTTAGCTAACTATTTCCTTGATTGTGCAGTTATGTGTTTGATGGGGCCTTAAAAATATAATATGGTTAGAAAAAAATTAGTCACAAATGGAATCTAGAAGCTTTAGGCTAGTTTGAATCCTACACTGCTTGGTGTTGGGATTTTCATTTATTTAATGATGAGAAAATTTGGTATTTGGCTAGGCAGTGACCTTAAAATTAGAGGATTATTATTATTAATTATTTCACATGAATAGTGTAAATATAACAACAGAAATTATGAGGGAGCATTCTTATTATTGTAGCAATTTCTTTTACTTGCACAGTTGAAAAGATCCAACAATGTGTTGTAGCTAAGTAATAATTACCTTGGAGTTCAATTCTATGGAGTTTGAGTTCTCCCAGAAACCTCTAGCCCGCACAGTAAACAATCCAAAAACAATTTTCACACATATTTTGATAATGACCAAAACTTAGACTCTGCAAACCTAAGTATTGGTGTTATATTTACTATGCTTATGCACTGAATTTGGTGGTCTATAGCAGAACCTTTCATTAATTTGGTTGACTTTTCTCAACTCTCTTTTGTAGGATGTATCTTGCTGGAGGAATACCTTTTACACAATTTGGTTGGCATTACTCAACACTTCGTTGTATCTTGTTGTAGGAAGAGATATTTTCACTGAATATCAATTTCAATGTGGAAGTATTTGGAGTGCCACGACTCATAACTTTGTGAGAGTGGATGTGGTGAGGAATGTATGATTGTATTTTGAGCCAGTTCAAGCCTCATTCAAATCCATTAACTCACATGAGCAAATAAATATTGGTATGGTCAAAGATGTTTGAATCAAGTTGGGGGAATGGATCAGAAGGACAAGTCTCACCATTGTTCTATTGGATGACTATTAGGTGGTGTTTGGACGAGAGTTCATGAAAACAAAGAAGGCATTTCTCATTCTGCACTTAAATAGAATGTGGATGCAAAGTTTAAATCCCAACCATGACAACCTTATTTCATATGTGAACACAGAATTTTGTTATGGTTTAAGAAAATTCATGTTCATGGTATACTACGAAGTGTAAGGGTTAGGTTTTTCTATTCTATATTCTAAAAATGAAGTGTGATTGTTGTGTTGATGTCTCATTTATTGTTAATGAGTTAGTAATAGTTTTCCCACATCATCTGCCATGTTTACTTTCCCAAATTGTTGAGTACTCCTAAGCTACTAATGCCATAAGTGAACACTGAGAGGATGTAATAGGATCTTAATTCATTTATAACAGAGTTCATAATAATTTACTTATACTGCCATAAGTGAACAATGAGAAGATGTAATAGGATTTAATCCATTTATAACAGAGTTCATAAGAATTTGCTTATAATGCCAGAAGTGAACTGAGAAGATTTAATAGGATGTTAATCCATTTATAACATATTTCATAAGAATTTACTTATAGCAACACAATTAGAAGCATACAAGAGAAATTTAGTTTTCAAATAGTTGTCCCAACTCATAATTCTACAAGACAAAAATCATTGCCACTTATTTCTACTATCAAAATTAAGGAGAATAACTTCACTAACTAGAATTTTAGAGAATGGCATATTAGAGTGTGCCTCCACTTTTCATAGTTATCCGACCTCATACTTCTATAGAACAAAGAAAATTGTCACATATTTCTCATATTGAAATGAAGGAGAGTGACTTCAATAACTTGAAATGTAGGTAATAACATATTGGCCTACGTACTTCATAGTCTATAGGTGAGGATGTTGATAAGGAATGTTGGTGGTAGTTTAATATGTCCATGCATCAAGAGTCAAATTTATTAAAAATTAGAATCATTCTAAAAATTCATCTGAATGTCCTTACAAATTCAAGTGAAAAAGGCTCTACCATACCCATAACTCATTCATTGTCATATACCTTACAAATTCAAGTGAAAAAGGCTCAAGTGAAAACCTTCAATTACAGAGGAAATATGAACATCCAAAGAGAATGAATCACTTATGGGTATCGTAGAGCCTTTTTCACTTTAAATGTTGAAGCTAGACATGGAAGATTGTAAGGTACCCACAGGATATTTGAATGTACCCACGAGATTTTTAACTAACAACATTCACACAAGGAGTGCCTTAACGGAACATGTTGTTGCCAATTTCTCTACCTCTTGTAGTGGTATGGGGGTATGCTACTGTAGTAGAATGACTTCTTATTATTATGGCCATCTCATAGATAATAACCACAAGGCATGAAACAAAAACCATAGGTATGAATATATGAAATGTGCATCTTTTGAGTCACTGTATGGTGGGGATACATGAAGTAAATATATATTTATTCTTGAGTATGTATAAGTTGGTTTATAAATACATCAACCTTAAAAATTGTATAGTGGAAAACTATAGGTGCAAGCAACACATATTCTCATTAATCCTATTCTAATTAACACATATTCTCTATTTTTCTAGATTTTGTTGAATTTGTAGATGTATATGCATTCTATGTAATGATGGATCTTGTTTTTAGCTTTGTTCTAAGGTGATTATAAGGATTGTTATTTTCCAATTTATATATACTATATAGTGAGGCATAAATCTTGATCAAAAAAATGTAGTACACCAACCTCAGATGAAAACTAACAAAGTTGAAATTGTTGTTATCTTGTGTAGGCAGTCTAGACCAAAAGCCATGGTTTCAGAAATAGGTGTAATCAATGATCTGTCTCGGCATTTAAGGAAAATTCTTTAGGTCATACTGGAGGTTGTGGGTCCACTACAAGCTTGTTGGAACATGTCTCTCAAAAATTCCTTAAGGCATGTTGGGCCTTTGGCCTTGATAAGGGAATACATTACTCATGGGTAACAATATGGTAGCATGAAATAATTGAAATTAATTTTAATAATGATAAGGGAAACAGAACCACTCCTTCCATGTTTTATTTCACCCCATTAGAAATATTAGTTTGATCTCCCACCAAAAATTAGGCGTCAACTAATCCCCAAAACTCCATCTTCATTGCCAAGAGACTCGTCTAAGGGTGATACAATGATCCTAGTGTACAAAGAGACACAATACACTGCCCGTTCACTATTGTTGTAGGAAACAATGGTCAACCCATCATCCAAGCAGAGTACAAAGGTGTGAAAAAACAGTTTGCAGCTAAGGAGATATATTTTATGATTTTAATGAAAATGCAAAAGATAGCTGAAGGTTTCATGGATTGTGATGTGGAAATTGTGGGGCTCATTGTGCCAACCTATTTCTAACACTTCCCAGAGGAGGGATACTAAATATGCGACAAATGTTGTTAGTCTTAGTGTAATGAAAATTATTAACAAACCCGCCACTACAACTATAGCCTATGGATTTCACACAGATGTTTATTCTTCCAATAAAAATAAGACAATCCTGGTTTTTAACTTAGGTGGAGGCACCTTCGACATCTCCATTATTAAATGTTCATGGTGGTAAATTTGAGGTGAAGGAAAACAAATTGTTCAGTCATTGTTTTCGACACTTAGAAAAAAAAATCAAGAAGCAGCTGAGCACGAGTGTCATGACTCTTCAGAGACTTCATTCAGAATGTGAGAAGGAAAAGAAAATTTTATCTTTCATAATGGAGACTGATATATATTTATTGTCTCTACAAAGGATTATATTTTAACATGAATATCACAAAACCCAAGTTTTAAGATCTCAACACCTATTTGTTTGGAAATTCCATGAAAATAGTGAAAAATTTTCTCAAAGGCGCCAAAATAAACATAGAGAAAATTGATGAAGTTGTATTGGAACAAGGGGGTATTCGTTTTGGATTGTGTTTGGGCTACCTTCTATGGTTGTTTGCGGCCATGTTGTGATAGGCACTACAACTGATGGAAGTGTCCCTACTTTGACATTTGATCCAAAATAAATGTCTAGAATTTCTTTGTTGAGATCTAGTTCAGTGCTTAATTTGGCATAGGTGAATACTCTAGTTTTCATGTTCTTACTACTTGAGTTAATATAGTTTCCAAAGGGATTCCCAATTATTTCACAGTCTTCTAATTTTCAAAGATGGAGTGGAACGCTCACACTGGTGTGGTGGTGAAAAACATTTGCTAGAATGGATTCTGGAGACCATGGCTTCAAGAAGAATCATGCTCTTTCCCAAAACCAACATCTGTCAATTAAGACTATGTCTCTCTCCTTTGAAGTTTTGATATAAAACGAAAAGAGAACATCTGGCACAGAAATTAATGTAATAATTCTAGCCCATTTTTTCACTATTTTTTTATTACAATTTCTCCATTTGTCTAGATTTTGTTGAATTTGTAGATGTATATGCATTCTATGTAATGATGGAGCTTGTTTTTAGCTTTGTTCTAAGGTGATTATAAGTAATTTTATTTTCCAATTTATCTATACTATATAGTGAGGCATAAATATTGATCACAAAAATGTAGTACACCAACCTCAAATGAAAACTGACAGAGTTGAAATTGTTGTTATCTTGGCTAGGTAGTCTAGACCAAAAGCCATGGTTTCATAAATTGGTGCAATCAATGATCTGTCTAGGCATTTAAGGAAAAGTCTTTAGGCCACAATGGAGGTTGTGGGTCCACTGGAGGTTGGCTAGAACATGTCTCTCCAAAATTCCTTGAGGCATGTTGGGCCTTTGGCCTTTATAAGGGAACAACTTACTCATGGGTAACAATGTGGTAGCATGAAAGAACTGAAACTATTTTTAATGATGATAAGGGAAACATAACTTGGAGTTGTTTTGCAGGGTCAACATTACTGGTTCGTAGAGTATTAATGGTGGAAGTAGAGGTAGTCATGGGTCTCATAGGCTACATGGAGATACATTCTTGTAATATCAAGGGAATCGAGTAAGACGAGGAAGTGGATGATGCAGGAAAAGGAAGCCCAAATTCTTTGATTATGGAAGCAGAAAGGGAATAAAGCAGAGTCCAATGCGTAGATTTGAACAAAATGGCCTATAATTTCCCTAGAGATTGCCTAGACAAAATAGTTAAAAAGCCTAGATATGAAGTTATCTCACTAAAAATTGGCAATGGAATATAGTGCATGAAGGATCATGTGGTGATAGGGAAGTTCATGGGGATTTGGATTTCAGAGAAAGAATCAATTTGGTGGATAAATTCACAATGGAAGTGTAAGGGCCAAGAAGATTTTGGCTCATAGGGATTTTTTACACCCATCTTTGCAAGCATAGTGTTAGAAAATTATATATTACACAGCAATGAAACACATAAAATATATTGCAGAAACATAAACACAGAAAACACATAAAACAAGAGAGACACAAATATATGTGGTTCACCCAATTTGGGCTACGTCCACGGAGAAATAGCAATTCCTTCCTTTTATATTATCTAGCAAACTGGAGAGATACAACCTACAGTAGATTTGTTGTAATTTCATCTTCGCTCTCACACAATCTCCTCTCTCTTTCACTTAGAATACAGATCTACATAGCGGAAATACAATTCCCTCATATATATCGAGGGGTTGCCTTCTAGGGAAAAAACCCTAAATTAAACATAAATTCTACCGTCAGATCTCCGCTTAATGAACGTCCCAGATCAACTATGAAATTACAAAATTTTACCTGGACCCCCTTGCAGCGTACAGTTTATGGGTGGCGTTGCTACCACATTGAGAACTGTGGTCCAATGCGGTGATACCTCTGAATAAAGAAGATAATCAGGCTCCACACCCAACAATCTACCACTTGGAGACTGATTATAGCAACTCCACCGCTGCTTCATTTGCTGGACAATGACTCCACTTTGGACATGGTTATTTCTCATATTCTTTGTCATACTTGAAGACCAATTGAAACTAAGCAGAATCTCAATTTCTCCCTGGTTACAACTTTTGTTAACATATCTACATGATTCTGGCTAGTGTGTATCTTTTTCAGCTTCAATTGTCCATCTTCCAACATTGACCGTATGAAATGGTACTTGAGCTGTATATGTTTAGTCTTGGAATGAAATGTAGAGTTCTTTGCAAGATGTATGACACTCTAGCTATCACTGTATAACCTTCCCAACCCTGCTTCTTACCCAATTCATCCAAAAACCTTTGTAACCAAATCATTTCTTTACTAGCCTTAGTAGCAGCAACATACTCTACTTCCATTGTTGAGAGTGCAACAACACTTTGCAGTTTTGAGACCCAACTAATAGTTGTTCCACCTATAGTAAACACATACCTTGTGGTGCTCCTCCTATTATCTCTATCACCCGCCATATCTGCATCAACATATCCCTGTAGAGGAATGTTTGAACCACCAAAGCATAACGCTTGATTTTTGGTACCTCTCAGATACTTGAGAATCCACTTCACCGCCATCCAATGTTATTTTCCTAGATTTTTCATGTACTTGCATACAACTCCCACTGCATATGTAATATCGGGCCTTGTGCAGACCATTGCATACATTAAGCTTCCAACTTCTGATGCATATCAAACTTTAGACATATATGTCATTTCTTCTTGAGTCTTGGGACACACCTCCTTACTTAGCTTGAAATGGCTAGCCAAAGGTAATATAACTGGTTTTGCATTCTGCATATTAAATCTTTTCAACACCTTTTCTATGTACTCACTTTGAGTCAATATTACTTTTTGATTCTTCCTGTCTTTAGTTATTCTCATACCAAGGATTTGTTTTTCAGCACCCAAATCCTTCATTGTAAATGAGTTCACCAATTTTTTTTAGCACATTTATTTCCTACATGTTAGAACCTACAACAAGCATGTCATCTACATATAATAATAATATAATATAGTTGCCATCATTTTTCCTTTTGAATAAACGCAATGATCAGAGTGACATCTAGTGTAACCTTGTTCAGACATAAACTTGTCAAAATTTAGATACCACTGCGTTGGAGCTTGTTTTAAGCAATACAAGCTCTTATTCAACCTGCACACTTCTTTCTCCTTCCCTTTTACCTCATATCCTTGTGGCTATTGCATATATATCTCTTCCTCTAAATCCCCATGGAGAATGGTTGTCTTTACATTTAACTACTCAAGATGCAAATCTTTAGCTGCTACTAGACTTAAAATAGTTCTGATTGAAGTCATTTTAAAAACAGGAGAAAATATCTCATCAAAGTCTATACCCTTTTTCTGTGCAAACCCCTTCACCACAAGTCTAGCTTTATACCTTTTTTTACCTCCATCTTCTTCCTTCAACCTGTAAACCCATTTATTCTGCAATGTTGTTTTACCTGCAGGCAACTTGACTAAGTCCCAAGTCTAGTTTTGTGCCAAGGAGTCCATCTCTTCCTTCATGGCTTGCTCCCACTTCTTCCTGGTTTCTACCTGCACTGCTTCTTCATAACATTCTGGTTCACCAGAATCAGTCAACAATACATAATATAATGAAGGAGAGTGTTGTTCAGGGGGTCTACTTATCCTGGTAGATCTTCTAACACCACTTTCAAGTGTTTGAGGTGCTTGTTGCTGTTGTGGTTGTTGTTGTTGTTCTGCCTATTGATCATTATGATTTTCAGGCACCTTCACCTTTTTTGTGATCTCATCAAGCATTGTGTATTCTCTATTTTCTTTTTCCTGTTTCCTTTCATGCAGCTTATCCTTATACAAAACCTTTTCATTGAATATGACATCTCTGCTCCTAATGATTTTGTGTTTTTCATAATCATAAAAGCGATAACCAAAATCATTAACACCATATCCAATAAAGGTACATTTCTTTGATTTTGCCTCAAGATTTGTTCTATTTTCTTTATTAATGTGGACAAAGGCTTCACAACCAAAAGTCTTTAAAAATGAGTAGTTTACCTTTTTACCTGTCCATGCCTCCTCTAGAATACCACCATCCAAAGAACTTTAAGGTCCTTTGTTTATTAGATAAACAACAATATCTACAGCATCTGCCCAAAATCGTAAAGGCAATCCTGCATGAAATCTCATGCACCTTGCACGCTCCATGATTGTCCTGTTCATCCTTTCTGACACACCATTTTCTTGTGGTGTTCCTGGAACTGTCTTCTCTCTTCGAATTCCATTCTATTAACAGTACCTATCAAACTCTTTGCTACAATATTCACCTCCATTGTCTGATCTGAGACACTTCAACATTTTTCCTGTCTCATTTTCAACCAAAGTTTCCATTTCTTGAAAGTATCAAATACATCAGATTTATTTCGAATACAATAAATTCAGTTTTTTCTGGTTGCATCATCAATAAAAGTAACATAATAACAAGAGCCACCGAGAGATGATACTTGAGCAGGTCCCCATACATCTGTATGCACAAGCTCTAATTTTTCGCTCTTCTTTTCTTTCCCAACTTTGAGGAATCTGACTCTCTTTTGTTTTCCATAAACACAATTCTCACAGAATTTTAAATCAACATGCTTCAAACCTGGCAACAAATTTCTTGAGTGAAGAATCTGCATCCCCTTCTCACTCATGTGCCTGAGCCTATGATGCCACAATGTCGTATCTTCTCCTGTAGAGGTTAAAGCATTAACAAAATTAGAAATACCATTGCATAAATACAATGTACCAACCTTTTCTCCTTTTGCTATTACCAGGGCTCCTTTAGTGACCTTCCAGGTTTTATCTGTAAAAGTAGTTACACAACCTTCACCTCCCAACTGCCTTGTTGAAATTAGATTTTTCTTCAGATCTGGAACATGCCTTACTGTTAGGTTCCCATATTGTCTATTTTTGATCGTATATTTTGCCATTATATTACCCTCTTCAACCCTTAGTTGAAAGCCTTTGCTAGTGTTTTGGCTTAATCACTCCAAAAGGTATAGAGTAACTCTCCTCATTGCTATATGTTTGATTATTCAACACGTAATCATGCTATCTTTATAATTGTTCTCTGAAGTTGATTAAGTGCTGACCAATTGTTGAAACTGCCTAATTGGCAGGATCACATTTTGCAGTTGCTGAAACAGCGGAAATAGCGCAAACTGTGAAGCTGAAACAGCAAGAACAACATGAACCTCGAAGTTGAAATAGCATGAACAGCACACACACTTTGAGGAACAGTTGAGATTTACGTAACAAATCTGCATCGGCAAAGGAGTCTGACCGATTACTATATTGGTCGTAATGATCATGATCCACATGACTGTAACAATATTCTGTTATCGAGAACTGACTTTCCTATTTTTGGTACAAAAGGGTTGAATCAGAATGTATGAAAATCTTTTGTAATAGATGTCTCCTCTATAAAGAGGAGATATCTACATTAGAGGGATGAACAGAAAAGGAGGGAACAATTTGTAACACAGAAACTGTAGTGAAGGGATGAGACTAAATCTCTTTTTGTAATATGGTTTATTGGCAGATGAATACAATTCTGTTCTGAGTATTTTATCTTAGTTTCTGTGTTCTGGGGAATCTTGTGAGAAGGACAGGGCCCACCTTCATCACAAGATTCACCCATCTTATTTCTGTTGTGTGGTGTGTGTGTGTGATTTCTGATTATATAACGAGTACTGCTTCTAATGATATTTACTTTTGCTGAAACTCTGTTTTCATTTTTAACTGATTGATGCTGTATATGAGTGCCTCACCGGTGATTAGGATTTATAGAGTGTATTGGTGAATTGGACAACAACGGCAGGTGCTGAAAGTCCTTACTATGAGGATAGGGTACTGATCCTTTGTTGCAGGACAACCATCACTTCCTTTTGCAAATTTGTTTCCTTTAAGTTATTTGTTCTTACTTCATTCCTGCAATAGGCTGTAACTGCTGTAATTGTTGTAACACAGAGTAGGGATTTAATAGATAGTAGACTGTTTATACTACAACTTTTAATACCATTAAGATTGAGTACATACAGTACGTAGTCACCTTTGGAATAATCAGACTTTCTCGGCTTGATAATTTATTTGGCACTCGACTGTTTTATTAATAAACAATTAAAGTGACCAACATTTTGGCGCCGTTGCTGGGGAAGGTGACTGAAGATTTTAAGGGTATTAAAAATATTCTTTTAGAAATGTAGGATGCATGAGAGGACACAAGAAGGTTAACCATTCAGGTGGCAAAGGCAAGGGAGGAGGAAGAAAAACTTTTATTGATGATATTATTTCAAAAGCTGAGACATCCCAGAGGTTAAGCTCTCAAAGGCCACAGACCCAACACTCTTCCCAGACAGACTATCAGACAGAGGAAGTAGTGGGACCAAAGAGGGTTAAAGAACCATCAAAATATACTGAGGAACCGGTGGAAGAAGACGAATGACCAGTAGAAGAACCAATAGAGGAAATTAAGGTGGAGGAACCAGTGCAGGACATTGAAATTCCAACAGAAAACTCCGAAGACCGGGCAAGTGCATCAGGAAAACAACCAATGGAAGATAACAATGAAGGACTTTTCGGTGGAGGTCGCAGAATAGAAGGAAGGGGAGAAAATTCTCTCTCCACCCTGGAATTCCCTATTGGAGATCTCCCCAGAGGAGCAACTCCTATGAAGAATATCCCACTTTCAGCATTACCCAATTTTCATGGGTTATCCACAGAAGATTCTGATGAATTTCTTTTTGAATTTGATATATTATGTAGAAGCTATGACTATGTTAATGCCGCTCAGAAATTAAAGTTGAGCTTGGGAGCTCATGTGATTACAACATGGGACCAGATGAAGGAGAAATTTTTGGCTAAATACCAAGATTATTGTCGAACAAGAGAAAGGAAGGAGGAATTATTCAAGATGACTCAAAAGGAGGACGAAAGTCTGGAGGACTTCATGGAAAGGCTACAGTATAACTTACAGCAATCTGATCATCCTGATATGAGTAAGGATATTCTCAAGTCAATATTGCTAAAAGGGGTACGAGATGATTGTTTAGATATGTTGAATATTCTTGGAAAAGGAGACATATCTAAGGAATCCTATGATGAGATTATCAATCTCTGTAAAAGATGTTCGAGAGGAGCAGCAAGCAGACCAAAGAGCAAAGATAGTACATATTCAAGAGTCCAGAAATCAGCAAGTGGAGGAGCAACACGGGCCGAAATAGGTAACTTACTTGAAGAATTTAAAACTAAAATGTTAAGCTCTTTTGATTCACAAATTGATACCTTGCAGGTTAAAAAGAAGCAGGCAGAAGCAGAAGTTGCTCTGGCTATTTTCTGCTCTAAATGCAGGGAAAAACACCCACTAAGGGAATGCCCCCTGGACAAGGTACCAATCTGCACTATCTGTGAAAAGGACCATGAGACTCAACAATGCCCTTCTTTTCCAGGAATAAAAGCAGCACTGCAGCCAACTGAAGAAGAAGTTGAAGCAGTGTACCTCCTCACACAGAGAAGGCAATGGCAACCACGAGGACAAGGTACGAATTCTAACATGTCGTTTAATCGTTGGAATAATCATCCTCCTTTTCAAACAAATTACCCACCCTTCAATCAAATGCAGTACCCACACTTTAATCAAATGAATTTCCCACCCATGCAGCAACCGAACCCTCCTTTTGTTGATCCTACGATGTGGAATCCCTGGGCTCTACAGCAAACCTATTTTAATCAATGGAACCCAAATTGGACAGCTCCACAGATCCCATTTCCAAACCAATTACCTCAGTATCAGAAATCTCTCTCCTTACCATCAAATGCTCCACCAAATAATCAGACAATGAGACCTCAGCTGCCTATACAACCTAACCCCAACCCGAATAATAATAAATCTCTGCAGGTAATTGATGTTCAAAACCAACTGGTTTCCCCTATGCAATGTAATGACATTCATTTACGCTCTGGAAGAATAGTTGAACCCATTATTGATGACATTACTTCCGATTCTGATAAAGAAGAAATCGGAAAAGAAAAGTCATCTAATGCTGAAACAGTTGGATCATCCTTTAATAACAATGTTGAAACAGTTGAAACATCTTCTAAAAAGACTGCTGAAGTAGCAGAGCCACCATTCCCTGAACGTTTGGCTCTTACCAAAACACTTGAGCCACCTGCTTTTAATCTGTTAGGAGAGCTGCAGAATTTATATGTTAAAATTCCACTCTTACAAGCACTGAGAGATGTACCAATTTATGCTAGAACTGTTAGAGATATTTGTATTAAGAAACCTGGAAGAAAAGCTAAGGACCCCCTCACAGTTCATTTAATGGGTGATCTAGCCGCTCTAATGTCAGAAAAAAACCCTCTTGTGAAATATGGTGACCCTGGTCATCCTATGGTCACAGTACAGGTGGGAAAAACTTTTGTTTCTAGAGTTCTAGTAGATCTGGGTGCTGCAATAAACATCATGACACTTGAAACTACACAGTTATTACAGTTAAAGGATGTAATTATGGAAACCCCAACCATTCTAGAACTAGCTGACCGCTCCACAATCAAACCTGAAGGAGTCATTGAAGACCTGATAATTTCAGTCAAATCTTGGAACTACCCAGCTGATTTTGTGGTGTTACAGACCAAAACAAAGTTGGGGGGGCATCCATTGATTTTAGGAAGACCTTGGCTGACTACAGCAGATGCCTTCATCAGCTGTAGGTCAGGTTCAATGATAATTTCTAATGGATGTGAAACCAAACAGCTTACTCTGTACCCTCATGCTACACCTATGATTAATAATGATAACTCTGTGTGGTTAGATTATGAGGACAATGAGACCCAACCCATTTTGACTGTCGGACAAGCCCTAACTTTTAAGGATTCAACCGAAGATGAATTAATTAGTAGCTTTATTTCTGAACCTTCTTCGGTTAACTCTGAAATACATGATCACTTGACTACAATCTTGGAATCTGAATCATAGCAAAATCTTAGAACTGAAGACTTATCTCAGACATCAGCTGACACCTCCTCCAAAAGTATAATAGTCGAAATCGAGCCTGGCAAAAAATTAAATATAAACCCTAACCTAACAGATGCTGAAACACAACAGTTAATGAAGTTACTCCACGAGAATAAACAAGCATTCGCATGGGATTACACATATATGAAGGGAATTTCTTCTAAATTATGTACTCATCGTATTTATATTAAAGAAGGATCTTGCCCAGTCTGTCAACCCCAACGACGAATGAATCCCAATTTAAGGGAGATTGTGAAGGAAGAACTTCAAAAACTGTTGAATGCAGGATTTATATATCCTATATCTGATAGTGAATGGGTTTCACCATTAGTAATAGTACCTAAGAAAAATGGGAAATGGAGAGTGTGTGTGGATTACAGAGCTCTAAATAAGGCTACTCAGAAAGATCATTTTCCCTTACCATTTATTGATTAGGTACTAGATAATTTGGTAGGTAAGAGATTCTTTTCCTTTTTGGATGGATTTAGTGGATATAATCAGATCAATATTGCACCCCAAGATCAGGACAAGACCACTTTTACTAGTCCATGGGGGACTTTTGCCTATAGAGTTCTTCCATTTGGACTATGTAATGCCCCAGCAACATTTCAAAGAGCGGTGATAGGAATTTTTTCTCATATGCTTAATGATTCCTTAGAAATATTTATGGATGACTTTACTCCTTATGGTGTGACTTTTGAAGATGCTTTACAAAATCTTGAAAAAGTACTTAAACGATGTATAGAAGCACATCTTGCCTTAAGTACTGAAAAATGCCATATGATGATGAATCAAGGTATTGTTTTGGGACACTTCATCTCATTCCTAGGAATTCAAGTTGATCCAGCTAAAGTACAAGTAATTCAGGCTCTGCCTATCCCTAAAACACAAACTGATGTAAGAAGTTTTTTAGGACATGCTGGATATTATAGAAGATTTATCAAGGATTTTTCTAAAATAGCTTCTCCTTTGTTTGTGTTACTTATGAAAAATGCTGAATTTAAGTGGACTAATGGTTGTCAAAAAGCATTTAATGAACTTAAACATCAATTGTCTACAGCTCCCATTTTAAGAGGACTTGACTGGGCACTCCCCTTTCATATATCCTCTGATGCTTCAGATACTGCAATTGGAGCTGTCTTGGGTCAAGAAGAAAACAATCTTCCCTATGCTATCTATTTTATTAGTAAAAATATGACCCCTACTGAACTTAATTATATAGTCACCGAGAAAGAATTCTTAGCAGTTATTTATGCTATTAATAATTTTCGACATTATATTACTGGTTACACTACTTTTGTGCATACTGATCACTCGGCCATTAAATATTTAATGAACAAATCAGTTACAAATGCTTGAGTTGCCAGATGGTTATTATTATTACAAGAATTTGATATCACAATTGTAGATCGACCAGGTAAAGAAAATGTAGTTGCTGATTTTCTTTCTCGGTTAAAAACTGATGAAAATATTACAGTGGATGATTCTTTTCCCGATGAATATTTATTTGCAGTATCTGCTCACTCACCTTGGTATGCAGACATTGCCAATTACTTTGTTGCAGGGAAACTACCATCACACCTATCGCATAGAGAGAAAAGAAAGATCGTTCAGCAAAGTGCTAGGTACAGCTGGATAAGTGGGTGTCTCTTTCACACAAGACTCGATCAAGAAATTCGAAGATGCATCAGAGAAGATGAAGTTTATGATATATTGAAGGCTTGCCATAATGGCCCTTGTGGAGGGCATTTTTCGGACAAAAGAACAACACACAAAGTTCTTAGAATGGGTTACTATTGGCCCTCACTTTTCAAGGATGCAAAGAAATATGTTAGGGCCTGCGATAGCTGTCAGAGAATGGGCTAGCCTAATCACAGGGATGAAATGCCACTTAAGCCCTAGGTAATACTTGAACCTTTTGAAACATGGGCACTAGATTTTATAGGTCCCATCAATCCTCCATCCAATCAAAGAGTTTATATACTGGTTTGCACAGATTATATGACTAAGTGGGTAGAAGCTAAGGCACTCATCAAAGCTAATGAAGAATCAGTGTTAACTTTTCTATTTGAAGAAATCTTTGTTAGGTTTGGTTTGCCTAGAGAGCTAGTTACAGATGGAGGACCTCCTTTTAATTCTCATGGCTTCAAAGATACACTCCAGAAATATCACATTAAGCATAAAATGACTACACCTTATCACCCCTAGGCAAATGGGCAAGTGGAAAGTACAAATAAAGTCATAGAAGCCATTTTAACAAAGACAGTCAAGGAGAATAGAAGGGACTGGTTTCAAAGGTTTCCTGAAGCATTATAGGCTTACAGAACTACTTGGAGGAACACTACAGGTTTTTCACCTTATGAATTAGTTTATGGTAAAAGTGTTGTTTTTCCTGTGGAATTTGAAATCAAAACCTTAAGGACTGCTTTAGCTGTTAACCTTGACTTGACTGATGCACAGACAACTAGGTTGCAACAGCTTCAGGAATTGGATGAAAAGAGGTTGGATGCCATCCATCAAACAACCATAATACAACAGCAAAGAACCAGGTGGCATGACAAAACTATTAAGCACAAGCAGTTCCAAAAAGGTAATTGGGCCTTACTGTATGACTCCCGTTTTGAAAATTTTCAGGGTAAATTAAGAACAAGGTGGCTAGGACCTTATGAAGTAGATACTATTTTTCCAAATGGAACAGTCAGACTCCTAACGATTGATGATTCTAGAACAACATTATTAGTAAATGGGTATCGACTTTGTTTGTATAAACAACCTATTTCTAAAGAGGATTTCAAAGCTACTTGCATTACAGACATACACTATGCCTTTTTGGGGGAACCGGCTATCCCTCAATGCACTTAATTTCCTGTTTATGTATTTATTTTTAGATTAGATTTCTTAACTATTTCCATGTTACAATTAACTATTTTGCAGATCTTAGCTTTGGATGGTAGCTGAAAAGAAAAATTCCAATGTAGGAAGAATTAATCTGCATATTGGAAAACATTGCCATGTCATTCCAGATCATAATTCATTCCCTCTATCATTTCCCGTTGCTGAAACATCATTTCCCGTTGCTGAAACACCATTTCCCGTTGCTGAGACACCGTTTCCTGTTGCCGATACACCATTTCCCGTTGCTGAAACACCATTTCCCGTTGCTGAAACACCATTCCCCGTTGCTGAAACACCATTTCCCGTTGCTCAAACACCACTTTCCAGTGTCGAAACACCAAATCCCACTGCTTAAACACCAATCTTTTCCATTTTCCTAAATGTCCCCATTTTTACTCCCGAGAATGAACTATTACTTCAATAGAAACATATCATTCTTCATTCAAAGGAATCAGCCATTTATCCTGATTAATAATATCCCTTCACTGCTGCCTCTCGTGAATCATAAAAACCTCGTGTATAAAAACCCTCACACCTTACAAACCCTTTCTATAATGATCATTGACCTATTAAGGACGAGATAACACTTTTCGGCGCAACAACCAAAGGTAATTGTAAAGGTATGCATGTTAAGTGTGAATATTAAATTGTAGTTAATGAGGAGATAGTTGACATGACCGCTAAAAGCGTCGTACTGCCAACCATATCATTCAGCCACAGTTGGAGGGGGATTACCGAAATATTGTAATCATTACATAACACGCTGATCACCGCCATCCCTATTCCTCGCGGTTGTGTCTAATCCACCTCGTTTATACCTTATCACGTCATAATTGCAACGTTCTGCTCTGTTTCGACCTCGGCAACTCGGCTCTGCACTTTGTATTCTGCCAAAAATAGTAACTATGGGAGGAGATGCTGTTAGACATGAACTGGGCTCGACTGCATTACTGGAACTTTAACCAGATGCATACCAAATCTTCCTGCAAGTAGGATGGGTGGACTATTTCAGAAGACTTCCGGATTTTGATTTACAGCAAGTTCTGAAATTTGCATGCAATTTGAGGGAGGGGTACTCTATTGTCCAAGGGGTGAGAATCCAAGTAACAGAAGAAGACGTAATGCAAGTTTCGGGGCTTCCAACCAACGGTATTTGCTGGTTCAGCAGGAAGCATCTTATCCTCAATGCACAACAAGATTTCCTGTTACCTGGGGAGCAGGTGGAAGCCAAAGGCAAGGGTGTTGCGCTTCGATCACTACCACCACCTTGGCCAAAGGTTGCAGAATTCGTCAAGCATTACTTCACCTACGAGGGCCGTTATCAGGTAGTATACCAACATGACTTTGTTTTATTAAATCATTTGTGGCATGGTCGTCTAGTAAATATGCCCTATTATCTCCTTGGATGTCTAAAAAATATGGCACACTATACTGTGAACGCAAGGCACCAACTCCTCTGCCTCACGCACCATCGTTTGGTTTAACTCCTGATAAATAGAGGCTTCGCCCTGCACAATCCACCTCCCCTCAATAACCCTCCCCAGCAAGCTGAGGAAAATCCTCAGCAAAATGAAGAAAATTCCCAGCAAGATGCTGAAACTCAGCAACCAACAGCAGGAACACCCCAATTGAGCACTGAAAATCTGTAGCAGTCCTCACCCCTTGATGAAGCTGAACCGTCCACCCCCATAGTTCATATCCCTACCGATGATTCAGACGAGGATACTCTCATCACTTTCCTTAAGAGGAAAAAGCAACAAAAAGCTGCAACCCCACTAAAAAGAAGAACCAGGGCCTCAGTTAAGGGAGCTACTCTTTCTGATGATTCCCTTACCCTGAGTAAAAGTCCTCGCAAGAGGAAAACTACTGTCTCTCCTAGTTCCCTACCTCGGCAATGAACAAGGTTGTTTGCAGCAACTGAGGCCATTATCCCAAATGTCCTTCCTATCATTTTAAATCCCTGTATTCCGCATAGCCCTGAACCTTCACCTCCTTCACCCTCAGATGCCGAAATACAAAGTGTTCACGATTTTGTGACATCATTTTTCTCAATATAGGCAGCTGCTCCACAAGAACCAGCTGCCGATACATTCAAACTAGACATCCAAGACGATATAGGACATGTGGCTGTTACACAAGAACTAGCCACTGACCCAATAGGTGCCACACAAGAACCACCTGTTGGGAAGCAAAAAGAAGACGAACTACATGTGGCTGTTACACAAGAACCAGCCACTGACCCAACAGGTGCCACACAAGAACCACCTGTTGGGGAGCAAAAAGAAGATGACCTGCAACCAACAGGTGCCACACAAGAACCACCTGTTGGGGAGCAAGAAGAAGATGCCCTAGGTGAGACTGATACACAAACTGACCCAACAGGTGATACACAAGAACCATCTGTTGAGGACGTAAATGATGAAGTTAATGTTGAACAACAATTCTCTTCTCCTTTGGAATCTGCAACTATAGAAGCCCCGGTTACTCTAGCCTCCCTACAGGAAGAAAATGAGTTCTTAAAATAAGAAATTAAGGCCTATCAGAAAGAGTTAGCAATGGCTAGGGAAGCCTATAAAAAGGAACTCAATCTGTACATGTTAGCTCAGGTAGCATCTCAAGCTGAAAAGAGTGTAGAGAAAGAGCAATACAGTGAATACATGTGCAGTGAATGTGGGGATATCTATACTCAAGCAGGATATAAGATAATTGCAGTCCCATTGACTGGAGCCAGCCCTGTTATATTAAAAAAGGAACACCCTGCTGTTACACAAGAACTAGCAAGGTCTTCAAGAATTTCAGAAGAAGAAACAGAACCACCCCGGCCTACCCAAGTTATTGATGAGCAGAAACCAGAATCAAAATCTTTTACAACTGTGCATATACAAACTGAACCTCCCTGTGTCAACAATGCTCATGCACAGACTTCCAGTTTTCAAGAACTAAGAAACACATGGAAGACAGAATATGAGCTCTCCCAAGGAAAGGAATTTCAACAACAAAATTCATTATGGCTTAACTATGCCTATAGAAATTGGGAAGCAATGGAGCAGTCTCGTGCACAACACAAGGAAAATAAGCAATTAAAAGCCAGACTGTCCCTTATCTTCGATTTGGTCCAGCGCTTACTTGCTACAAGAAAGCCTTCTTTTAATTATTCTGTATTCTTGAGAGAACGCTTAGCATTCCTCCAATTAAAAGCAATTAAGGATGGAAGACCACACCAGGTCTCTACACCACAACAATTCATTGAGACTTTTGCAGAAGCACCAAACAATGACCAGAACTTGTTGTGTGAACTCTATCTTCACAATGAGGCTATGCCTGAAGATAGAAAGATTAATTTACTTCCTATTTGTGGTGATATTCAAATAAGAGCTTTTATTTCCTTTTTGGCCAACCAGCTTACTTGGCAGAATGCTTTTATGTCTGCAAAACACAATGAGGAGAACTGTATTCTCTGGATTCGTCCGGAACCGCAGAATGCAGCCATCTTCCTTATGGAACATTAACAGAATCTACGAGAACCAGGGATGACCGATCATATTAGGAATCTGCAAGTAGCAGTCTTGGAAGATTGCCAACATTATGTCAAAACTAAAGGATGTCTGGCCATAAAAGCAAATGAATTATTCTGGGAACACTGTCCCAAAGAAAGACGGGAATATCATCCCTACAATCCCCTCAATCTTCAGGCAGCAATCTCATGGATACCTGATTATGTAAAATGCGTGAGACAATGTGTTGAATGGTGGATTGGTTACCATTTTCATTTCCCTCTCTTATGGCTTCCTGGAGAACAATACAAGGCTCAATTTACATTGACTAAAAAGGAAGAGTTGGCAGCATGGAAGAGACTTCAAAATGTCCAAGGGTTTAGAGACATGGTTGACAGCACCTTCTACACTTACTACATAAGCAATTTACACTGTTCAGCCCAGTATTCTGATTCCGATTCATAGCAGACGTTGCATGCAGACATGCAACATTTTCAGTTGGGGGGATGTTAGGTTCCCATATTTTCTATTTTTGACCGTATATTTTGCCATTATATTACCCTCTCCAACCCTTAGTTGAAAGCCTTTGCTAGTGTTTTGGCTTAATCACTCCAAAAGGTATAGAGTAACTCTCCTCATTGCTATATGTTTAATTATTCAACACGTAATCATGCTATCTTTATAATTGTTCCCTGAAGTTGATTAAGTGCTGACCAATTGTTGAAACTGCCTAACTGGCAGGATCACATTTTGCAGTTGCTGAAACAGCAGAAACAACACAAACCGTGAAGTTGAAACAGCAAGAACAACATGAACCTCGAAGTTGAAATAACACAAACAGCACGTGCACTTTGAGGAACAGTTGAGATTTGCGTAACAAATCTGCATCGGCAAAGGAGTCTGACCGATTACTATATTGGTCGTAATGATCATGATCCACATGACTGTAACAATATTCTGTTATCGAAAACTGACTTTCCTATTTTTGGTACAAAAGGGTTGAATCAGAATGTATGAAAATCTTTTGTAATAGATGTCTCCTCTATAAAGAGGAGACATCTACATTAGAGGGATGAATAGAAAAGGAGGGAACAAGCTGTAACACAGAAACTGTAGTGAAGGGATGAGACTAAATCTCTTTTTGTAATATGGTTTATTGGCAGATGAATACAATTCTGTTCTGAGTATTTTATCTTAGTTTCTGTGTTCTGGGGAATCTTGTGAGAAGGACAGGGCCCACCTTCATCACAAGATTCACCCATCTTCTTTCTGTTGTGTGGTGTGTGTGTGATTTCTGTTTATATCACGAGTACTGCTTCTAATGATATTTACTTTTGCTGAAACTCTGTTTTCCTTTTTAACTGATTGATGTTGTATATGAGTGCCTCACTGGTGATTAGGATTTACAGAGTGTATTGGTGAACTAGACAACAGAGGCAGGTGCTGAAAGTCCTTACTCTGAGGATAGGGTCCTGATCCTTTGTTGCAGGACAACCATCACTTCCTTTTGCAGATTTGTTTCCTTTAAGTTATTTGTTCTTACTTCATTCCTGCAATAGGTTGTAACTGCTGTAACACAGAGTAGGGATTTAATAGATAGTAGACTGTTTATACTACAGCTTTTAATACCATTAAGATTGAGTACATACAGTACGTAGTCACCTTTGGAATAATCAAACTTTCCCGGGTTGATAATTTATGTGGCACTCGACTGTTTTATTAATAAACAATTAAAGTGACCAACACTTAACTCCTTCAATAGCCATTGATTTCCATTATGTTGTTTTATGAAAATTGTACCCATTCCAATGATTTTACAAGGTGTATCATCACCCAATCGAACCGGTCCAAAATCTCCTAGAACATAATCATGAAAATGTTTCCTATCAGGTGTGGCATTGAATGAAGCCCCTGAATCTAATCAGTAATATTGTCTAATGAAAGAATCAAAGCATCTTGTAGAACATCACCTGTCACATTCACTTCATGATTGTTTTCTTGTTGCACGTCTCCTTCTTTTCCCTTCCGATACTTGTAGTCTTTTTTCAAGTGTCCCTTCATCTTGCATTTCCAGCACACTATCCCCTATTTGGACTTGGATCTACCTTTCCTTGACTTACTGAGATATCCTAGGTTCTTTCCTCTTTCCATTTTTCTTCCCCTAGTCTCTGCAGTCAAAGCATTACATGATGTCTCACCGGAGCTTTTCCGTCGCATTTCCTCACTAAGGATTGCACCGAAAACATCATCAAACTTTAAAGTACTAGATCCAGAGACAGAGTTACTAATGGCCATAACTAAACCATTCCAAATTTCTGGCAATGAGCACAGAAATAATAGAGCCCTAACTTCATCATCAAAAGTAACTCCTATAGAACTTAATTGACTGGTAACTATATTAAATTCATTTAAATGATCAGCAACAGATCCACCTTCTGACATCTTCATATTAAATAAATGCTTCATAAGAAATACCTTATTTGAGGCTGATGGTTTTTCATATAGTTTGGCCAATGCTGACATTAAACCCTCTATTATCGTTTCATTTGAAATGTTAAACGTTACCGACACCGCTAGGCATAGTCGTATTGTTCCAAGTGGCTTTCTGTTGAGAATATCCCATTCGTGTCTGTCATACTTGTCGGGTTCTTTGTCTTTCCGCTCAATGGTAGGTACAGATCTTTCTGATACATATAATCTTCCATCTTCATCTTCCACATATGATAGTTTTGGCCATTAAATTTTTTGACCCTAAACCTACCATCTTCTGCCATTGCTCCCACTCGAACCAGGAACCCTTCTCTCTTGGGAGTTTATCAGCGAAATAGACCTTTGGCTTTGATACAAGCTTTTAGAAAATTATATATTACAGAGAAATGAAACACATAAAATATATTGCATAAACATAAACACATAAAACACATAAAACAAGAGAGACACATATATACATGGTTCACTCAATTTGGGATACGTCCATGGAGAAACAGCCAACCCTTCCTTTTATATTATCCAACAAACTGAAGAGATACAACCTATAGAAGATTTGATGTAATTCCCTCTTCGCTCTCACACAATCTCCTCTCTCTTTCTCATTCAGAATACATATCTACATAGCCGCAATACAATTCCCTCATATATAGCGAGGGGTTTCCTTCTACAAAAAAAAAAACCTAAATTAAGCATTACTTCTACCATCAAATCTCTGCCTAATGAATGGCCCAGATTGAGTATGAAATTACAACATTTTACAAGGAAATCACCCCCCCATTGGACCCCCCTTGCAGTGTACATTTTACGGGCGGCATTGCCGCCACATTACGAACTGGGGTCCAATGTGGCAATACCTATGAATAAAGAAGATTATCAGGCTCCACACCCAACACATAGAGAATATAGAACATGTCTTTGAGGACAATCCCTACTTCTTCAGCCCAACAAGGTTTGCATTTGAAATTATGGATAGGAAAGTTCAGCCCTAAAAAGAAGGATTTAATAATACAACTGGTATGGATACAAATGTATTTTATTCCTCAATAACTTTGGGAAGAAGAAACATTTTCAGTATTTGGAAATAAATTGGGAAGCTCTATCAAAACCTCTAAAATCAGCAGATCATGTAGGTATATAGCATATGATTGAATTTTCATCTATATGAATGTTTTGGGAGCCCTTCCTGAATCTATCTGCATTATTTTCCAAGATTCAGGGTGGACACAAACTCTATATTATGAACATATTCCCTTTATATGTAGGAAATGTCATGAACATGGACATGTGTTCTTGAACTCTCCTCTAATGGTGTAGCTAATGGAAAAAAACAAGAAGTGGGATTAGACGAGGAAGGCTTTGTTAAGGTTTCAAGAAAAAGAAAGTTATGTAAGAAAGATCCCAACTAAGAAACCACTAATGGCTTTAAAGTGATCAATAGCTTTCAGGCATTAGCATTAGAGCAGGAACCCACAAAGAGAAAATCAGTGGAAACAACAATTGAAGGTATGGCCATGCCTTCTCCCAAACCTACACTAGGAGAGTGAGAAAGAAGGAAAAATAAACAACTACCCAATCTCTAGAAAAATAAAATGTATGCTTTGATAACTTAGAAATGGAAGAAGATGAGGATAATACACTCTGGTCATGGAATTCATAGGTGAGAAGCCTCAAGTAGCACACCTTCTTCTACATTTATTACTTTGTTTTTAATCTGATGTTATAAACTTATATTCTTATTCAATGAAATGAAGGCTTCTTTTGAAACTTGGAAATTCTAAATTGGTTTAACTCTCTACATTGCTTCAATGGAGAAGCATGATAGGGTTTACAACATTCCTTATACACTTTTCTCTGTATACTTTTTAATAGAATATTGTAACACTTGCATATCTCTAATCTTTATTCGGAATAGTAATTTTTTTTCCATCATTTGCAGAAAGTTGAATAGCCAAATCTGATCTAAATATAGCCTCACCCAGATTGAACAAAGAGTGTAGCCCATGGAAAGAGTCCCAACAACATCATTTACATAAGACATAAAAGTCAATTATATGGATTAGATACAAAATAACCTGACTTATATGTCAAATCATTCATTTGTATCACTCAATTGAACATTATACTTAGTAGCAAATCCAAGCACAAAAAAAAATTGGAACTTTACAATGCAAGAAAACATGCTTAACCATTTCAGGCTTACAACAACCTATGTATCACTCAGTTGTCATACCAATACATTTCAATTAATATTCAACACATCTGGAAGGAGGATGACTTCATTAGTGAGGAAAACAAATAAAAAAATCGGCCCAGTCTTCCAATACTCCCAAATCAAACTCAACTTGGCCCTACTTCCAAGCTGAGTTAACTTGCTCGTCAGTTTGACTCTCTATGGGCAAGCTAAACTCACCCAAATAAATTTCAATACTTTTTGTTAGAGAGTTCTCCTAAGTTGTTGCAGGAAAATTCATTGGCATCAACTCAAAGGAAAAGTTTAATCTGGAAATTGTGAGTATGACCTTCTGCTAGTACTTTTACCTTTAATTTCAATTTTTTTTATTTTTCCCAAAATTATTTATGAACTAATTAGTGATAAATCAGGGATTATTTTCTTCTCTACTTTTCTCTTTATAGAAAGCACTATAATTTTGCAACGTAGGATTTGATAAGAAATCAACTTCAGAGAAATCTATATATTTTTGTGGAACATATATAGTATTGCGTTGGTTCTCATGCTTTTATATATAGTATTAGGTTTGTTCTCACGATTTTCGTGAATCACACAGGTGACTTTTATCCTACACCCAATAGGTTATCGATATGTAATTTCGGTAATTTTGATTTCAAAAGATATTTTAAAGAAATGCAATGATTTTATTGTGTGTTCAATAACTACAATGTTCTAATGGAACTCTGCATTTGTGATTTACCTATAAAGGTGCCATGGAGAAGGATCAGTGGTGTGACATCAATTTCCTCGAGCAAAGGCTTTAGTTTGACTCTTTTCTAAAAGAAAATACTTTCTTCCAACATTTTTGAGTTCCATGAAAAAATTGAAAGTCCTAATAGTATTCAATTATGGGTTAAAGAGAGACATAGTATTCAGTTATGGGTTAAAAAGAGCCACATTGAACGGTCTACTGACCTTATCTTCACTTAGTTTAAGACTATTCACTTGGAGAGGATGCATGTGCCCCAACTTAAAGAGCACAGTAAAGTCTTGTAGAACTTAGAGAAGTTATCTTTAAGATTTTAGTGAAGGGATTGGAAAAATGTCTAGGTTTAATAACACCCAGTCGAGCATTAAGCTTCCAATAATGCTAAATTTTAACCTGGAGCACTGTTGTGATTTTGAGGATTTTCCACATATTTGTGACATGTCTTCAGTTGTGAATTGGACTATTATTAACTTTCATTTCCTTCGAAAGTTACCCGATGACTTGGGGAACCTCAGCTCTTTAAGAATGTTAAGGAAGGAAAGGAAGTACATTCTACTAAGTTCTCTTATGTTTTTCAAGTTTTTCTTGAATATCTACAACGTTTCAGGAAGGAAAGTACATTTTGTTAATGAAAATTTGTCTTGCCAGAAAGGCCCATTTTCAAATTCTAATGCTTTCAAAAAAAAATGTATAGTTGTAATGTTTCTAAAAGGAGAGAATATTTGTTCAATTTAAGTATCATGATCCCATCTTCCAACTTATTTTTCAGTAACCCATTAGGCTTTGTAGCTTTGCATAAATCCATGTCTTTTGATAAGACCCTCTTCCAAATTAGAATGCAATTTCCTTTTTGCAATAACCACATACAATGCCTTGATTTTGTTATTGAGAAAAAAGAGGTTGTGCAACAATTATGTGCCATACAAGGACTTGATTCATTGATTATGTACCAATTATGACTCTTGATGTAACAATGCCTTGATTTTGTTGCTTAGAAAATAGAGGTTATGCTTCACTATTTCACAGACTTTCTTACAATCTTTCCATAAGTATTGATTTGTAATCTCAGTCACTGAGGGATGATAGTAATGGCTAAGGTAATATTTCATGGTTTGAAGTTCCCCTCTTACTAACTATTTAAATATATCACCTCAATTTAACTGTTAGTCAAAGGAATTGTATTTGATTTGTAAACAATTCATTGCTTGATTTATAGATTTTTATTTTTTCCCTTTTTCATTTTTTTCTTAGATTCGGTATGAGATTTATTTCAAGATTTGGGTTCCCTGGTTTCTCCACCATAGCTATGAGGTTCATATGCTATCAGTAAATAATCTCGGAACGTTACAACTTTTCCTGTAAGTGTTCTTTGAAACATTGTTGTTGCTTTTCCATGGTGTTAATGCAAATAAGCACTACAACTAGAGCCATTATTTAGATTACGTGCCGAAATCTAGGTGGTATCGTAATGATCGAGTGATTGTTTTCTAGGTACTAAGGCCATATGAATTTGTATCCCTAATGTTGTCCTGAGATATTCAAATTCACAATAGAAATTGAGGTCGCTTTTCCACTGTAGATTGTAGTCAATTTCTTGAACATAATTTATAGTAGATTATGTTTTACTAATCAACTGTGGATGTGATCCCTCACAAGAAAGGAAATTCAAAGTGACTCTGATTTCACACTAGATTGTCAAAACATCCACATAGGAAAGGAAATTCAAATTGACACTGATTTCACAATGATTTGTCAAAATGGTGGCAAGAGAAAAGGCATATTTGTATTTAACAATGCTCTTAATTTCATATGTACATGCACATACATATTAGTAGAAAATATTGAAGGGTTGTCTAAGTAATATTTTCCATTCTACTACATTCTTTACAGCTTGTAAATAAATAACTCAGAAAAAATCATTACACTACTTGCTACTCTTTATTAATTAGTGGTTAATATTTTGATATTGAACTGGCTAAGATTTTTCTTCCTTCTATTAAATTGTGTGTTCTATAATGTTTCTTTTCCATTCACTATGTATAGCATATAAAGTGTGTCTAAGGGAGTAGAAAGATTAGAAAGTCCTGTGATTCTTGAACTATGTTGCAACGCAGAAACCCAATGGAGTGGGGTGGGTGCATCCCCACGAAGGGGTCACAAATACCAAAGTTGGTATTGGCTAGTGCCTTGAGCTAGAAAATTTCCTTTACCCTTGTATTAAAAGTGAATCTGGAGAGGATTCTGATATTATCCTTTTAAGATTTATATCACTTAAGATTGATGGATAAAATTCATGAGAAGTGAATCAGGAAGTCCTTGCAAGGTGGTTGTTGATTAGTGGAAGCTATCATGGCCATTATGTTAGGCCAGGTGGTCGCACTCCCCTAATCGTGAGCACAATTGTGATTAATATGGAAGACTTCTTAGTCTAGCTTGATTGTTTAGCAGTGATGGTTAGTGGGCTCATTTGCAGAAGCTTCTATTTCGCTAATCCTTTTTATAGAGTTGTCAGATTCAATTTCCAAAGGTTTTAATTACACTATAGAGTTGAGTTTTAGAGAGTTGTGATTCACAGTGTTAAGTATAGCAGCTATGACACTTGCATGAAGACAAGCATAGTAGAGGTATCAGGCTTTGTTATAAGCTTACCTGCATATAAGCCTAACTGTATATAATCTGACTCCAACAGGTTATGAGTGGAGGTGGATCAACATAGACACTCGAAGAAATCCACATGGTTATCTGCATACTCATTATGAGAGAGAAAGTACAAATGTACAAATTCTTCTCAATGATTGTTTCCTAGGATTTTACATTGTATTTCCTATTCCTTGATTTACCAAGTTTAAATGACTGATCTGAATCGTATCCTATAAAATCTTTGTTGAATTATTCATTATTTTCTCTGTCTTTGTTATTTTCTCTGTCGTGTTTGAGCAGGCACCAGAAAATGGTACTTGGAATTACACCTTCATGCGTGTTAATCATATAGTCAATGTGAAGTATCTAAACTAACCATTGGAAGATCTTCTACTACCATTGGGATGGGTAGCTTTGTTGGCTCCACATTTGCATCCTGAATAGGGCTCCCACCTTTAATGGAATTATTAGAAGATGGAATGATCCTACCCTATATTTGGCATCTCGAGACATTACGGTTAAGAGTAAGAGGATGTTAATGCCTAGAAACAAGGACAGTTTTCCAGTAAAATGGAAGTTTCTCAAGGATCAAGCATTTGATGCTCAAATTGTTTCCCTTCACAAAGGTGGATGATTTTGGTAGTTTGAAGTGTATATTATGTATTGGGAATTGTTGCTTATTTTTTATAGTTCTAAATACTATGCTTAATCAATAGTCTATTCCAGTCCCCTATGTGAGTCAGCCCATAATAGATCAGTAAACCATCATACCCATTTCAACCTATCCACATGCCACATTCCAACACAGGAAGAAGGTATACGATGGTATGTTATTGACGTGATTCAGTGAGTAAGGGCCATTCCAAATAGCCAATACTTGATGCCAAGAGTTGATCCCCAGGAGGTGTCGATTCCCTATTACCTATACCTGATTCCCTATACCCCGGATAAACTCATTACCCACCAGACCTGGAGGTTGACATAGGGAGCGGCCTAATCACAGGGGCTACTCATATGGGCTACCGGTTAGTGAAAATAACCTCAGTCAACATTCTTCACTAATGAAATTTCTACTTTGGGGGTCACAAAGCAAATTCTATGTTGAAAAGGTCCATTAATTCCAAGGATGTAAATTCAGGGGACAAACAAGGCTTACAGATAAGTCCAGGGTCAAGAGTGTGCTATGAATTATGGCAATGTAACTCAACTGTAAAGCATGGTGGTATAGCTCTGTGGACTATTGGATTATGTCAATTCAATAAGCTTGTTGATTAAGGTATGATAGTGCTCATATTCCTTCTGCACTTTTCTTTGTATAATTTTTTGTATACTTTTTAATAGAATATTGTAGCACTTGTGGAGTTTTCTCAATCCAACTAAGGTTTTTCTAACTCCGAGTTTGGTGACATAATCAGTGCCAGTGGCAGAATGAGGGGAGGTTTTGATGGTATAGGGCTCAAAACGTTGGTGCTAATCCTTTCTATATCACGTATTATCTCTAATGAATGGTCACTCTTATTACATGTTATGAGCTCACCGTATTATCTCTAATGAATGGTCACTCTTATTACATGCTATGAGCTCACCATATTATCTCTAATGAATGGTCACTCTTATTACATGCTATGAGCTCAGTGTATTATAGGAAAAGGAATATCTATCTCACTTCATAGTTCATGGTAAAGCTATCTATAGATATCAAAATCTCTATACCAATCCCTCATTAGAGTTTGACTTATATAAGGATTGAATAGGATGCTTTGGAAATATGCTTATTATTGCTATTTTGATGGAGCAGTTTAGAGGCCCAACCTGTTGTTGAAGCCAGGAATCTTATCAGTAGGGTAGACGACATCTATTAACCCTTTACCTTACCCCTTATGCTACATGTTAGACCAGTCAAACATACCTTTATTTACTTAGCCTTCACCAAACAACCTTATTCATGGATGGAGTATTGGCCCTTACTGATCACTTGCTTCAACCAAGAGAAAGTAGCTTCTATTTTATCACTATTCAGAAGTGCAATTGTGCATTTTCACAATTGCTCCAATTTACAGATTTTGATTTTTTCCTTTTTCATTTTTTCCTCAGATTTGGTATGAGATTGCTTTCAAGATTTTGGTTCCTTGGTTACCCCACCATAGCTATGAGTCTCAAATGTTGTCATAAAATAATCTTGGAACGTTATATGAGGTTCAGATGTTGTCAGCAAATAAGCTTGGAATGCTACAATTTTCCTGTAAGCGTGCTTTGAAACACTGGTGTTGCTTTTCCATGTTGTTAATGCAAATAAACACTCCAACTAGTGCCATTATTTAGATTATGTATTGGCATCCAAGTGGTTTTGTAATTATGGAGTCATTGATTGCCAAGTACTAAGGCAATATAAATGTTTATTCCTTCTGTGTAGTTTTGTGTTCTATATTGTTTCTTTTTCATTCACTATATCTAGCATATAAAATGTGTCTAAGGTAGTAGGCAGATGGGCAAGTCTGGTGATCCTTCAACTATGTTACAAGGCAGAAACCTAAGGGAGAAGGGTGGGTGCATCCCCACAAAGAGGTCACATATACCAAAGCTGGTCCTCGCTAGTGCCTTGAGCTAGAAAATTGCCTTTACCTTTGTATTAATAGTGCATCTGGAGAGGAAGTTGGTCTTGGCTAGTGCCTTGAGCTAGAAAATTTCCCTTACCCTTGTATTAATAGTGCATTTGGAGAGGATTTTGTATCCTTTTAGAATCCCTGGCAGGGACTTGTTGCTCCACAACATTTCTTGTTCTTTAAAAAACTGAAAATGAAAAACTTTTTTAAGATGCCTAAATAAAAAGTTAATTTTAATCTTCTAAATTGGAGCTTATGAAGTTCTTATAGTACACTAACTTTGTTCGATTCTCAAACTATCAATTACACTACAACTTCTCATTAATTTTAATTATTATAGTACTTTTGGTGGTCTCAATAGTTTAAAGAGACCTCCCATGACTATCATTTAATGGCTAAGCCAAGAATCAATGCCCCTACATCACCCTCTCTTATGTCTTGTTGATTTTCATTGCTATTTGAAGCAATGCTAGGAATCCTTTTAGTGTTCATGTTGATTTTTTTGTGCTTGTAATTAATTAGCTAACCATAGACTTATTATTAATGGATGAAAGCCCATACTCTAAGAGAATATTTGGGTATGGAATATTGTTTTATAATTTAAGATTTTATTAATTATAAAAAACTTCTAGATTTGATTGATTTTCTCTAAATTCCTTTAAAAACATGACAACTTCCAACGTTATAATGATATAAGATCAATGGATGAAAGCCCAATCTCTAAAATAATATTTGTATATGGAATATTGTTTTATATTTAAGATTTTATTAATTATAAAAAAATGTCTAGATTTGATTGATTTTCTCCAAATTTCTTTAAAAATGTGACAACTTCCAACATTATAATGATATAAGATAAATATCATAACAAACATATTAAAGAGGATATTCTTTTCTTCCCAAAACCATAGATTTATTTTCCCACAATTGTTCTCAAGGCCAAAAAAGAGATTTCAATCTCCATTAACCATTTTTTCCATATTATAGCTCAAATTGAGTGTGTCATATAGGTGAACTTCATTATATTTGTACAAAAGAATTTCCTCCATGATTTTATTGTTATACACAAACTTAGGGTAGAGGATGTGCATAGATTTTTTGATCATCTTGTCAATTCACTAACATTACAAAACTAGCTTAAAAAATATTTAAGAATTCTTAGTTGTTTTTCAAATTTGGAGGGGATCCTTTCTAAATTAATAACCACATATGCGTAAAGAAGAATGATGATTATTCTATTGAACGTAGCTCCAACACAACTTGATTTCTCTAAATACACTTCTAACTCGTCAATATTAATGCTAAATAGAGTAAGGCATAAATGACATCCTTGATTAACCTCTAGATTGCAGTAGGTTTCTATTAATCAAAATTCGCTATTCTTGAAATTAGCATACAACCTTATTACAAACAATCCTAATCCAAAAATAACCTTTAGATATTCCATTATCTTTCGTATGTTAGGCACAATGTCAAAAGTTTTCCTAAAGTCAACAAAACAAAACAAAAAATCATTTTATTATTCCCACATGCTTATATGAAAATCGTAAGAGTAATCAAGTAGCTTAAAGTTAGATAATAGCTTTAAACAATGACTTGACCTTTAACCTCTTTGTGGCTTTCCAACCAAAGTAGTATTCTCAACACTAATTTCATACACATTGACTAAAAGAGAGATAGTCATGTGATCTGATAACTAGATGGAGTTTTATAGTGACTTTTTAATCAAAAAATAACCCCGTCTATTCTATACCATGATCCATGCAGGTCCTTTACATAACAGACATAATGCCCAAAAAAGGAGGCATTTAACATCTTGATGTGCACAACAACAACATAAAGCTTGTATATATGCAAACCATTTCCCTTTCCACACACCTAAGGTGACAAATCCAGTGTTTCAAGGAATGTTACCCTCTTGTTCAACTTGCCAAACCTCCCAGTCTGAATATTCATAAAATATTCTTGTAAGAACTAAAGAGTAAAGTCCATAAAAAAATCACGAACTGTATGAACTAGGATAACATTAGGACAATGTGCAAACATGGATTAAGTTATGGTGGCAAATAGAACCTAGAATCATTTCAGTGCAATTGTAAGAATATTAGGAGCCTAATGGACAATAAGTTGTTTCAATTCCTTCATGTAAGCATCACATTTGCAATCATAGTAAGGTAATAATCATTACCATTTTTCAATGAATAAAAGGATTTGCATACCTTTCTCAGTGTCATAATCACAGTTGTAGGGGAAAATATCATACTATATCAATTTATAAAGGGTTTTTCATAGAAAAAAACCTCAATGATAGAATAAGATGAAGTTTTACAAAATGGCCTAATTTGTAAAACTAACCCTTGTTAACTAAGCCATGTATCGTGTGTGTCTAGTGACAAAAGAAATTGCACAAATTTGGCCACATCTCAAACCTCTTGTAGTGAGATATTAAGCATCCATGAAAACATGCAACATCCAATTGATCCACTTTAAGCCCTACGGCAGGGAAAGGAACATGGATGGTCTATGGAAATAAAATATGTTATTGACTGGTTAAAATTAACATTCTAAATAAAGTCCCAAAATTTCCCTTTCCTATTTATCCTAGAACTAAGATGTTTTTTGTTTGTGGCCTTTCATTGTCATAGGCCATTTCCTAGTAGCTCCAAACTCAAAGCCATTTTTTCTAGGGCTAACATGGCATAGTGTCTTTTACCAATTTCTCTCTCAATTTCCCTTGGTAGTGAACATAATTTCCCTCATTATCTCATTGTCTGGCCTTGCCCGTCCAATCTGTTAGCCATTGCATTGACAATATCAAACATATCGACATCCTCTTCGTCCATTTGCCTCAATCCTTTAGGAAAATCAATAGTCTCGGTACTAAGCTCATAAACTATCAATGAAAAAAAGTGTGGGGCCATTATAGGGATCACCTTGCATTGGGATTTAGAGGTGGACATGATTTTTTAGGTTTCTTCCCTGTAATAGTTATTGTTTTTCTTAATGAATGACAAGATTTTTGTCCTGGTTATGGTCCTCAAATGGATAGAGTTATTTTAAGTTTGTTATTTTCCCATTGTTTTGTAACTATTATGGACTGTTTATTTCTCATTTCTTTCATGGCTCAATATTACCCTGTTTATATGTATGAAAATATTTTTACATTTCTTTTGAACACATTAAACCCAACTATCTTGTTCCATGCTGACATTCTTTTGATTTTGTTGAAAATTTAAGTGAACTGTAGCATATTGGGCCCTTTGTCAATCTCGATGCTAAGGTTCAAATTTTTCCCTTTATGTTGACTTAAATTAATGGCACTTTAGGCAGTGTAATAGATAGGATGTTGTTCACTAATATGTGAATATCATACATGGAATTAGTCTTGGGTCGGGGCAAGGCTGAGTTTAATGAGTGTCACAATACTTTATCTGCAATCTTAAATTTCCCAACGTCCTTAAACATCCTGAGAAAACTAAATGAGGAATTCTAGGAAACAAAATGCCCAAGATAGGCATAGATATTAGGGTTTGGGAAAATGTTTTCTTCCTCCCTCTTAGCATGAAATATTTATTAAGAAGAGTAATTACCTATTGGAGTTTGAGATAGTTTATTCCCCTTGTTGTGTTGATTGAATTTCTATCACTATTTGAAGGAACTCATTTGAAACATTTATATACATCGATGGTAAACTTCAGTTTTGAACATATTATTGCTTCACTTTCATGGCTCAAGGTTACCCTGTTTATATGTCTGAAAATAGTTTTACATTTCTTTTGAACACATTAAACCCAACTATCTTGTTCCACGTTGGCATGTTTTTAATTTTGTTGAACATTAAGTGAATTATAACATATTGGGCCCTTTGTCAATCTCGATGCTAAGGTTCAAAATTTTCCCTTTATGTTGAATTAAATTACTGTCACTCTAGGCAGTGTAATAGATAGGGTGTTGTTCACTGATATGTGAATATCATACATGGAATTAGTCTTAGTTCGGGGCAAGCTGACTTTAATGAGTGTCACAATACCTTATTTGCAATCTTAAATTTCCCAACGACCTTAAACATCCTGAGAAAACTAAATGAGGAATTATAGGAAACAAAATTCCCAAGCTAAACATAGAGATTAGGGTTTGGGACAATGTTTTCTTCCTCCCTCTTAGCATGCAATATTTATTTAGAATAGTAATGAGCTATTGGAGTTTGAGATAGTTTATTCCCCTTGTTGTGTTGATTGAATTTCTATCACTATTTGAAGGAACTCATTTGAAACATTTTATATACATCGATGGTAAACTTTAGTTTTGAACATATTATTGCTTCACTTTCATATCAACTTCAAAAGAACAACAATGAAGCTCCCCATTTTGACCATCGATGGGAAATTTATGGCAATGACTATGTGCATTGTGAACTCATGGGACCCTTTGAATGCTAATTAGTTGAGTTTTCATGGGGTGTTCAAATTCCCGCTCTCAACCTTTCAAATTCAAAATTGGCCAAATGGGTGATTGATTGAGCTATTTGCATTCCTTTCTTGAATTGCATCATTCTCCATGGAAAATTTCTCTCATCGAATTATTTATAGTGAGTGTAGAATATGGAGTGAGATTAGGATTCATGTTTACAAGTGATCACATTTTTTTTTTGTTTATGGCTAGTGTCCTCCTTTAAGTAGTTTGAGTTGCTTCCATGATCATAGGCAACCTTTGCTTAAACTTGTGCGACAGTTAATGTATTAATTCATACACTACCCTATTTACATTAATGAATAAAATTTTCACTTTAAAAGTACAGGGCGTTTTAACACTAAGGTTGAACTCATTACACCAAGAGCTATAAAGACAAAATAATTGATGCTATAAACTTAGAACTCCATGAATGTGCAAGAAATTTGAAACATTTCGGTTCACTTCATGAAAATTTATTTCTCTTGTTTCATATTTTATTAATATTTGATGCATTTAGATCAATTTCTTTCTGCTAAGGATAAAACTGGTAACAGAGTTTGTTTATCTTAGAGTTGTAGAGACAAAATGGCTTGTCAACAAGATGGATGTCACTTTTCTTCTCCGAGAAGATAAATTTGTCTTATTTGAATATAGGATAAAATTATAAAACAAAGCTTGTTTATTTTAGAGGTGCAGAGACAAAATGACCTGCCAACAAAATGGACATTACTTATCTTCTCCTCCGAGGAGATATATTTGTCTAATTTCAATAAAGATGTCTCTATTATTATTACATTCAGTAAAATGTAATGTTATTATGTGGTTGTGTGGTCAATTCTATTACATTATATTACATGAAACACGACAGTAGTTTTTTTTTTCCTTTTTTGCATTCATAATCAATAGAATTAAAGTTTTCCTCCTCCTATTTTTAGTTTTGAATAAATAGTGTGAGTTTTTAAAACTTAAAAAAATTATAATAACAATTATTAATTCAAAATTATGGTTAATACAAGTGCCATGTTGTGGCAATGTGCAAAAAAAAAATAGTGATATTGCCACCATGTGTCTCTTGTCATATATGGTTTTATACTTTTTCAAAAAATTCTCTAAGAGTTCAAAATGTTAAGATTCACCAGGACTTTACAAAGTTTTATTATTCAGTGAAAGATTCACCAAGATCTTACAAGATTTTATAATTCAGTAAAAGATTCGTCGTGATTTTACAAGATAATATAATCCTGTGAGAGATTCACCAAAAAAATTATATATACATATTATATTATTGATAAAATTGCCTTCCATTTTTCCTATATACCATGGGGATTTGCCCATTTATTATACATATAAATTTAGGGGGAGTTCTTAAAATTTTCCCTGTTTATATCACATTTTTTTAATTAATCAATTTAATTAAAAAGACAAAAAGAGCATAACTACTTTGGAGATAAATCTGAACCTTTGATTTGTGCATGCTACTAATAATATTCTCGAATATTTCGTGGAAGTTAAATCTTTGCCATCTACCTAATAAATTATTGATAATTAAATTAAAATTCTAAAAGCTCTATTCCAAAATAGACACATCTATCATAAATTAATACTCTAAATTATCATTTTACCTCATTTCCTTGACTATGATAACACCAAGAACAAAAGAATATAAGAAATAATGAAGACAACCCTTTTTTGTTGAAGAATCTAGGGAAATACATGGCTTAGTGATTCTTCACAGACTTATTGATAACAGTTTGTGTAGTCTTCTTCAAATTCACTTTGTTATGTTAGTGTGTTCTTCAATTATCAAACAATTATAAAAAATAGAAGATCAACAATAGTACAAGTACACAAGATGTTGGCTCCAAGCCAGGGAAAACCTCTCCTCTTGAGAGTAAACCCTTGAATCTCTTCTTATAGATGTTTAGATGAAGAATACCAAGACCCTTGACAAAATAGACACCAGGTTACCTCCAAGACATTTGTCACTATCCTCTACTCTGTTTAGTCCATAATTCCCTATACTCCTTCTCCTTATGTCCTTGTTGTCCAGTCACTGTCTTTGATTCCTCCTTTTCTCAGCTACCACAATCCTTTGTTTATGTTGATGTCTTGAGACAGACTTGCATACCCTTCGTTGGTCATGATACTGATTAGATGTGCCACCACCAAGAGTTGTAGTCACAGTACAGGCCACCACCGAGAGCAGTCGATGTCTATATATATATATATATATATATATATATATATATATATAATTATAATTATATAGTCCTTTGATACCTTCTGAGATTTTTCACATCGTATAGATTTCTGAGAGACTTTTGAGATATATCATAAACTTCTGAGGGTCTCGAGACATTGTATGTATATTGCATACTTCCAAGATATTACTTTTCTCACTATGTATGTGTTCCTTTTCTTCATTGACTGTGATTTGAACTAATCCAAAGACTTAACTTATTTGACTCCATGTTACTCCTTGTATATATATATGTGTGTGTGTGTGAGTCAACGATGGATCTTTGAGCTGACAGGAGTGCCTTGTATCTAGGCCAACATATCATCAAGGATATTACTTTATTTTCGTAGAACAGATTTGCATGAGGATAGTGACACTTGTCTTGGAGTGTTAGCCTTTGACCTTTTGACTTTCATAATACTTATGATGTAACATAAAATGCTAAAGACATCAAGAAGAAGTCTTTGACCTACGGTAAACACATCTTGCTCATGAAACCCATGATGTAAGGAATAACATTTTTTCTTCATAGTATTATAATTACAAGTCATAATGAAAACCGAACCTAGTTACATTTCCTTCAACATCCCTCTTAACTAGGGAGGTATTCATAAAATGTTACAAGGCTATTCAACACTAAAGATATCTCTTAAAAAGAGTCAGACTAGTAATCCATTTGTATATCATCATTATAACCAACATTGTCACATAGCAAGGCCTTGACTAATAGCTATATATCTCAATAGATCATAACATAATGTTGGTGAGACCAATGATGAAAGACACCTATATCATTGTCTCTCAAGGTACATACCCACATGAATGTTCACTAAGTAAGACCTTCTATGAATATCCTTATCTTGGGTCCCCATCACTCAAAGAATATTGGTCCTCTTGCCTACTCTTATCTTGGATGCCCTACACATCCTCAAAGAGTATTGAATGCCAAATTATTACTCAATCCTCCATCATTTCTTCAAAATGAAGACAAGGATAATGTGTCTATCTCTTCCTCTTAATTGAGGAATATATGCCCATGTTTCCTCTAACCATAAACTTGACGAAGCTCCTTTGTAATTAGGAACTTGTTAGAACTCCCTCTTAACTCCATTCATCAGCAACTTCTTCTTCATGGGTCCTTTAGCTGCTTGATCAACTTCTTTCCTTGATGTCATGAAATTTAGTTGAGATTCTTCCTTGTAGGGAAATGGCCATCGATCACTTTCCTTCTTATTATGTCATGTCACTCCTTTCTTTATGGAAAGTGGGTTTCCTGGTATATATCTGGAACCTTATTTATATGGCTACTTCTTTCTCTTCATGCTTCTTTTAGGAGTTTACATCCATCGCATGTATGTTTGATGTACTTGTACTTACAAATCTTGTTCTAATAGTCTCGTATTAACTTCATCTAGATATTATTAAAGAAATAAAAACATAGCATTAAATCAAATCGTACCTTTCGAGATGGCTCTTTATCATGACATATTTTCAGTAGGTATCAGCATCCTACATACTTGTTGACATATTTCCCAAAGATATACATTGTCAAGGATCTCCATATTTTTAAGACTTTCATCAGAATCTTCATACTTTCTGGGAGATTTCCTAGTCAACTGTCCTTGGTCTTTTGGATGTTGATTGCCTTCATCATGGTTGCATAGCTCACGATCTCTTCCTTCCTCACTCATTCCATACTCAGGTTTTTATAATCAGAGTTATTGTAATCATAGTCAACCACTTCATACTTTATATGAGAACATATTATGTTGATTTCATCTAGTGCGACTTATGCTTTTCTGCATCTTTGCAAAGGAGGAGATCCTTTTTCTCTTGATCGTGCTTCTTAAGATAGAAGTAGTGATCCATGTTACCTGCAACCATATGACATGACATTATAAAATTAAATACAAGCATGCATACCTCATTTTACCTTTAGGTCATATAGGCTTCTTCCAGCATCTTCCTCGATCTCATGTTGATCATCCCAACTTCTTTTACTAGCTTCTTTACCAATATGATGTACCTACACCACTTAGACAGCAAGTACAAACCAATTTTGTAGAAGCACGAATTGGTCATAACAAAAAATTTATAGTAGCGGAAGCATTTATAATTTTCATAGTCAGCAAGATATTACACTCTTAATTACTTCAATCATCTAGACTAGGCCTGATAAAAACCCTAAGTCATATCAGCAATTCAATCATGATTAGATAACTTGAGAAACCATATGATAGACTATCTACTAGAGCTTTCTGTAAACCCTAGATTTTATCAATATGAATTTCTTCTACTAGGGTTTGAGGTAAACCCTATATTTTCCATCTATAAATTCTCAGCACGTAATTTATAGATTCAAATGAACACACATACTAGAGAATTTAATCATTACTAGGATTTAGTTACAAACCCTAGATTTCAATCATCATCATAGAACTTTCAAACTTTGACTAGGGATTAACTATCAAACCCTAGATCCCATAATCTTTAGAAAATTTGATTAGCACATATTTCTAGGAGATAGCCATCATGTATAGACACATTATATAGTTAGACAATACATTGACCAAGACTAAGCTAGGAAAAGAAACATGTAACTAGGGTTTCATTCCTAGGACTTTTCATGGAACGGTTCTTGCTTGTAGACCTAACTAAAACTTAGAGTTTTGATTCATTGTCAAAGAAAATCCTTATTCTATCATAAATTCAAGGGTACAATATTTCAACCCTAATAGGTTAGAGCTTCCATGATCATATCAAAAACTTGAATATGACATTACCAATAAATCAATTAGTATAGGAATTTCTTCATTGATAGCCCTAATTAGGTTTAGGGTTTCACACATCATAAATTTATGTTAATCAGTGTAGCAATTTTTATCATTAATATCCCTAATAAGGTTTGGGGCTTGACATCCTATCAATATTCCCTTAGGTTATGGTTTCCATAGAACCTTTCAATATTCTTTTCATTTAAACAATTTAGAGATGAATAGGGTGGCAGATTCATCGAATGATGAATTACCTCAAAAAAGAATCTTTTACGATTCAAGAGAGATAAACAAGATGAGCATTAATAGTGTAGATAGGATTTCAAAAACAGAATAACAAAACTTTATAATAGAGACATACCTTTGACTTTTGACAAACCTTTGTGATGCCTTCCTTCATACTTCTTGATCTTTTAGCAAGTCCTTCCATAGAATAGTTAATAGTGGTTATGGTAGCTCCAGGTTAGGCAGAGATTGTAGCATTACCATAGGCTAAGACTAAAGTATTATCAAAATTGTGGTATATTAGAGAAGGATAGTTCTAAGATTCTTGTCGTGTTATGACTTAAGTCAAGGTGATGTATTTGAAGTGGTATCTTTCTCATTTCTGAATTTGTAGTGGCATTCTTTTTATTGACACCACATCCTCATGACCTCCTCGAGACTGAACTAGCATTGTGTTTTCATCATACCCGAGATTGTGACATACTGTGATTCTTCCGAGATTGTGATATGCTTGAGACTGAGGTTGTGATATAGACATCTTTGCATTGTAGATATTTCCTCTATGACTATAATATAGACACTTCTTCTGAGACAGTGTTCACTGTGATAGCACTGAGACACTTCTAACCAAGATTGTGATATATAGGCATCGTGACCCTTAACTGGGATGAAATCTTATTCACAAGCTTTTTTGTGATATAATTGATCTCCTCCATTGTAAGGGCCTGATTCCTATTATTAGAGCCTCAATCTATTATACACTAACAGATCTATTTTCCTACTGATTTAAAAGTAATAAAAGGAGCTTACTGACCTTCTTACATAGCTTTAAACATTTAACATCTTATCATTTTATCATAAGCAACATAAATTAAGGTGAGCATTCCATTGATATCAACTTAACAAGAGTAGTCCCTGGAAAAATACCTGTTCCGGTGGTTGATGATGATACCTTTGTCCTATAGCTCCAACTGAATGCTCCTTATCACCGACCCAACCGGATTTACCTCCCAGCCAACTAGGAAATAAATTCCTAGCCCAGGAAACCTCCACAGGTTCCCTAGCCCTCCATGCCCAAGTCCAACCAGATATAGTGTGTCCTCAAGAAGAATGTGCAAAACTAGATAATGATACTTTCCTCCTCTCAAACCCAAGAAACCTCCACAGGTTTCCAAGGTCTCCCAAAATCATGACAAGGCCAAACAATCACAACCAACCCCCACAATCCTAAGCAAGACTCCAACCCCCCTTTTCTTCCTTCCCCCTTCCCTTTTTATACCCTCTTTCCTCAACCACCTCTCATTAATGTCATTAACTTCTCATCCATCCTTAGTTGACTTCTCTTCTCCCAAGTAAGCTAGGAGTAGATTTGGAATTGTGACATGAATATAAAATTGAGAATTTAATGGGAAATGATCATGTCTTCTCCCAAGTAAATCTGAAAAGTACATTTGGGAATGTGAAGTATAATTACATGGAGAGGACCATGTCTTCTCCTTAGTAAATGTGAGGGTACATTGGGGAATGTGAAATGAATAAATATATATTGATGATAAGATGGAGAGGAATATGTCTTCTCCCAAGTAAATGTGAGGGTACATTGGGGAATGCGAAATGTACTTACATGGAGAGGACCATGTCTTCTCCTTAGTAAATGTGAGGGTACATTGGGGAATGTGAAATGAATAAATATATATTGATGATAAGATGGAGAGGACTATGTCTTCTCCCAAGTAAATGTGAGGGTACATTGGGGAATGTGAAATGAATACATATATTTTGAAATAATGGAAGGAGACCATATCCTACATAATATTCAATTTGAGAAGGTAAGTGGGGAATTTGAATAATGGAAATCATAAATTTATATTAGACCAATATTTCTCAATATTTTTAGATAATGTAAATATTAACAAAATTTGTAGGATAAGATTTAAGTGGGGCATTACATACACCCCTCCTTCAGAAAACTTCGTCCCGAAGTTAGAATGAAAAGATACAAGGAGTTTGAAAGCATAGCAAACCAGAGAGAGTTATAGCATTAAAATTCGATAAGTCAAACAATGACATTACTTCCCATCAAGAGTCTCCAACTGATCTTTATCTTCCTATCCACCCTGGCCTACTTCCGTTCCCGCCCTATCCGTCCTCTGCTGCCTTATCAGTGGCAAAGGCCATACTGACCACTGATAAAACTGACATGGTGGGAGCGTCGAATGCCTCGACCAAACTTTCCCCAGCAGGAATCTGGCAATCGTCATCACACGTCTAGGGGGAGCGTTCAACTGTCCTCCCCACGATTCCAGGTTTCGGAGGATACACGGTGGGAAACACCTCCACCCCTCCTTCAGAGCACGGACCACACTACAGAGCTGGTTGGACTTGTCATCGAATAATCCAGTCAGGTCGTCTTGCCACCTATCATTTGCATTTTTTTTTTTCTCGTGTCATAAGAGTGCATATCAAGTAGATACCAATGAAGTAAAATAATGTACATTATACCTTCTTCATGAGATGTCTCATCCTTCCCTCTTGGCTATCACATAGTTCTTTTCCCCTGCGGGTTAGCCTCTCATTCGTGCATTTATATAACAACAAGACATATAATCATCACATTACTAAGTCTAGTATCCATGTGTCAATCTAAGAATTCTCGCTAAGTCATTCATTTAAATAAATCATATCCACTTGAGCTATATATGAACCAAAGTAATTCTGATAAGTTACGCACTAGATAGTCCATCACTAAGTGAGTCATACATGTAGTCCATACATCAACCATTTCTATCATTTCTATCAAATCTATCAACTGATTCATATAAGTAGTTTTATGTGTCAACCAAATGCATCAATATTACATAATGTTCATAAATAAATAACATGGAAATAGGATCTTAACATAGGTAGCTATCTAAGTCAAAATAGGCATCACAGATGCTCAAAAAGTGAGGGGTAGTCACGATGCATAGTCTCTGCATCCTCCCAGGTAGCAGATCCTGGGCTATACGTGTCCCACCGGACCTTAACTTGGTCCACCGTGCGACGTCTGAGCTGTTGAACCCTACGGTCCAAACAAATGTTCCCTATGCCATAATGAAGAAGAGACTATTGCCCATCTTCTAACCGGTTACCCTCTTGTTACTAAATACAAGCATTTGCTTTAAAAGCATGAAGTACAAGACTTGACGATTAGTTTGATGGTGACAGCCAAGGTACCCGTCTTCATGACTCTAGAGGCATTTTTATCTCATAGTGAGACCTACATCATTTGCCTCAACCCTGTTTTAGAATGGGGTCTCACAACTTTGCTTGACTCTGGTTTAAAGATTCTTTTCGAAATTGCAGTGGAAAAAAAAAGCGTCCAGAGTTTTGAGGTCAGGACTCTCAATTGGTAATAAATTGGATGACCAATCAATAGAATTGTCAAATTTGTTTTCAAATTTGGGTAAGTGAGAATTCTTCTCTATCATTAACCATGTATCATGGATTAATGTTTTCAGAGAGTTCAATTCCAATGAAGAAAAACTCTCGGAGGCAGGCCCTCCTCGGTGTTGGTTCATGACCCTAGAAGTAGTCCAAGGATGGTTTGTATGTTATAGGAGACCCCCACACATATCTCTGATTGAAAGATTTTCTATTTCTCTTGATTATTTACAACAATTTTCTATTATTCATATTGGCTCCTAGACTTTACAAACATGTTTCAGGTGTGGATCGGAATATAATGTATATGTATATTGTGATTTAGTTGGAAATCAATACCTAAAAAGATTAGGCAATTCCTAATCTATTTTTGCATAGTTTAGTACATACTTATTAGATGGATATATTTTGATAAATCTTCCTTTTGCATCACAACTATATAGGTAGATTTTATGGTCACTGAATTTCTTACAGGATCCTTTTGGATGTAGTTTTGCAATGTTATGGCAGCATCTACAGAATCTAATCTCTAATCTTATTCAATAGAATTACGATCTTCTTGTCAGAGAAAAATATTTTTGATTAAAAGAAATAAAAGATTCTTCCACCTTCCCTTACGCAATGACACTTGGTTCACTTATCCCTCCAATCCTATATATTGTTATTTTATGGTTGCAGTTCTCGTATTTTCTATATGGGATGGCTTCTGTTGAATCCTTGTTTCCGTTTAAGAGAACTAACTGCTGTTATGCCATGAGTAAAGTTTTTGAAATAAAAACCACAGAATGCAGCAATCCAGTCTCCAGTCCCTACATTCAAGTTGATTATTATGTGCATTTCACAAATGCCTTCGAATAGTAGACCTGACTGACTATTTATCATATTTCCTTAAAACTGCAAAGCTTGGTTCAAAGGATTGAAACTTCCATAAGCAAACACATAATACAATCATCAAAGTTTCCAGATAAAATCATAGACTCAGTGGAAACAACGACATTGCTTGATAAAAGGATGTCACAATCCCATTTCCGGGTAAGCTATAAATCGATAGTTCTCATCTGTATTTTAGTAAAAATTTGCTACTATTATAAGTCGAAATCATGATAAAAATGTGGTTTTAGATTTTAGATGGTGCAACTAAAATAACAATAGTGTTTTGTCAGATTCATAAAGCTACTTTGTGATAAAAAGCGACTATTTCAGGTATTTTAATTGTATTGAGCAAACCATTGCACCATCACATCACAACTTCCACAGCAACGATGCATCAGGAAGCACAACATAAGTCAATTTCCCATTTAATCAAGTTTCGTATAAATCATAAGCACTTACGCATTATGTTTCTCTTAAAATGCACAGCTAATGAAGTTTGAATTTTCATAGAATGTTCTGTGAGTTTCAATCTAGCTAAAGTGGTACATTACAAATGACCAGTTAAACTTCAATCTAATCCCTCAAAGCCTTTCAAATAAAGAAATTCTCATGACTTGTACCTTTTCTAATTGAGCATTAAAACACAGAGAAATTACACTTTTTTTTTCTTTTTTTTTGCTACTGTCTAATATCGTGTGAAATTTTCAAACTTCAATGACCACTGCAATATGTTTTACAAAGATCAGGTTGACAAGTAAAGAACTCTGTTTTAATCCAAGAAGATATTGTAAGGGTAGATAATGAACAATTTAACCATAAATTAGCACTTCTCATGGCAAAGTAGATAAATATCATCATATGCATGCAATCGGTCTAAGATAATAAGTTAATAACCCATTGAGATCCATTAAAATCAAAATTGTTAAGGCTGCCCTACTCTACAATTAAAAACTCAACAGTTTTTGTTTCTCTATTCTTCACTTCTGAATTAACTCTTAGAAAGCCCAGCGAGACCTGGAAAAACAATATACTCTAGCAAAACTAAGTTCTACAACGGACACGTCACTTTTCTTTGCTCTATTGCAATACACACATTGAGATTGATCATCTCCATCATTTACCACTAGAAAAGAAACTTCACATAGGTATAATAGAAAAATAAAATTATTAGTTCATTAGGTTTGATTATATTTAACAAAAAAGACAAACTTTTAATAAGATCATTACCCTGTAGCCTGTGATGCAGGTGCTGTCAGTGCCTCAGAAGGTCCTATCAGATGATATATTTATAAAATATGTTGTATCCAACCATGTTCAATATCAACTATCCAAAATATTGGTAGTGATCCACATACCCAATGATATGTGTAGCCTCATGCCTAACATATGGGTGAAGGAGGTGCAAACAAAAGAAGACTTTCATCCTTAGGCTGAGTGGTAGGAACAATAACAAATTCTCTAGCTAATCAATTACTATAGCATCATCTTTCTTCTTCTTCTTCTTTTTTTTTTTTCACAGCCATAATCAATCAACAATTGTGACCCATGGAGAAAACATGATTATTGGGAATAAAGTCACCACTGCCAATCTGAACAGATATAAGAATGCATGTAAATATGAATATGAAAGGGAGAGGGGGATTATGAGGAGATGGTTTATAACATTTGCAAACAAAACTGACTACCATAAAAAAAATACAAATGCATCAAATCCTGAGCAAATTAGTTATTAATCAGTGATTTTTTTTTTGTGCATCAAAAAATTAAGTTCAATAAGGATGACATGGTCTTTGCATCTCAACCACACAAATTCAACAAAGTCAAAATCTCCAAAAGTAGTCTGTAATGCATGAACATATCCCGAAATTAACAAGTCACTTGAATCATTAAAGGTCTTACTTTGAATAAGGTATAGACAATGTTGTTGCATGTGGAAGTCATGCACAACATGCCTTCCTTGAAACAAACGAGATGGTGAAATGGATTTCTTCCACCTATGGTTTTATTTTCAAATAGTGAAGAAATGAAGTTATATAATAACCTGTATCATTTTAGTGCCCAAAATCCTATGTTACTAGAAACAAAACAGACGTTGGCATTCTTGCAGTTATAAGGTGTAGAAACAGAATATGACAAACAACTTTGTTTTCTAATGTGGTTTCCATTTCAAAGGCCATGAAACCATTTTTCGAGGCATGGACCTTTTCTTATGACCATCTCTCGAAAAGTGTGTTGTCCTTTCTCTATTGATCAAATATGTTTGTCAAAAACATCCTATGCTTTTCCCATATTTTGGTATGTTTCTTATAGGGAAGAAAAGATCAGATTATTTTATCAATATCCAACAAATGAGATTAAGGTCACCTAATTCTGCCTTGTATTACCCGAATAGGCCTTTGGAATTATTTTTCTTTTAAGGCTTAGAGAATTGTGGTTACAATGTATATCAGTTGCCACACAAGCACTCAGAATTTGGGCATGGACTGCAAACACTGGGCTGAGTTTATTTTATATTCTAAACTATGCTTTCATGACAAAGAACATGTTAATTTTTTGAAAAGGCAAATTTTACAATTTGGGAATCTTGTCATAATGCCTTAACCTTTGATTTATATTCTTCTCTTAATTGATTTTGTTTGTAGATCTTTGTAATGTGACAAAGAATGTGAATAAGGAGTGAATTATTAAGTAGGCAAATTCAACCTTTTTGATGACTCCAGTTAGTTTGTTTTTGTTTTGTTTTGTTTTGTTTTTTTTTTCTCTCCGGCAAGGAAAAGTTCTGCCATGTTCTACTTATTCTTTAAAATTTTGACAATCTAGGTTTTCTTAAAATGTGCTAAATCTTTAAGGGAAAAGTCCATGGTCAAAGATTCCATCAGTTGGGTGGAACTATAACTTCTGGCAAAATTTCTACCAATTTTGGGGAAGAATTTCAATCAGAGAAAAAAAACCTTGAGCTAGTCCACTTATTAACCTACTTTTTGCACACAATATTAACAGGATTCTCTACCATATATAATTTTCTTTCCAACCTTCTCTGTTTGGTAGTATTTTTGTATACAGTGTTAGATATGAATAATTTTTGTATATACAGCCTATATGTTTCTTACATGCTAAACCTTTGTATTGGGCTTCTCATATTTAGTAACTTAACCAAAATCATTGTATACATTATCATTCACATCAAACACCAGAACTGTAGTCTCGAAATTGAATAATGGAATTTCTCAGCCAATTTGTAGCCAGAAACAAGTCTGATAGGGATGTGTTTGTCTGATAATAAAGAAGAGATGACAAGAGAGACGCTGGTTTCAAATCCAACAAAATAAATAGGGAAATATGTCTGGTTAAGCACAATAAAGCTACCGACCGCCGCATCAGGGCCTGGGGTTTTATAATTTGCAAATAATCAAAGCCGAAATCAATTCGTAGGTAGTCAATGCATGCATCACTTTCTTGTAACAAAATCGAGTATGCCCCTTTTATTTCCAAACATGTTATTTCTTTCCTTGTTTACAGGCACAAGGGATGGATGAGATAGCAATCTAGTTGCAAAAATTCACTAGATATACAATATGAAGACGATTTGGAGGCAAAAATAAACTAGCTATACACATGAACCTCGTAGGCACATAGGAGTGACGCCAATATCCAACTTAATAATACCCACAAGCCAGAGACGAAAAGAAACACTGGGCAAACGGAAGGGACAATGCAAAAAAAAAACTTATAGTCTATGCACATGGTAAGAATTCCTATTGACATTGCAGCATCAGATTTTAACCTCTTTCAAGCCACAAATCTACCAACAATCAAACGCCAACACCTGCCATAGGAATTTCAATCCTCCATATAAATTGGGCCAGAGATCATCACTCGTAAAGAAATAACAATAAGATCCAGAGGTGGATTTGCAAGGCTAAGGCTAACACAAAGGGAGAAGAACCAGTGCACGGTCTTATACTTCAATGCCAAGTTGTCCTTGATATTGTTCTCCTCTCAAGGTTTCAGCAAGCCTCTTGGTGTTTTTTTTTTTTTTTTTTTTTTACAACTTTTAGGTAATTTCAAGAGAAAAGTTGGGATCTAGAAGTTCTCTGCATCTTCCAAAAAATTATCCTCTGCCAAGCAGAAATAATGAAGATCTATACTTCTTTGGAAGTTGTAATGGTCAAATGTCTGGGCACATGGCTTTCAAGGATTCAGTTATGATTGTGGAGGATTCTGGTATGACTGTTCCTCTGTTTCATCCAAGGGTAATTATTTTAAATGTAAGTTAGAACTACATTGTTCTTATTTAATTATGATGTTTATGTAGGTTTTGTTTATTTATATTTGATGAAGTTGATAGGAGCTCATCTATTTATCATTTTTTTTAAAATTGCCTTTTAATGCATCTATATTCTCTTCCTCGCGAAGGTTTTAATGCATCTATATTCTCTTTCTAGGCTTTTCGATAGAAAGTTTTCATGTCAAGGGCTAGAGGTTTTCTTCTACAACAGAGTCTAAAAAGGTGAATCCTTGCAGATGTTAATCTCCTAATTGCAGAAGGAATGGTTGAAGTGTTAATTTTGAGAATGGTCCAACCATTCCATCTTTTTTTCAAACTTTTGCAGCTGGGATAATTGTGATGCATCCACTACGAAAACTGTTCAGGTTGTTGAAACGCTGTTCACCTTTGAAAACTTCTGTGTCAAGCTAGCAAGAACGGTCAACCATTAAAATGCCTGCTACTTAACCAAATAAAGCCCATGTAACAAACAATTAAGAGGGGCAGGTTTTGGCGAAGCGGGCATTCAAGGCGGTGACGAGATCAACGGTGAAGGCAGGGCAATTACGGAATTGATTGACACTTAGTGGATGAAATATAAACGAAACCTCAGATAACGTATGTCGATAGTTTATGGGCTCCGGATGGACGACTAAAGCCTCAGAGCAACCTCCCCTTAATCAAACGGCTTCATTTTCGTGAAGAAGGGTTCTAATCCGGTGGCCGAAGCTGGCCAGGCCAAGCTTAATGATGTTTCTCTTGTTGAGCTGCCGCCTTCTTTGAAGGATCTCCGTTTACCTTTGCACCCGGGAGCATATGATTCTCGGTTCATCCAAAGTGAGGAGGCTCAGAAATGCTGGATGAACTCGTTCAACAGCCGTGAGTTTTCTTAGGTTGTACAAGATTACAATTACAGGGCTCTTCACGCGGCATCGAAGGGTATAGCTTCAGGAGCAAAGCGAGGTTTCTCTGATGCTCTGGGAGTGAATTTGATGCGTGATTCTGGGTTTGGATTATCAGAGTCGGTCTCAAAGTTGTTGAATCAATCACAGTCAAGGAATTTCATATTTCCTTGGGTTGTTCCGCGGCAGTATGGCCCTGCAAACGCTTCGCAAATCACTTGGGAGCAGAAAAGCAAGTAGAATTTGCAACACTATTCCAAGGCTTTAGCGCCCAGCGGGATTCCAGGTGATAAAACGAACAATCGATTTGGGGAGGGTGTTATATCCACCCAAAATACTCAATCTATAGTCAAAGCTTCACAGAAGAGCCATAGACTGCTGGCACCTATTGCTGCCTCTGAAAAGATACAAACCTCAGCTGAGACTAATCGTGCTTCGAACCAAAGTGGAACCCCTTCCAGAGCACCCTCGATGGTAGGATGGCCTCTTATCCGGAGCTTCAGAAAGAATTTGGTATCGACAAGTGTTGAGACTGAAATTAATGTTATCTATGCAACATCTCATTGCGTTCCACAATGCTTCTAAGTTTTCGTTGATTATGCAGCCAATTCCATCGCTTTCTGAAAGATACCCGACATTTGACAGGGATAATTTCCATTTTTCTGGTTGGAACTTGAAAGGATCATCTGCAGTCCGATCATTTGTTCCTCTTTTCCGTAGCTGATTTTTAACAAACGGGCCAGTCCAAGGATGGTAACTTGATACCACTCTACCGCTGTATATTTTCGGATCACTTGACACCAGTGCTTGCTTATCGATGTTTAGTGAGCCAAGATTATAGGGAAGCCCCGAGTTTTTTTTTTTTTATTCGAGTTTGTGGAGCAAGGTCGTAAGAGCATCAACGTGGTAACACTTTCTACATTTGCATTTTCATATTCAATGCATCCATATGCACATTGTCAAAGCTGGACATGATAGGATTTGAACCCAGAACCTATTCCTGACTATCGGGATTCTTACCATACATGCTCCTTCTCTTTTTTTTAAATGCCGGGCACCCTTAAGGGTTTGGTGTAAAAGGGCTGATTGCCACAACCAACACACTCATGCCAGGTTTTTGCCAATGCGGCTTTGATACCAAGTTGAAAACTAGATAGGCTAGCAATCAAAACTACGACCTGTCTGTTAATATATTTGGTCATCCTGTGACGTCTGTCAAACTTTTATCAGAACATCATTACGTGAAACATTTGACTTTTTAATATCGCTCGGAAAACTAAAGGAGCTCTCTGATAGCAATTATGCTTATGATGATCCCAGTTTACATAGCCTTTAGACATAAAGTACTGCGATACAATTGTCGAGGTCTTCAAATGACTATTCTGTGTAACCGGAAATGGAATTTTTTTTTTTTGCCACTCAAGACAATATAAATGGTAATATACAGTATCATGGAGGCGCCTACAAAATATTGTCAATGCGCAGAATCTCAAGGCTGGATTAATCGTAAACAAAGTAATCTATCCCATCCATCTAACGGGATACAGGGCGAATAATCTGCGCACATCTCTGAAGGTGCAAGTTCTTCTCAGTGTGAAAGGAACACAACAGATCTCTCTGTTGTTCTTGTACACAGTAGAATGTTAGCGAAAATAATGTATGTCACTCAATTTGCAAGTCTCCCCTTCGTTATTACCAAAATCGTAAGGTCCATGTAAAATTGGGAACTGACATTGAAGATTTGATTAGCATTGCAGAATTCAAGGCTTGTGTCCATACGAATTATCACGTGAACTTCATAGTTCAGAACAAATTTTGTTTGACCCCTACAATTATCTCATTAATAAAGATAACCATCGTTCCCTCACAATACTCATATTCAATGAAGTACGTATGAAAATTGACATCAAGGAGCAGGAATTTGACTCCATGGCAGCGATGCTGATGGGTAAAGGCTGTTAACCAAAACAGCTTAACAGCTACAAGGTCAGAGGTTCAAGCCCTCCTTCTAGCGGTCTTTGGGGTTTAGTGGGCTTTGGGTCCAGGTTTTGAACCAAAGCTCTGATACCATGTGTAAGGGCCTGATTCCTATTATTAGAGCCTCAATCTATTATACACTA